>JAPFBL010000883.1:3516666-4130833 GCA_026182355.1 Hermatobates lingyangjiaoensis | reverse complement strand
TGTTCTTAGGTATTTGATTCTGTCTTGTGGGCAACTTCACAGCTGGTTATTACAACTGTTTTACAAGTAAACCAGCTGTAAAACATTTGCATTGCTTTTATTAATCTCTCAAAACTCCAAAAGTTCATTTGTAAAGTTTAAATAATACTTTTTAAAAACCAAAACTATTGGAAAGCTATATGCTAAAAGAATTAAGAAAAAAATTATATTTTAATTGGTACTCCGAAATGAGACTAACGATAAACGAAACGGTAACGAAATGAGACTAATGTAAAGAAAAATTTGACGAACTATTCATAGGTGAGAACATGTGGTGAAAGAGGCCAATCCTTGAAACCGTTAGGGAAGCTCAAAGGGTTAGCCGAAAACACATTCTATTTACAATTGCTGTTTCAAGTTCCGTTTTTTGTTGTGAATTTTTTTTTTATTTCTTCTAGATTTCTGTACCTCAGTTCACTAACATAAGAATAATATGATTTTCTATGTGGGATTTACTTTTAAGTCTGAGAAGTGTAATACACTAAATACCGTTATCAGATAGACGTGTTAGGGACTTGGACTTGCTTGTGTCCGGCAGTTGCAGGTTATCCAGAACCGGTTTATACTCTCTTTTAATCATCAACCTTCCAAGCATAATTTAATTCGGGGAACATTTTCACAGGTTGTTCACTAGTTGATTTCAATATTCCAGACCTATTCTTTGTACAATTATTTATCAAGTATCAATATAATAGGAAGATAAGAAAGAACACCTCGATCATTATGGTTTAATATATATACTACAGAGTACACCACGAAATAAATGAAATCTGAAGTAAATGTTAAAGAAAACACATATTTCTGAATTGCGTTAAATTTGAAAGGTGGATCTAGGGTTGCTATAAATAACTCTATCTTTTAAGAGAGATTATGATAAGCCATTTCTAGATAGATACCTGCGCAATATCTTTCTACTTCCCATTAGTCCTTATCTTTCCCTCCTATCATACTGGGCAATTCTTAGTCATCTTAATCCAGAAGTATAGATAATCTCTTAATTTTGAATTCTTGTTCGTAACTATATCTGAAGAAAGAAAGAAAGCCATTTATTCATTTCAAATGTAACAACATACAAATACAATGAAATCACCACTTGGTTAATTGCCCGTAAGACAGAATCGTCACAAAAAAAATGAAAAAGTTGATTTTTTTCGAAAGCAAAAAAGAAATTAAAGAAGGAGATAGTTTAATTACAGAGATTAAGCAAGTAAGCACTCTCTATAATAATATTTAATGATATAATATTTCATTTATCATCTGTTTTTCCTTCGTTTATTCACTTTGACAAAAAGCATTCGAAAGACTTCAAAAGTTTTTTTTTCTATTAATATTGAGGTTATTTGTTCATTATGTGTGTTATTACAACATGTCTGCTCATATACATTATTAAAAACTGCTGCAGTTTGCAGATCGAGTTTTTTTTTTCTTGATTGAGTTGCCATAATAGCTGCTCAATGGACATTATAATAAAAAAGACATGCATAAAATTTCGTCCGAACATTAAAACAGATCTGAGGTTATTTAGTTTGAGGTCCTAAGGCGAACATAACTTCATTGTTATGTAACTTCATTTGAATATAACTTCATTGTTGGTAGTAAATGCGAGTTATCTACAACTTGTTTCACTCTCATCAATGATCAACCTTCGGATGATAATTTAAATCATGCATTTTTTTTATTCAATTATTGATTAAAAACTTTACAAAACATTTTCCGTGAAATGAGTTGTAACGCTGGTTCGCTTCAAATGACACAGTCCTATCCCAATGTTACAAAGATGACTAAAATACTGATTCTATTTCCACCCGTGATTAAGAGGCAAGAGCTTTCCTCTCAGTACTAGCCATCAAAACAATGTTCAAACATTATAAGCGAACCATAAACATACAAGTTGCACTAGCCAAAATAAAGCCAACTACGAAAAGTGTTCCAGTCAAAGTTTTTCAATCCATTTCGTTTTTAAGTACATTTCATTATTAGCATTACTTTTTTCAAGTTCAAAGATGGGTTTCTTGAGAATTTTTGCTCTCTAGACTTCAAGAAACCAATCTTTGAACTTTATCAGGGGTCGAGAAGTTATATCAATATTACTTTTTTCTCAATAAATAAGTCATTGCTAAACATTTTTTTGTTTTAATAATCTATATGTTAGTGTTGTAGTTAGTTTCAAACTATGAGACATATTAAAGAGTATAAAGATACCAGAAAACAAAATACTTTGAGATATATTGCACTAAACCGCTATACCAACCTGAGGCCTATTTAGATTTTGTGGAGACAACAATGCGGAGTACATAATGAACTTTCAAAAAGTACATTTATTACTGGTCGAAGTAAGACATGAAGTTTTCTTCATGTTTAAATATTGGGTTACTATTAGACGATAAGCAGTCTTTAAAGTTGAAATTGGAGATCCAACCTGATTTCCTCTCATTTTTTTCAATAGTGATGTTTATCTTTTAATTATCTTATATACTGCCAATGGAGAGAGTATTATTTCTTTTTAACCAAAAATGTCGAGTACCAGAAGGCTGATGTATCAAACCTGCTGAAAATTATATTGAGAACTTACCCAATATAATTTTGAGTAAATAAGTCATGATTCGGATACATTTTCATTTTTAAATAACATTTATGCATTGTAAATACTTAAATATAATTATTACAGCATAATTACCTCAGTCATACATCCGGGTCACAATTGATTCATTATTTCACATCATACTATCCTTAATACACAGTTTCAAAATTCAAAACAGTGTTGCTATCTGGCTATATTATCAAACATTTGTTATCATTTCAGATTATATCAACATTTTTACTACCCATACTTTCACTGGAGAACAAAACACATAGCTTACTGAAATAATGCCTAACCAATAAATACTTGCAGCTAACTATTAATGATAAAGTATAAGTACTACTTAATTGTCTATATATCAGTTTTCTGGTTGCAAGTATCTTCGAGTTGTTGCTTTCTTTATAAGTACCATTGCTTAATTAATCATTAGTATGTTTTGTTTCATAGTCTAAAATTGCAAAGACGCAATTTTTTTTTAAAAAAAATAGATATACTGATGTATCGTTTGTATACAATTACTTACGTAGATGACCTTTTCTTATCTTCCCAAGTAGTCCAGAGGATAAAATTTTAAGTAATTTTAATTTGATTCATGCAATATTGAAATTTATAACTGATTAGAAAATACATCTGCCTTCGCCTTTTAGGTACTTTAGTGTATAAGATTTAGTGTATAAAAGTAGTTCTTTTTTGGACTGGTCGCAACAAACAACAAAAAATAGATAGTAAGTATATTGATTTTTTTATCCCAAGGTCCTTTAAAACAAAAATTAAATGCAGTCTTGGCAATGAAGCAGAGAACAATAACTTAAGTGATAACAAACTAATACAAAATAATTTAAAAAACTAAAAATTGTTACCCACAGTATATAATTTTGACTTTCGATTCAGAAGGTTAGCGTCATCTTGTATAATGCAAATCAATCTAAAACATTTTATCAGAATTCGCTTTGATTTATTCATTCAGTATATCTAAAGCATTGAATTTACCTAAAATTACCTGGCAACAACTGTGGAGTTACATAAATGAACTTTCAAAAAATGGTTTAATGACTGGTCGAAGTACGAAAATTTCAGTCGCCTACTATTCAATTTGGCTACGTAGGAACCAGTGGGGTGACTTAAGGCCACTCTATAGCAATTAAAAAAACAGGTTGAGATTTTGCAAAGACTTATAGATAAACTTCTGTTCGAGGATAGAAGAGGTTTTTGAATGGTAAGCCACAAAATGGTGTCCTTCCTCCCTTCTTTTAGATTGTTACTCTGAATGAGTTACTGTTAGATTTAGAAGACTTGGGGAGCAATGTAATTACCTATGCAGATGACAAAGCGTCAGCTGTTTCAGGTAAATTTCTGGATACAATGTAAGAACTTATGCAGAAATATTTATTTAGGACTTATAGTTAGTGGTGTAGAAATAGACTTAAAGTAAATCCGGGAAATATTAAAATTGTCTATTCACAAGAAAGAAAGTTATTCCTCATTTTGATATGCCTTCCTTGGATGGAGTCTGATTGGGTCTTTGGGATAAGGTAAAATATCTGCTTCATTCTAAAGATCCCAAACTTCTTAGAGAAGAAGCTTACATGGAAGCCCAACATTGAGACACGCGCTAGGAAGGCCCCTTGCATACTTTACTTATGCATTAGGGGTATGTCGAAGGGAAATAAATTCTAGGATTACTTATAGACCTATAAGGTGGTCGTTAGATCTGTTTTGTAATAGGGTGTGATTGTGTGGTAGAAAGCCTTGAAGTAGGTGTCCGTCCACCTTAAAGAATTAGGAAAAGTGCGAGTTAGATCTACTGCAAAGATATCACTCTACGAGCCTCCAAAGAAGCCCATATTTGGTTATTAAGTGCGTGCAGTGCACCTGGCCTTAATCAGAAGAGATAATATTTAATAAGTCTCTTGTCTTTGCATTTCATTTTTCATTATCAAATACCCTTTGTTATTTAATAAATCAAATTTATTAAACTTTATTCTTTAATTACTTCATTTTTTATTATTTAATTATTTCTTTTTTAGATTATTTAATTGCTTTATGTATCTAATATGTATCTAATAAGTACTAATTAGTAATAATTAGTAATAAGTAATAATTAGGTACAAATATATGTATCTAATACAAATAATAAGTTTAGTATCTAATACTTATTATTTGTATTCTCCGTTTTATTTTATTTCATCATAGCTTGGTCCGCATTTTTATTTATGTATCAATTTCTCTGTTCATTTTTCAATTTTTTCTTTATTTATTTATTATTTTTTCATAATTCTTTAATTTAATTATAAATTGATTCTTGTCTACCTTATTCTGTGTGACCGGGCGCGCATGCGGCAACACTGTTGGTCTCCAACTGTCTCTGAACCAGTGCGCTTAGTTTGCCTCTCTTATTTCTCCTGAAGAGATTGAAACCGAAAATTAGAGAATGTAAGCGTGTGCTTTTAACTTCTCTATGTTTTTTTTTGTACATTGAACCATATTTGTCCGTTTCGGATCGTATTTCCGACGAAAAAGTATATATATATCAGTTCACAAATGAAGAAAAGTAACACACAGAGACAGAGACACACTTACAAACTCAAATTTTCGGATGATCCTTCTTCAGAAGAAAAGAGAATGGGCGACCAAGCAAGCCGGAAACACAAGTTAGTGTGGTTGTGGTTGTGGTTAGTGGTTGTGTTTCCGGCGTGCTTGGTCGCCCATTTTCTTTTCTCCTGAAGACGGATCATCCGAAAATTTGAATTTTTAAGTGTGTCTCTTTCTCTGTGTGTTGCTTTTCTTCATTTGTGAACTGATTTGCGTCCAGTTTGGAACGTTTTTTCGAATTTTAAGTGGATATATATATAAACTAGAATTTAAAAAAGAACACATAGAAAGGAAACCACTGAACTCACTACTATATTTCGATGTCCTCGTCTTCAGGAAAAGAAGTGAATCGCTCCAAAGGCTGATAACGACTGACTTGGCATTCGAACTGAAGCACTCAAACAGTGTAGCCAACTTTCGGAGGAAAGGTAGTCAGGGAAGATAAAGAGATAAAAGCCAAATAAAAATTAAAAAATGAAAACATTTAACTAAAATAAAATTAAAAGCTGGTAACAACTTAAAAAAAAAAATAAAAATAAAAAAAAATATAATAAAAAAAAATCTACGATTGAGGTTAAGCCCAGGAGCCGATCTACCGCCCAGAAGACTAATAAGTGCTTCTTCTGAAGCTCTCAGAGTAACTTTCGAATTAGTCTGATCAATCTGCCTCAGGACCTGTACACGGAAACAGTCATTAAAACTGAGTCCGTGAGAACTGGCATGAGTAGCAACGGGAAGGTCACTGCGTTTGCCAACGGATGACCTGTGATTATTCATACGCAGGCTTAGCTTGGTGGAAGCCAAACCCACATAAAAAGAATCACACTGGGTGCAATCCAAACGGTAAACGCAGTTACCAGAGGTACAAGAGGTCTTGCGAGAGATAGGGTAGGTGCGTTTATATATATATATATGATCAATGATTAAACCACAATAAGAATGGGAAAACAAGACTAAGATCTTTCAACCGTAACAAGCGGTCTTCGTCAGAGTCAAAAACCCAACTGAGGTTGAGTCAGTTGGGTTTTTGACTCTGACGAAGACCGCTTGTTACGGTTGAAAGATCTTAGTCTTGTTTTCCCATTCTTATTGTGGTTTAATCATTGATTGTTGTTTCACGTGTTTATGTGAAATCTTTTTTATATATATATATATATATAACCAATTAAAAAGAAGTTAGTACACAGATAGACAAAGGAATAACCCACTTCTATTTTTCAACCATAGTCGTCATCAGGAGCCGAAGAGCCCCACAGGAAGGTAGAACGGCGACTTATTAGATTAGAAATCTACTACTATATATATATATATATATATATATATATATATATATATATATATATATATATATATATATATATATCTACTACTATATATATAGTAGATTTCTAATCTAATAAGTCGCCGTTCTACCTTCCTGTGGGGCTCTTCGGCTCCTGATGATGACTATGGTTGAAATATAGAAGTGAGTTATTCCTTTGTCTATCTTTGTCTATCTTATATTTTGGTAGCAAATAATTTCTCTAAAGTAAACCTTATTACAAATAGCATCGGCATCTACACTGATTATTTTTTGGCCGTAGTCATCTAACTTTTGGGTATTCTTTCTCTTTTTCAGATCGGAGCAGTAGGAAATAAGGTGTTGAGAGGGAATTATGCACACAAATCAGAGAGGAGTGTTCTAATTGGTTCCTCTATTGGCTCGTTATGGCTGGTTCGATTTCTCTTCGTGGGTACGACGAACATGTAGTTATCTTAGGAATTAATGTTGGGACTTTCTTCTTTACTGTTGAGGGCTTCTAACATGTCCTCTTTAGATATATTATGTTACCACAGAATGACTGCATTTTTATTAACCAATATCTCTCTGATATGGCGCATGTTATGTTTATCTATTATACCATAATACCATTTATAGTATGTTTATTATTACATCATAATTATCCATTGTATAAATATGTTGTAGCCAACTTAAGAAGTAAATATTGGAATATACCTCAAAGGTAAAACAGGTTGTGTATGGCTACAGTAAATAGTCCTAATCAGTCTTCACTCAGGGAGAGCGACCTAACGGTCAGATCGGGGCATTTCACGGCCAGTATGGCGTAAGTAAAATGCATGAACTAACCAATAGTCTGGAATGTAAACAAAAAGAATGTTATGCTTAATGTCATGTCTATAGATATTTGAGAGTGAGTGTATAACCAACATTAAACAGTGAAAGGGGAAATTAAGCGAGCTTTCTTTGATTTGGGAAACAAATAAAGCAAGGATTGACTGGGTGGACTGTACGGCCTCAGCCGGTCCACAGAATAGCGTAGGATACAGAAAGCGAGGGCGAGAGGCGGTCGTGGAGGGAAGAACTGGACCAGAGTGGAGGTCGGCGGGTGGCGCCAGGCGGGCACGAGGCGAATGCGTGGTGTCAACGCAACTCCGTCCGCTCTCACCACCAGCCCTCGAGTCGCTTGTATTCCTCATCTCACTCTGCTTTCAAAGTGCTTTCTAACAACACCTCTTCCTCATTCAAATGTCTTTTTCATTCTTCATACGTGACTGGTTTGTCTCAACATAACTCTGTTCAACAAAAAAAAAAAAAATAAAAACACTATATAAAGTTAGAACACAAAATTTCGTTGAAATACGTTGACACAGTCAAATGGTGATTTAATATGATATATCATATGAACTACGTATAAAAACTAAAAGCATAACTAATGCAGAAAATCTTCCTTCCTGTCTTCCCCTTCTTGGGCTTCAATCTGACAACCAACTACGAGAGTCAAAAAAGGAAGGATGGGGAAAGGAAATTAAATAAACCAAAATAATTAAAAGCTTGAAATAAATAAAAAACAAAAGCATAAGCACAACAACAAAAAATGAAATAAACCAAAAAACCAACAAATATTTTATGATGAAGGTTGAGTTGTAGGGATCACTGCTCACACTCACTTCCTTACCATTAGGAAGAAGTCACCTACGTATCTACTGTAATGTAAACTTAGAATTTCTCTTTTAAATTATTATCATAAGTCTTTTTCATCTCTTGTACATTTAATTTTTAAATTTTTGATAAAGTTGATGACATTGGATTTCACATTTCTAATACATTTTTTGATGAATAATATTTGTTATTAAATTTAGAATAATTCTGAAAAAGCATAGTATTTATTCTTATTGTTCACCTATATTACTATAGATATTAAGCACCATGTAGTACCACTATTGTTACCTAAGACCTTCTGAGGAGACCAACATTTCTCTTTTAAGACCTAAAACCTTTCCCATAGTCAACCTCAATTGTTAAATAGTTCTTTTGTATGTCTTATTTTTTTGATGTTTATTACCTTTTGCTTTATTTATTTAATACTTTTATGTTTTTATTTCAGGTTTTTAATTTCCTTCTTTCTCTCTTTTTCCTTTTTCTCTTTCTTGCTTCATAGTCAGACTGCAGTTCAAAGTTTACGTGAACACAACGGTCAATCTTGGTTTACTTCTAAAGCCATGAACATCTTCATCTTCTCCTGATAACCAAGAATATCGAAATATTGAAGTGAGTCTTTCCACTGTCTTTCAATCTGTTTTTCTTGTGCTTAATGACCCTTAATTGAGGGTAATTATTTGCCCTTAGGGTCGTATATTTCGTTCATAAAATTATGAAATCTATCAATAATTTAGCATATTCTTTAGTGCGACATACCATGACAGACAAATCAAATTATTTGAGTCTTATACGTGTTTAAATATAATTAAGTTCTTAAAAAACAAAAATAAAATTAATTTGGAGAAAGATAATAAATACCTGTTGAATGAATATAATGCATTTATAGTTGAGGCTAGACCTAATGTAGTTAAGTGGGTGAAAGGCTAAGATTATGGGTTGTGAAACATGGAGAATATGAGGTAGACAGTCTACTTTCACGATAGTCTGGAGCGAACACTTTTTTTTTGTTGGAGTGAGTTGTTGTCCTGAGGTTGGCAGGAGTCCAGAAGACTTAGCACGCTCAAGGTGCGTGCCTTGGCCCATATGATCAAGTGTAATTAGCATCAAACAAAAAACCCTCCAGACCTGTTAACACTGTCTTCGTTTGGCTTCAATAGTGGGTGTCTTTGAACCAATCTACTTCAGATATTTGATCAAATAATATTAATAACATAGTGGAAAATAAAGCTTTTAATTCTTTATTCAACGCTCACCCTACAGAGGCTTATCGCTATTCGGACTCTTCAGGGGAAGAACGTCTCAAGATAATTAGCTAAAATAGTAAAAGAGAACTATATGTTACCAAACAAGGACCCCATTAAAACTCTTTGGAGCCACTATATAAAATAAAAACATAAATATAAACGAAGAAAAAACCTAATATAATTTGTTATGGAAAACTTACTTCAATAACTGTTGCAGAAACTCTAAAATAAAACTTAAAAGAATTAAAGAAGATAACAAAAACATTAATATCAAAGGAATAATAGTAAAGGAATAATAACAAAGCAATAGGAATAATAAATACTATCCTTAAACAGTGTTTTTTCAATTTAATAACAAATGCTAATCATCAAAAGGTGGATCAATCCAATGTCAGAAATTCTATCAGAAAATGTTCTACAAGAGTCAGAAAAGTTTTATGCTAATAATTTAAAAGAGAACTTGGAGGTTGCACATTATAGTAGATATGGAGCTGACTCTTTCCTAATCGTAAATAACGTTAGTGATGATAAAATACTAGACGTACCTCATTTATACGATATAAGGACTACTCACCAGGGTTGCCAGACTATGAGAAACATTTAAAGCCAAATTTTGAAATTAATAAAGCCAAAAAAGAGCCAAATGCATAACAACTAATATCACCTCTTATTTTAATAAAATTTAAAGAAATTGTACAATAAGTACTTACATTTTATTCATTATCACCACAAAGAACATTCATGTAGTTGATTTAGTCATCAGATTTGGCATCTTTTTTTTCATACAAATTATGACTGTTGTGCAGTTCTATCATTCGTGACGTACATATGAAGTCTTTGCAGCAAATTTTATTATCTATGAGGTACGTGCGAATCCTAACTAAAGCATCTATACTAGTAAAGTATTAGAATTTCAAAGTATCCATAGGAATGCCACTTGATGTAAAAAAACTGACTAGCAATCCTAGGGTAGTTTTAACATTCCACCATACACGAAACATAATATTAACATCAAAAAATTACATTATTAGTTCAAAAATAAAGAATTCTTAAAGTTACGAAAAAATGGACACAATCCTAGTCTAGATTTAACTTTTTAACATCTAATTATATGAAAACCTTCCATTATTGGTTCAACAATAAAGAATTTTGAAAAAAAGACATAAATCTAGTCTATTTTATTTATCTATAATTAGTTTTCCACTTGGACATTATGAAGGGTGATCAGCAATAAGTAAAAAAAATATCTTTAAGTTAAATTATAGTACTTATTTCAAGTAAACTAAAATACACTTCGTTATACTGCTCCACACTCACCTAAACCATCACGTGAACTGTTACACTTACACATTGAAAACGTAACCGTTAGTGGTTACTCAAAAGTAAGTAACGGAAAATGAAACGAAACAAAACACAAACTGAACGAGAAACATACGAATGTTTAAAACAATAGAAGAAAAGCTCAATTATAGCTCTATTACCATCAAATTTAATAAAATAATGAAGAAATTGACGGTATTGTGAATTATAAGTTTAAAAGTAATTTAATATTTCAGTTTCTGTTCTAAACAATAAGAATCAATGTCCATTCCATGCGTAAAATGTAGAGAGCCAAATTTAAGGCCAAATTTTTAAAAAGGCCAAATTAAATTTTTAAAGGCCAAACTGCTTCGAATAGAGCCAAATTTGAGATATTTGGCCTCCAAAAGGCCAATCTGGCAACCCTGCTACTCACAATACCCATGAATGAAATTAGCTTTAATAAAGTACTAAATACAATAAAAACAATAGCTATAAGAACAGTAATCGTTCAACCTTAAAAAAAATAAAATGCTGGCAAATAGAATAAAAACATGAATAATAAGAAAAAAACTGTTCATAACTTACTAAACCATTACAACGTAAAGCTTAGTTTCAAAACCAACAATTTGATAAACAAATAGTAAGTAAAACAATGAATTATAAAAATTGGTTAAATTAAAATGTTAGGACTGTAAAGATGTATGTACAGGAAAAACTGGAAGAACATTTAAACAAAGGTTTAAATAATAACTTAAATAATACTTATATAAATCAAACAAGCCAAACTATACTAATTATTTAAAACATGCACATGAACTAGATAGTATCGAACATTAAATAGATTTAATAAAAACAGGACAAAAATGATAAAGATTAAATATAATAGAGGAACTTGAAATATATGAATGATTATTCAAATATATAAACTTAACAAATAATTTAATAAATGAACAAATTAATGACCAAATTGATATATTATTTATACTAATAGACAAATTAAAGAACGACCGGTCATGCCTGATATTGACGATTTAAATTATAAAAGAATAAAATCAGATAGTTATAACTAAAATAAAACAAATATTTATAATAGGAAATTTAGGCATATCTTGGCACCACTTGTTTGATAGGCATTTAACCCCAGGATTCTTTGACAATGATTAGTTCTACTTGAGATTCAGTACGTGCGTGACCGGTCTGTCGTCCACGACACGTTCACGAGATAAGACAGATTTGTATATATGATGCTCAATTTCTGATTGTCCGTGAGAGGCCCGAATAAATAGAAATTTGAAATAATTTACATTTAGAACTTTTAGATTAATATGACTGTCATTTCAATTTTCCCGTCGTCGGCTAAAATGTCTTGCTCAATAACGTTCAATTCAAATATTTGGGTAACCATTGTTCTGTAATAATAATTTTATATTTTCATTATGGTTTTTTAGAAAACATAGGCTGCTAATTTTAATCAGTATTTTAACTACATAAAATGCAATTTAACACTTCATTCATTGTATGAAAGCAATAATTGTTAACAATTCTTCCAATACAAGTAGGTTTTGTATATCAGTTTGTTATAATAAGTAATTTATCTTTGTTTAATTTTCATATATAAAAACAGGAGGGCTTCTGTCACTTTCTGCTTATATGTCAATTGTAGATTGTTTAGTTTAGAATCTTTTAATAACTCAATATTTTATTGGAAGCAGGAACACTGACCGTGTACTGTTTTTGTTTTAGTATTATTATATCAGATGATCGATGTATATTCCAATTATATATGTCAACAAAAATCAAACAGTCTACGAATAAAATACGTTAAATTTTAGAGAAGATTTAAAGCCATAGAGAAAGACTGACATAAACATCCGTCGTCATCAAAAGTGTTGCTCAGCTGACATATAGCTGGTTAATAGACCAATCAGCGTTTTGTCACCAGGTAAGTTTTTCACTCATTTGTTATTGTTATTTCTTTTATTACTCTAATGCTTTATTTTTCTTCAATACCTTGTCTTTTTATCTTTAACTTCATTTTCGCTCTTCTCCTTCCTCTCTTGATGGTAAAAATGTTCTTGATTAGTATAATGAGACCACTGTTTGTCAGTAGACCACTTCTTCTTCTGTTGGCAAAGTGTGAGGAAATATTGAAGTGAGTAATGTCTGATTTTTCTTTAAGTGTTTCTGCCTAAATATATAACATAGATAAATATGAACCTCTAAAACCACAGTTAGAAATTCAAAAATATGACTAAGATAACCAAAGTAACTGATCTTCATCTGAGTCTCAAGCACACTGATGGGTCAACCTTATTTACTATGGACAACATCTAATGTAGTTCTCTTCCTCGTCCACTGAGGTTTTTCTTACTGAGCTAGTGAACGCTCATCTGTCAGCCGTGTGGTCAACTTGTAGTTGATTAATGACTATGCAATCTTGTCTTTTCGCCCATTGTTATCCATCTATGTCCTGACTTATTTGATAACTCAAAGGAGTTTGTCGTTTCTAGTTCTACTCAGAACTCCATATCCGCTATAAAGATTTCGTGATGACCTCTCCGATGTCATCAGTCCGAATGTCATTTCATCTCTCGAGCCTAGTCACTGCCTCCCTGCATTGTCTGTACTTGCAAGCCTACATGACTGGGTATCCGAAAAACGTTTGTGTCATCTGGGCAATGGATGAGTTCTTTAAATGATGGAGGTTTAGAGCTGAGAGAGCCGGCATAGAATCTGATAGAATCAGATACTTGAAGCCTGGCTCTGCCTGGCAATACCTAACCGCTTTGTGTATAATCATATGTTCAAGAGTGAAAACACTATCTCTGCTGGACTGTTTGTGCCATTGGATTATATTGTGCAACCGGCTGCATTCGAATTGTAGGAACTATCAGGGTACAATAGATATTAAGAAATACATATACGTAATAGGGATATAAAAATATGGGTTTATTATTTGTTTCGAAATAAACATTTATGTTCTGACAAATATAATAATATATTTGCTTAATTAAATATGTTTTATAATCAAGAAATTGTATATATATGTATATATATATATTAAAATCTAAAAGACGATATATACTAGACATAAAGAGTTCAAATACGATGAACAGTAACACATAGAGTAAAGAACCACATTTACTAACTCAAATGTTTGGAAAATCCATCTTCAGGAGGAAGAGAGAGGACGATGAAGCGTAATTTCACGAATTCAAAGTATAGCTTCGAAGCTATACGAAGCGTAATTATACCCGTATTATGCTATGCAATACAATTGAAGTATAAAACCACAAGAAAACGATAGAAATAAATTCTCTGAGTTCATTGATTTTATGTCATCAGAGGGTAAAGTAAAAACAAAAAAAGTTATACTGAAGAAAGGTTGCAAAAAAGTGAAAAATTCAAATTTCAATATAGCTTGACAAGAAAAAATACCGAATAAAAATAAAAAGTGGAAAATAAACAGCAAGAAAATAAATAAATATAGAAAAATGTATAGATAAATATATCTAAATATAGATAAATGTATAGAAAAATAATCATAATCATTGATTTATAAACAAATTTACATCAGAATAAAAATAAAAAAAGAAGAATTTACAAATAAAGTGAATCACTTTTTAATTCTAATGGAAGGTAGTCCACTTTGGTTTAATCACAATAGTTAATTATTCATTATTATAATTAGTTCATTGATTTATAAACAAATTTACATCAGAATAAAAATAAAAAAAGAAGAATTTACAAATAAAGTGAATCACTTTTTAATTCTCATGGAAGGTAGTCCACTTTGGTTTAATCACAATAGTTAATTATTCATTATTATAATTAGTTCATTGATTTTAAACAAATTTGTTTAATTTTTTATTTTTCGGTTTAATTTTTTTATTAATTTTTAATATTTACTTTTTTAGTTTTTCTTGTCTCCTCTCCTCCTTCTCTAAATTTATATCAAAATTTAAAATATGCAGAAAATTCTACACAAAGTTTTTGTAATATAATTTTATATCAATAAATAGTGGGATTTGTGGACACCTGGTATAATAAAGTGTGATGACCTGTGAAAAAACTGATTATTCTGAATCGACATTAAAACCTTAAAGGTCATGGGTATGTCCTAGTTTCCAATAAGTGAGGAACAGAGAAGTTCAAGAAGAAGAAGAGGAGCTTATCTTCTTCTGAACTGTTATCACTCAATTTCGACAAGGTGGAAATATTGAAGTGAGTTTTATTATTGTTTCTCCGTGTTCTCTTCTTTTAATCCTTTGATAAGTTGTCCTTATTGACCGTTTCATGTTTTGAAATATGTATATATATATATATATACACTTAAACTAAACTTATTTTAAGTGTTATCTGTCCTGCCGGACAGTTTTTCGTTTATCATGGTATATATATATATATATATATATACCATGAAAAGCACACACACATTAAAGGACAAACACACACACACACACACACACACACACACACACACACACACACAATATATATATATATATATATATATATATATATATAAAATGAAAGGTCCGTGTGGACAATAAACACTTTAACACATAGAAAAGAACACAGAAAGACACTACAGAACTCACTTCAAGTGAAGTGAGTTTCTTTCTGTGTTCTTTTCTATGTGTTAAAGTGTATATATATATAAAGATTTCACATAAACACGTGAAATAACAACCATTGATCAAACCACAATATGAAATGGGAAAACAAGACTAAGATCTTTCAACCGTAACAAGCGGTCTTCGTAAGAGTCATTGGGTTTTTGACTCTGACGAAGACCCAGGCTTCAGTTGGTCAATGTAGCAACCTTATTATAGCTATATCCAGAGGTTCTCGAGGGTTGGTCAAAACACAAAAACACTTAACCCAGAACAACGTTACCCTTCATTTGCATTGCATCATCAGGTCTGTAAATAGTACATAGGCAACAAATAGTTACAAAATAAGGGAGAATAATACATAATTGTTGCAACTTTAGCTCAGTCGACTGGATCTATTAGACATAAAATGTGAACAAATTGGTTTTTACAAAGTTATAATAAATACATGTGTTAGGTGTCAAATACATATTACATTTAAAATTATTTCTTTTAACCTAGTAGAAAACTGTTTGCACATTTGAAAGTCAGTTATATCAAGTCGCCTGAGGTTATTTTAAAATAATTGTATACTATTTTTCGCTCGTTTTGTAACTCCATCTTGATCTATGTCTTGATTTTTTGTTGAAATATAGCAAAACACTAGCCTAGGAGAAGTGTTCGATGTTTTGACCAACCCTCAAGAACCGCTGCTTCTTGCTGTTTTCCTATATATATATATATATATATATATATATATATATATATATATATATATATATATATGATTCGCACTCCGTTCTTCGACGTTGGGAGATCTCTCTCACTTCGTCCTCTTTTCTAGTCTACTCTCCTGATGACGAACAACAGTTCGAAATATTGAATTCTGTAAGTGTTCTTTTTATTCTCTTTTCTGTGTCGTGCTTTGTGTAATTTAAAGTTATATATATATATATATATATATATATATATATATATATATCTCAACCGTAACAAGCGGTCTTCGTCAGAGTCAAAAACCCAACTGAGTTTTATATATATATATAAATATATATATATATATATATATCAGTTTAAATAAAACAAAACACGACACACAAAAAAGAGAAACGCGTAATTCTTCGCGTTCCTTCCTTCGACGTGGGGAGGTCTCTCTCACTTTGTCCTCTGTTCTAGTCTTCTCGTGATGACGAATAACAGTTCGAAATTTGAATTTAGCATGTGTGTATTTTCTCTTTTTTCTGTTTCGTGTTTTGTGTTATTTAAAGTTTCATAAGTCTATGTGGACTGTTTCTTCAATTTATTGAAGAAACTACTATATATATATATATATATATATATATATATATATATATATATATATATATATATTGAAAAAGACGAGCCAATCCGGACAATCCAGCCAGGAACTACACCCACCAGCTTGAGAATGACCGAGGAACGGTCGAAACCGGTTGCAACGACATGAGGGGACTCGAGGAAGGCGCCACGCATTCATAAGAAAGCACTAAGGGAAAAGCTCTAACAACAAACGCCTGACATTCTCAACTTCAACCCATAATGCCCATAGCCCGGACCAGATTCTTACGACGAACTCTTCTACGTGAGGACGCCTATGCCATTCCTGCCCTCTGTGAAATTAAAGTAGGGACTGCGAGCCCTCTCCAGGAAGGACGGCGGAGGCGGCCAAGCGTACGAGGAGAACGAAGAGGAAAGATGGTTCTCCATATACCCACAAAAATAGAAACTACAGAAAACACCAACAACCAGTATCTAATGAAAATCACTAAGCAAGATAGGAAACACCAAATTCAACGAGGTACACTTCCAAGCAAGAGCGCCAAGACCTTCATCCAACTCTATTGGAAATTAAGTAGGGACTGTGAGCCCTCCCCTGGAGTTAAGGCTGAGGCGGCTAAGCAGACGGAGTGTGCTAAAGAGAAAGGTGTTTAACGAAAAAACACCCACAACCAATAAGAAGTGTCCAAAGTAATACGCAACAGGGATTGGCTCGTCTTTTTCAATATCTAATCTGGCAATATAGCATATATATATATATATCCACTCAAAATTCGAAAAAACGATCCAAACTGGACGCAAATCAGTTCAAAAATGAAGAAAAACCATTTCTTCATTTTTGAACTGATATATATATAAATAAGAAAATGGGAAAACAAGACTAAGATCTTTCAACCGTAACAAGCGGTCTTCATCAGACTCAAAAACCCAACTCAGTTGGGTTTGAATGAACAGTTCAGTGTCACGTGTTCATGAAAAAGGTTTTAAATAAAAACCGAAACGTTAGCAATGAGAGTTTAATTTGAACCTGAAGAACTAACCGAGCCCGATAAACTTTAGTTTTGTATATATATTATATCAATGATCAAATGACAATATGAAATAGGAAAACAAGACTAAGATCAGTTGGGTTTTTGCCTCTGAAGAAGACCGCTTGTTACGGTTGAAAGATCTTAGTCTTGTTTTCCCATTTCATATAATTTGTGGTTTGATCATTGATTGTTATATCATGTGTTTATGCGAAATTTTTTTATATATATAGTATTCTTTTTTTAATTATGTATAAATCAGAAAACCTCATTGTTCATTAAAAAATTAATTAATACGAACAATATCAACATTTATTAATAAGTAGTTTATTAACAATAATTATTAATAACTACAATAATTATTTACAATTAATGCAGTAATTAATTATGATTTGAGAATATTTTGTTTTGATGTTTAGCTTAACTGTAGTTGGGAATAAAGAGAGGCTTCCGTCAGTATAAATATTTGTTAGAATGGAGTATTGTTAGGAGTAATGTATCTAGGTGTATCGACTCCTCTATGGAGGCTGACTCCTTCCTTCATTGAAACAAGATTCTTGAATTTAACAATCAATTGATAATGCTTTTTCTTGGAATCCCAGATAAAACAATAAAAAAAAATCAATGTTTATATTCTTTAAATAGCATTCAAACAGATACTGGTTAAAAAAAAGTATTTATTATATTTTTTTATACTTGTTTTTTACAACAAGCATGTTTATTGTATAGACAAGGTAGATAAACAAGTATTTGTTTGAAAGCACTTATAAGAATGAATCTTCAAAGAAATTTATTTAATTATAATTTGCCAACATTTAAGACAAAAATAATATTCTTCACAAAATGTAGAAAATAGTCTTTGAAATCTGGGAACAGCTCTCAGGAAATAATTCACTAATCTAGTTCTTTGTTAAAGATGTGTGTGACAATGAAGAATCATTCTAAAGAGTAAATAATAAGAACTTAGCTGCTAGATGAAGTAATATAATTAGGAATATGGACGCATTCATGTGGCTACTCAGGCAACAAACTTATACGGGTTATATTTCTGTCGATGCATTCATGTGGCTACTCAGGCAACAAACTTATACGGGTTATATTTCTGTTATCCAGTAAAGTTACCAGGATGGAGCCTTTATGATAACAGGCACTCGTTAAAGATTTCTACTCTGTTAACCTTTAGAGCAGAAAAAAATAATACTCTGAATGTAATGTGACTGACCCATAACAGAAATGGGTGCCAAATAACAAATGAGCCATACTATGAGCTTATTCTAAAGTGCCGAAGGTGAAACCTACAAGTATGGGCGTGGGAAACAAAACAAACAAAGTTATTTTAACTCACCATAATAAATAATACTCCTTGAACTCAATAAGGAATTTATTTCATTTTTTGAAATAAATCACAATAATTAATTTTAGTATGAAATGTTGAAACTTGGCAAAAACAGGTTTATGCTAATTAGCAGAACTCCTTGTAAAGTATTAGCTTAAGGTTGACCACATAGGTAGTTCAGGTATACAGGCATTATATTAGTTTTTTGAGCATCTGAAATCTTATTATTCAATCTTAACAACATTGAGTTCCTCAAATTAAACAGAGCAACTAAAACAAAGTTATTGTAATGAAAACGCATCTGTTTGGTCACCAGTCAACATCGCATCTCAAGACGAATTACATCTCCTCTAAGGTTATCATATTTCGACCCAACGACTGACTGCCTCTTGATCCACTTTCCAGTTCCCAAGCCAAATCAAACTCCAGGCGTCATCTGTTTAGATCTGCATTAATTGAGAAGTTATAATTTTATCAAAAACAGTCTAAGACAAAGGCGGGCAAACTACGGCCCGCGGGCCACATCCCGCGTCGTTGGTCTCTTCAATCCGGCACCCTAGTTCTTCAAGACTTATAGCCCATAGACGTGAACTAAAACTTTGGGTGTGTATTTTTTTCTTTCTTCATTTCTTTTTTGAATAAATATAACTCAGTATACATTAAACGGACTTAATCGTCTTTTTAAATAACAAAAATACCATCTTACTTGTGAAAAATGTCAAAGACAAACGAAATTAAACTTCTGAAGATGTTTCCTAGCTTTCATTCTTGGTAAAAGTGGTAGAAACTTTTATCCAAAAAATACTAAAATTAGTGTACATTAGTACCTCGATTTAAGTTATCTACGAGGTCATGAAACAAAAGTGAAAACTGTTCAACAGTTCATGAGTTCAACACTCAAGGACATAGCCAAACTTCAATATGATGATTTTCTCGAGTTACTCGAAAAAGAAAATATGGTCATTGGAGCTCACTGAAAGTTAATTTGGCAAAGGAAAATACCACATTTGCCATCGTGATAAAGAGGTATGGGTTTTCAGAATAATAGAAAAGACATCTGACCAAACGAAAACGTAATACAAAAAAATGAATTTCTAAAAATGCAAAACTTAGATCACTTATTCTATCGTATAAACAGAAAGGATATTTAGAACATGAATTCCATTTGAAATATCTATAAGAGAATTATTCAGTAATATCTAAACTCGCGTTCATACAAACACCATTAAAGGAAATAGCAATACAATTAAAATATCAATATGATGAAGAATAGAATACTATTATATATTTTGTAATGAGTCATATATACCATATTTAAAAGACATTTTTTTTAGTGAATTTAAAATTAAATTACTCTGTGTTTGTTATTTCTTACATATATTCAAAACGAGGGTAAAAATAAAGAATAGAAATCGCGCCAATGTGTTGAGATCCGTCTTTCACTCCAGCCCACTTGTTAAATTTTGAAGTCAATGTGTCCTACGAGCCAAACAGTTTGCCCACTCCTGGTCTAAGACAACATCAATTATTCACTCCTTGCTAAAAGCCTGGAAATAAGAGAGCCCTAATCAGTCAAAGCATTACAATCTTCGAAGATATAACACTTTCCAAATCTTTTTATAACTTATTTACTTGTTTTTTTTGTTCAACTATTCATCAATTGTATCCTAGAAAATGCTGAGGTCTCTAGTAAACCGCTAAAGATGCATTTTTTTTAACTCAAGATGTTTTTAATCAAAGCAATAATTTTTGTTCACTTCTTCAACTGCTGTGAAATATGGTGAGAGGGGGAATTGTACCTGGCATCAAATAGGCCAGGTACATCGTTTATTGAATATGGTGAATGCAAAATAAATGGTCTAAAAAAAAAACTTTATTTCGAAGGATTGATAAGACCTGTGGCTCTTTTACTAGAACAAAACATTAATTTGGCTTTAAATCAATAATTGACTTCTATTCAACGACAAAATGATTGCTTTCAAAATTACACGAGATTTTCTTGATCTCACATAAAAGGCGCCACTCATTGTCCTGTCAAATTGTACAAAATGAATCCAGGATTTGGAGTAATACCGACAGCTTTATTTACTTATTAAGTATGAATTGAGAAGTGTAGAGTGTTTACTTCAAGTGTCATGATACAAAAGGTTATTGGTAGAACTTATTACAAAAGTTACTTACGATAAATTAAACTTTTTCATAAAAACATCTCATAACTGAAAAATGATAAAGCATTAAGTTCCCAGGAGTTGAAGGTGTCAATGAGTTTTCCTTTAATAATTGCATTAAAACAGTAGCAATCAGGATGCTTACAATGACATCTTTAAAGCTTACATTCATTCTCTTTGAAAAAGATATAAGGAAAGTTTTAGCTATAATTAAAAAACAAAACTTTTTTGACTCTAAACGGCTCATTAAAAAAATAAAACATAATTCAAAATTGAAAACATTCTTTTAAAAAAGAGAAATAAAATTATCCTATATCTTAAATTAAAAATTATCTTTAAACAACATTTTTTCTTACACATTTCTGACATTTTTCAGACAAAATAGATATATTTTCAAATTTTAAACTTTGTCTTAAATCTTCAGTGTAGAAGGAGGTCAGATAAACTATGAAAGAGGTCTACCGGCTATTGGAACAAAAGCCATGTTCTCCTGTCACACGAAATCCTCGCTTTAGATATTCAAAAATGTTCTTACTGCTGAAGTTATACTAATGATATTATATGCAACAGAGGTGTGATATACAAAAATAATCATATATTTTGATATGTGGATCAATCACTATCTGTACTACTTCCAGGAATGACAGACTAATAAACATCTTCCATTTAGACATTTATATTATTCTTAAATATATATATAACAATTATATATAAAAGAATGATTTAGTCTGTACATTGCTTAGAACTGACTCATTTCAAGTTTGCTTTACGTTTCATACATTGGAGAAACCGAGTTCACTCTTAGTAAAATTTTTGGCGGTTTGTAGATTTGTCGGTTTGTCCGCAAAATTTTGTCACAAGTAAACTCAGCGACCATAAGACATATCAGGGTAAAATTTTGAAAGTAGATTGTGTAGATCTAACTTAAAATATAGGCTCTGAATTTATTGGAAATTCAACGTAGAAGTGAAGTTATGGACGTTTAAAGCAACAACGTTTGTCACAAGTAAACTCAGCCACCATGAGACATAGCGAACTGAAACTTTGACACTAGATTTGTGTATGTCTAACTTAAAAAATAGGCTCTAAATAGATTGATAATTCAGTGCAGAAGCGAAATTATGGACCTTTAAGCAGTATTTTGCTAACTTTACAGATATGTTTATTTTGAAAATCTACAGGTGTAGTAAGTAGGTATTGTTAGTTGATTTTAATTTCATTTGAGCATAGGAATATATTGCGTATTTGACATCATTGAAAAGGTTTCCCAGGGTTGAGGCTGTGCTATCTATTCATAATAAATAGTTTTGTGAATGAGCAATTCTCAACCCTTAATATGAACAGGCAGGAAAAATCAACAAACAAGTTCATACGCTAATCAAGCCGAGGAAAGAACTTACAAGTCAGTAAAGAGAGTGATTAGTAATGAGGAAGTAGTTCATTATCTGACTGAATTTCTTGACTCCGTGACTGCTCCTAGACTGCCTGCTCATGAGTAAAACCTTCAAGTAGAAGCACTATCATGCTGCAATTTAGTAGCAGTAACAAATTTCATGTTATGAAACTTGAGTTCCTCGGGAAATGTGCAATGGGACACGACTCTAGTTTGTTCTCTGCACAGACATGCCATAGAGGCGGACATCATGACTGGGTGTGGGGATGGAGAATAGTGGTCTGTGTGTATACCACCCATACCATTGATTCCGAGCCACTATCTGTTTCCGTTGAAACGATTGCAAAGTTCCGTCAGTGTCTATTTCGCAATGACGTTAACTAAAGTCACAAGGGGAAACTTTATCTAACGTAGGAATTCAAGTTAGCTAGGCCAAGTTTTTCTCACATGGTCAAATGTAGTTTACTTGCTCAAGAGTCAGAGGTTCTAACTGTTTGTTCTTCCATGAACCTGAAGGACAGACAGACAGCTAATGTAGTCTATACAGAGGTATTTGCTTAACACTGTACTAATAATGGTATTTTCTTCTATTCTATGATTTCTAATGGTATTTTGTAATACCAAGTATAATAAAATTTTTGATTGCATCAAAGACGGGAACGTTTGCTAGTATATTAGGTATATGCCAAAGAAGTTTACTTATTATGTTTACTTATAGTAAAGTTGAGTGTAGACCATTCCAAATTTTTTTTATCTGCTTGAATTGTCTGCACGATTTTGATTAAAATCTATTCGATTCTGAATGCTTGGTTGAACATTAAAGGAGGTAAGAGGCTAACCGCACAGAAAATGCCCTTCAGAGTTGGAAATTCAAAAAACGTTTTTCCTGTTGTGATAAACGAAGTTTTAAAGAACTCTTTTTAGCAATTGATAGGGGTATAAAAGAGAAGACAGTAACATGAATATATTAACATTAATTAAATTTAATAATAAAAGTTAATTAAATAAATTGAGAGAGAGAGAGAGAGAGAGAGAGAGAGAGAGAGAGAGAGAGAGTGATCAGAAGATACTTTTTTTGAAAATACGAATAATAATTACCAAAGCTAGAACAGCACTACCATGGTACAACTAAATCCACCCTAACAAATCTGCTGCTGTTTAGGTAAATAACAGCCGAGTGGCGTCGCACTCCAGATTTTTTATTCATTTGCTTTACTTTATAGTGATGATTTGGAAATATACAAATTTGTAGTTTTATGGATTTACACATTTTGAGATCCATTTCTGATTATGTACGCCTGCCTCTGGCTGTACAGGCGTTTGTGGAACGTTTTTGAAATACACCATAATAATAGTTGTAAATCTTTAAAGAATTGATTTTTTAAATATTTTTTATCTAAGACTGAAATGGAAAAACATTATTGGGATGGTAAATAATGTTTTGTCCTGGTTAGTATTGAAACATAAGAGAGGTCCTTTATTCTTATTTCTTTCAAAAGAGGTTCTAAGTTCAACCTGCACTTGTAGTCACTCAAGAAACTTTGAATTGTATATTAAGTGTTGCATTAACATGACTAGTGCATGATTAATATTTTCTGAATATAGGATGCTGGAAGAGCAATATTAAACAATTGAGCAGAAGATTACTATTAAGTTTCATCTGTGGAATCTTGTTTCAATATGCTAAAACCATGATTGCATTTCGTTTTGGATATAACCACATTAAAAGAAATCATATAATAAAATGGATTGTAAAAGAACTTGATAAAACGTGTAAAGTGAAGTCTAGACCACTCCAGATTGTCATTTTGAAATGTTAAATGTAACAAATATGTGCTTATTTGAATGAATGTAGAATGTTTGTGTGGTGAAGGGTTAGCATTCTGTGGGGAAGACTAGACTGACAAGAGAGTTGGAAAGCGTTCACCCTTCAGTCTATTAGTGTTCGTCTGGGAGGGAGACAAGGGTGAGGCGCATTAAGGACACTATTAAATCTTGATCTAATAATGGGAGCTGATCAGATAAGCTGACATATATGGCGTTGAGCTCCAGCCTGCCAGTCTCTTAATAGAAAGGGAGTATTAACAAACGAATAGCGCTGGAGTCTCTGCTTCACTAAATGTCCTGCCATCAACAGCAAACAAACAATCAGCCTTCTCATCTTTAACAGCTCAAGTTATTTACTAATTATAGTTTACATATGTAAAACTAAATTCTGAATTTTACATTCCTTAGGATAGTGATAGTTTCACTAAGACATATTAGATATATCAGTTTAGAATTGTCAATAATAAACTTTGATGATATTTTCTTTGTAGTACATTAAATAAATTAATGTAATATATTTTTATATGAAACTGTAGAGTTTAAAAAAAATGTTTTAAAGACTTGAAACATTATCAAAAAAGTTAGTCAATCATGTAAACCTTTCAATAAGTCATGAAATATATTAAAATTTGAGGCTGTAAATGTGTAACCTATTGTGAGAGTGGTTTAGTTTACTTTTAGAGCTTTTTTTGTCCATTTTAGATCGATTTTTCTTTTATTAACACTTATATATAATCTCAATCAAATATATGATAGAAATTAATGAAAAAAAAAGGCACAAGAAAAAAAATCCAGGCATCAACTTTGGCTCTTTTGAACTTTTCAGTGCACTTGATGGTTCTGTAGTGCAAAACAACTTTCTGTTGAAGTGTGTACAGAGCGTCAAGGAAGGGTAGCTGGTACTCAACACTCAATGGGGAATTTTAGGTTAGATGCTGGTTGGAGTTATCTTTTCAGGCATGACTTGCGGGTTCGTCATGCGAAGACACAGACATCATCTATGTATCTCCCTTGTGCAGCTACCTGTTGAACACGCGAAAAAGCCTACCTCTTTACGAACCCCATGAACAAATTATAAAAATTGCTCTAAAGGGATATCCCCATTATCTTATACTTGTTACTTAGTCAATTTGTAAGTGCATAGCACTTTGAAGAGAGGATTAAAGCCTCCTTGGTGGAGATCTCTAGAAGGTCTTTTATTGATTTTTAGGTGATTTACATATCGGAATAATGCCTTCTTGTTAAACTTCTTAAGGAATGTATTGAATAGTAAGGCCTATTGAACACATTAGTGAAGAGAGAGATTTACATGGAGTGAGCTGATCTGTGATGAGTCAGGGAAGTGTGTGGACGACGTCAGGCTGAATTCTTTAGGTTCGAAAGGTGAGAGCATTCAGCAGTTCATTCAGGCTCTTAGCCAGTCGGTAGTGGTCATTCATTTATTATTAATATTTCGTCTTTATTCATTTTGTAATATTAAATGACCTTCAGACCTTCATACTATTTAAAAGGTACCACCATTGGTTGTGTTAAAGTCGATGACAAGACTATAAGCAAGCTGTTTGCTCAATTCACAAACACATAATTTGGAATGAAAAGAACAAGTAACTAAATAAAATTATTTTCTAACTTGCAGATTGCTAATGCCGTAATCTGAAGAAGGACAAGATAGTTTGTTTTAAACAATCGTATTGTCGTTCTTAGGAAAGTAATGTCGAAGACTCCATTCTTACCTCGGGTAGTAGTATCATAGTACTAGGGGACTATACTGCTGAAAGTAATATAAATGTTTATTTTTCTGAGAGTTTGTTTTCGTTGCCTCCTCTTCCCTTAACCCTCCACCCCACCTCTTCACTGGATGCTCCGCTTGTTGCTTTTCGGTCTTAGTGCGTTGATGTCAAACTCGCTTTCGCTTGTGTCAGCAGCCGACAGTGCTGGGATGAAGGTAACCCTTAAGCACCGGGTACATGGCCGAATTCTCGTATGTTCCAAAGAAATCAAAAACTATTGTTCGTAATGCCTAGATAGAATATAATTTAATTTCTTAAAGTAGCAAACCCTGGTCTTTCCATCAATGAATCAGCGGATGCAATCAGATCAGCCAATGCTAAAGCTGGAAAACAAACAAATTAATATAATTAAATGTCTGAATACTTAAGCTATAAATTTTCTTTACATTGTTGAACGTTTATAGTTGGTACTTGTAAGTTTGTAATATAATAATTTTAATTTATTAAAGGATAAATTTGTAATAAATATGGGTAATCCTTCCACATTTCTTTATTTTTATTTAAATTTTCACAACAGAAAGAAAAATGATATTCAGCATATAATTATTGTAATATCTCGAATGGTAATAAATCCTTCCGTTTATGTATTATGATAGTTACTTTAGCGAGAAATATAGCAAAGATACCCAAATTCATAGCTATTAAATTTTTAAAAAATAATATTAAACTTAAATATTAAGAAAATCTGGAGTGGCCTACACTCAGCTTTACTATAAGTAAAAAAATATCAAACCTTTTCGGTATATAATATATAATGTCCCATTTAAGTATAATATAATTGTCTAAATGGGAGATGTTCATAAATCTTTCATTCCTGGAAATAGTACAGATAGTGATTGATCCACTTATCAATATATGAACTTATTTTTATCACACCACTGATGCATATAATTTCATTATTATAAGGACAGCAGGAATAAAATTTTTGAAAAGAAAAAGTGTGGATTTCGTGTTACGAAATAACCTTTTACAAGAGAACATGGATATCGTTCCAATAGTTTATCTGACATACATCTACATGCAGATTTAAGACAAGATTTTCCTTTTAAAACCTAGGAATATTCCTATTTTGTCTGAAAAATGTCAGGAACATGTAACAAAGCATGTCGTTTTAGGAATTTTGTTTATATTAATAAAAGATGTACGTAATATCTTTTTCCTGCGTGCTGTACTCTGTTATATGGATGCTCTAAATGTATATCGAGAAAAAATATATTATAAATATCCAGTTTTATATCCTCAAATCAAATTCAAAGCTGGCTTTTTAGTATAATTTAAAAATTTTATAGCAGGAAGCTTGAAATGTTTGAAAATAATAGACATGAACTATTAAACTAGAATAGTGAGAAAATCGGATAACTGTGAACAACATAATAGCACCGTCTTGAGGAAAGAGTCAACCAATACAACACAAGAGTCAACACACCTCAATATCAGCCAAAGTTAATATGACTCATAAACACAAAAAAATTTACAACCGATATTTATTTTTGTTCAAGGGTGCACCATATACATTGGTAAGAACATTTTGTGAGACAAATTAATCATACCATGGAAAGCATCAGAAATTGTATGTTTCATTCTCGTTGATGTTTTACATGCAAGAATATTATTCTTTTACATCGCATATTAAGTTCTTAAATTATTTAAACAACTTTCATTAAACCACTAAACACCAATTTTATTTTAGTGTATTCACTCAAAGAATTTCTAAGACAATGTAAACAAATACAAGTGTAGCAAGTAAACCATTAGTCCCGAATCAATATTCAGTTTTTATATCTTTATTGTTCTTTGCCGTAATTGAAATTTCATAAATAATTTCTATAAATTGCTAATTTTCTGCTTAATGTTTTGGCAAAATTTAATTGTTTTTTAATGTACCGTTTAGCATTAAACAAACATTTTCTGAAAACAGAAAAACACTCTAACGGCCCTTGGTATATGTGATTTTGAGAAAAATAGCTGCTACTCATTCTCTACATAATGTTCTATTTTTAGGCATAATTTCAGTTTGATCCATCAAACGGTATGGCTTGTATCGTTTCCCATCATGTATAATTGCTCCCTAACTATACAACACATCTACACTATGAGGCCCATTTTGTGTAAAATATCAATTTGGATCTATCAAAGATTCTGGACATGTTAGTGTGTCCACAAACTTTGTATACTACACTCACTCAGCACCAGACACACACACACATAACACTCACACAATCAGCACACATGCACACACACACACTACACACACACACACACACCACACCACACACACACACACACACACACACACACACACACACACACACACACACACACACACACACACAAACATCATCAAAAAAACTTCATAAAACAACATCTGGGACCTCAAAACACATTATTCCGTCAAAATCTCGAAATCGAATTTTTCCACGATCACTATACTTTACTTATAGTAAAGTAATAATGAATGTAGTTCAATTGTAATACTAAAAACAGGAAAAACTGTTATGTTAAATTGTAAATATAAAAAATCGTAATTAGGTTATCGATCGTGATATGGATTGAATATAAAGGAGGGTGCCTGCACCTTTTAATCGCAAGGGCCGAATATAGAAATGAATACGGAGGGCGTCGTTTGAAGTGTAGGAATCAATCAAGTTAGGTTAATTGGACTGGGTAATTGAGCCAGGTTGAATAGGAAAAGTGATTCAACGTTATTGATTGCGGTGCACTCAATATTCATCTCTCCCTAAGGATATTAATATAATCATGATACATATAACCCTTCAAAGATGAAAACAATTCACATTTCTTCAACAAAGGTTAAGAAATATAATCCTCATTCAGATACAATAAAAAAACATAAGATCTATAATTTTTGGTTGTTCTATTATCAAACGGAAGAAGTCCGAATTTCAAGCAACCGTCAAATACTACAATAATAAACATTAAAATTTTACTACTTTACAATAAGTGAAGTATAGTAATCTTGAAAAAATTCGATCTCGAGATTTTAACGAAATTACAAGTTTTGAGGTCCCAATAGTTGTTTTATGAAGTTTCTTCGATGATTTGTGTGTATGTGTATGTGTGTGTGTGTGTGTGTGTGTGTGTGTGTGTGAGTGTCAGTTGTTGGGTAAGTGTGCATCCAAAGTTCGTGTCCAGAATCTTTGATCAAATTAATAATTTACACAAAAATGGATTTCATAGTGTAGATGTGCTGTATAGTTTGGGGGCAATTATGCATGATGTCAAAATAAACTTTTTTTGCCAAAAACCTGTTTTTATAGAACATTTCTTTCACCCACTCAACTTTGGTACACTGCGTTTTGTACTTATCAGTTGAGATTGCTGTAAAGCCGCTGAAGAATGTTATAAGATTAAAAGTTAAGATGGCGTCACCAAACATCTCTTACATAACTTTCTTACTATCTCTTAATTGATTCAGGTATTATATGTAAATCATATAATACGATGTCTTGAATGACATTATAAATATAAAAATTAAGTGTTTGTATGTTTACTCACACTATAGAAATGGCCAACTGACATTCAATGTGAGGGATGTCAATTGGCCAGATTCTTGGTCAAATTATGGAGTAAACAAATTGAACAAAATTAGTTTATACATAATTAAACACGTGTTTATGTAAGACAAGTCCTGTTTTTGACACTTTTTCATCACTTTAATAGAACTGGCTTTCTATATGTACGCTACTGAGAAAACAAAGTAGTACCAGTACTTACATTAGAGAGAGTTCTGTGTGTTTGGCTTTTTAGATTGTGCCTTCACCTAAATCTAGAAAAGTTATAACCTATAAAAAATATAAAAAAATGAATAATAAATATTTTGATAACAATTTAAATTATGCTTTACATATAATTAATGAATTTAGAGAAAATCTGATATAGAAAGCTTATGAACAATTTTAGTCTCAACAACTTTTATTGGACGACTATATGAGACGTGATTTCTAAATCTCAAAAAACTGAAAAAATGTAATATTTGCGTTTGCCGTTTGACTACATTTTGGTATTCTATAATTATATTGAAGCAAAGTAGAGTAACAATAGAAGAAGCGAATGCCCAGACAAATAAAAGAATTGAGTTTGGCAGCTGATGTAGAGAGCCATGACCCTTTACAATTGGTAGAAATTATGAGCAGCTGATGGGAAGCAGAGCGGCAGTTTAGAATTACATGTATAAAATCAAGAATTATTCCCGCCGTCCATGCTGCGTGGTGAATATTCAACATGTCAACCTGTGAATACCTCATAGTTCTATGGCAAATAAGGTCACTGACATTAACTGCCACTGATGTTCTGTAAGATATGAAGGAGCCATTCTTGTGTTAACTGCTGTACTTTTGTCAACAAGTAGTTGTGATATTGAAATTAAAAACAATTATGTTTAAGAAAAAAGTCTGGATGTTAATGCTTTAACAACTTGTATTTTTTTATTTAGCTTAGAAGTTCAAAATGTTCCTGATGTTGAGGGTCCGTTATCAAATAATTTAACGAAAGGAGATTCTTGATGTCAGCTTTTATTTTACACAGTTCAAAAACAACACATTCAAAGCTACACATTTAGTCAACGTATACAGAAACACATGGTTCATTTACAGGTTGTGCAACACTGGTTTATTACAGGTTGTGCAGTCCCCTCAGGCATGTTTTTAAATGTCCCACAACACTCTCCCTCATTTAACAACATCAAAAAAAACTGAAAAACAAACAATGATTTACATATCTACAAGTCCCAATCGGGAACACAAATCAGAATGTCGGGGCCTAGGCAGAGCTTTAGTTAAAATATCGGCAAGTTGGGCGGTTGATGGTACCTTTTGTACCTCCACTTCTCCATCCAGGACTTGCTCACGCACAAAGAAGTGTCTTAATTGTACATGCTTAGTACGCTTGTGATATTCTGGATTCTGAGCAAGTCTTAGTGCGGCTTCATTGTCAATGTGGAGTTTAGGAGTATTGATATGAGTCACCTCAAGCAACAGTCTCTTCACCCAGACCATTTCTTTGACAGCTTCACTCGCAGCCACTACCTCTGCTTCAGTAGTAGAGATTGCAACCGATGACTGTCTTTGACTGGCCCATGAGATTAGCACCACCAGAATACAGACAGAGTATACCAGATGTAGACCTGCCTGTCTTGCTGTCTCCTCCATGGTCAGCATCACTGAAGCACTCAAGATTCCCATTATTATATTCAGACTTATAAAGAATACCATAGTCCACAGTTCCCTTAATGTAGCGAAGAATCCTTTTGACTTTTGACCAATCATGCGCGGTAGGATTCTCCAAAGATCTAGATGCAACTCCAACTGCATACGAGATGTCAGGTCGAGTACCAGTCATCAAATACATGAGTGACCCAACGGCTTGTCGGTAAGATGGAGCCCCAAGTTTACTGCTTGCACACGAGTCTTTGACAGGTTCCGAAGGGCAGTTGATAATGGGAGTTGAAATAGGGTTGCACTGGTCCATTCCAAGCTTTACGAGAATCCGTTTGGTATACGTGGACTGACTGATCTTCACAGATCCATCATCAGTCTGGTTTATTTCGAAACCAAGGTAGTATGAGGCAGGTTTGTAGGAAATTTTAAATTGTTCCTTCAAATTACAAATGAATTTGTTGAGCATGACATTGTTACTGGATGCAACCAAACCGTCATCAACATAGAGAGCCACCAACAGTTTATCAGACCCCTTTATTTGAATAAAAAGGCAAGGGTCAGCTGAGCTTTGTTTGAAGCCCAAGTTTAACATGAAGGTACCAAACCTCTTATTCCAGCAACGTGGTGCCTGTTTCAACCCATATAAACTTTTGTTTAATCGACAGACACGGGAGGAACCATCTTGATAGCCTTCAGGTTGTTGAATGTAGATCTCCTCATCCAGACTTCCATATAAGAAGGCGGTTGAAACGTCAAATTGTGTTAGACTTAGTTTTTCACTTGCTGCAACGCTGAGAATTGTTCTAATTGTACTAGCTTTAGCAACAGGACTGAAAGTTTGCTCATAATCAGTCCCTTTCTTTTGAACAAATCCTCTCACCACAAGTCTAGATTTGTAGCGCTCAATAGTGCCATCAGAATGATATTTTAATTTATAAATCCATTTACAAGGAATGGCTTTCTTACCCGCAGGTAGTTCTTGCAAGTCCCAGGTGTTGTTGTCTTGCAAGGAGCGAATCTCAGAGTCCATTGCCTGTCTCCAAAGCTTTGACTGACGACTCTCAATAGCTTCCTCGTATGAAGTAGGTTCTTCAACATCTGAAATGTTTTCATTAATCATGACAAAATCCGAATATCTTGCCGGCTTTTTCAGTATGTTGCGATCCCGAAGAGCAGTCCTATTTTCGACAGATTCGTCTTCTGAAATGTGCTTCTCAAAAGCACGTTTTGGAGATGTTTCAGAAGGCTCGTTAGGTGTCTTGTCACATTCCTCTTTAGGTATATTATCACGTTGAACTCGAAGGGGAGTCTCTTCAAATGTAACGTCACGAGATCGTATAAGCTTGTTAGTGCTTTTACACCAAATCCGATACCCATCCGCTTCATATCCAATCAAAACACCTTTGACAGCCTTAGGATCCAACTTGTTACGTTTTTCTTTAGGAACATGAGCGTAACATTTTGATCCGATTATTCTTAGGTGTTTCAGGCTAAGTTTTCGTCCTTCCCAAAGCTCAAATGGGGAGATACGCGGTTGACTGGAGGTACCGGTCAGGTTCAATACGTACACAGCAGAATTTATCAGCTCTGCCCAGAGTGCTTGAGGCAATTCTTCATGAGCGTGCATCATCGCTCTTGCAGTCTCCACTACTGTCCGGTTGTCTCTCTCTACGCAGCCATGTTGTTCAGGGGTGTAGGGCATAGTGAGCCTCTGTTTTACTCCATGTTTTTGTAAAATCTTCTTTACAGCGAGGTTATTGAATTTCCCCTCCGTTATCGGAAAGAAGCTCTCTCACAGTGTACCCAGCAGTTTTTATTTCAGCTAAAACAGTTTTCAAAGTATTGATCACTTCAGATTTATGTTTTATGAAATAGACAAAGCGAAAACGTGTATAGTCGTCCTTGAAAAGAACGAAGTATTTGTATCCTGAATAAGAAGGTACAAATGGTCCACAGACATCCGCATGTAACAGGTCACCCTGTTTACAGGATCTAACCCTTGTTCCAAAGGATTTTCTATGTGCCTTACCGTAGATACAGCCTTCACACAGTTCACTGTCAAGTGGAAGGTCTATACCAAGCTCTCTCTTAACCGTTTCCCTTACATGGCGTTTATTCTGATGTCCCATACGTTCATGATGAAGTTGAAGCAGGTTTTCATGACAAGTAGAATAGAGCGCGGGTGGTTGAGTTGTGACAATGTGAAGCTTATAAAGGCCTCCAAATCTATTTCTGGAACCAACCAGTTTGGTCTCACCATCAATGGTCAAGCAGCATTTCTCTCCCGTTGACTCGAACTTGCTACTCAGAATTTTATCTTGAATAGACAAAACAGAGAATAAGTTTTTCTTTACATCAGGTACATACCACACATCACTCAATGTGATATTTTCTTGTCGCCCATCCACTAGAGCAACGATGTCCACTGAGCCCTTCCCAAAGGCTCTCATCAACTCTCCATTCGCTATTGTCACCATGTGATCCGTCGAGAATGGTTTGAAATCACGTATCATATCTTTCCAGTGGCAGACGTGGTTCGTGGCTCCGTTATCAACAAACCAGTCTTGTTGATTGCACTCAGCTGACAGTTTGCAGGAGGTGGTGGCCAACAACATCATGTTAACCCCCTTTCCATGAGATTTTTGGGTAGATTTCTCTGTTTTTGGTGGTCTTCCATCAGAAATCCACCTTTTACAAAATATTATTTTATGTCCAGGAAGCTTGCAGTAGTTGCACACTATCTTCTTGGATGGATGCTTTAGAGAACTGTTAATACTTTTCGATGACTTTGAATACTCAGTTACCAATAATTCATTGGCATTACTGCTCTCTGCTTTTCCAGACAGCGCCCTTTCATATGTGCATAGCTGAGTGGTCAAGTTTGCCAAGGACCTCTCAGACTTGGCTATCAGAGTCCAGCTAGACTTGAATGAAAAATAAGACTCAGGCAGAGTCTCTAAAATTTTGCACATAAGGAGCAAATCAGGGAGTTCTCCATTATTCTCCTTCGACAACTCAATATTCAAAGCATTCCAAATATTCTTCAATTTGGACGTGTGTCCCATTATGTTATCAGAAGGATCCATTTTATAGCAAAAAAATTGAATACACAAGTCAAATGCTTTGTCCTCCCTGCAGCCATCAAATAACCTGTGTAATTCCAGCCAAACATCCCTAGAATTAGAAAAGCGCATCACCAACTTCAAAGTGTCCTCCGTCATGTTAGTAGTAATAATCAATAGAGCAATACTATCTAACTTGGTAAAAGTTTCATAATTTTTTTCAAATGCCTTTACCACTGATGGACTTGCATCCTTTGAAGGATCTTCAGGTGCAACCACTCTCCCTTCCACAATATCCAGTGCACCAGGAGTACTTTTCAATAAAATTGTTACTTTATATTTCCAGGTAGACCAGTTTTTCTTTCCTTCAAGAAGGCCAATGTTTACTTTTGTCGCTTCCATTGTTCAAAAATACAAACAAAACAAATTGCAACACGAGTCCAAGTTCAAACACACAACTTTGCTCAATTAACAATATTTAACGGCCTGGGCCCATAACCTGTTGAGGGTCCGTTATCAAATAATTTAACGAAAGGAGATTCTTGATGTCAGCTTTTATTTTACACAGTTCAAAAACAACACATTCAAAGCTACACATTTAGTCAACGTATACAGAAACACATGGTTCATTTACAGGTTGTGCAACACTGGTTTATTACAGGTTGTGCAGTCCCCTCAGGCATGTTTTTAAATGTCCCACAACACCTGACACCAATTCAGTTACATCACATAATAATGTTCTGCATTTTTAAATGGAAAACTCAGGGTTAAAGTTTTTTTCTACTAGTTAGATCATTTGAATAGGGTCTAATTCAAATCTGGATACTACCTCTACCAAAGAACACAGTGTCTATATAAAGTTGAGAGAAGGTGTCAAACAGTTTATGCTTGGACGAGTACTACCTAATCCTTAGGATTTGCCCACACAGAGAGTGTGTAGTAGATCAATACAATCATTCTGTCTCATATACTTCTAATTATAGTAATCAACTCCCACTCTTGGAAGCACTGCCATTTGGTAGTGCATCCCAGTAGTGGATGAAGAGACCATTAAAAATTTTTATTTGTTTCCTGTTCGAATTTGAGCCTGGAGAATAATCCTTGCTTTACACAAAGAAACAGTGCTGACTGCAATATTATCGTCAGATGTGGTGGAAGATAATCACGTCCAGTCAAAGTTCTAAAGTCAGGAACTACCACGGTCTGAGAGAAAAGCGATTTATTGGGCCTTCAGTGGCGTGTTTATCTCAGTTATTACAAAAGAATAATTATCGCAATTAGGTCATTAAACAATTCCTCAGCTTTAAGCAGGTGATACTTGAGTCTTCAAACAACTGGGTGGATTGTGGTTCAAGGCATGCTTTGTCTCTCCGAACTTAGAAGGACATTAAGTGCTTCAATACCAGACTGCAACTTCATAGTTTCTTCACGCCCGATTTACTCATACCATTATGATTTAAAGCGCAGTGTTCTGGACGCCGCCTGATTTATAACAGGTGATCGTACAAGCAGTGACAAGGACTTCGTTACTGCCAGTAGATAAGTACAGGGGGCGCGTATGCAGGCAATCTACTTCACAAAATATATATTCATTACTGCTATGAGGTTTTCACGGATTGACAGTATTGAGCATGGACCAAGCACTCTTCAAGGTATTGAAGGGAAGGTGGTTTGGGTAAAAATTCCTGTCGATTCCCCACAACCGGAATTATTATTATTATTATTTTTTTGTGTAGTTTGGAATGGTACTACACTCTTGTATCTGTTTTGAAGCTCATGTGTTGGAAATTTCTCGCCACTTGTGAGAGGAGCTCCTTTTTGAGCGAATATTAGTGTTACCTCACATGAGGCGACGGAGGCTTTTTTGTCGACAGTCCCATGTACTACATCATGCATTACATTACTTACCACTTTATACTCGCTCAGTTTATTTTGAAAAAAAAGAGGTAAGGAATTGACTGTGCCTGGTTGTTAAATGACGATGTAATTTTGATGATTTCATACTTTCATTGGCCAATGTCATAGCATCCGTTAAGGCTTAAAAGGACTATCACTATTGCCAGAAAAGGTGAAGCACAGTTTACATATTCATTGTCACACTTTCGAGGTCTTCTCCTGTTTTGGTTTCTTCTGCTGCTTACAATGCTGTAATACTGAGCTGCCTTGTACATTTGTGTCTATATTATCAGTAACGACCTGTTTTGATTTTACTGCTCTGATTCCAATGTGATGTCTTCCTCTTATGCAGACTTCCAGTTTTAAGCCAAGAACTCATGGCACTGATACATGTAAATTGACAAGGTTATAAAGAATGAAAAGTTCATGATTATAACAACTTCTCTAACTTCGTTCACTGGCACACCATTCGCTTTTTAAATAGCAATGGATTGTTCTAGAATTTTCTATAGCCTTCCACAAAAATGAAATTTTGAATTCTAATTTATATATTACTTAATTGTCTACTTATTCCTATTATGTTTTATAAATTTATAGATTTATTTTTTTAAATATGGATAGTATTTAAAGTGTACCAATAGGTATGTTTTTTTCCAATATAGAATGGTCCTGAATTTTCACAAAAGTATCGGTTTTGTTTCATAATTTATATATTATTTGTATTTTTGTTTATTCAAATTTTATTATAACGTTCTTTCATATGATAACTACTTTTTATTATCCTAAACGTCACGGCGACCCACAGTTTGGGAACTGTGGTAACTGCTCTATGGCATTTAACCAGTTGGATGTAGTAAGACCTTTGCGGATATTGTTGATTTTATCGAGGAATAGCGTATTGTTTGATGGACTACAGCACTGGTCTTTTTTTGGGCAGTTGGTGATGAAGTTTCGTCCTGCGTAAGGTTGCGCTGTGGACGGTAGGGTGAGCTAGTTCGGGAAAGGCGGGGGCTCCTGGAGGGGATTGTGTGTCGGCTCTCAGTCTCTCCGGGACTGCGGCATACGCTGGCCCTTCTCTCGCCCTTCAGACCTTCCTGCTCCACCATGGACACGCTCATCAACAGTCGGCACTACCGTGAGTCACCAGCCACTTCCTTTCCTCCTTAATCTTACTTCCGCTTATTCAACAAGAACCCCCAACAGCATCTCCCCAACGCCCACTGTCTCTGCCTTCCTCTTTATAACTTCTCAAGTTTCATTGTAATTGGTTAGAAGTTAGTTCTTAGTTTCTTGTTCATTAGGTTTATTAGTATTTTACTTCATGATTTTCGTCACTGTGTTCATTCACAAATGATATCTGGACGCATAAAGCCAAGGTCCCTTTGGAGCTACAAGGATTAGGTAGGCACTCCTGAAAGTAGACACTCCGTTTAGCAGACACAACTATTCTGTATGACCCTTAAATTCCAAAACTATTTATTCAAGTAATATCACCAATTAAATTGAAATTTCCAATTAAATCACTAATTAACTCTTTCATTCACTTTCTTTGAGCTTGAAAATATCAGTTAAGTAGCTAAGAAAAAATCATGAGTGTAGAGGTAAAGTGTGCCGGCTAATCACCTGTGTCCCTCACTCCTCAGTTTATGGTACGTACCTGTATAATCACAAGCATATAACAGAGTAAGCTTTGGCAGTAGTTTTGAGCAATTTACAATTCTAAATTGTTCTTTATTTGAAGTTATGAATCTATGACGGTCATAGCATTATCAAGAAATACGTATTTAAGACATCTCTAACAAAAAGACATCTGAACTCAAATTTAGACTAAATTAATTTAACTAAACTGCCAGTAACCATCTGCATGCACAATGATCTGCTTTATTTCTATGTTTGTGTGTGCCAGACTATGTATGTACCTTTTGCTGTATTAAGCCACAAATGAAGGCGTTAAGGTCGTACCTCGGCCCCTGAGACTAAGAACAATTGGCTGTATCTCTTATTTAGTTTTGTATATTTACTAGAGATGTCGTGAGTAACCGCACACACATTAATAATAATCGACTCTGGTGGAAGTTAGTATTTAATAATGACAGAAATGACACAAAACGAAGCAATAAAATAATTTTTTTCTTCCCTTTTATTTATCAAAGAGTTTCAAGAAAACTTTTACAAATTTTCAGAGAATAAATATATCCCAAAACACGCCTTTCCGTCCGTGGATTTCAATAAAAACACTTCAGTTCACTTCTCAAGTGATAGTTTTGAGTACAATTGCATTGTCCTCCCTCACTCAGTGAGACCTATATCCTGTCTACAAATCTAAAATCAATCATAAGTCAACATTTGTACATTTTGTTGCAAAAAATAATTATGGTGTTTGAAAAATTAGAACATTTTTTTCTAATATTTATAATTTTTTTCTATTATTTTCATTATAATGCCAAAAATTTTAAAAATACTCTAAATTTAGCGGTTTAGGAGAAAAAACTTTCGAAAAACATATTTTGACAAAAAAAAGGAATTTTCCATTTTGATTATATTCACAAATCAGTAGGACACATCTATATTATAGTGCCCATTTTTGTGTAAAATATGAATTTCACCATCAAACGGAGTGGACTGTAGCAAGTCCATAAACTATTGAATACACACCACCTCGTCACCCAGTACCCATAGGCGTCAAGGACTTTGAGGACCTGAGAACATATAAACCCCTCAAAATATGGAGAATAAATTATTTTATGATTGTTTTATTTACTTACAATAAAGTTAAAATTGATTCAGAGTTTCGTACTAACGGATGTGTATCTAACATTTTTCGTTTGCATTACAAGTCCTCTTTCACCTAAGCTCCCACAGTTAGAAGGGTTTAAGCAAATTTAGTCATTGGTGGACCCACGGAAAGCATGCATCCCGGTATTATTTTTCCTTTATGCGTAAACGACGCTAAGCCTTTATGGTCTTTCAATAAAAGTTCTATTTAGTTGAGTCTTAATACTAATCCTCTATGGAAAAAAGATTAATTTAGAACTAATGCAAGGGTACAATAAAACATTAAAAAGACGAACTACCAAATTTTACCATATAGTAATTATCGGAGTTGTTTACCTCAGTCTAGTTAAAATCTATATATACACTTAAAAAAAAAGTACTGTTTTAACTTAATAACTACTTAAGAAATATATAAGTAAGTTTTTTTAAAATTAGGATAAGAATCAATTATTCATAATAAATGAAATAATATTGTTTAAGGTAATTAATTAAACATACTTAGCTAATCTTTTGGTTTAGAAGAAAATGAACTAAGTATAAACAATTTCATGTGGTCTACACTCAACTTTACTATAATTAAACAATTTTGAAGAAGACTGAAAAATATTTAATTATGACCTTTTTTACTTTACTATAAGTAAAGTATAGTGATCGTCAAAAAATTCAATCTCGAGATTTTGACGGAATTACATGTTCTGAGGTCCCAGAAGTCGTTTTATGAAGTTTTTCGATGAAGTCTGTGGGTGGGTGGATGGTTGAGTATGTATCCAAAGTTTGTGGCCAAGCTACGGTCCGGAATCTTTGATGGGTCAAATTGATATATAACACAAAAATGGTGATTTTCTACATAGTGTAGATGAGCCGTATTGTTTGGGAGTAATTATGGTCACTTTTTTTCTAAAAACCTGTTTTTAGCAAACATTGTCCAAAAACTATACAACTCATCTACATTATAAGGTTTTTAGTTATTATTTCAAAACAAGGTATAGCTGGTGTGAATGGTAGCCTGTTCATAAAATCTTTTGTATACACACCCACTGTTTATTCTGGCTTTATAGTCTTTCACAATATAACCAAGGTAAATTGACAATATATTAATTACCTAAGCTCTGCTGCTCCTAATCTACTCTACCGATCCCTTTCATTGGATGACATCACAAATCTCTTTGTTTCTATTTAATTATATCATCAAACTTGTATTTTCATTATATTTGTTTCTATGCAATATCCATATTAAATTATATACAAGTAATACTATTGGTTATTATTTTTTCATAAGAAGTTTACTTTTGCAAATTTAGTGTAGACAATCCCAGATTTGTAATAAAAGTATATGCAATTAAGATTAAAATATCTTCAAGCTCTTTTTAAATAAATGTTTTTAACAATTAAATTAGTTTACAATTATCAATGATATATTTTGTGGTCTGTGCTTTTTGAACATATTAAACAGAAACAAATGTGACAAGTAAGATACGTGACATTTAGCTTGTCAAATATAAAGTCCGATTATAATATGAGGTCATTCAATAATTAAAGAGACAAACTGATCTGGAGAAAAATTGTTTATTTTTTCAAAACAGAACTTTTTAATATAAACCGCACCAATATTTATGGACTTGTCACAATGGGTTCTCAGCTTTCTTATAACTGCAAAGACCTCTATTGGTCCTGCAAACTTTGGATCAAACAAATGGAAATCAGATAATGCTGAATAGGGCTGTAAGGCAGTAAGCGATAGGGCAGTACGCCCAGCCATTTGTGGATGGCTGGATTTTCTTTGCTGGAAAATCTCACCTCTCATCTGCGTCCATTACATTTCTGTCTCACATAAAACACATGTTAAGTAATTAAAAATATTTGGATTTAAATATGAGATAATTAACTTAAACATTATAAAATGAGAAATATCTCTCCTCTAACATCCACGTCGTTTCTTTTTCTTAACAAAGTTGTCTTCATCTTGTTCAAAAGCTTATCTAAATGATATTAGCTGTTTATTGTACCCTGTTCTTGGAGATGATCACAAAAAATTGAACCTTCAGAGTCCCAAAACACTGCCGTCATGACATGTAGGCTAGAATGGTATTCGTCAGTCACTGTGTTTCAACCACTTACGAGCTCTTCTATTCACTTTTAAAAATGTCTGCACTTCATAAAATTTTTATTCCATTCACTTTAATCATTCTAGAGTATGTATTAGTTAGTTTTTACTTTCAGGAAGTGAAAAACGAATCAGAGAACGTCAAACCAATCTGGAATTTCTAGTGGACACGCCATATTTAAACATATTTGTGGTTACAAACACAACAGTCTGATCACTAACTGATGAGGCATCATGCCTGCGATGCCAACTTAAAAATACCGACTAAAGTACTAACCTTGTCCTGAAAACTGTCTTTTCTCCAGACTAATATATCTTTAAATATTGAATGACCCTCGTATTATATCTAATACTCAGTGTTAATAGTTATCTCTCGGGTGATAATATAGTAGTGAAATGTTTTTCCAGGTTAGTCATTAATCTGATGTTATAGTGCTCTTCTAGGACTTAGGATAGAAATAATTATATATTAATCATCTTATTTGAGTAAATATTAGATTTGAAAATACGTTAGAAATGACACCACTTATGAAACCACTTCACTCTCTTGGATTAATGTAAAACTACTCTTTAAGTTCAGTGTCGATAAGTATGAAAAATGGTGTGCATGGAGGTGGCATGTCGCTTAATCATGGGATATCGCCTGTCTGCTAGTAAAACACAAACCAAGGTTAACGGAATGGAAAGGTTGATTTCATAAAAAAAATCCTGTAGAGACGCGGAATTATAATATGAAACATTAAATACTGAAAAAGTCTTCCTGAGAATAACTCAGAAAATGTTTCCTACATAATAAAATATACAGCTAAAATATCACTCAACAAATAAATTGTAAAACAATTAAGTATAGTGAATTTCAAAATTTTTTAATTATTCTGCATTTTACTTCTTTGTATCCCCACATCTATATATTGCCTGTCTTTAACGGATTTGATGCATCGTATATCTATTTTTAACACTATTCAGTACGACAGTGGAAATAGAGAATGATATTTCCAAACTGAAATAACTGGACACATTTTCGGAAGCATTATGTCCCAAATAAAATTAAAATGTTGAACGGATTCTCCAAAAAGTATTACTAAAATAATTTGATGTCATCTGTTTGAGTTATTGTGAGCCAGAAATAAATCTTAGGAAGAAAATAAGAACGCTAGCAATCTTCATATATTTACATCTGTTTTTTTTAAATTGGGATTTTGAAATAATTAATGTTTAGTCTACTTTAATTGAATGGAATGCCAAAAAATTTGGAAAGGTCTTCACTTGACTTCATTATAAACTTAGAATCATATTAAGGGACAGTTAGTTTAATTAACTATTTTATCGTAATGTTACTACTTCCAATCTATGAGTTATAAAGATAACAAACATGTCTTCAAATACTAACAAATTTCTGACTGAAGATGTCAGATTTTCAAGGGATCTTGAATCTTCCAAAACATAGAAACAAAAAAGGACAGACATGCTAATAATGCTTGCCTTATGACAAGAACACTTACAGTTGCTTAAAATACTATTCAAATTAAAAGAATTTCAGTTATCATAGAATCCTCACATCTTGGTGTCTTTCGTCTTGTCTCCCCTGTTGCTCATATTATTTTCTGGAACATAAGAAGCTTTCCTTTAAATTTACAGTTTCATATATATTTGTTGGTATGTGCAGTTACTGAACTACGAAAGTTATGTTAAAAACACTCATGAAAACAAATGCAACGCATATATTACAGAGTGAGTCAGTCGAAATCAAGATGCCCCTCACGGGCTCCATGAGGTCCCTGCTAACTCGAGTTAGCTTCATGTATGATGGTGCATTACAAATACACAATAGGCACAAGTATATTCTAAAATACAGGGGAATTATAACAAGATGATTTTTAACACTTTTAGTTAAGCAGCTAACAATGCTATTATTATTCTAATTTTACTCTACAATCTTCATTCTAACACTATAATTACGTCGCCGCACAAAAAAAAACACTCCACACTCCTTTTTTGTATAGTGACGTAATTTTTGGAATAAACCAATATGAGTAAATACCACACTGTAACAGATTGCACAAGTAATTAACTAACACAATAATATGAGCCCGAATATTATCAAATAAAAACTAGAAAATTATCTTTTTATTTAGAATGGAAATTCACTCTTGAAGTTAAAAAGAACAATCTAAATCCTTGCCCAAAACAACCATTAAACTTAATTTTATTGAAGGGAACATATAATTTTGATCTATGTGTAATAATTATAAATTAATATTGTTGTTGTTGTTCCTTCCGTATTTTATAATATATCTGTAACATTATTCTTGACCAATCCCAGCAGTCAAAAGATTTGAATTCCAGTTCCATTTTTATTCGGCAACAATCATTCAATGGCCTCGTCCTCAAAGATCTTTTAGAACTTTTTCATTCATCTGTTGTAATTATGTGCATTATTCTAATGTAAAGTCACCTGTGTTTCTTAGCACTTTACTCCGTGTAACTATATATCTAGGAATTGGGTATATTTGAATAATGAATGACAATTTGTTACTGGGTATTCTGATGCCGACTAGAGAAGAGGATGGCTTCCTTCCTTATCGATCATTATCTCAAAGGTCGGTTCAAATTCATTCCTTATAATAGAAATCTTATTATCACAAATGCATTTCTGAGTTCAATGCCTTCCATTCTTTATTTTATTCTCATGTCCAGACAATAAAGAGAATGCTAAATATTATATTTGTGTTTCACCATAACTTTTCTTTCTTGGTATTGGATGCATTACAGAATATTGGATTTGGTATATACAATGGTTGTTAGGTTTTGAATTTTAGTTCATAAACACCATTCGAGTTTGGAAAATTTGAAAAATAAACAATTTCCCCTCAATGAAAATTACTGAAATGAGTTAATAATTTGCTGAATCCTGGAATGGATTAACTTTTGAGTATATTCAATATAACAATTAAAAAGTCCTTTTAGCGTCAATTTATCAATAAAAAGTCTATAAAAAAACTAGGCCAACTACAAAAAAAGAACGTAAGTCTAACTGAATAGATCTATAAATATGAAGGCAGGAATACTTTGGTTTTCACAAAGCCACTGTTTCCCTTGATCCACTGTATGCTGGCTTCGAAACTTGTCCTGTCTGTGATGCTTGCTTGTGACCATAGACATTCTATAGTCACATAGACGTCCTTTAGAGAGTACGTCAAGCTCTCGGCCCCGCGCCTTATGGTATCACGTGCCTGTAAGATATTACCCTACTCTAATAAATTGGAGTAAAGTTAAATTTAATATTGCCAATGAAGAATCGACCTTAGCAGAAAGGGGTGCCAGATACCAAATGAGCCACACTTGTTCACCACCCGGCACTCAAGGTGAAAACCTATTAAGTGTGCATTTTGGAAATAGAGAAACGAATCATTATATGGCAAGTTTGAGTTCAGTATTAAGTTGACACAGCAGATTTAATGGAAAAGAGCTGTTTTTCGAGTGAGTTCTCGTTGAGTGACCCACGTCAACGCTCCGGAGTCCCACTATTTTATACTGTCAATCCATTAGCAAACTTATGTGTGACTTTCTTGTTCTTACATAAGGGCAGCCAACTGATTTCTATAGAAACAACATACGTCGTAACAAGTTTGTACTGCCATGTTGATGTCAGTGTTCTTTTTTCAGAATAGTGTACACTAGCATACCCCAGTGCCCATGATTCTACGTTATAGTAGAATGTAAATAAATAACTACAATGTAAGTAACGTATCAGTCTCATGGAAGTATTCCACGTTTCACATATAATTACGAATTTACCTTGTATACTATCCAATATTGTGTATTCAAGTCGCATCTACTGACAAATTCTAATGGCATTTGACAAATATATATGTGTGATTTGTGACCTGACTACTTTTGGGCAATATTGACAAATTAAATATTATTTTATGTGCTTAATGCTATTTGTGTGAAAGAGATACACTTTTTTTGTGTACAAATTTGTTTGTTTGTTTGTTGTGTACACTGCAAACCAAACGTTCCATAAATTTTGAATTCTTGCACAAGGATTTGGATTATTTTTTGGTAGTAAAAAGGACAACTTTTAATTTTAGTCCAACTTTGAAAAGAAGAGCTGAAAAAAATGGAAGTTGTTAATAAGTCAGATTAACATTACTCAAATCTGTCCAAAGTCAAGGAGTTCTCTGTTCTTAAAATAAAAAACATCTAGTTTAGTTGGTATTTATTGGTATTGGCATACCTTTCAATGAGAACAAAAAACAAGTTAATGAAATCTACTATAATATTTAAACCAAGAAAATATCAAATGGACTCTCGATTGTTCGTTTATTGCTGTTCTCATGGGCGAATCCCAAAGAAATTTCAAACTGTTTAGAAGATTAATAATCTCTCATTCTGACATTTTTAGGCAATCATGTCAGTTATTATTTTATGAGCTGCAACTTTTTAATCGTGCCTGTAGCATTAAAATAATTACTTTCCTTGGTAGTTCATTATCTTTAATTATCCGTTTACCATATTACAGTAAGTTGTGCTTAAACTGCTCTATATTTCATATTATTGTTTTAAAACTTGAAAATCAATTATATCTATACTTTAACATAGTTACAGTTTGTTTGTTTAAGTCATAGTAAAACAAATTATTTTCCTTTTTTTATTCAAATTTGAAGTATTCATGACTATTTAATTTTGTCCTGAAACGAAAAATTCATGCTTGGATGCTCACAGAAACTTGAAATTAAATCTTACTTAACCTCTTTGTTAGGTAAGGAGCTCAACATGATTCGTCGAAAATGACGCCCAGTAAAGGAAACTTGTGATATGACTCGCCTGGGAGTATGACTGGTCTCGCCTGTCATCCCTCTGGCTAGGAAAGTCTGCTTGCGTTTGCCAGCTCATGTATTCCGGTGTGCTCACTCAGGCTATATCTAATTCTGTAATTAAAGCAGGCGTATGAGCATATATAAATCGACAAATTCAATTGGATAATGAACTGCTTCCTCATCACTAATCACTCTCTTCACTGACTTGTAAGTTCTTTCCTCGGCTTGATACAGCGTAAGAACATCTTTGTTGATTTTTCCTGCCTGTTCATAGTAAGAGTTGAGAATTGCTCGTTCACAAAGCCATTAATTTTGAATAGATAGTACATCTTCAACTTCGGAAAACACCTTGTCAATATGCTCAAATACGCAATATATTCATATACGCCACTGAAATTAAAATCAACTAAGAATACCTACTTAGTACACCTGTATATTTTCAAAATAAACATGTTTGTGAAGTTAGAAAAATACAGCTTAAAAGTACATAACTTTACTTCTACGCTGAATATCAATCCAATCAGAGCCTATATTTTAAGTTAGATATACACAAATCTACTGTCAAAGTTTCAGCTTGTTATGCCTCATGGTGGCTGAGTGTACTAGTGACAAAAGTTTGTGCTTTAAACATCCATAACTTCGCTCCTACGTTGAATTTCCAATTCATTTAGAGCCTATATTTTAAGTTAGACAATCACAAATCTACTTTGAAAGTTTCAGCTTCCTTTGTATTATGGTGGCTGAGTTTACTTGTGACAAAATTTTACGGACAAACCGACAGACAGAATTTTTTTTAAGGGTGAATTCGGTTTCTCTAATGTAGGAAACGTAAAGAAAACATGAAATGAGTTGGTTCTAAGCAATATACAGACAAAATCTTATATTGATATATACAGATGTATGATATAATAAACAGATTTAGCGCATTCTCTAAATAATAAACGTATAACTTAGGATGATGACTTTGATCAGGATTCCTTGAAATTAGGACTCCATGTTGCTTGTACGTTACATATAAGTACTTGCCAATTGTTCTAAACTCTTCATTAAACTGTATATGTTATTTTTAGTCAGCAAATATAGCTTTACAGTGAGCCGGTTCTTGTGATACAGTCAACCAATTGATACAGTACACTGTGTTTCAATTGGTGGCTAATAGGTATTTTGGTGCGCTAGCATAAACAATAATAGACAACAACAAAGTGTCTTAAAATACCAACTTCATGATATACAAATTAAAAAGTTCAGTATAAAGTAGGTAAATCAACTTATCATGGACCAATCTTTTTAAGCAGGCCACATGTGTTCGCTGAACACATGTGCACGCACGGTGTTGCCACATGTACTCCCCTCCTAGTGCCAGAGAGACTTGGCAGGAACGAGTCGCCCCAAATAGTTGACACTATTCTTCGTGGGTGGTACCTCGTCGCAGATGGCTCGGAGTCACTCTGAGGGTTGTTGGTGTTTTGAAATAAACCTCTCGTTGTATTTCAGACTGATTGTAGGCTCCATTGCCAAAGAGGATAGTTTCAGTTGATCTATGCTAATGTTTGGAATAAAAGATGGGTTTCAAAACAATCACGTCAGGGTCACTAATTTTGGATTACTGATATCAATAATACGAGTAGCAAACAACCAGAAAGAGATGGCTTTAAACTTCAAACTTTACGAAGTCTACCGAGAACTTCTTCAAGCAGTCTTTTAAGTAGATCAGTGTTTCCCAGCTTTTTTGTGCCAGTGCCTCCTTTGTAAGAATATATGCAAAAGAATAAGTGCAACTCCTTTTAAAAATTATTTTACATATAAAGTAATGAAAAAAGTAATTGATAAAAACATTACATAGTTGTATGTCACACATGCACACTTCGTATACATAAAAATATAATTATATGAAGGAAGAATTAAAAAATAGCTTATAATCCACTTTTTTCATTACAAGAACTTCTTGAATAAAAAAAACAGTATAATTATTTATTTAAAAAAATATTTTATTACCGATTTGCTGAAATATTAATAACTGAGCCTGGTGATGGGTTAATATTGCTTCAAAGTCTGGTTCCACATCTGACAGAATCAGTCTCAGATCTTTTGAACTTTTTTAAAAAGAACTTGGGTTTCTAAATCGTTCCTATTGTAAGCTTGATTTACAACACTCTTGCGTATCAACAGAAAATGGGCCAATAAGCAATTCTGGTATCGTTAGTTCAGTAAGGTTTTTGAAGTGAATGATCAAATCTTTTTTTAAAGATTCAAGATGTTCACTTAAAAGATCACTTTCAACCATTGTTCAGTCAAACTTTGAAAAATGGCACATATCTTGTTGGGCAATACTTCGATGACATAGGATCAATTTGCCAATGAAAAATAAATGTTCAATGGTTCGAAATAAAAGCAAACAGTTGTATGTCTTGTTTGCTGTTAGATGTACGTGATCAAACACTTGATTGGAGGGCTTGAATCCTGCGTTAATGAATTGAAACAGTTGACGTTACGAGACGTTTTCCTCCAGCTGATAAATTAAAAGTCTCAAGGTTGACACTCCTGAAGGACGTCTGGTTGGAAATCATTACGATTATTGCGCCTACGTTATGATACATTGAGTCTCATCATTGTGGAATATAATTACTATAGAATAACATAATTCTGAGTAAGAGTCGTGAAAGGAACTTGCTGCTTTTGGTTTATGAGTTGTGTTATTGTCATTTCAGTGACCTTAACTCGAGTGGACTCGAGTTCCAGATGCGTTTGGCTTGACTTATTGACCTAAGAACGTCTGCAGTTCTTTTCCATTAAATAACATTGTGGTTGACTAATGTTAATTTCTTATACTCACATGCCAGTCAATATCGTCCAAGTTGTGATGCTGAAGGAAGGAGAGAAGAGCCTTGTTGAAAGGAGTCTCTCGGCTAAAACAGAAAATTAGAGACACTTTCTCCCAAGGTTACCGTGGCGAACAGCAAGAGGTCAGCTAGAGCACTGCTGCCTCTATCAGTATGTGTAGATCAGTTTCTAGAACTGTTCCTGATAACTGGAGCACAAGTCTCTGAACCCTGCTTCAGGATAACGATGTACTGCTTAAGGACGACTGGAAATCTTAACTGGAAAAGTAATCCGTGTGTTAATTCAACATCACTCCATTTTTTAACCGTTAGTTGATCAATTTTTTAGTTCAACTTTTTATAGAACCTATTTAATCAGAGGGAAGGTCACTGCTTAAGTTACCTGTCACGACCAGTATTAATAAACTGGTCCATTTATAAATATGTTTACATTGATATAAGCGATCAGTGAATGCATTGATTGATCTGGTGATTCTTAAGTAAGTAATTTGCTTTACTATTAGAATTCTTTACAGATACTACTAGATTATATATAGGATAAGTAATATAATGTTTGGTATTAACTGGTGTAGTCTGTCTAGTCTATTCATATTTAGATGGATCAAAAGAACAAAGAAGAAAGTTTGTTGGCAGTCAATGGTGAAGCCGTTGTTTAAGTTGTTGATCATTCTTCAAGCTTGAGACTCAAAAGTAAATTACATGGTAAGAAAGACTAGAAAGCGGCCGGCAAAGCCGAGAGGTGTGGGGCCTTGGGCTCACCGCAGGCTTTATTGGTTATTCAAAGGAGTCTCCTCCGAGCAGGCCTAGTCAGTAGTAATAGAATGAACCCAGTCTGGCTTTTCTATTAAAAGCCTCCCGTATTTATCGCTTGCTCTTCATCTCATAATGACATGTTCGGCAAACTATCATTTTTAAAGCTTTGCTATCGCTTGAATCCATTGTCAGACACCGCTTGCATCATAAATCTACTAAATCACCTATTATACTCGTATTTTTAAGTTATATCATGACGGTATAAATAAAAGAAGTATACTATCACATTTTTCTCTAACTTTCCCGAATATTTTAACATTATATATTGTAATACCATTCAGACGTAAAAAATATTACAAAAATACAAATTTATTTTTGACTGGAAAAAATTCCACTGACATTCAACGAAATTAACATGTCTAACAAGAATACTTCTGTAGATTTCTATTTTCTAGTCAACTATCTTAGTTCCAATTGTACAAATCGTATTGCATTAATACATTTTTCATTCATTACAGTTATTTCACTTTTGTTATGCTTATTATTTTACTAAAACCAGAAGGACAGGTTTAGACCCCAGTAATTTCTATGATATATAATTTTTTATATCACAAAATATATCACAAAATATATCACAAAACATTTTTTATGATATATAATTCTCACTCTCTCAGTTCGGGAAATCCAGGTGTCTTTCTGCATTTTAATTTCGTCTTGTTCATGTTCATTATTAATCATGTGTATATTCATTATCAGTATAATTTTTAAGAAGTTTTTAAGCTACGAGTATAATTAAATATAGTACTGGAAAAAGCTGTAGGTTTTAGTTTTGACCAAACTATAAAACTGCTCTATTCTAAACACGTGGGCAGGGCTTGTCTTTCTCCTTGGTCGATTTATAGCCCAATTACTTATTATGAAAAATATTAATGTTTTATTTTTAAAAATTAACTTTTTTTTATATATTATTTATTTTTATTTGTAAAGCAGATTGATATATGAAATCACTTCAAAACTAATGTTCGCACATTAGTTGAAGTTGTTTCCAACTCATTTGGCTAAATAATATAAGAAAACTTTTAAACTTACTTAAGTAACGTACATTACTTAGATAAGCAAGGCAGAAAAGATAGTGAGGCGGCTAAGCCAATGTTTAACTTTCGTAAGAAGCCTGATTGCTTCATGTCTGAGATAGCGACTTGTTTGGATATTTAATCAAAGTAAGCTATCTTGACACAAAGGCTATTGTCAAAGATGAAAGCCTCCAACAATTACCTTCTAGTGAAAAGATTCCATTCCAAGCCAGGCAGGCTGCTTCAAGCAAGGCCTTACCTGTACCTAGCAGGGGGATAAATATCCGGCAAGCGCTATTCAACAAGGCTTTTCCAAAAATACATCAAATTAGTCAGTATTCCAGTGATCTAAACATCAAATAATTTATCCACTCGGTCCATATTAAATATCAACCAAAAAGTTAGACCCACAGAGATTTTATTCAAAATAAAATCGAGTGGATGATTTTTAGCAAATCTCAAGAAAGGAGTTTATTTTCATGCAAAGTATCTCCGAAAAAACTACAATATTGATGGTGACTTTGATGTTCCGTCTTAGGGCTTTCAGTAACCTGAATGTGACAGATGGTTATTATAAGATATCACTCTTTAGTTTTTGTGATATCTTGCTCACACACACACGCAGACAAATCAATCTATTATTTGCATGCAAGAGTTCTCAGAACATGTACTTTGGTTCACAACTGGATGTCAAAATTTTGACCCAATCGTAATACTCTTGTACCCTTATTTTCACATAGAGAGTAAACGAAAGTAATCATGTTCAACAATTATACTAAAAGTAACTAAATAAATAAAGTAATATGACAAATAAATAACAACATAAATAAATATTATAAGTACAAAGAGATATAATAATGGTAAAGCCAAGTTAGCAACCAGACCGTTACTTCAGATAAATCCTTGATATGTTTTCAGTTTACCTTATGAAACTTGAAGCATTTGTTTCTTATGGTGATTTTGAATTAAAGTGCAGACAAGATATCCTTGATGACAGTCTGTTTTGTTGAGGGCTTAATCCTAGAGCTACATTCCAGGAAGGTCGTCCACTTTGGCATAAATTAACCGACTAGCGTATTCAATAAGTTTGACTGTGAATAAAAACCTTTCTGGATTTCAACAAACAGTTCTTTTTCTTAAATTCTTAAAAAATATAATCATAAATTTCGTAACCAGTTTAATACCGGGTATTTGCTTAATTTATTGAAATGAGATATTAAATTACTAATAATTGCAATTCTCATTTTTTTGGAGCTTTAACCAATATTGCACGTGTAATTTACTTTATTTTTGGTTAGTTCCCTATTGAGTCTATGAACCACTGAATGCTTCTTTTGGGAGTAGAGATTGAATTAGGTATATTTAAAGAAAAATCTCATTACCACAGCCAATGTTAATATGAAAGAGAATAACTGTGATTAGCCAAGGACATGGAGGTTCCGAATTCTCTTGTTACGAGAAGTGAGAGAACAGAACAGGTGACTATTCTTGCGTAGTTCAACAAGCTTGTAAACTTTCATATAACCAACTGTGATCACATATTTATATAACACTATTGAATAAATCTAGCTCATTAATAGTTCTGAAATACATAGAAAGCTGCAGTCTACAGACCATTTAAGGCAGATTGACCCATCGGTACATATGTCGCTGTCTGTGTATCTGTAGAGTGACGGCAATCGTTTGTACATTATCTTATAAAACATACATTATTTATTTCTAATACATGTTTCCTCTGATTAGAATGTATGCTGAATTAAGAAGTTGCGATTGGTCTGATGAAACAGGCATGCTTCTTCAGAAGAACAGAAGAATTTTGAAGATTGATGAAGAATACTTACTGTGAAACGAAAATCAATATCAGCCACTGATAAAAGTCTACTTCTCAATTAATTCCTTAAGACAGATACATCACCGTCCAAAATATTCTTCAAGTTTACATCCGGCTGTGTAACTCAAAAGAAATCAAAATCCCTGATTTCGAATACATAAACATTCAGCCAAATTTATTCCTAAGAAATTTATTTTTGAGAATGTGAAAAGGAAGGAGAAGGTATAGGGAAAATATCACCATGCATTTCAAGTTGATGGTAAGTTATGTAATTTAGTCACTTAGTCATGTAGCTCAAATAAAATTCTATAAAAGTCAATTAACAGACGAAATCTTACTCTGTGTATACTCTGTGTTAACCTCTAAAATATACCACTTCGCTGGATAGTCACCCCGATACCCTGATGCGGTTCATCGTGATGATGGAAGTATCTGTAGTTACTCTGTGTTAACCTCTAAAATATACCACTTCGCTGGTTAGTCACCCCGATACCCTGATGTGGTTCATCGTGATGATGGAAGTATCTGTAGTTACTCTGTGTTAACCTCTAAAATATACCACTTCGCTGGTTAGTCACCCCGATACCATGATGCGGTTTCTCTGTTATTAAGAAATTTTTTCTTGGTTATAGAATCGACAAATTGTATGAAATGAAATCTATAAATTTATTTACATGAACTGCAAGTTATAGATCTGATGTGTCGATAAATATAGTGTGTCAATATGTACTTCAGCCGATCAAGTATTGGTTCACAAAAAGTTCTATATACTATAAGAAAATATATACTAGTACAAAAAAACCTGAGTCTTTGGTTCTTTTTTAGATTACTTTAATTTTTGTAATTCCTGGGTCTTTGTTATCAATGAACTATTTTTAATAACATCTCAATGAGCTTTATATAGAAGAGTTTTCAGATTGTAATTTCGTATAGATTTGTATGTTATTAGCTATAAAATACCTAAATATAGATATAAAACTATTAGGTTTAAAATATCTTACAAAAGAATGACTTCAGATAAATATCTGAAAACGCATTGTTCTGTAGAAATTTGATTGTCTGCAACTTTTAGTTGAAACATTTTACCCTCTGACGCAATTTAAACCCTAAAAATTCTGGAAAAAAGTAAAACACGTTTTGGTTTCTATGTCAGGACAATAATCTCGGCCACAAGTTTGTAAAGTCCATATCGCATTGAGACGCGAGGATTTTAATCGGTTTGAAGATGAGACATCTGGCAAAGTAAAGCGTAGCCTTCACCAGTCGACCTGCTCTTAAACCCATCTAAACGTAGCAGTCAATCCAAACAACTTGTCTACAACAATGATTCTAATACAACCTGCTTAGGTGTCAGAAAAAAGTTGGGATAGTAGACTGAGCATCAGTAAGAGGAGTGGGAAAAACTAAACCATCCTCGGTATTCGTATAAGAACAGTGTTTATACGAAACAAATATAACCAATTTTAAAAGTCAGTTTTTTGTTAGAAAAGTAGTCAGGGCTTAGAGCTAAGATAAACCAGTCACATTTACTTTGTACTTTTTAGACCAAATATCAGTTTTTTTATATTAATCTTTTACAATGAATTAATGATTAATTTATATTTAATTGTTAAATGTTATTTGCTTAAAAAATTAAAATTCCGGTCCAATTAACGTTGAGGCTGCAAAAGAAAACTTGACGGCCTGAAAGGAGGCTATAAAATCGGAGGACACCGGCACTTTCCTTGTTTATGTCAGAATGTACGGTGAGTCAGGATACGTAACTAACTATACTCCGTCTTTAGAAAGATTTAACTCTAATTGTGGATAATTTGATACAATTAGAAAAGTTAAAAATGCTAATATTTCTCGTTAATTAATCAAATTGAGGAATATTGCGTGCCTTGAGCTGGCTCTTCTCAATTAAGCTGCACTGTCGACGTGACCTGTCGCACGTCGTCTTCGCTCAAGGACGTGTTTGACCTCTGCAAACGGAACGCTTGCCAAACCATTTCACTCACTAGTCCATCCAGTTAAACATCTTAAAGCCAATTTCAAAATTACCTAACTGTTTAATTTGAGTGGCAATAACGTTTTTGATAATTTCAGACAGGTTCCTCTTTCCTTTGTGAAAGTAGTGGGTCTTAAGCTTTGGGATGCAAATTTATTTTGGGATTTCACCATATGAGGTATTACGTTTACTTCTACACTTTTCCTTATGTCCCAGGTTTATCGTCGAACTGTCTACATTGTACGCTATCATATGTTATCATCATTGTTTACAATTATTTTATAATCTTAATATTATTTTACAGTTAATAGAAAAATCTAGGAGAGTCAAGACTTAACATTATTAAAAGTAACCCTATTATCATAAATAATAAACAATGGTCTGAATCAATTGATATATTTTAATGTGCCAACTGTACGCAGCCTATTACGATGAAACTCTAATGAAATATTTCAAAACAATTACTGTTTTGAGTAATTAGTGAACGTTTTGAGTATTTGATTGTAGAAGGTTAAAATAATGACAGGCAACAGGTAACATAAGAAACGAATGGAACAGATTAGGGATGGTATCTGTTGGGTTATCAATTAGAAGCAATAGAGTTTAGGATGTTAATTATGTTATCAGTTTGTCTAGGTTATCATTTGGAAGAAATTAAACAAACATAATGAATTAGCTGAAAATGTTATACAGAATCATTTAACTGTCTTTTTTAATTTATTTAAGTTTGTTTTATTTTAAAAGATTGTTTGCTACTTTTGTAATAATTAATTGTCCTAAAATGTAAATTATTCAGATTATAATTAATTGTAGTTTATTACTCGTATTTTAAAAATTAATTTGCTTGTAATTATTACCTATTTTGAACTCTGAGATTACAATAACATTAATTTATCCGAGAAGTGATTATTTTCAGTGATATATGATTACTTTATATTTTTCAAAAAAATTTAAGCATAGTTATTGTCTAACATACTAACATATAAGTATAGTTATGCTTCATTAGTGAACAAAAATGTAGAATTTTTAAAACCACCCTAAGAATAGGAAAATTGGTAACAGTTTGGACATACAAGGGATGTTTTCAAAGTTCTGGGAATTTAGCTATAATTTTTATATTTTGTTAGTTTTCGTCAACATTACAATGTACTTATTCAATATAATTCCCATTAAACTGAATAAATTTATAAACAATAAACTAATTTTTCCAAGCCGTCCTCAAAGAACTTTTTCAGTGACACCTCAATCCACCTATTCATGACACGTTTAACGACAGTTAAACTTTCAAATCGAACACCCGTAAGGTTTTTTTTTCAAATCTGGGTACAGATTATAATTACTGGATGCAAGATGAGGGGAATAAGGTGGGCACTGAAGCAACTCCCATCGTGAAGCGTTCAAAACATACTTTGTCTTTCTTGCTGTGTGTGGTCTTGCATTGTCCTATTGCAATAACGGACGCTTATGTAACTTTCCAGGCAGATTTTTGACAAGTGCCTGTCTCAGTGGTTCAGATAATAATTTTAATAATATTCTGTGTTAATGGAATTAACACAGGTTTGTGCCATTCTTTGGATTGACTTTTGATCTCAGGATTGAAATACGGAATCCAAGTTTTGCCGATGGTAATTATTCGTTGCCAAAATTCATCACCACAACGGGCTAACAGCTCTTGAAGTCGACGCAAGTATCAGACCTATTGTGTTTCTGTTTTAAAGCCGTGTCCCAACGGCTTTAGCACCACAGCGCCGAAACCTTGCTAACGCCCAGAAATTCATGCAACGTGTCACGAACTTGTCGTTTACCTATCCCTAGTCGAACACTAATTTTACGAAGTTTGATTCGCCTGTCCTCTTTCAGTAGGCCTCAAGAGCAGTAATGTTTCTTTCATTTATCGATCGATCCACCAATAAACTGTACTTTTTGAATCTGCAGACTTACCAAATACTTCTTAAAGACGCCGAATAATTTCTGATTTTTTCTCACCTTCTTTCCATAAAAAGAAAATTATTACAATAACATTACCTATAAGTTCCGCGTAATTTAATTACAGTACAATTAGCAGAACTTTGGAAACATCCCTCGTAAAATACGATTGAGTACCTTTCACTTGAAGCGATATTAACAAAAAAAAAATAGGTTTTTTTCCTGTCAAATATGCTTAAGATCTGCCAAATAATATCCCTCCACTGTGCTTTACCCTAAAAAGAAAATCTATCTTCTACCTTCTGAGTAAAATAAAAAACTCTCAAATGAAACTCTGAAGATGCAGAAACTGAATTATTTGTTAACAGTATGAGGATATTATGGAAAGAACTGCTGATATTCTTCAAGTAGAGCTGTCGGATTAGAAGGTATCAGCTACAAACAGCAACTATCAATCTTCTATTACATGCCAAGATACTTCTGTTATATACTTATTGTACATTTATATTACGTAATATTTTTAAATAGACTTAGTCTACTATGGAGTTTGTTTATACTTTAATTTTGTATAAGTTGTTTTTCCTAGAAGAATTAAGAACGCTCCAGTTAGTAGGTTATTTAGTTACTTACAGACCACTTTAAAATTTTAAAGTAAACTTATTGTTTGTATTTCATTACCTGTCATCGATAACATATCGTGACGTTAAAATAGTTGAATTGATGTCAGTGCACACCAGTTAATTTACAACTTAATTTACGTAAGTTTTTCAATTAGTTCAAATGTTAATCTTTTCAACTATAAAACTGACAGCAGGGAAATAAACAACTAACAATAAAATATTGAACAACCTTGTCGTAAAATATTTTTTGATAAGTGTTCATACAAAATATGTCATGCAAGTACAATGTTAGGTACTCGTACAATAGTAAAGGTCTACAGCTGTAATCGAATGAACTAATCTAATCAGTATAAGGTACGGTGGAAGTTATTTGTAGAGAGGCTAGAAAAAAGATTAAACAGACTGAGAAGTTTAGATAAATGTTAAGAGAATATAAAATGCAACATCACGTCTGTTTATAGAGAAATAAAGGGCAAGGGCCGGGTAGTCTGAGGGTCTAAGAATAGACTGCCATTCCCCTCCACTTCCCTTCGCCGACGTCCTTCTTAAGATTCAATCAGTTTTTTGTCCCTTGGGATTTAAAGTCTCAGCCCTCGATGAATGCTGTTTAACTCCGTTGACCTTGACCAGTTAGGTCCTAAAGTTATAGTTTTATACCAACCTCTTTTCAATCTCACGGCCACCAAATAACTTTCATATCAGTTTTCAATTCCTACAGAATGTAGGAAGTACTAATGGCATATACGAGTATTATATAATTTTTGCTTCTAACCTCATTTTTAATCAAATAAACATTTATATTATTATGTTTATTATGAGTTTTATTCAACAACACATTATCAGTGATTTATCACAACGTTGAAGTTGAGATCTATTTCTTTTAAAATCGTTTTCGAGATGATCCTCAATCATATCCATTCCTACTTTTTACTGTTACAAGAATACTAAAGTGTACAACACTGAACCGAATGACTGATGATTTGATCCAATAATCAATATAAACAGTTAAACAGTTTGTGATTCTTAGGTTCCTTCAGGAGTTACGAAGTCTTCGTTTACACACCTCTTGGACGATCGCTCATTTCATACTGAAGTCAGGAATGGTTGATCCTTGAATTACGTTAGACAGTACTACACTTACGTTATTTGCACCGTATCTGCTTATATTTACTTCTGATGTAGTTAACTTATTTGTTTAATCTTTATTCAGTTTTTGCCAAATAACTTTCCAGTTAGATATAACGGAGGGATAGTTAACACACTGATGCTACGTTGGTTGGAAATTGATTAATTCTCAGTGGTTTTGCTCTTACTAGAGAGTAGTAGTATAACCCTGTCTATAAAATGATTAAAAGAAGGACTGTTCGGTAGGATTTATTTTCACTAGATGTCATAAAAAATTGTTGTTATTATTACCATTATTAGAGCAACGGTAAATTGATCTGCCTTAAGCTGCGGCCAATGCACTGAATTTGTAAGTAGCTAAGTCTTCTGTTATAGTTGAGGTATTTATATAATGAATCACTTTAAAAAAATGGTTCATAAATATTTTAAGCCTGACTGACTGTTCAACAATATGTAGATATATGATCCTTTCAGGCTCGTACTTAACTTATGAACATTATGTGTTCAAGACATAATTGTACCTCAAACATTTCAGTCTGATAGATTTCAAGTTTCTTAAGACATTAATGACGCTAAATCTAGCTTCATTTGATGATATCCGGTCCTGATTTAAATTAATTTAGAGAATCATTATAATATGTATTCAAACTACTACTGAAGTACACATATGTTTTTTTTTATTTTCCCTAGCTAAAACTAAAGCTAAAAGCGTTAAAAAGAAAAGTAGTCTGCAAAGTCTTAAATATTAAAAAACGTTATTAACAACCTGTCGCAGTGAGATCAGTGAGTGAAAAGCCAAAAAGTATCACCCTTGTAAAAAGCATGGACAAATTAATAAAAAACACAACCTACAATTTCATTTTTTTTACGAAATTCATAAACGATAACTTGAAACTATTTTTTTATAATATGTTTTCACATAGTATAAAATGGAATTATCTAATTAGAGTAATGATGTCATAAAAATCATCTAATAGAATAATTCATTAATAGTATTCTCTGGAAAAATCACCGAGTGGAAACTATTTAAGTTGAAGATGGGAGTTTTTGCTTGCATGCTGACAGCTCAGTTCAACTCCAGGACTGTGCATCAAAAATAAACTAGATGATGTAGCATTTTTAGGACCTTAGACACTTTAAATTAGTCTTGAGTCTTTAAATTTTGCTATCAATTGCGTCACAAAGTAGCTTTTACAGGGACTTTTCTGCTATCAAACATCTGTAGAAACACTTCTAATGATGTACTGTTCAATGGAACTGACAAGGAAGTATATTCCGTGAAATCTAATTTCGCTTTACTGAGCCCTCCCTAGATGAATAGTAAGACCATTAGTCTTGATGAACGCTGCTAAAGTTTGGTGGAATGGTGGACTCAAAGACGCGATGATGCCTACACTCCGGCGCAGACAATGTCATCACGGTGGATAGCTGTTTAGACTTCAGACCGGGCTGTTCAGGCCACAGTTCTGTTCAGTCAATCACCCGGCCCACTCAAGGTCCGCCCACCTTACAGACTCAGCTTTTTTTAGACAACTGTATTCTCAACAAAAAAATTCTTTTGAATATTTCCCTCGTTAGTTGTTACATGTGTTATTCATTAATGCAATAGAACCACAGAAACACTAAATAACGCCAAGTCAAGATTGGCGATTATATAAACATTCGATGTTTGAATATGTAATATTTATACATATACGTGAGTGTGTGTGCGTGAATGAGAGTGAGTGTGTGTGTGTGCATGAGATAGTGTGTGTGTGAGTGTGTGTATGCGTAAGTTTGGTAAGAGGCCTTCATTCAAATATGTTTGGTTAAATACTACTAATTTATATCCTAATTCATTTTCTATTTACTTTTTCAAATGTCCCCATCAGTGTTTTCCATCTTTCACATACTATGTAAATTAATTTACCAAAGAACTTTGTAAATATTTGTAATATCCATATTACCGGAAATCTCCATTATTGTTTACTAATTTTGCAAATACATTTGTTTATTTAGTGAATGACTAATGATTAATCCACTGAATCAATTTCGAGAATAAATACTGGAAACATGTCGGTGTTTAGTAATATTATTTAGATTTTTTCAAAATATAGCATATTGGTAAGATGAACATTGCAAACAAATCCTTTGGTGAATTAGTGTGTTTTTTCGTTAAAAATAGAAAATATTGACCTGAAGAGTCATAAAACTAACAAAAAAATGGTTGGAACAAAAATTAGTAAGTCACATAACCAAATATGTGTGGACGTATGCACGCAATTGATGCGACAATTAAAATTGTTTAAGTTATCCTGTCAAAACGTTTGAATTGTTTCAGATGAAGAATTTAAATATTTTCAATTTTTTTGACATGTGTTTTTTACCTTAATGGACTTTCTTATGTTTTATTTCTTATTAAGAAATATATGATTTGCATTAACAATTAAATTTTTAAAATAACCAGCTAAGTCTTGAAATAGTCAATTTTTCTAAGATAATTGATTAGTGATTTTTTTAAGATCGTGAAATCTTGAAGCAGGAAATTGAATCTGTCGTCATAGTATGGGCGCCTCTTCAGTGACAGGGAGGCAGTGTCACATGAGCTAACATTAGCGCTAGCACCTAGAATCCATGAGAAATTGGATATTGGATATCTAGAATGTGCGGACAGCACATCGTCTCCAAGACGATGTGTTTAAAAAAAAAAAAGAATTCTGGCTAAATGGTGTTCAACTCCCTGAATGATACATTTTCGTTTCAATTTGTGGATAGGAGTGTTTAGTATCAAGTCCAGATGAAAGTACTGATACATTATTTGAAAAGTCACACTTTAGTGAGATATTTAGTCTATTTTAAAGTAAACAATTTAAAGTATATACGGTTATAAACTTAACAGTCGTCACATCGATGAATAAATTAAACGAACAAGAGTCAAACAAAGGTGGTGCATTCGTAATTATGACCACCATGTCGGCTGTAGCTCCGACCATATGGCGCTTATTTGATATTTGTGAGCTTTTTGTTTGCATTCGCTGGTATGTCAAGAGGTCGGAGTAAATAAGCTGGTGCTGGCTGCAGCCACAGAGTCGGAGTCCCGGGGACAGCACGGGGTGGGAGGCTTGCATTGTGCCTGTGTGGGAGTGGCCCTCACATATCTCAACCTTTCTTCTAAAACCTGTTTCATATTACCTTCTTCAGCCGCAATCCATCTGACACAAAATTTAAAATACAATTTGTTTCCACTTTAAAGCAACATGAAATTTAACTAAAATTAGACTTGTGAAAACTTACCAACTAGTAGCGTGTACAAAATTCCTTTCAAGACCAAATCTGTCTGATTTGGCGCACAGATGAAGTAAAAACAGTCAGTAAATATTAATTAATTACGTTTACAGTTATAGTGAATAATAAATAGATTTAATTTACTATTTTTAAGAAGAGACTTATTTAAAATACAAAATAATAAAAAAATGCACAAAATCATTTTAAAATTTTAATATTATGAACTTGATGACGTTATAAAAACGTAACACAAGAATTTTAAAAAATAATAGTTAATAATATATTTAGTGGAAAACTCGCTGAGATTTACTAGATATCAGGTCTGATTAGCGAACACTAAGTAAAGCATCTATTATCCCTAGGTAAAGCAAATTATTATTGTAATCTTAAAAAAAAAAGTCTTTTGTATAATGGCCAGGGCTCTGAGGCAGCAGTGCGGAGTCTCCACTATTTGGATAATAACGTTTTTGCAAAATATTACAAAATACCTACTTCAAAAAGCTAGATTCCAGGTTGGTTTAACTCAGAACTTTAGCATAAAGAATAATAATTTCTTTAATGACTTTGACCATTTGGTTTTGAACCTCTCCATATTAAATCATTTTGTAAGGAAAAAGTGCATTTCATTTGACCAAACAGATTTTATTGCAGTTAATATTTCAAAAGAATTAGTTTGTTAACCTCCGATAACTTTCTAGCATCTAAATGTTTTACGGAATATACCAAAAAGGATATTTGTCAAATTCCCAGATAATGAGGTTACATAACATTCTCATTCCCTTGGTAATGAAAACGGAAGCATAAGTACTTTATTCATTATAAGTGCATTCAAACGTTATCAAAATATGCAGTATGATAACGAAATTGTATCTTCTTTATCTCTAAATGCAACCTTCGAAAAAACAACTCCGCAAAATTCTTTTGAAATTTACTCAGTCAGCGCAAATTATAGATTGTTAACCAAAATTTTCCATAAATATATTTTTTCCATAAATATTAATCCACTGTTTTAATAAAAACTTCTGAAATGTCAGAGCAGCGACAGTTAACTGCTTCAAATGCCTATCAGTAGTTGGATTAAGGATGGTGGTGCACATTCCTGAGGGGTATCTGTCTCTCTTCCAGATAAAAGATATGAAGTCCTTCAAACTCCTTTTTTACATTGAATAGTCTACTGGATGAATACTAATTATACAAACTATGAAAATACGATACAAAAACTTAATAGAAAAAATTGCACATTGCTCCAATTGATATTTTAATCTTTTTAGGTCACAATAAAAACAGGCAAAGGTCAAAAGAATTTCAGTTCAAGATTGAAAGCGAGGTTACACTGTGTTACAACACAAAACAGGCAATGATATATTACACTATCTGTTTCCGGTCAGAAAGATATAAAAATTTTATAAATGCATATAAATTGTTGTAAGTGTAAAGTATATTTGTGGTTTTGAGTTTCTTTGAAGCTGTTAACTCTGTTCTGTGCATGAACAAGGTAATTACGATGAAATTTTTTATTAGTTATCCCCAAAGCCTTAACATTCGATTCATTATTGTATTCTTAAAAAATAAACATCTTTTGAACTTTCTCGGAGGAATATTGTTTGTTATACCAAGGCAGTGGGAGTAATCCAGCGCCATTATTGAATGAGAAAAGGGTGTTGTCAAGTATTGTTGAGTGATAAACGCTGAACTTTGGATATTTTGCGCATTACGACTTACGAAAGGAAAACTTGAGGTTCAACAGGACAAAGATTGCCCCATTCTAATGCTTACACTTTAATTAAGCTGATGCCATTGAGAAGCTTTGAAACACTGAATTGTTGGCAAATGCTGAAGTATTAGAGAGGGCTGAAACCACTGCTAACGAAAGAGGAGCAACCCAATGTAATCTGTACCTATTTAATTAAAAAGAGAAGCTATCTTGAAATACTTATTAAGTAAAATACTGTACATAACAAATAATTAAGGTACAATTAAATTCTTCATACCAGAGAGGAAAGTAAATTGTCTCTTATTTTATTTATAAGTTGTGACTTGGGATTCCTAAGTGCCTACTGTTGAACACTTACATTGCTAAGTGTATGTTCATTACGAAACTTTAATTAAATCCTTTTGCCACGCTGTATATAACAAATATTGCAGTTATTATCTTATCTATATATTTATTAATTAAATAATAAATTATTTTATTAAAATATAATATTACCTTATAAGTAGAATTAGTACATTTAATAAGAATAATTTCAAACTGTCTTTATAAATAAACAGGTAAAATATTAATTTTTTTGTTTACATTTGCATAGTAATTTTTAACGAGAAATGTTGAAGATGTATAAAAAACCGAATTCTTTGTTGACACCTGCTTCAATAAAGTTGAATAAGCTAAAATTTAGAGTTCCCGCTGTCGATTCAACTGGTAACACGGCTCGTCCATTACTAACCCTGGTATCAAAAAGCATCTGAGCTACACTTTTTGCCCTTAAAACAGCTCTGAATTTAAAGCCTATAAAAGTTTATAAATGTCGGAAGACATAAACATTTAATAATAAAAAGAAAGAGGAGAGAAGACTACAAGCTCCAAGCCTTGGGAAATTACTTATTTATGCATGAGGGGTTTATAAACGCCTATAGGAACAAGGTAACTTCGCTTTCTTCAAGAAATCTCTGTAGTTCAACGGACAGTAAATCGTGGTTGGAGTGATAAATTGTGTTTTTGGTTGATGTTTCTTAGTTCTGTTACTCAGATATATTTTCTATTAATTTATTATTCCTTTCAGATTTTAAATAAATACACTTATGTCATAAAAGATGGATTAATCTTGCTAAAGATAGGCAAATACTTATTAAATGAAGATTCATACTCAGCCTGAATTTATTACATGTGTTATGTAAACCAATATTGCACAAATAAATATAGATATAATATATGTCTTGTAAATTGGTGATGTTTTATTTTAATGAGGGCGATTAATGAAGGGACGTCCCTCATTAAAAGCAATTCATTACAGCAACCATCCATGTACGCCTAAAAGGTGTGTAAAAAGAGCCTGCACTCAACTTTACTGTAAGTGATTGCAACTAAAATACTTAATTATAATAATAACACTTAGAGAGGTGACGATCAATAATAAGTCAGAATAGGAATCCTCGTTAAAAGATTCAGTAAAAGGGAATCATATAAGTCAAGTGGTCTAATGCATTTTCATAAGGTGCAGCACAGTTAAAGTAGCCATTAAATTGTCAATGGGTTTTCAAATTTCGTTCGAATATGAGTTTGTTAAAATTATATTGCAAAATAAAAACGAATATAATTCCTACTAAACATAATCTATCAATTTATGATTATACCAAAGAATTTATCAACTATTTTTTTAGTTATTTTAAATATTTGTTAAGAATTATGATAAAGCTATTCGTTTTCCAATGAAAAATATTGTAAACAAATTGATAGATGTTAAAATAAACAAAAATTTATATAAAGCTACTCGATAAGAATTTCTGGATGACTGACACGTGGAAGTCAAGAGCCTATTGTAAAGAAATAGTGAACGACACTCATAGACTTTTAACGCAAAACATTAAAATTAGATTAACAAGTGTATTTCAGCTAATATACTCGTATCAAAATCGATTGTCTTTATTATCAATATACTTTATTTGTTGAGATATAAAGATATATCCCTTCTTGCGCGTTTGTTTTCCAAAAATTTAATGTTTACGAGAAATCTAACAGTCTCTCACAAATACCGTGTTTAGCACTGTGAGTCTAATGGATGTAGTCTGGTATGACTGTCTTTGGAATATTTAGTCATTCGTCTTGAGACAAGTTTCTACAAGCTTCTTCGTGCTATTAAGTTTAAGACAAGCACGAAATATGAATATTCAATTAAGCATAATGAATGAGTTCTAGGACCCAAAATTATCATAGCTTCTTAACAAGAAACTATATAGTCCTACCTGTTCTCTAGCTTAACTGGGGGTTTCTGGGCAAAACCTGTGTAGCACTTTCCTAGTTTGTGCCAGTGTCAGTAGTCTGTCTTAACACAGATAGTAGGCATCGAAAAAATGTCAACTACTTCTGAATTTTTTGAGATGTTCAAACCGGAGTGCGGTAACCTAAGGCATTATTTCATTAGACAAGCAATTCTATAATGATTTTATAATGATTGGTCAGACAGTGGCTGTTAATCAATAGTGTATTTTAAATATTTTGGTCTAATAACCATTTTCTTTCGTTTCAAATAGAATCTAATAACAAATTTTGTTTTTATATGTTGAAACCTTTTGGAATTTATTATTACCTCTGTGACAGATCGCAAGGGTGGAATATTATTGCATAATACTAAATCCTAAAAACAGAAAGAGCGATGGAATTACACAACATTCTAGCTTCTGTTGCTCAACCCTTGTCTTATCTCCCATTAAACTGACGCTCAGTCGTCAGTCTTCAAGTGCGTATTTACAAGTTGGTGGTAGTAAGACGTTTCTTTTAACATAATGCATCAAATTAAGGTTAATTGCAGTCATGTTTTTATTTAAGCCCAAGCAATCCTTCCAGTACAGTAAGTAAATGTTCCGAGCGCCAAATCAATTTCATTAATCCTATTGTCTCCTTGATTTTATTTAAATATGGTTAATGATCATAACTGTAAGGAGGCAGTGGCTCTGTCCTCCTGCAATCGATTGTGAATTTCAGCCATATTCATAGCATGAAGCTGTACTGCATGATACTCTCAGATTGACACTACAGTGTATATACCATATATATAAAAATGTCATAAACACGTGAAATAACAATCAATGATCAAACCACAATATGAAATGGGAAAACAAGTTGGATTTTTGACTCTGACGAAGACCGCTTGTTACGGTTCAAAGATCTTAGTCTTGTTTTCCCATTTCATATTGTTGTTTGATCATTGATATATATATATATATATATGAATAATAGTCAAAATAACACTTGATGTAATAGATGGATTAACTTATGGATTAATAGATGGATAGATGGATTTTTGTGGTAAATTAATCCATATATGTATATATAACAGTTGACTTTCGTCCTTCCGTGAATTCACTTCTTCTCCTGAGGACGACCGTCATTACGGTCGAAATATTGAAAAGTGAGTTTTTGTTATGTTTCTGTCTATGTGCCACAGTTTATTTTAAGTGTTATATATATACATATATATTTATATACATCAATGATTAAACCAAATATGAAATGGGGAAAAAAAGACTAAAATAATTCAACTGCTTGTTGCAGTTGAAAGATCTAATTTTTTTCCCATTTCATATTGTGGTTTGATCATTGATTGTTATTTAAGGGGTTTATCTGAAATCTTATTTTATATATATATATATATATAAATATATAAATATTGATAAAAGTATCGACCGTGGAATAGAAACAAAACTAAAGTTTATCGGGATTCGGTCAGTTCTTCAGGTTCAAATTAAACTCTCATTGCCAACGTTTCGGTCTTTATTTAAAACCTTTTTCATAGGCAGAAGTATAAATTTTGAAACAGAAAAACTAAGTATTATATTCCAAAATATTTTACAAAAAAAAATAGTATGTGGATTTTAACAACAACTGTAGTCTGAATGAGCACGTGACACTGAACTGTTCACGTTCAGTTCAGTTCAGTATCACGTGTTCATTCAGACTACAGTTATTGTTAAAATCCACATACTATTTTTCTTTGGAAAATATTTTGTAATATAATACTTAGTTTTTCTGTTTCAAACTTTATACTTCTGCTTATGAAAAAGGTTTTAAATAAAGACCGAAACGTTGGCAATGAGATTTTAATTTGAACCTGAAGAACTGACCGAGTCCCGATAAACTTTAGTTTTGTATATATATATATATAAACTTTGTTGCGGTTGAAAGATCTTAGTTCTTTTCCCATTCCATATTGTGGTTTGATCATTGATTATTATTTCACGTGTATGTTTGTAATATATATATATATATATATATATATATATATAATATATATATATATATATATATGAAATAGCACGAAACAGCACACAAGATATCTACTGATAGTCATTCAACATTACTAGGAGTAATGTAAGTTAGTTAGTTAGTTGCGATTGAAGGTGGACAACATCTGAAAGCGCTCCAACGACTCCAACATCAATGTACGAGGTATGAAGGTTTGCCATATTAATAATATAAATCATACTAACCTCAGTAGTAATAATAATATGCATGTATTGCTAAAAGTCTTATTATTAGATAATGGAGAATTAATTCAATGAATTTATTTTAAATTGAAATAGCAAGAATGTTTATACCAATCAATATTAAATTGAATTACTGTTCCAATAAAATAATGCCTAATGTTACCGCACTCTTATTTGAGCATCTCTGAATCTTTAGAAGTAGTCGGTCGACATTTTGTCCATGCCTAGTAGTTGTCTTAAGTTCTATCACAGCCAAAAGAGTTTTACAAATAGATATGTTTATTTTTTACATTGTCCGTCTAAGTAAGTGGATAACATATATGCATATGTATTTTTTATTTCATAACTTATTGAAACCCGCTATCTTTATCTAGAATACTACAACCTCTACCGAATCCACTACAGTTTTTCAAATTATTTGGTTCTTTAACTCTTTGTTAAGTTCATGGAACAATAAAAAAACTCAATTCCCTGCTCAAACACAATATAATTCAATTTATTTGTTAGGAATATAATTTGATTTCAGCATTTATATATGTTGAAATGTTGGTTTGTGTCCTAAAATACAACATCAGCATCAGTGTAATTGCATTCGCTAGCCAGTGACTCTCTTTTATAATTAGGCGTGCTAATTGCTCTTATGTATTATAGAACCCATATTATATGGACTCTCTATTTAATATGTTTAAGGACATACTAAGGTATTATAGAACCCATATTATATGGACTATCTATTTGATATGTTTAAGGACATACTAAGGTATTATAGAACCCATATTATATGGACTCTCTATTTAATATGTTTAAGGACATACTAAGGTAGTATAGAACCCATATTATATGGACTTTCTATTTGATATGTTTAAGGACATACTAAGGAATTATAGAACCCATATTATATGGACTCTCTATTTGATATGTTTAAGGACATACTAAGGTATTATAGAACCCATATTATATGGACTCTCTATTTAATATGTTTAAGGACATACTAAGGTATTATAGAACCCATATTATACGGACGCTCTGTTAATGTTATTGGTGATGAGTTGTATATTTGATACGAGTGGTTTTAAAAAAAATTATACTCACAGTGTGATCAAATATTTGAACTAACTATCTCAAATGAGATGTCTTCTTTCAAGACACTTATGGAACTGAAGTGTTTACACAATATCGAAACAGGAATAACGTGCTTCTCGAAAAGAGCTTACTACCAATACACCGAAACAGTGCTGTGCTGTAAAGAGATGCTTTGTGTAGCGCTATCCCCTTGAGTGGTGACTGTGTCGATTGTTAATTCAAATTGACTAATCATTAGTCTCTTACAATAGTCCTGCGTGGTCCACTTACTCCAGAATTTACTTGAAGCTTTAGTTCTATGCCATTCTGTACAACACTGTCAATGTTGACTTTTCACTGATTTATGAGATCTAACAAGAAAGGAAATAACGTTTTAGTTTCAGTGTAATAAAATAGATTTAGAACTATATAAAAAAAAACTTATTTTGTTTAAAAGCTCTAAAAAAAAATGAAATTTACTTATTATTATAGCATTTATTTATTTATTATTAATAAATTATATATTATAATAAATAATTATATTATTTATTTATTTACTTATTATGATAGCATTTATGAGTTAAGATTAAACATTAATTAATGAAACATCTCACACTGTAAAATAATGTTATCTTAAAAATCTGTATAAGCAAAAAAGAAATTTAGAGATATGTAAATATTTATTGATTACTTAACAGTTCTTGGTTTGTAAATTTATTTCTTCAAAATATATAAATTACTTGTTGTGACCAGCATTTTCTGCTGTGACAAGTTTGCATTCGTCTACTTATACAGTTGTACATTCAAATTTGATCAGTTTTCTGTTTTTTAATATAAATGTTATGTGAGTGATAAACAGAGGGAGGAGTGATATAAGGAAGAAGAAAGAAAGAGAGGAAGAGTAAGGTATAGAAAGTGATAGACAGATTGTGAGAAACGTTGAGGATATTAAACAGAGTGAGTGATAGGGAGATGGAGGGAGGAGTGATATAAGGAAGAAGAGAGAAAGAGAGGAAGAGTAAGGTATACAAAGTGATAGACAGATTGTGAGAAACGTTGAGGATATTAAACAGAGTGAGTGATAGGGAGATGGAGGGAGGAGTGATATAAGGAAGAAGAGAGAAAGAGAGGAAGAGTAAGGTATACAAAGTGATAGACAGATTGTGAGAAACGTTGAGGATATTAAACAGAGTGAGTGATAGGGAGATGGAGGGAGGAGTGATATAAGGAAGAAGAAAGAAAGAGAGGAAGAGTAAGGTATAGAAAGTAATAGACAGATTGTGAGAAACGTTGAGGATATTAAACAGAGTGAGTGATAGGGTGATGGAGGGAGGAGGGTGTAGTGGCAGGGATGAGAGACTGAGGGAGTGAGATAGCTGGAGTCGGAGGGGGAGAGCGCGTCTTATCAAATCACACCATAACAAAATCATCATTCAATCCAAACAATCTTTTTTTCCTCCACTTATGAAATCAATTGTTTATTTTAACTGAAATCATAAAAAGTGCAGATATTTTAATGTTTTGTTCATTTGGAATATTGCTTCTCAACTTTCACCAAACACAGTTTCCAATTTTTCACAATCGGCGCAAAACATCTGTAAAAGTACTGATTTCCTAATTTACAGATTAATTTGTTATTTATGAAAAATTTGCAGTAATTGATCACAATTTGCATATACATTGTGAGGTGAAATAGGATTGAGTACCAGACATTTCGAAAAATCATTTACACTTAATCATGGTTATAACTTGACTTATGGTATTCCTTGTGTTGTATTATACGGATAAAGTGAATCAAGCAACAGTGAGATTGCTAGAGAAAAGAATGGTGCAGTGAAGATGAGTGATTGCTTTAAAATGACCGAACACTTAGTTAAAAGGGTATCAAGTTATTACGAACTCATTTTTCAATACTGAGGAAATAAAATGTCTCTTGGCTAGAAAAGAAAGCGGAAAGCGACATATGTATGATATGCTAATGAAGATAGGAATATAAATATTCATGGTGAAGGCTCGAAGGCCGCATAACATTGATCCCAGCCGCACAAGACTGGGATCAGCAGCAGTCTTGTAGTGACACCAAGGGTTCTTTACAGACAGTCGACAACTAAAATCCAGCTGTGACACACGAATGGGTCTCATCACCTCTTTTTCTATTAGGTTCAAATTGACGTGAATTCACAAAGTGTCTTCTAAACCTAAAGTACTTGGAGAGTGTTTCAGAATATTTGAATGAATACACCAATTCCTAATTAATTCCCTTTTATTATCTTTTCTATTTTATTTTAGTTATAATACTCCATTGGATCGAAATTCATTTAACATATTTTTATGAAGATTATGGATTTTTACTTTACTTTTCTGAGCAATTTATTTTCTTAACTTAGACGGTAAGATTTTATTTCATTATTGCAATGCAGACTTATAACTTTAAATATTTCTTTATTTAACAGTGGTTTGCACTGCCAAACTTGTAGTTTTGTTATTATGCTTCCTGTAATTTCAAAAACTTGAAATTATGTTAAATATTTTGATTGAATGTCTGGTTTACAGGGTGGCAAACATGACAACCTCAACAGTTGTCAGGTAAGAGGTAGCAGAGGTATACACATTATAATATTAAGAGGACCAGTAAATCAAAAGAGTAATAATATAGAAGGTCATACTGGATGACTAAGACCAGATGTTCGTAAAGTCCGTGTATACATTAAACAAATTATAACTTTGTAAGTATTTGTGATAGAAGAAATCTGTAAAAAGTGTTACTAAGTAGACAATATGTATTTGATATTGTTTGATTTTATTTTTTTTAGCTTTCTACATACTCACCACATTATCAATACAAAGAGTATACAATTTTAAAGTTCACGGAAAGCATTTGCAGACTGATTTTCATTAAAATGTTTTCATTATGTCTTCAAGTGTCGTGACTGTTTACACTGGTCAGGATAGTTCAAATTCGATTGACCCAGGGTTGTCAATCCATGAGACCGGCAGCAAACAGGTAGTAAACCTTTCATCGCCAAAACCCAACGGGGTCCGGAGTCTCTATCCCAGTGCGACAACCCACGACCCAGAGGGGAAGCAATCAAACATGGACTTCACCTTATGGCAACTATCAATCGCTACTGCAGTATAAGTAACTCCTGCCTCCATGTTATCAGCGCAACTTCATTGTTACAGTTGACTATTGGTTACTGGTTATTATCACTGGGCTGTTCTGAATTGTCGTTTCAGTCTATTGTCGTTTGAAATCAGCATTAGGTTTTTAGTTCCTTATTCAGCTTTATAATTAATTGTTCATGGAAAAGTAAATGGTTAATGGAAAAGTTTACTTATACTGGTTTTAAGTCTGTTTTGCCAAAAAATGTTTAATTTCTTAAAGGCAAGTGTCTAGAATTCACAGAGAATGTATTCAAAGGTGTCCTTTTCTTTCAGAGAGAGTCTCCATTATTCGTATGATATCTGTAGTTTGCATAAGTAGTAGTTGAGATTCAGATTATGATGTCCAGTTAGACATTTCGCATATATTATTAAATTATTTATTAGAATATTTATTATTTTGTTAACAAATTCAAGTTCAATTGGAAAAACCTTTTTAGGCGCATTTTTTTGCTTCCTTCTTCGACCATTCATCAGTTGCAGCCTTGATGAAACTCGAGTTTTATTACTAATTTTTGACCCATCAGTATATTAGTCAAAGGTCTTTCTCTTGATGTCAGGAAGCTTGTAATTCAACAAATAATATCTGACCACTTCATCGCCACATGTAAAATAGAAAGTAGTTAATATTCTCGGAAGTTAGTCAAAAGAGGAATCGAGACCTTTAGTGCCTACTAGTGGATCAGGGCTCTTTGCTAGGAGTGGTCTTGAAAATGGGTGTTCTTTCCTGAAATGAGCTCTCTGATCCTGGTTATAGACACCTTTCACTCTCAGGTGAAACGACTTAACCTTTGTCTATCGTTTAATGGTCTTTAAATCTACTGAACCACTAATTCCCGGCAATCAAACACGATTCCTCGATTAGCTTTTGATAAGTATTGTTCGAATAAGAATTTTAAAACGAAATGGTGAAAGAGGAGTAAATCTAACTGATCATAACCCCGTATGATGGATGGGATGACGTTACAAAAAGTGGATGAACGTGAAGATGGTGAGATATGTCAGCTGATGTTATAGTCAGTCTGGATTTTAGAAATGAATATAATCTCTTGCCTTCTTATTGTGACTTCGACTTTTACCTAAGAATTTATGTTTAAGAGCTGCTTCGCAAAATCATAAACAATTGCTTCCAATGTTAAGCATCTTGTTATTTAATACAAGTTAATTTTATATAAAAAAGTTAACATTATTATTATAATTGACAGATTGATGAGATTAATAATTGAGATTTATAATTGAGATTAATTGATATGACAGATTAATGGTCACGATTAATAGTTTTACTTATTGTTAACTTGATTATTATCAAGATGTATTGCATTAAATCAACTCAGCATTAGCACAGTTTTTAAAGCAGTAGGAAATATAAAGTTTGGAGATCCTACATTTTCATGGAGTTTCATACAGTATTGCAAGCCATTCTTAACTCATAATAGTTTAACAGTCTTCAAGTGAAACACTTCTGAAACTGAGTTCTTGAGGGTACTGGCTTCAGACAAGTGCCGCAGACGGATTTATTTGTGTCTCGTTGATCAAGGTGTTCCCTGAAACAGTTTTCTTTTATCTTCCTTAGAAATACTCAACCAAGAGTGAAATTTGTCTACCTGTCCTCACCTTTACCAAATCAGCATTCTCCGACTCGGTTGTCTAATAACAGTAGCAGGGAAATAATCTACTCTTTAAGTCATGCAATATTTATTTTCAAATATTTAAAGGAAAAGTAATTGTTGGTTACTCCGCTCAAAGGACACTGACTTCTAAGGTGAAGCCAAGTCTGGTGGTGTCAGTGAGACGCTCACTGTTAGTCATGCGTGGTGGAGGCCATGTTGAAACAAGATAACATTATCTTGTTTAGTCTCTGGCGTCCGTAGGGTCGCTAAACCTCCTTCTGCTGCATTGGCACATATTATCCTATTAATTAACTCATTGCAATGTCAGTCTCGAGCCCCTTTTCACTATTCACTTCAGTGTGTTTTCTTATGATTAATATTAAGACTTGTTACTGGTATTTTTTTTGACGTTGATAGCAGTTCGATTGACTACTGTCATGGTGTTTTAGTGAAACATTTCTACTGAATGAAGCTTCATACTTCTTGTTACACACACTGTAGATTATTCCACCATTAATGGCTTAGTTCATTGATTAGGGTGCAGTTGTAACTAAACAAAATGTTTCTTTATTAATTTTGCAGTATAATCAGGTAAAAGTGTCATCTCTGAGATAAAAAATGTATGAAGTGAATGTATTGTGTTTTTATCCAAATAAAGGTGAACAACTTGTGGTTAATTGTTTGAAATTAATTTAATATTGTGTTGGATTAACCACTTATATGATTCAATCATTTTTTTGATCCCTTAAAAAGGCAAACATTCCTTGAAGAAGATGTGCAGGTTTCTACTCTTCTACTGGCCACTTTCATCTGAATCCATCTCTAACAACTTCCTCTCACACTCGTTGCTTTGTCTTTAAACATTATTCCTTTGGTTTATGGCTCTTATATGGCTCCTCCAAATAATGCGACTTCTAATATACGTCTGGTACATCATTGATCCAGATTGATCAATCGGTATCATCCGATTGATGGTATTTTCTCCTACCCCATATATGTCGATGTAATACCAATCCACCTCATAGAGAGACGGCTAACCTTAGGACTATCTCTATTCGCCTGTATATATTGTGCAGTAATCGAGTTGACCAGCGCCACCACATTAACGACTTAAAAAGGTAAAATTCACTGAGCATGACCATCATCCTATTTAATGAATGGCGAGTGTTATCTGCTAAAACTCGTTACCGTTCTAGGCCTAACAGGGTTCGTGGTGATTCCACCTTTTTTATAACTTTTTCCTTGGGGGCTCTTAGGCTGGGCCCAGTTATTATTTATTTCCTCATAGTTATTCTTTAATCATCAGTGAACCCTCATTAATATCCTACCGAAACCACCAAACAGGAGGTTTATTTTTTCCACATTTCTCCCAAGCCTTCTTATGGTTCCGTGGTAGCATTAGCAGAGATTTCACAACTGCCAGACTTGCCTCATAGTCATCCTCATCATTACCACACTTTCCATTACACCTACCTGATAATTGTCAAGACTTCCTGTTTTGTTCGAAACAATGTATATTGACTGGACTGCACCTAGGGTGATACTATTCCTTCCGTTAGTCAGTGTAGTAACCTTCCTTTTGCCCTTCATGCAAACTGTCAAAGACATAGTTACAATGACTGCTTCCGAGAACGAATTCTTAAACAGACCACCCATTCAAATACCATTCCTTACCTTGAAACATTTTGAACCGGCATATATCAGTCTTCTTGAAGCTAGATTAATTGCTGGCCTTAATCTCAAACTTAGCTATTTTTTATTATTCCTTTAATTCTGTATTAATTTATTATTATTTCCTATTTTTTAGATTTATGAATTCAGCCACTGTTTTTTTTTTAAAATATTTCACTCTTCATATTTGCTTCTATTTGTTTTTTTTTTAAATTTGTTCATTTCATAATATCTAATTTTCAATTTTATCTTCTTTAGTTTATGTTACTTTTACCTTTCTGAAAAAGTTGGTGGCACTTACTTTTCAAGTACGACGAAGGTACTTTTCACTGTGGTTCTTTCAAGCGAATCGCATGACCCTTCTACAACAACGACCTGACGAACTATCGAAGTCAGTCTTTTTACGGATTTTAAGTTATATATAATACATATATATTATATATATAATATATATATTATTATATATTTATATATGTATATATATTTCATCTAATTGGAGAATTGTTTCACAATTTCAAATATATTATGAAACAAGATTTCATAATAGATACGTGAAACAAACATCAATGTCTAAACCAAATAAAATCAGAAAACAGACTAAGACCTTTCAACCAAAACAAGTGGTCTTTGTCAGCATCAGTTAGGCTCTGCCAAAGATCACTTGTTTTCTTTTCTTCTGATTTTCTTATATATATATATATAAAATTACAAAAAGTACAATAAGAACAAAATATTTTGGCAGAGGTCGACACCAGGTGAAGTGGTTTATTCGGTTCTTTCTGTGCCGTTTTCTCTGTAATTTAACGAGTTGTCCTCGACGCCCGTTGCATTTTTTTATTTAAACTTGGTATAATTGTATCACAATATAAAATAACTAGACTAAAAATATTATAAACTAAAATTAAGAGAAGACGAAAAAAACTTCAGATTATCTATATTTTGAACAGAAGTGATTTATTAATAGAAGTATAGAACAGATCATCTGTTGATTACTCTATATCCAAGAAGATTATCTGTTCAAAATATATAATCAATCGTTAGATGTTACCTCATATTATGAATGAATCTTCATTATACCTTTATAGAAACAATTTAGAACTTACAAGTACTTATGTAATGTATGGAGTCTTATCTTTTTATGGGTTGTGAAAACTTGAAACATTGATCATTGTTAAATTCATGCATTTCCTCATTACCACAGAGGTTAGTGTTATTAATATTAGAAATATAATATACCGTCTTACCTCGTACACTGCTGATGTAGCTCTCGGACCGGTATCGGGTGTCACCCATTTTCAACAAGAAAATGTTGGTGAACCATCTTTCTTGGTGAGGATGGGTGACACCCCAAACCGGTCCGAGAGCAACATCAGGAGTGTACGAGGTAAGACGGTAGTTAATAAAGTTGCGACTGCCAGACTTAGTTAGCCTGTTAGGCTGACTGCGCAGTTTTGCTCACTTCTGACCTCTCACCAACTCCAAACAGTCCTCGACATCTGCGGTTCTCGCCGATGTCAACTGTTCACAAGAGACCGGCGCCAGGCTGGCCACGAGCCAACCGTACCTGGTCCCACAATTGACGCCGTCCCAGACAGTGGTTCGCGTGATCTGGACGTCATCCAAGGTCGCCCCCACCACTCTTATCTGTCCTCAGTTTGGTGCTACCGGCTGCTCAGTTACCATTTCTTTTCTTTTAATTTGTTTAATTCCAAGCATCATCAAAACTGGAGTTCCTTCATCCAGGTAATTAATACTTAATAGTCAAAATTATTTCAGCTACTATTCTGAAACAGAACTAGTGTACTATGGAAGCATTTTCTTGACATGTCATTAAAAATGTGTATTTAATATTTGTTTATTCTAGACTTCCAAATTATTGGTTAAATAAGCAATATATTTTTAAGCTCTTGTTCATACAACTTGACTGCAAATTATTAGATAAAACCAAATGCAAACTTGACAGGATGACTTTTCAGACTACAAGTTTACATAATACTATTGTATTGTTACTGGGGATGACAACACCATTACTGCTCGAAGAACAATAACATTTACCAAGAAGTCACAATATTTAGTGGACATAGGTAAATAAGATGTATATATAATTCGGAATACCTGTCGTAGAGTCTTGTTTCAAAGAACTGATGTGCTGTTTTCGTTTGCATTACAACTCACAGACATGTGACAATTACAAATCGAGTTGACATTGGCTCCATCTGAAACACAAAGTTATGATAGCTGTACAGTACGTGTCAAACTTTTATAAGAACTGAAACATACTGTTAGACGTATTATGTATTGATTATCATTCTTATTATGTATTCAGTTTTTCTCCAGTATAACGTAATGTTTTCTTAATATATTATTGCAGTTAATAACTGTTGCTTTCCTCTACAATTTGCTTATTTCCTTTGCTTCATTCTGGAGGAATCTTAAAGGATGTCTATTACAGACATAGCTGACACCAGCTTTATTTTATTCAGATTGGTTTTAAACAGTCAAATAGTTTCCTAAATAAATTATATAAATAAAATTATACGTGAATGGGGATAATCTTTTAAGATATTGACTCTTAAAATTAATACTTACAGCCCATATAATACAGTTGATTGAAATCCACTCCATTCTATATGGCACTCTGTTTTTTTTCAACATCCACAGCTGTATGCTTTCATGATTTTTAGTGGTGACTGGGAGAGCGAAGGTTCATAGGCACCTATTTCAGTCACTTGTCAACTACTCTACTGGGGTGGCTCGACATCGGGAGCCGTATATCCTCACCCTTGCTTTAGCAAGTTTAATAGAAGACGAATCCTTTATGTATATCCTGGCATCGTTCTGACCAGACCGGCAGCTTCGCGGACTCTCCTTCGGGTCGCATGGACAAGATTTTCTATCTCTTCTACGCAAAGTCCAGGTCATAAGCAAAATGCACTAAGAACTAGACAAGTGCGCTACAAATAGATACTTATAAATCGCTCTAAAATACATGTTACGGTTAGTTTTTGTCATTGTACTGAATTCAGTTAGTTATTTTGGTTAAACTACCCCAATTCTGATCTAAAAACCTTGAAGAAGTATACAAGGTATAATTTTGTTCTCCGTAGTTTTGCACGTATCACAGGTTCTGTTCAGACCTAACAATCCATCTAGATAGTCAAGCTATAGAGTTTTCCTCTTTATAAGTTCTCCCAAAACTTCACACTGTAAAAAATTAACTTTTATGTATTAGAAAAATAAATAACAGTAATAAAGATAATTTCAATTCCTTAATGTTTTAAATACTATTATGTAAAATAGATGAAATACCAAATTAGAAAGTTCTTGAAAAAATCGGAATAACCCAGCAAGAAGAAGTGAGATTGTGAAGAAGCAGTGGTGAATGAAGTCGTGTGGAGAGAGGCTTCAAACGTCAAAGGTCGTGGGCTGGCCGACCTCTTCAACTGGTTCACATTATTTAAATGTTCTCCACGACAACCACACGAGAACTTTAAATTAGATTGCTTTAAAAAATGAAAGTGTCGTAGTATTGACTTCCTCATATCCGTTAAACAAGATTTAAAAAATTTCTAAAGCGTAATGAACTTCTAGATATGTTCAGAGATTACTAACAGCAAATTACTCGGATATAACTTTAGTTCCTTAATGATAGTAAAAGTAAATAAATCAATTAGGAGTGGCTTACACTCAGCTTTACTTCAGCCAACCTTGAGATTCACAGTTTATTGATTATAAATAATTAATTATAATCAACATTGGCAGTCATTTAAATTCTATGATATAGCAAATAAAATTGCCAGACTTAAAAATAAGTTACAACTGTTACACTCATTCTACGATATTACTAAATTAATCACTAAATCTAATGAAAGAAATTAATGATTTCATCTGATGGATTATCAATAGGTGAAGAAGAGTTGAAGAAGTTTATTTTCAATTTGATTTGGGCACAATTTGACACAAGTAATAACAACATAATAATTAAAAGCAAATATCCTAAAAATTGTTTAACATGAATTTCAATTTCTCTATAATATATTTTATTTTAAATTATATCGGTTGTTATATATTTTTTATAATTCATATTTCGAAATGAATCATTTAAATTGATAATTGGTTATTGATTAAAATTACAAATTAAAAAAAGTTTACTTCTAATAAATTACTTATATTGAACTCTGGGATTTTAATAAACTGAAAGTAACAAATGCCATAAGTGGTTACCATAGGATGACTCAAATAATATTAAAATAAAAGCACCAAAGTCTTGAAAGTTTTATTATAAAATACTTTCAAAATACCAAACTCAAAGTTTCAAGTCTGATGGTTGGAAGGTGGCCCATTTAAACAATTTACATCGTGTTTCGATGTAAAGTATGATAATCAATCTGAAGGGCAATACGAGCTTTCTGATATATGTGAAACAATAGGACCATTCCCATAGAAAGAAGTATATATATGACGAATTTAATTATCATTTGTCAAACATTGGGACTTGCAGCTGATTATAAAATGTTTGATGGCTGTTTGCCTACATATATACATCCATACATAATGCTGACAACAGACTCAGGGAGCTCATACATGCAAAGAGTTAATCTCTATTTACTAAGAGTGAAGTGAGTGTAGGTATATGCTGATGCCTACATTAAAGGATCTCAAGATAGTCTAGTATGCTCTCGATGACCGTTTAACCCAGTATATCACTTCTCATAACCAGTAAGTCATAATGAATCTGATTATTCAAGTTTTGGTAATTTTTTGAATAGTTGAAATAAAACAGTGACCTGGTGGTGGACATAGATGTTGATGTGTGTTACGGGCATGCCAGTGTATAAGTAGATGAGCTGTTGCTGCACCATGAATACAAAAATAATGCAATAGTGGTGCGATGAAAGCAGGTATGATCCGCCTAGCCAGTTGTACAAACCCTGCAACAGTTTTTAAAATAAGATTTGGCGTTGGACCGGTCGAAGAGTCCTCATATTCGTTCCATCAGGAGATTCGCTCACCTCTTTCCTTCTCTGCTAACCAGGCGACACGCTACGAAAACCAACTAAAACAATGAGTCTTTGGCCCTCTTTGGACACTCTAGGCTGACTTCAGCTACAACCGTTAGAAAAAAAATCCAGTTAAGACAAATCCATAAATCTAAGTTAGCAATTATATAATTACGTATCTTAATATGTTGTCTGTATCTCAATCCAAGAATACCCCAAACTTAGTGATGGACCTTATCTATAAGGTATTGCTGGTTCCACTTAAAGATTCTTGGGCTAACCAGAGATGCGCAGACAAACAAGGACTACATCCAAATTGTTCGCAATAAGTAGGATTTTATTCGGTTTATAAAAATGTATACTAACATCTAAATTACAGCAGGAATTCAAAAATAGGTTAAGACCTTTAAGCCAAAACACATTTCTAAATTCTTAGTTTGGTTTAAATATAATTATGTATGTCACATATAGTGATTTTTACGTTGATTTTTATTTTATGTGATTGATGTGAAATCTTATTATTTATATAAAATATTTATGATTTATAAATTTCATATGCTAGGCATATTTTAATTTATATAAGTTTATTTGAGATAGGAACCCACCTGAAATAGATCCAAAAAAAAATAATCCATCTACAGATAGCTACATCACAAGACCTTTAGCTCAGGTTCTGACCGTCAACTCTCAAACACGGCTAGTTCTCTGACAGTATCAACCGACCTCTGATTCACAGTATAACGTACTCCGGTAAACTCTGAAGTTATAAGCCGTGAATACGAAGTCCTCACAGGAGTGACTTACTCTTTCACGATAATTACTGATCCACCAACTTCAAGTAGATTGCATTTCACCAGTTTAAATGTCAAGTATTTCAATGTTCCTCTATATCAATTCTTACCATTTGATTAATACCTTTGGAGATTCACAAAGAATTTAGAAATCCTAAACGTTCTAATTTGCCAGTTTTTCAGCAATAAAACCTGAGGTAATTAACAACTTCACATCAGTTTAACCCACTGACATCATCCCATATGATTATTTTGATTAAGATACTGATACTTCTTATGGAGATAATATGATAAGTGGTAAATAAAATAATTATCACAGTAAACAATATGTCTGCGTAATTTAAGTGTTTATTTCAAGTGGGAAAGAATTATATCAATAAATTATGTTTTAGAATATAAATGGAGATTTAAATTATAAAATCATGATATAGGTAGCGCAGAATGAGTCAGTCAATTTTAAGGATAGGTTTTACATATAAAATTTTGGAAAACTTACATTTGTCGTCTACTTAAGCAGACCAATGTTGCTTTTCTGCATCATACTGTATTATCTCCATATGATAATACTGACAAAAAAAAGAACCGTCAATGAAATAAATTCACTTCCTAAGCTATAACTCATCATACTGTTGGCTATGACGGTGCAAAGAGGATTCATAAGTAGATTAATAAACGAGTTCATCTGAAACAAAGGAGTACGGCAAGGACACACCTGTCTCCTTCTTAGGTTGGCGCCGAAACCTCTCAATGCTTCATTCTGGTGTAATGATTAGTAGTACGCTACTAGGTATAAAACCACATCGTCAGCATGGTAACATTGCAGAAATCCATGATGAGCGTCGTTGTAACTGAAAACCAGACGGTTTGGCCTTGTTGTTAATAATGTAATCCCATGAGAGTAATTCTCCTATCAAACAGTAATACTTAATAACCGAATATATCGAGCTTGTTGATGAGTACACACTCTTTGGATCTGTGAAAAAGAGCGACAATAAGGAAGATAACAAAATTATGACAAACAATTAATTTACTTATTAATTAATTTAATATTTCAAGCCAAGGAAGTAAATCATGTTTTGAGCGACTTAAATTCATGGATGTAAATTCATGCATGCACCTCTAAAACTCTTCTGAGAATATAAATATTCAACCAGTTCTGATATTTGGCCTCGTAGCTTGGACCAGGATAAAGGTAAACTTGAGACCCTTGAAATCATTGGAACGGAAAGTTCTTTGCATTCATGATTCGAAAAATTGAAGATTTTCGAAACGAAGAAGTCTATCTGTTGTTGAAAGAGAAAGATATTATTGTTAAAATAGTAAAACTCTGAAGGCCGTGGTGAGAAGGCACGTCTCGTTTGGTTGACAGGGCTCAGGGGGCCAACACCCTCTGTGAGTATATCAGATCATAGAGTTCTCAGCGAAGTGTACACAAGACAAACCAAGAAGATCGGAAACTGGAATGGCTTTTGATTTTGTCACAAAATCTGGGATCATACAAAACTGGTGGATGGTTAAATAAGTTTGTAAATGGTTAACTGGAAGCAAAGGGGAAGAGATTTAATCTGTCCTATAAGAGGGACAAAGTGCAAGCATTGACGCACTCTTGTCTGTCATTATCAACCTCCGCACTCGACAAATCTTAATTGGTCTACATATTTTTGCTGCTCAAGTTTTCTATGATAATAAATCCAGTACATTTAGATAGTAGTTCGAAAGGTTATCTTGTTGCAGTTCAGGAATATTTGTGATTATAAACAATTAGATCCATTTTTTCTAAGCAGTAATTATATGAAAATATTTACGATGGCAATACGTAGTACGTTCACACTATTTATGAGATGTATTGAAGTCATTGTGTGGATTAAATTTTATCTGTCTCGTCTTTACCTGACTCATCTGAATATAGCGTATCTTCTTGGCATCTCAAGTATATATCATAAAGTATTTTATATTAATGTTTGATAATCTCAGTATCTTAGTGTGTTTTCCTCTTTTCTTCTTTTGATTTTAACAGTTAGTCTCTGACTTGGATGCTTCTCTTTTCCATTATTTGAATTAATTGTTTCAAATTCTTCGTGTAACTTATGTTTTTTGTATATTTTTTGAAAGTATTTTTTTTCAATTATTTATCATTATATAAATGACATAAGTAAGTTAAAGTAAGTCCGAAGCCTTATGTTTCACAAAGACGACAGTAAAAACCACTGTCAAATGATGTAGGGCGCATGCGATGACTATAATTAATATGACCGAATGGTTTTATATTTTAGAAGAGTTCACGATTGGAAAGCCTCTACACTTGTCAATGCTAGTATAGGCAGCTGCTTGTATTTACTAGATATGTTCATACCATGCAGCAGAAAAGGTTTTTTTTTTAAATAATCGCTCTGCTTAATATGATCAATAATGCTATATTTCGTGAATAAAATCCAGCGAAGTATTTTGTGATTGAACTATAGTTAAATAATCTATTATAATGTTGAATTATGAATGAATGTAAAATAAGTTGAAATAAGTATTTTTTAGTGCAAATGAAAGAGTATTGTGTACAATTTGACGATGAAGCATGTAATACACAGTGAAACATACTGGAATAAAATACAAAATAAAAAAAAAATAAATAATTTTATCCGTATTTGCGTGTTTATATATTAAAGGAATGCGAAAGAATGAATAAACACATAGAACAGTCAAATTTTTGTATTGTTAATATACGAATGCAAGGCCGTTGATAAGGTAGTCTCTACTTTTACTAATAATTTTGTAACCTTCGTTGTTAATGAGTAATATAGAAAGATTTTATAAAATATATTAATTTAATCTATTGAAAAAGGACATTAACAATTATTTCGTCAGAAAAATTGTTTGTTTAGTCAGGATAATTGACAAAGAAGTTTTTTGAAGATTGATCGGTATGTTAAATTCTTGTTTAACAACTTAATATGTATGAATTAATCAAACCTGCGGGTCTAATTAAAGGCCAGGCCGAGCTGAGTAAATGGTACATTTAAAAATATTGACGGTGTGACGAGAGTGAGGGAACTGATTTGTCGAGGAGTACACTTTAATTTGATACATAAGTGTTTTTGAGCTTGAGGAAATGCAAAGTAAAACGGAAGTACTTAAGGAGTGGATTTGGTGGCGAAGGCCGCGTCCTCGCACCAGTGCCACCCATGAGCTCCAGCTGCCTCCCGCCTTTCTCTGTACCTACTCAATTTACACCTCTTTGCCTTTCCAGTCAGATCATCTTCTCTCCTTCTCTTGTAGCCTAAAGCTTCACACCGTCTTATTTAACCATTTTACATTATATTCGTGTAAATTCATGCTGATTAGTTTCCTTCATTATCTTGTGTATCATGTTGGCTGGTGCCACTCGAACACTTCACTTCAACCTGATGACGACAGATTTCGAAGTATTCACAAGTAAGTCTATCTGTGAAGTTTTTTATTTACTTTAAACTCCTTGTCGCATACAAATCAATTTTATATTTAACTCCGTCGTTCTCAGGAGAAATAGGAGAAATAGTGCATTGCTAAGCGGCACTAGGCAATTGGACTATCACTCAAAGCACCCATTCGCTTTGAATCATTGGCACTCTGTTAATTGTTTAACCAATGAGTGAGTGTAGCAGCATTTATTACCTTTTATACTACTAACTGTACAGTATTGTAATTTTAAAAATATTGTTAAAATTGTTAACGTTAAAATGAAAATATTTGATTTATTATTGAATCTGAAAGCTTAGAACATAACACTGATCACAGCGTAAGAAAGATCATAATGAAATCATACCCAAACATAGCTCCTTACGAAAGGATAAGTTGTATAAATGGACATCGTAAATCGCATTATGACACCTTTTCGAATTCAAACAATTATTTTCCTATATCTGTGACAATAGAAGAATGAAATGTGAAAAAAACTTGCTATATATTAAGTAATTCTGAAATTTTAAGAAATTTCAGTATTTCAAAAAATTGTGATTCATGAAAAGACAATACAGCTTTAAAAGTCGAAACTAAACACAGAAAAATTATCATCAAAATATACTTATTTGATTTGTTTACAATGAATTACAGATCTTTTTTATATGAATTGAGTCAAACAGAACTGTTACTGCATTGTTAATATAATATACAAAAAGAATAACATTTTTAAAGAAATAAAAGAAAGAATAAAAAAGGTCGCTCATAAAAAACCTTGTAAATAAACTGTAAAAGCCAACGCAAATTGGCGGGTGTTTGCCAAACAGGTGGGGCTAGGTTAGCTCAATGGTCAGTACTCGCTTCTGAACTGTTAGGTCCGGGGTTTGATCTCCACCTGGCTCTCGATTTATTCACGAGGGAGGTGAATAAAACTGAGCACGTCGTCCCTCGTATAGGACGTTAAACCGTCGATCACGAGCCCGTACGATGTCAGGTACTCGTTAAAGATTTCTTCTCTAAAAACACTTCATTTAGGCAATATTTAAGACTCCCAATGAAGAATCAACAGGTAAGGTAAGAATAACTAGTTTGAGTATAGGATTTACCACAAGTGAAATTGTGACTACTAAATGCTGTTGACTTGGAGGTGTGCTGTTAGACTAAAAGTTGTAATTAGCCATGAGTGATCTACTAGATACTTTTAATAATCAAGTTACAATTGTTATTATAAGAAGAGAAATCCTTGTTGGTATGGACTTGACACATACTCTCAAAATAGTTCTAAAATGGGTAACAGAGAAAGATCTACTATATATAGATCCAGCTCAAACAGTCTTTATGTATTTATCAAGAAGAAAGAATGTTTTCTCAAAAATACTAAACCGAAACCAAACATTAAATTAAATTAAATAATTAAATTTAATTATTAACATTTAATTTAATTAATTTCACTTTAGGTGAAAGACTAAACAAAAAAAACCATTTAACAGATCCCTTGGCTAAGGCTAAACACGGTATGTTCCGCTATAAGAGATCATTGGTAGAACTTTGGGATTTGACTGTATGCATCGGTACTATAGTATCAAAGGAAAGGACAAGCCTGCCCGGAGAAAGGAGTAATGACCACGTGCACTACATCTGCCATGAGAAATACATTAAAACTTCCATCCATGTAATATTTATCAAGAAAGAGATCATCTGCAATCTTTTGCGACGAGTTCGAAGTTAAAACGCCTCTATCGGAAGTAACATTTTAAAATTTAATAGAACCAAACATAGTAGTAGTATAGTAGTTTGGCATATACGTTGCCAGATATAATACTAATGGAAGAAATTTTCACAGACGATTCAAAGATATTATAATTATTGTCTGGATTAACAAATGCCTGTTTTATAGAAAGATGAGTTTTTTATCCGCACGTCTGGTAAACAACCTTGCCGGTTATTTACTCCGGAAGGACGGTAATCCCACAGACCAGGCCGCGACGAACAGACCAACCACCCGCGGACGCCGGCCCAAGGACACTCCACCCCACTAAGCCCCGCAAGGAAGTCTTGCACTAACAGCCTAACAGGCGTTAGCCACGTCTGACTAAAAAGAGCGGACTGCTACCCAAGCCAGCGCGCCAACGATCGGCTTATAATATAAGTAAAGTTCTAATGTAGTGCAATCTGTTATTATGTGGTATTTACTCATTGTAGGGTAAAAATCTAATGAAATGGTCTCCACATATATGTGGAGACTACATACATTTATATGTGGAGACCATTTCATTAGATTTTTACCCTACAATAAGTAAAGTTCAGTGTAAGCCACTCCAGATTTTTTACGCCAATATGACAATGGTGGTTTATGAGATGAAACTAGTTTTTCCAAACAAAGAACAAACTTCAGAAGTTCCTCTGTTCACGATACCAAGGTGACTGCGACTTCTCCCTACCAAGTAGTTGATGCGGTTGTATGTTTTTAGATTAGACAGGATATCGGAGAGTCACTGAAAACGTGTTTTGTCCCAAAGTTTCCGATACTTACCTCTTTTACCTCGGAAAAGACACATGCACGAGTGCACGAGATAGGACTTACTTGCATACAGTATACTATCCTAGTAACATTTGTTTTCTTGCATTCCTAAATTTTTGTGCCTGGCCCACGATGAACCAAAATTTTCTTTTATAGGAACATTACGATGCCCTGAGTACCCTGTTAAGAACTGGCAGTTCAATTGACACAATATTCTTCATTATGGACTCTAGTAATTCCACTTACTTTTTTACTGACACCTCGACTAGTAGATATTTATTACAACTGAAATATGTAGACTGAAATTACGATTTCTGTCACCGTCAACATGGTGCAATAACAATACAACATTGTAATAAACTTCATTTGAAACTTTAGTAGAGTATTCTACATTAAAAAAAATATTAATTTTATATAATACAACAATATCTCGTACTTTGCAATACTAAACTGTCATTTGTTGTTTTTCAATTCTATAAATATGGACAATCTTGTCTTTTATGCAGCGACATTTGCGAGATTACAATAAAAGATTTGTTTGATGCCGCTCCTCTTGTACGTTACCAACACCTGTTGGGCACATGGTATGAAAGGGTGATTGACCCAGATACGTATGGAGGTAAGGTGTTGCGGGCGTGACATTCTCAAGTGTTGATTGTGTGCGAAGACAGATATCTCTGAGCCAGTCACCATTGTCCTCCCACGCCTCTAGACATCTGTCTACTCATTTTCAATTGCCACTATCATCCATCTTCCCTAACTAGCTGTCTCCTCCAGTTCTCTAATTAGTTCTGTCATAAACTGATCCAAATTCTTTCATTTGGGAGAATATAAATGTACTATTAACCATAAGGTATTTTATAGTGAGTATTATTGCCAAGAAGAAAACATCAGGACGAAAAACAGAGATTATTCATTAAACAGGTTTATGTGCCAACTTTAGAGAACAATGAGGACCATGTTATAACTGTTAAGGATCTGTAGAAGAAAAAATGGTACACTACGAGAAATATAAAGAATTATTGTAATAGGTAATTTTATTAATGTAAACCTAGAAATCTCTGAATAACTACTTTAAATTTGCTATTTGTAATTTACAATTTAATGAGTAGCATTCGTACGCTCTCACTCTCTCTCTCCTCTCTCTCTCACTATATATATAACTAAAAAAGATAAATCGGGAGGCGGTTAGTTTTCTTCCACTTCCAATCAAACTCTTATTGGCGACATTTCGACTTAATTAAAAATCTTTTTCAAAGGCAAAAGTAGGAATATTTGAATGTGAACGAGCTAAGGAGAGAGAGAGGATAAATATAAATAAGATAAGTAATAACAAAGATAAATAAATAGAAAAGAATATTTTTTTAATAAGACAAATTATGAATTTAATAAAACAAATAAACTATATATGAAAAATAAATATGTAAACAAAATATTTTAAAAATACTAAATAAATAACAAATAATTTTTTTTATTATTATTATTTTTAAACAATAAGTAATAATAATAATACATATTTTCCATATGCATTTATGTGAACTTGGTTATATATTTACTCTGTGTCCATATGCGCAATCATTATGTTCCTGCGAGATCAGCTGTAGTGTAGTTTTCATATAGTGTAATTGGAAAAATCTGCAATGGTGACATCTTTCATTAACAAAGGATCGGGTGTTTCAATTTAATTTATTAAGAATACCAGTTAGTTGCGTGGTGGAGGACACTAGAGACGTGAGATGTCGTGATACCCAGTAACACATGGAACGATACAGCTGATCTCGCAGTGAATGTAATGACCGTGCACATGGATATATGTAATACCCAGCCAAGTTCTTCACTTCAAATTTACAAAAAAAGCGCCGACAGAAGTAAAACACATTTACATCAGCCAACAAAATAATATTTCTTAAATATTATTCTTCGATTTAGTGATTAAAAATTACAAAAAATTTTCATTTAGGAAAGATATTTGAACATTTAGAAAGATGTTTACAACTCGAGAAATTTGGCTTAGAACCATGTTTATCGTCTAAAAATACGCATGAGGATGAACGCTACATACTGCTATATTTCTATAATACTAGAGTAGAAAATAATATGCCGTGCGACCACTAATGCATAACTAATTTGTAAATATGTTGACTATAATATACTACTAAATTTTTTACTATGCACACGAGGAGTCAGATAGTAGCAATTGCCGTTAGCTATAAAGACTGGAGGTTATAATTTAGGCCATAACATTAGATTTCTTCATGTGGGAGATATCATACTCTACGATGGTACTCCTATAATCTGGTGCACTTCGTCCATTGGAGGGGACGTCAACAGCCGTTCACTCATATATCAGATACCCGTGAAAGATTTTCCTTTCTACTATAGTTGAGTCAGGCAAGATTAGGAACTCCTGATTTCGACTGAACCTAGTAATATGCCTCACCTGCATCTGTAATAGGTGACAAGGACAATGAGCCACACTTTCTTCCTGGAAACAGCGCTAAAGCTGAAGCCTATTATTGTTGGATTGGAATCTATGTAAACTGTTATGTGTATATTTATATTTAAAAAATATGGAACATAATTTGAAAACACACATACACAGAATGGAATGTCAAAGATCTTACAGCTTTCTTTCATCATCTTCTCTTCTGATCTCCTGATGGCTGACTGCAATTCTAAATATCAATCGTTGTCCTGCTCTGTATAATCATTAGTTTTTTATATATATTAAACAGATATCAGGATCTACACATTATAGTCATCCATTCCCAATATAAATCATGTGTTTCTGTAAATACCTTTACTTACCAAATTAATCTGATTTATATGTATCTATATTGTTTAGGAATACTATTTACATGTTATATTTACACCATTATTTAGAGTCACTTGACTTAAGCCAGGAAGACATCACGTAGAAACTAGAAATCAAATACAATCTGGAATAATGATTTAATGCGACATGAGAAGTAATATCCTTAAGAATTTCATGTTCTACTCTAAAGTAAAAATAGGAAGAGAATTTTTATGGAAAAGGTTGGGAGGAGCCTCTCGAGAGGTCTTTGATTCGGCACAGATTGGACGTATGCCTTTAAGTGATTTCAGTTTGTCTCTATCAGCCGTCTAAACAGGATAATAGCCCGTCCTCGGTGTCGTTCACACTCAACACCCAAGCTTGCCTCAGTCATTCGTCTAGTTTGTAAACTCTATTTATTTGGTCTGTCGGAGATGTCTCCTCTTCCTCAGTGCAATCACCTCCCGATCTTTCAAACGGTCAGTGTCAGCTACGAAACTAACGCACATCCCAATACTTCTATATCATACAAACGGTCAGAGACACAAACATACATACGAAGACGAGACTCGTACTCCATACACACACATATATATCTAATATAAAACCACAATAAAAAATGGAAAAAAAAGACTAAGATCTTTCAACCGTAACAAGCGATCATTGTCAGAGTCAAAAACCCAACTGACAAAAACCCGCCAGTTGGGTTTTTGACGCTGACGAAGACCGCTTGCTACGGTTGAAAGATCTTAGTCTTTTTTTTTTCATTTCTTATTGTGGTTTTAACATTAATTGTTGTTTCACTTGTAATTTGTGAAATTTATATATATATATATATATATAAGTTTTAATCTAAAAAGAGTAACAGAGTAATGAAACACACTTACTAATTCAAATTTTTGGAAAATTCTTCTTCGGAAGGAAAGAGAGAGGGAGACAGACCAGGCACGCTGTAAACTCAACGGTAGTAACGCCAGGTTTACCTACCGTTTTTTACAGCGTGCTTGGTCTCCCACTCTCTTTTTTCCTGAAGAAGGATTTTCCGAAAGTATGAGGTAGTAACTGTGTTTTTTTACTCTGTGTGTTATTCTTTTTCGATTTAGAACTTGTATATGTCCAGTTCAGATCACCTTAGCGATTTTATAACTAAGACAAATAATTACTACCCTTCCACTGGGATGACTATTTTTGGCTATACAGCTCTGAAACCTGGAGAGTAATATTTCTTGTTCTAGAGTTACATCTCTAGTTCTTTACTTAATAACAAAAATAAGTTAGTTATAAAGTCAAGATTTTTTTTCCTTTAATTTATATGTTTTATAACAAAAGCAGTTGAAACCCATTAGGTATTCCTGTTCCAACAGTAACTCTATGTACATTATTAGTGGACTACTAATTGTAATTTATCAATGTTGTTTTTAGAAAAGTAATGTAACTGTAATTGATGCTTTCAAGTTTTAGCCGATTGAATAAAAGAGAACTACTTACAAAACATACAAATTGTACTAACATAGTTAATTCCAATAGCTTTCAGCACTATTGAAAACATTTTGTCGTAGCATATCCAAAAGAAAGCAAACATGTGGTTGCACATTTATGTAATATTTATTCGTTTGTATTAAATTTGTCTTATTGCAGCAGTATTTAGGAGTAAATAGTTAATTATCAAAAGCAGGCAAATATCGAAATGGCTTTTGGTCGACGTTGAAAAGGCGATAGTCGCTTTCTCGAGCAGTGACCTTATGTAACACTTTCCCACTTCTCGCACGTGCGGAGTAGTTGTAGACAACACTGTATAAAGGTTAACTGGGTCAACTTGTTAAACACACAATGAGTGAAATACGATATAGTAATAACGACATAATGACTATTTCATTAACGTACCACAATCTTATCTCCATTTTTAAATTTCAAACTGTAATTCTTTGAATGACCTAGTTTAAACATCTCTCAAAAATGGTTTTTCTTAGTAAATGCATGTATTTATGTATTCTTTTTGTAACTCATGCAGTATTAAACGCATTACTTCCCATCAATACTGTATGCAGTATCGGAGTTTTCCCAATGTACGAACGATATACTGTGCATTGGTAATTTCATGAGAATACCATATTACCTATATCTACATGAGTCATTCCAATAGAATATATATGTATATATCTTCATCAATTTATTTTATTAGTATAAATGCAATAGCATAATACATAAAAATGATAATAAAATGAGTATTTTTATATTTATCAATGATAAAAATAACTAATTGCTATTCTTACCAACCATATTTATACATATAAAACATTTCAACGAACTAAATAAAATAAATTTTCAGAAAGAAAACGCAAACAAGAAATCACAAAAACTCACTGCTGTATTTTGACTGCGTTGTCATCTGTTAGATGGATGTCAGCCTCTCCAAAGTCCTCTCTTGTATTCGGAATTTCAAATTTAGTTGCGAATTTTTGCGATCACTTTTATCTGTTTTTTTTCCGTGAATTTATTATATATATATTCACTTAATTAAACGAAACACGATCCAAACTGGACACAATGTGTCCAGTTACCAGTGTAACACAATGTGTGTTACTCTTCTTGAATTTTGAACTCGTGTATATATATATATATATATATATATATATATATATATACATTGGGCCCTGGGTGTTGTTTCTTTTCCTTAAAACAATAACAGTGGGACATACATTAGTTTCTATGAAAATATATTTGTGGTAAAAATAAACAAAAATTAGTTGAATAAAATAGATTTACTAGAATGTCAAATTTAATTTAAAAAAAAATTAAAAACTAGAGACAAGATGAAATTGACTGTAAGGTGTGTTTGTGGTGAATAAGCATTGTAGGTGGTTTTGTGTTGGCTGTCTGTGTTTGGCCAGGTGCCACCCAGAGAGCTAGCTGCCTGTGATGTTTACATCACAGTATGCAAATGAATTCCTACAACCCCTCCTCTTGGACGTGCACCATCCAGTTTAAATAACTCTTACTGGTGAATGACTCTTATAATTGAATGCACTATTTTTGTTTGTGAATGTTGAAGAAGCGTGGGATAGAGCTCGAAATAAATCGTCTCTCCTCTACATACATACTCTCTCCTCTCCACCATGATCTGCAGTCACCGGAGGAAGGGTGCACAGACAAATAACTTAGTGTCTTTATGGTTACAAGAAGTTTAGTGCTTCATTGTTAGAACCGTCAAGTATAACCAATACCCTATAAAAGTAAAATTATACACTATCGAAAACTAACTTATTTAACATTTGTTTTTTGTTTTGACAAAAAACTTCAAAACTTGAAAACATAAAATTTTGATATATTTTATTTAATTTAGGTAACACTATAAAAACGATTAAAACACAGAGTCCTACCAGAATTCATAGAAGAAAGTATGTGTTTGAACATGCCAATATCACATTATCTTTCTTCAAAGGAAGTGAATCATGAAACAACTAGTAATTAAGAACTTTAGTGGAAATTGAATAAAATTAATATAAAATATATAAATAAATGGTTAGTAGATGATATCATCTACCTCGTATATCCTTGTAGAGTGAGTCGTTTGAATGGTTTCGGAATTCGGAATGATCTGACTGATCATTTCTACCAGTCATGCTACTCGAATATACCAGCAGATTAACGGTTAGTAAATGATAACTACTATTATCATTACTTACTTTAGTAAATGATACCAGGTAAGACGGCATCATTTCAACTTACATCTGTGGTATAATATGCATGAATATTGTTCATATAAACCAAACCAAAATAGTTTATATATCCCAAAGTTTATTGTAAAGTGATAAGTTTATAAGTTTAATAGTAATTAAAGCAATATCTGAAATTAAAGTGTACCAATGGGTGCGATAACAAATGTATCTACTTAATAGTTAATAACATTGTAGTTATCTGTTTATTTTGAACGGACTGACATGCAGAAGTGCCAATGCAGACGCTTGCTGAGACTGATATAATGGAGACTAAATGTCGCGCTCAGATCATCGACTCTTGTCATATTTAACCTATTCTTGACCTGCTTCCAATCGTCTAGGACTCTCCTTATCAGTCTTGCTACTCAAACGATAACACTTTTTATTTTGTTTATCTCTCTGTAATTTATTGAACAAAAAAGAGATATCTCTCGTTGGACATTTTATTGAGACGTCTCAGGAATAAACTCAGTTCCATTAAAACACTTATCCCGAGTGCCTGCAACCACTGCATGGTGCCGCTTTGTTTGTGAATAAAATTTGACAAAATGGAAGACTAACTCAAGTGGTAATTTTGTTACAGGGAGTGGGGCGCAGCCAATGCTCGCAGGCCTGGGAGGCATGCTGGGAAGCGATTCGTGCAGCGGCAGCCCAAATAGCTCAGACGAAAAACTCTTCAGATGCAACTCTTCCTCAGACACCATCTTCTTTGACGTTGAACCCTACTTCGGTGATATTGATTTCCACATACCAAGAGATCAATCTCCAACTCGGTTTGCTTTCCCACCAGTTAGCAGGTTAACGAAACCTGACACACTCAGTGAAAAATACATAACCAGAGCTGCCCAACTTGTCTCCAACCTATCCTATACAAAAAAACAAGCAGAGGAAGTCAAAGAAGATGAGGTTAAGAAAAAACAAAACGGTGATTTCGAAGAGTTCATTCTTTTCGAAAAAGAAGAGAAGAAAGATAATGATGATTGCCCTAAGATGAGAAGAGCTTCTTCACTTAAGAGCCCTGGATCTCCTCCACCTGCAGGTGCAAAGAAAATTGTTCGATTTGCTGATGTTTTGGGACTAGACTTAGCAGATGTGAGAACATTTCTAGATGAAATCCCCAAGGTACCGAAATCTGCTTACAAAGATTTAGAGGGAGTTGAAGTGGCTTCTTCACCTCCAATTGGATTCAACTTTAGAGAATCAAGTTCGACTCTGAAAAATGAAAAGTCGGTAGTTCCACTTTTTCAGCAACCATTCATGGCAGCAGATTTCGCCGATCGGTTGAGAAAAGGAAATGTTTGTTTGGAAAGCGCTTCTGTGACGGACCCTCTTCTATTCATGATCACAGGAATCGTCAGAGTGATTAACTTAGGCTTTCATAAAACAGTTACAGTGAGGTATAGCCTGGACGGCTGGAAGAGCCACAATGATTTGGCCGCCAGGTATGTTCCCAATTCTTGTGATGGATTTTCAGATAAATTCAGTTTCAGCCTTTATGCCAACTCGCTTGAAGTTGGTAAACGACTGGAGTTCGCTCTCAAATACGATGTTAATAATTCAACTTTTTGGGATAACAACAATAGTGCCAACTACACGTTCCAGTGCGTTCCTGCAGGATCTCCTCGTCCAATTGTCTCCGCATACTCCAATCTGTCTTTTCAGACATGCACCTTCTACTAAAAGGAACTTTGTTTAATTCTGATTATCCATGTTGAAGTAAAATATTACCTACTGGACTGTGCAGAGATAGTGAAATCCAAAGCATGAAGTCCATTTGTGTACTCCTTGAAAGTTTAGATAAAACTCAATTTAAATCATATTCAAAACGAATTTGGATATATCTTCTCAATTATAATGGCAGTTAATCACTGAAACAAAAAATACAAATCGTAAAAGCGCTTAAATTAGAAGACTGAACAGGTTTATGTTAATCCCATACTGATTTGGGACAAGTCATAAAACTTTACACCACAAATGCATATTTAAAAAAAATGGAATTATTGTATACATCACAAAAAGTGTATTTTTCTAACGTAGACATTTAATTATACAATAATGCTATGTTAAAGATTAATGAGGGATTTAATTATTGATGCAAATATATTTCAAACGATCAGTGATAAAACAGAAGCAATCACGGTGTAGTTTTTATGCTGATTTGCTTAACTGAATTACGTTGAAATATCCATCAGCATCTTGTTTTATTTTTTAAATTTTTTATTGTTAATTTAAATAAATTGTTATTTTATATTTGGGATGCGTGGTGGTCATTTATTGCAAAATGACTTAGCTCGTCCTAATCTGAACTGATTTGTTAATGTTCTGTCATTCGTATTCGGTCCAGTTTTACTGCAGCCAGAGGCAATCTTAGCTCATTTCTATCATCATACTATTTATTCAATTTGTTTCAAATATTAAATTAGATGTTTTTGAAATCTATTTACCGTCCTATATTTTATTCTTGAGTAGTCATTCTTTTAAATCAATTTATTTTAACGAAGGAACCATTCACCCCAAATTTTAACTTCTTAATACAATACGTTTATAATGAACAATAATATCATTTATGGTTAAAGAAATGAAAGTATATTGCTAAGAAAGTAGAAGTGCAGTTAAACTATGCGAGTGATGAATCTAAATTAATTTATAGTAGAGATATAATTGTCAAATATGTTTGTTACATTGATTTGAATTCGGGTTATAAGCCACTAATGCCTATGAGATAAGGCCTTTAACAATCCTTATTACCTTTCACGTCCTTGTATCTTGTACTCACCTCATCGTCTGTATATAATGTTATCGACTGACTTGATCTTAGTTTTAGTTGTTTCTTGCTATCATTCAACTCTAACACCGGTTTTATTACACATTAGTTGTACATTATTCTATTTTATTTTTAAATGGTACTGTTCAAAATATTAATAGGTAAGGAAAGAATATGATAATTTGGTGAAAATATTTATAAATATATCGCAGAAGTTATATCTTAAAAATTAAAATTTTATTTTACCGCTTTTTTTTAAAGTGCCATTGAATTAATTTCTGAATCACAATGCTCGCAAACTCAGAAATTTAAATGTGATTAAAGTACCTGAATAGATCTATTATTTTTCTGTATATAGCATGTATATTCTATTCTTATTCAATAAATGTGTTAATTAATTTGTTTGTTTTGTTTGACCTTATACGATAAACTTGAGAGTACAGATATAATGGGAACAAGGCTAATAGTAACATTTCCTGCAGGAGGAAAGCTGTGTACGCACTGTTATGTTGCCTACCCCTTTTACGATGAAACAAGGATGAGAGGTATATTTAAACAAGCAGTAATAATAACTAAATGCCTCATCCCCCCTCTTAGTATCTTGATTAGAAGGTTACTTTTGGGTCTCTAACACATGGTGTAACATGTGATACAGAGGAGAGGCGAATGATCTGCTTCGGGAGTAACTAGCGGATTCCAATGACCCACACAGCGGGTGATCATGAATACTAACTACTAGAACTGTCACGTACAGCCATATTCGCAGTCACTCACTGAAAATATGAAATCACCAGCCACTCCCAATCGCAGTCGAATTCAGCCTTAATAAATGTCAAATAGAAACATTTGGAAACTTAGACTATTATGCAGACAGGTACCTGAACACTGATTTTAGACAGTTCAACATAATTATTATCTAGTGTAACATTTATTTAGTTTCAACATAAACTATTATTGTGTTACCTACCGCTCTGATATGTGCAGAAACAAGAATATTGTTTCCAGGAACTACCGTTGTTCAATTCGTGTACTATATTTGAGTTACTATGGTTCCCTTGTCAACCAAAGACCAGGATGATTTCAAATATATATATATGTATATATATAATATGTGATAAATAATGTAGGATGTTGGTTGCTTGCTTCAGTTACTGCACTCCCAAACGAAGCGCTCATCGACATCCGAGCCAAGTCCTAAAGGCATTATACTTAGTACCTACAAAGTTTATAACATTTAAAATAACACTGTACAAAATCAATGAAAATCTAAATTAAAATACTTTTGTATCTCCTTTATTGTTGAAAGCATGCAAATTTATAATATTCAAAATAGTTTGAATAACAAATAATATAATCCGACTCCATTGTTTTTTAGTATGTTATAAAAACGGCTAGGGCCTATGACGATCATAAAACAGACAATAGGGGTGGGTGCAATAAGACATGATTCAAGGATCATGCAATAATTTGTTTTTATACCTTCTTCTGGCCGCTAGAGGCATAATCATACCTCATCCCAACTGCTTGTCTGACTAACTATTGACTTCATATCAAACAATCAATAAAACAAGCAGTCTATATTGATTTTACATAATTGTCTGAAAGAGTAAAGAAAGGCACAGAGAATGCCAAACAGTCCTTTACTCACCTGGTCTCCTCTATATCATTGTTTTCTTTCTGCGCTAATCAAATAGAATTTTTCATGACACCTTTTGAATAATTAATCTAATTACATTGCTGTATATTATTGAAAACAATTTCCTGTTTTATGATCGTTTATGAATAATTCATTTGTCTGGAAAGCAGCACTGACATGTAACATGTGGGCGAGTTTCCAGTCTCATAGTGGACGAAGTTTGAAAACAGTCTGTACAGTGGAAAGCACTAGACAAAGTCCAAGCTAAGCCAATTGACCACAAAAATATAAATTAACAGAACCAATATTTAAAAAGTACATTATTTTAAAGCATATGATTTACAAAGTTATCACTGAGATAGGACATTCCTGTTACTCTGTAAGTGTAGGTTGTCTGTACTAACCTACACTAAACTGTACTATAATATAATAACAAACGCCCTGACAATCAATATAGTTTTGGCTTTTATTTTAACGTGGCTATTGTGTGGACGTCATCTTAACTTCTCTGGTAAAGTATTATCAAATTCATAGGTAATAAATGTAAAATTTTGTTATTTTTAACCTAGCTACATTCATTACTAGCAAACGTACCCGTCTTTGACGGAATCAAAAATTCTATTATACTTGGTATTCCAAAATATCAATTATAGTATTATACTAATACTATAATTAGAAATTATAGAATAGTAGAAAGTACTATTATTAGTACAGTGTTAAACAAATGTCTCTGTATACACTACATTAGCTGTCTGTCCTTCAGGTTCATGGAAGAACAATCAGCTGAAACCTCTGACTATTGAGCAAGTAAACTACAGTTGACCATGTGAGAAAAACTTGGTCTCGCTAACTTGAATTCCTGCGTTAGATAAAGTTTCCCTTTGCGACTTAGTTAACCTCAATGCGAAATAGACTCTCAAAGGACTTTGCAATCACTTCAACGAAAACAAATAGTGGCTCGGAATCAATGGTATGCGTGGTATACACACAGACTCCCCAATACCACACCCAGTCATTATGTCCGCCTCTATGGCATATCTGTGTAGAGCACGAACTCAGAGTCATGTCCCGTTGCACAGTTTTTGGGGCACTCATGTTTCGTAACATGAAATTTGTTACTGCTACTAAATTGCAGCATGATTGGTGCTCCTACTTTAAGTTTTTACTCATGTGCAGGCAGTCCAAGAGAAATAAATTCAAGGTCCAGAAATTCAGTTAGATAATGAACTGCTTCTTCATCACTCTTCCTTCATTTCTTAATCCAATCTTTTTACTGACTTGTAAGTTCTTTCCTCGGTATGATATAGCGTAAGAACTTGTTTGTTGATTTTTCCTGCTTGTTCATATTAAGGGTTGGGAATTGCTCGTTTACAAAACTATTTATTCGTAATAGATAGTACATCCTCAACTCTAGGGATCACCTTTTCAAAGATGTCAAATATGCAATATATTCATATGCTCAAATGAAATTAAAATCAACTAACAATACCTACTTGCCACACCTGTGTTGCAAAAACAGTTTGTTCAAAACAAACTTGTCTGTGAAGTTAGGAAAATACAGCTTAAAGCCCTATAATTTCGCTTCTGCACTGAATTATCAATCTATTTAGAGCCTATTTTTTTAAGTTAGGCATACACAAATCCAGTGTCAAAGTTTCAGCTCGCTATGTCTCATGGTGGCTGAGTTTACTTGTGACAAACGTTTTTGCGTTAAACGTCCATAACTTCACTTCTACGTTGAATTTCCAATCAATTCAGAGTTTCAATATTTTAAGTTAGAGCTACTCAAATCTACTGTAAAAGTTTCTAGTTTATATGTCTTATGGTAGCTGAGTTTACTTGTGACAAAGTTTTGCGGACAAACAGACAAACCGATAGAAATTTTTCTAAGGGTGGATTCGGTTTCTCCAATGTATGAAACGTAAAGAAAACTTGAAGTTAGTCAGTTCTAAGCAATGTACAGACAAAATCATTATTTTATTTATATAGATATCAGTAATATGAAATTGGAGAGAGCTAATGTCTCTCCATTACATATTTAAAAAAAATGAACTAATTGATCTGAGGAATCGGAGATATTATTATTGTTAAGCTGAGGTACATAGCAGATGTATCTGTTACGTGTCTTGTCCAGATTAGTCTTTCATTTAAAGAGATACCGAGGTATCGCAGTGGATCTGACAGTTGTGGTTCAAAGTTTTCAATAAAAGGTCCTTGAGACTTTCTTTGTTCTTGAGAAAGGAATAAAGAATACTTTAGCTGGATATATATGCAAACGTTTCTCCCTTAACAGTGATTCGCTGCCATTTCAGAGAGCACGGCTCTGAGCTCGCAAGCAGTACCATCAAGCTTTTCTCTCCTTAGAATGACAAGGTCATCTGCTTATCCTTCCGCCTTGAAACACACTACACACAGTATCCACAAGGCTATCTATACCTAATTCTCACAATAGCGTCCATAGCCCACCTCTCTCAGAATTTCAGTTCTGGTATGCCCTATACTTACAATTATTCTGGCGCTATTCATTCCATAGTTCTTTTATTAAAACATCTCGGTATTTGAGTTGTGATTCTCAGCATTCGAAGACAGTTGTCAAAACTCCTTCAATATCCAAGAAGTAGAACAAAATGATTTCTTTAAGATATAAAAATCTTTTTATTCTGTTAACTAAGTTTTAGAACTGACTCTGTTAATTTGCCCTTCAGATAGGTAGTTGTGCCTTATGAAGATACTTATATACCAAAAACTTCTAATGTACTACAGATAGAACATATGAGTTGTCATTTATAGTGTCATTTAAATTTTACTATTCTAATATTCAAGGAAATTAAATATTGATAGCGAGGCAATACAGAATTTTAAGTTTATTGATCCCACTAGAGAAGTGGCTTAAAAGTAGTCAATTTTTGTCATGATAGAAAAGTACTGTTACTTACTATGCTTAAATATTACCAAAAACAGTGCAGTTCTTAAAAATACGAAGAACTACATTACTGCCACTAAGAACTGTTAATGCAATAGGTTAAAGCATGTAGGTTATTATATGTTCGTTAGACAACCATCCATGACACACTGAAAAGCACAGTAAAACATACAGATGGCAGGCTTTTCCATTTATGGCTCTCCATAAGTATTAAGCCATGTTACATATTGTGGGGACAACACTGGAACTGAGGTAACCTGGAAGAACAGCTTAAAAGCTCAACTTTCAGATAACTGGGTAGAGAAACTTCCTCTTGTACTTCTAGGACTTCGGTCATACATTATTCCAGAGTATAACACTACTGCCGCTGAAGTTATTTATGGAGAGACAATACGCTTACCATCTGACCTATTGCATCAAGAACAAGACATTGGCACTTGTGATATTCCTTCCTTTATCTATAAACTTCGAGAATATATGACAGGAATTCAGCCCGTAAATATTAAACATCATGCTAAACCTAGAATTTTTGTACATTCTGATCTCCTAACGTGCACACATGTCTTTATCAGACGGGATGCTGTTAAAACTCCTTTGCAGCCTAGTTATGATGGACCCTACTCTGTTGTTCAGCGCACTGATAAAGTTTTTCAAATACAAACGAAACGTGGCACTGAATCAGTTAGTATAGACAGACTAAAACCTGCGTACCACCTCTTAGATTCAGAAACCTCATCACCAAATCCACCAACCAAGCTCAGGTATCCGACCCAATAGTTTCTCCTGCCAAGACACAGCGACCACCTGACACAGCTCTGGCATCATCACCGGCTCCATCCGACCATATCAGACGTACTCGCAGTGGCCGCGTAGTTCGGTTTCCACGGAAATATTTGAGCGTTGTCACTGGGAGGGGAGTCTGTGGGGACAACACTGGAACTGAGGTAACCTGGAAGAACAGCTGATCGAGGTTGAAGAAATGTTGCAATTAATTTGTTATCCGAGGTTTCATTGTGTGTTTTGACAAGTACCATTAAAACAAAAACTGATATAAAAATGTTCTTTGTTATTCGATTAACCACGCTCTGCTACCAAAATATCATATTGACTCATTTAAATATCTTCAAATTTCATAAAAACGGCTATTCTTTCTTTTTGATAAGATTCTGATAAGAAAAATTTCAATCAATCTAAGTAAACACAACAGTACAGCAGGTAATCTGTTATCAGCAGTTCAGTTTTCAGTTTTTATAGCCATATATGCAGTATCGGAGTTTCTAATTTTTTTTTTATAGCTCACTAATTTTAGTTTGATTTTGTTGACAAATTTCATTTTTCCATTTGTCATTGTTCAGGGTAAAAAACATTGTTTGAAATCTTAAAATGAGCCCTAACGAACCTTCTGCCTGTGTTGTTTCAAGAAAAGAGTATTCAAATCAGGCTCTTAAGGTGCTATTTTGGGGTATAATTTCATCATGATCAGTTGCACTGTGTGGCCTATATTGTGCCTATTAGCTTTTTGCTTTCAGAATCAATTATAAGTCAAAAATTTTACATTTTTGTCCAACAAATTCCTTTTATGTTGCTTCAAAAATCTGAGCTATTTCAGTTTTACCAATTTCACAATAATATCGAAGTTTTAAGAGTTTACAGTTTGTATTTCAGGAGGCAAAAGTATTGTCTAAATTCACATTTGAACGCAAAAAGTGACTTTTAAATGATGGAATACTGCCCAAAAATGATGCGACATTTCTACGCTGAAGAACAATTTTTCTGAAAAATATGAATTGGACCAATCGGATGGTGTGTGCCTGTAGCACACCCACAAACTTTTCGATACACACGCACCCAGACATCATAAAAAACCGTCAGAGTTTAGATAGCCTATACTCAACTTTACTATAAGTAAACAGAATATAACACTAGCCCACAATCTATTTAGTTTTGGTTTTATTTTAATGTGCCTATCTTGTAGACGTATAGGAATCTCACTGATAAATCATTATCAAATTCATAGATAAAATAAATGACTTATTTTGTTTTATTGTGGCTATTCCCTTTATATCACTTATAAAAAGCTTCAATCATTGACCTAGGATAATCTGATATGTAATTTTTATTATTAAATTGAGTCTCTTATCCAGTATATCTGGTAAATGACTTTTCCAGTTTAGACCTTCATGTGAAGAAACTCCATGGCATAGCGTGCCTCTGAGAGTTGTAGTTTTGTACAAATGAGGACTTTGATGCCTGCTTTCTTATTTCTCTTGAAAAGAATAAGGACTGTTTTGGTTGGATTTATATCCAGATCCTTTCTGCTTTACCTATCTTGTAACAATTTGGTACAGTTTAAAGGAAGTGCCTTCAAGCATTCGTCTTCTTGAAATAGCAAGGTCATATGCATCTTCCCGAGGAACATTGATTATTTACATTATCTAAAAATCTATCCATAAATGATCACCACAACTGGAGCAATAGCACAACTCCTTGAGAATGGTCTTATGTGTTTACAATTTCAGTTGTACTAGATGCTATTGCTCCAGTACAACGGAGCAATGGCTAATTACATTAGTAATGCGCAATTTGTACTAATTTTTCTTGCGTTAAATTGTTGTAATCCACTTTCGGTTCTTGAATTAAATCTCTATATATTGTTTTGATTCATTGAATTCTAAATCATGTTATCAAAACTGACTTCGAAGTCCAAGAAGTTGACAATACAGAATCCTTTCAAACTTCAATGACTTCTTTTTTGTTAACCAGACAGTTATATTTTTAATTGCCTGTTGATTTTCCCTTCTGATATGTAAGTTGTCCCTTATGAAGATTTTTGTGTTACTAATACAAACCTAATGGTTGTCATGTTAATGTAACATTCATATCAGGGTCTATTTTTGGTAAAATATGAATTTAATCCATAAAAAAGTATGATCTGCAACGTGCTCCAACCTTCTGGAAACTCACCACCCAACCGCATGAACGACATCATGAAAAAAAAACGTCAAAAAAGGAGTTTGGGGATTTCAAAGATGTAAATTCGTCATAATATTGAGATCGAATTTTTTCTGCATCCTTTCCATTTGTTTTTATAGTTTTATGAATTACATCTTTCTACAATTATTTTAGTACCTAAAATATCCACTTTTTTTTACTTTACTATAAGTAATGTATAGTGATCGTGAAAAAATTCGATCTCGAGATTTTGACGGAATTACATGTTTTGAGGTCCCAGTAGTCGTTTTATGATGTTTTCTCGATTAAGTGTGTATGTGTGGGTGGGTGGGTGAGTGTGCTATCATTGCTTGTTATCACGCTACGGTCCAGAATCTTTGATGGATCAAGTTGATATTTTACACAAAAATTGGCCCTATAGTGTATATGATCCCTATTGTTTAGGGAGAATTATGCATGACGTAAAAGTCACTTTTTTTGCCAAAAACCGGTTTTTCGAAAACATTTTTTTCTCCTAAACTGCTAATGCTAGAGTTTTGAAGTTTTGGCATTACCTTTAAGGTTACAAATGTAATAAACGAAAAATATATTTAGAATTTTAAAACAACGGCAAATATTTTTTGTTCAAAAAAATGTAAACATTTTGACTTATAATTCAATCTTAATGCTTGTGAGAGCGATACAAGCCATACCGTTTGACGGATGAAAAAGAAACTATTCCTGAAAATAGAACATTATGTTCTATGAGATTTAATATTATTATTTATGAGATAATTTTTTTCAAAATAAAATTCTTCAAAGGGGCGTTAATGTACGATTTCTGTTTTCAAAAAATGTTTTTTGACGCTAAACGGCTCATTAAAAAATTATGAAAATTTAACCAAAAATGAAAAAAAAATAGCAATTCATGAAAAAAATTCATGAAATTTCAATTACGGCAAAGAGCAATAAAGCTATAAAAACTGCTTGTTTATCCTAGGCTAAGGGATGCAATACTTATTGAATTTTTGATATTTTTTTACATTGTTTACATTGACCTAGAATTTTTTCAGTGAACTCACCGAAATAATATGTTTAGAGGTATAATGAAAATGTTTAAATGATTTAACTGAAGGCCATGTCCACATTCACCACACTAGACCAGTTAATACCAGACTACACCACGCCTACTTCCAGTCTCTCGCCCAATCAAAGATTTTGTCAAAAACTATGTACTACTTCATATAATAGAAAGACGTAAAAGGAGATTTAGTGGTATCCCCTGGGTTTGGTCCGGTGGTTTCGACTTTGGTCCGGTTTTGGTAACGACTGATATGTAATGTAAGAAGAATAAAATTCTTATATGTAAAAAATCAACAACAATAGAGCATATGAAACATACAATTTCTGATTCTTTTATGGTATGATGGGTTTGTCTAACAAAATGTTCTAATCAATCAATATATGTTGAACCATTCTACAAAGGTTAATATCAGATGCTGATTTTACATTCATGAATAACATTATTATTGGGCAATATTGAAGTTTTTGGAATGAGCTTTTTCATCCTATAGAAGGACTCTTATGTTTTTGTCTAATTTCCAGTTTTTTCACTGTTTTAGTGAATAGTTCATACCATTATTTTTAAAAATTTCAAGCTTCCAGCTTTTAAATTTAATATCATACAGAAAACATGTCGGCTTTGAACATTATTTAAGAATGCAAAAGCGGCTAATGCCAACATATTTTTTCTCAATATACATTTATAGCAAACTTATAACAGAGTATAGCACGTGGGAAAAAATAACATTTACTCAGAGTAAATTGGTTTTTTATGATTTTTGACTAAGGGGAAGAAAAGTGAGTTTTTAAAAAACTCTAGCATGCCATAAAATTTCCAGTATAATAATTTGATAAAAGACTTAAAATATAGAACATTATTCAGAATTAAAAAAAAAATAATAAATGATATTATCCTACATCTTAAATTAAAAATTATCTGAAAACGACATTTTTTCTTACTCGTTTTTGACATTTTAGACAAAAACTTTATAATGTTTTTAAAATACTTAAAATATTTTCAAGTTATAAATGGAAAAATTTGTCTTAAGTATTAAATTATTTTTAACTAAATTAAATGCTAGTGTATACAGTTCACCTCTGGAAATTTCAATCAATCTCTGGTATGAGAAATACTTTTCTCGAGATACCATATTTCTCAAGAAAATGAAATATAATAAATAAATTTGAAAAAAAAATTCCCGTTATTTAAGGAATGAATTGAAGAGTTTTCAAAAATGTTTGACCTCTGGTGGCTAATTTTTTTTGGCCCGAAAAAAGTGTGTAACTAATTTTGAAGTAATTGATTCTAAATACGAGTAGAAGAGGAAACGACCTATTCATTTTGAAACCTCTATAATTCTAACTCTTCACGTCTCTACTTTCCCTGACCTACAGATCTTATGTAGTCTTGAAAGTTTCATCAATATCTGAGATCACCAAGGAAATGATGGCCGTAATGAGTCTGCTATCATAGTAAGGTATAGATTTCAGAAATAAATACAAATGGTCTTTAGTAGTAGTAAATCATGAAGTAGTGAAGATTATATCATTTTTTTGAATATCATTAAAAACGTTAGTAATTTTCAATTATAAATCCGTAGTCAGCACATCCATCAAGTAGGTAATTTAGTAATAACTCACAAACCACCGGACAAAACCCAGGGGATACCACTAAATCTCCTTTTACGTCTTTCTATTATATGAAGTAGTACATAGTTTTTGACAAAATCTCTGATTGGGCGAGAGACTGGAAGTAGGCGTGGTGTAGTCTGGTATTAACTGGTCTAGTGTGGTGAACGCGGACATGGCCTTCATCTTCAAATTTATTTCTTCTTGAGACAAAGGCAGACAGGCAGAGTGGAGGGATGAACAGCGAGGGATTGGGGGAGGGGGGCAGTAGTCGTGGGTTAGTGGCCGAAGGTCGCAGGGGGCATAGCCCTCTGCTGATAGATAAATTAACAAACTCAAATTTTACAACTGATTAGATACTGCTTCTAATTGTCCTGCATTAAATGAATTGTATATTTCAAGTCTATGTTACATATGAACTAAATCAATTAGATGAAGAAAACTTCTACTTGAGCCAACGGCTATTCTTGGATGGTGCAGCCCAGTAAAGCAGTGCCGTCCGTCAGGAGTGTCTTCTCGGCACTCCACTTCCACGTCATTACAGCTAAGTACGTGATCAGTGTCACCATCCTCCACGATACAGAGGCGGCATGGGAGATACGATGTTCGTGGTGAGAGATTTGAAGATAATAATGCCCGGTAGGCATTAGGAACGCTGCCAGGGCAATGTCCCGTCGCAGACAGCTGGAGATGCCTTTAGATTTTACATTAACTTTCTGTCTTTTTGCCAGCACCAGCTGTTCTCTAAGCCCATAGCTGAGTTTTGCGAAATTATTAATGTTCTCGAGATTGTTGAGTAGGTAAGCCTCTTCAGGGTTGGGTAGAAGGCAATATAGATAATGAAAGTTAGCAGGGCTACTAACCCATATTACGATTACGTTAAATTTTCTTCAATTGCAATACCATAAAAACAGTTTTGAAGCTAAATACAATCACATATAAAGAAACTCTAAACTGGATTTAAAAAACAAGTTCTGCCTGGATAAATGTCATTTCAAATTGTTTGTAAAGAACAGACTATCTGCCATCTGGGGCTGGTATATAACAGAATATAAACAGAGAAGTTCTATTCAGTAATACATAAATATTTCTACCAGAAACTATTAAACCTTTTTAAGAAACCTTTTAAAGTCTGACGGTAAGAAATTCAGGCACCTCCCGTCCAAATTGGTGCCTGAATATACATGCAATAACTTATATATGCAAAAACTTATTACATTGATATCTGAAAATTGTTAAAATATTAAAAAAATAAATTATATTTTTTATATAAAAAATAATTTTATTAATAAAAATTCAATGAATATTTTATATTCAAAAAAGTCAAGTATTATTTTATTAGATTCAAAATGATATATTTAACAATAATGCTTCCAGTTAGTCTTGCCTAAATCGTGGACAAACATGCAAATAATCAAATTCCTCATCGCACGCAGATACTCAATTACTTCATGTCAACATATTTTAAATTACTCAATAATTTACTATGTATTTATAAAGTACTTGTATCATGAGATTAGCAGAATAATGCCCAAAATAAGCAAGTAAGTAATAAGTAATCACTGATAAACATAAACATCAATAACGATTTTATATAATTTATGTGATTTATATTTATGTAACCTAGCAAACATATATATAAGAGAACATAATATTTGAAAGACAAGTTATTCAATTGTAGTTGACATGGGACTATATAACTACGAATAAGATATTAAATATTTTATGGGAAATTTACCATTGTTGCAGTTTTATTGTTTAGTTTGCAATGTATCTATTTTTTATGACCAAAGTAGTTCTTAAAGATAAATTATTCCTAAATTACAGGGATACAGGTATTTGAAATGACCAGTTCACAGACACTGATGACATTTAGGAACAAGTACCTTGTTAAGGGAATGAATAGCATATCAAATGAAAGCAACAGGAGTTCATTTAAATCCCCACTAAATTTCAAGAATTTAGGTTATTTCAGACATAATTTGAAATTCTGAAATTGATGCAGTCATCTGTCAGTAACTAATTACCTTTATAATAAATTTGAAGCTATTGTAAGATAAAAATTTACAATTTTTTTGCTCAAACTCAGATAACCACATACACCTACCAAATTGACAAACCTATTTCTTGGACTCATGCGACCTCAAAATTATTCATTGGAGAACTTAAAATTTAAAATTCGTTGATACCAAAATTTTGATTGAACGCAATAATTTCACACCTCTGTAATTGATAAATTACTAATGAGGTAATTTAATACATTAATAATAATGAATCTCAAAATATGACGACATAAACTCCATTGAGTTATTGTGAATTTTAACCGTAGATTTATTTGTCAAAGTCTAGTTGGTATATAAGAAAGAAGAACTTATTTTTAGAATTATAAATCCTAAATCATCAAAAAATGTTGGCTAATTGAAAACAGATACATCATATTGTTAAATTTCTTTCTTCATAATAAGTATAGCAATCATGGAAAAATTCTCTTTCGAGACTGAGACGGTTTACATGTCTTGAGGCCTTTAAAGTCTTTTTTTGACGGTATTTTGATAATATCTGTGGGTGGGTGTGCATCAGAAGTTTGTGGCTTACGTGCTTGCCTCCGGAATGGTAGAATCGGAGTTCGCTACCCTTTATGGCTCCCGGATTATTGACGCAGGAGGTTCAGTTTGAGCACGTCGTCCTTCGGAGAGGACTGTCGGTCCCGAGTATTTACAGTGCCAAGTACTCGTGAAAGATCGCTACTCTAAATACTTTTTGAGATAGCAAACATTTAGGTCTTCCAATATAGAATGCTGATTGTGTCGCATCACAAACCACCAACCTTTGGTCCATGTGTGTTTTGTCGGGGAAAGGCCACTGCACCCTAAGCCATATACCGCCTTACTACCAATATTTCATGAAATTATAGTATCAGAGGAGTAATTTGCTGTTGAATCCCGTATCATTCATAAGGAGTATCACCAGTTCGTGATGTAGTACATTTAGAGACACTGGATATCCAAAATTAATGTAAAATATGGTAGTACAACTATTAAAATAAACTTGAGAGAGAAATTAATCAGTGTCATGAGTTTTTAAAAAATATAGCAAAACGCATTTCAGTAAATTTATAAGTAAGAGAGATAGTGCTTGACAGATTAGAAAGTGCCAAGGAGAATTTTTTGCGGAGTAGTGCAAGCTTACCCTCGTAAAGATGAAAACATAATAGTGGTTAAGTAAAAACTTCTACTGGTGATTATTTAGACCTGTCTAAAGTTATATATATCTTTCAGATACGTCTGTAGTATGAAAACACTATTCTGCAAAAACTAACTTAAAAGAAGAGCTCGAAGGTATGGAATATAAACTGCTTTGAAGCCTGACAGAGAAACATCGTGTATGTAGTTATCAGGAAGAGGACGCCTGGTCAAGCTTCTCCTGCTGTTTCACTTATAGTTTATAATTAAATAACTGCATAGTGGGGGAGGATGGTGCACTGCTTGTGGATTTATTTTTGGCCTGCGCTGCCAAGAGTGTGAAGCAGCTGACTTCAGATTGAGCCTGTGTGAACAGGTTATCTCAGAAACCATTGACTCAATTCATCATTGTCAACTCTGATGAAGAACAGTAAGCTTAGTACCAATACTGACATTCTTTTGGTGTGCTTTATTTAAACAATGTTTTTAAAGATTTTGATTAAAACTTCCAAGGTTTCGTATTTAAGTGTACATTTAGTATAGAGTGATGAGCATATACTATAAATTATCAACGCCGGTTCTTAAAATCAACGTGTTGATTCTTTGACGGAATTAAAAATTCGACGATACATGGTATTCCAAAATATCATTATAAATTATAGAATAGTAGAAAATATCATTATTAGTACAATGTTAAGCAAATGTCTCTGTATAAACCACATTAGCTGTCTGTCCTTCGGGTTCATGGAACAACAAAGAGTTCTTAGTTCTTCCTCTTTGAACCTCTGACTCTTGGGCAAGCAAACTACAATGGACCATGTGAGAAAAACTTGGTCTCACTCACTTCAATTCTTCGTAGATAGAGTTTCCCCCTTGCTTATGAACTTTTAAGCTGTATTTTGCTAGCTTCACAGACACGTTTATATTAAAATATACAGTTGTAGCAAGTAGGTATTGTTAGTTGATTTCAATTTCATTTGCGTATATTAATATATTGCTTATTTGAGCCTATTGACAAGGTGTTTCCCAGAGTTCAACATGTATTACCTATCTATTCTAAATTAATGACTTTGTGAACGAGCAATTCTCAACCCTTACTATGAACAGGCAGGAAAAATCAAGAAACAAGTTCTTACGTCACATGAATCCGAGGAAAGATTGATCCGAGTAAAGAACTTACAAGAGTGTCATTAGTGATGAGAAAGTAATTCATTATCAAACTGAATTTCTTGACTCCGTGACTGTTCCCGGACCGCCTACTCATAAGTAAAAACTTAAAGTAGGAGCACCAATCACGCTGCGATATATTAGTTGTAGTCACTCATTTCATGTTACGAAACTTGAGTGCCCAAAAATGTGCAACGTGACACGACTCTGCACAGATAGCCATAGAGGCAGACATCATGACTGGGTGTGGTACTGGGGAGTCTGTGTGTATACCACGCATACCATTGATTCCGAGCTACTATCCGTTTCCATTCAAACCATTTCAATGTCCCTTCAGCCTCTGTTTCGCAATGATGATAACTAAGTCGCAAGGGGGAAACTCTATCTATGAGGAATTGAAGTGAGTGAAACCAAGTTTTTCTCAGATGGTCAACTGTATGTTGCTTGCCCAAGAGTCAGGGGTTCCAACTCTTTGTTCTTCCATGAATCCGAATTTCTGATCCCGTCAAAGATTGGCACGTTTGTTAGTTTATAATATAAATAATATGATAATAATTATAGCTAATTATACGAGCAACTATTAAGTTACACTTAATAGTTACTTAATCACTCGTCGGTTTATCATAATATTAAGAAAGAAAAGTAATATAAATGTCAAAATTCGTAAGTGATGAAGAAATGATATTTCTTTTTAAATCAGCATAATCTATCCATCAGTATAATACTAAAACATAATGGTTTTGTTTGTCCACTCCGAGAGTGTCCGAAGTTCAGGTAAATATGTTTCAGTCTACCAACTGGCAATCAACAAATGACGGCAATCAAACCCGATTCAGAACAATGTACCAACAATAAATTTCAAATTACAGTGAGTGAGGGGAAACGAGTATAATTGGACAATTACTGTAATTTTGTTTCTCTTTAAATCGACAGACTATAAGATTGTAATTAGTTTTAACATATTCTCCTAATTTAAAGGCTTCTTTATACATTACGAACCATGCTTAAAGAAAGGCAGTCGAGGAGAAAACCAATGAGGAGAAATAAAACAGATCAAAATATGATCGTTAAAGAAGTAAACGAGTACCACTGAAACACCCAACAGAGATTTAATAGTTCTCTATTATGATATAAAAAAAAGGAATAAAATTATAATAGCGAATAATCCTAATAACATCGTAAAGCATCCCAAGAAACTCTACCTCAAGGCAGATTAGCTCAACAGCGCGCCACATAAAGAATACAACGGCTTAAATGTGCTAAAGCATGAAAATAAAAAAGACCTGTACACAAAGATTAACGAACGATGCGATTTTTATGTTTTCTCAATTTTTTTTATGAAAAACAGAAAAAAAGTAAAATTTAATTAATGCAATCACAAAGATAATGTAGTGTTATCTGTACTGGGTTTACCCGCTGTAATACAAAATAAAAACAGTCTGTTAGTAATACATCTAATCGATTGAAAAAACAGAATACCAGTATAATATGTTGTTTTCAAAAAACTAAAAAGTTCTTAAAAGACCATATGGATGTAATTGTGTGTAAATCTGGCAATACAGTCATAATGAAGGAAGAATATTATAAAGCTAAAATGAAGGACATTGTTAGAAGATACAGAGACTTACACTATCTCAAGAACAGATCCATCATCAAAATAACGTACTAAAGCAAATAAGGTCGTTGATGAACTTAAAAAGAAGAACTGGATAAATATTCATCAAGCGATATTAATGAAATCATATAATGGATTTGCTCCGAGGATATATGGATTAGTTGTAAATACAAACTTACAACTTATCATTCTTTGTACCATCCTTTACACTACAGGAAGAATCAATTTCTCGCCACTTGTAGGAGGAGTTCCTTTTTGAGCGATTATTAGTGATTCGTCGCATGAGGCACAGTCGTCTGCATTAAGCACTGATTTCTTAATATGTTGACTGTCTCATTTCTGATGTCTTGCTCTTAGGCACACTCCCACTTTTAACCCACATCACTGATACGATGTACATTGTAAAGCTTACGAGAATAACAACCTCTTACGCCTTACAACGTCTTTCACTGACACACCAGTCAATTGGCTTCCCTTTTTAAATTGCAATGGAATGTTCTAGAATTTTCTATACCCTTCCACAAAAATGAAATTTTAAATTCTAAGATATATATTACTAATTTTCTACTTATTCCTATTGTGATTTAAAATTTGTAGAGTATTTAAATTGTACCTGTAGGTATGTTTTTTCACAATATAGAATGTTCCACAATTTTCTAGATACTTTCAGAAAAGTGCCCGTTTTCTTTTATTCGTTCTGTTGTGACCCCTAAATGTCTCAGCGACCCACAATTTGGGAACCACTATTCTAAATGATTACAGAATACATACGGTCTTATCAGTGACCCAATCTTTGTGGCAATGTAAGAACCACATTATAATGTAGTCATGATGTGTTCATTATAATGAACAAGTATACATCGAACAAATAGTTGGTACAATGCTTTCATATACCACCTGGCAGCAATAACAATGTAAAACGAACAATTGAAATCATTCAATTTCGAAAAAAAATATATACATTCGTATTATTCAAATTTAAATGGTTGTAAAAAATATAAATATAATTATACAATATGTATTTAACCCCTGCAGTTAAATTATATTGTAATTTTATTCTTTCCATTCCATTTAATGATGTGATTTATTATTTCAGTGAGTGTTTGTAGTAAAACTTCTTAGTCACCATTACTTACCTTCATATTATGAAAATTAGATTTTCTTTAGAATTAATCATTTTAATTTCCAAAATGGGGAAATCCACTTTAATCAAATCAATAATTAAATTGATTGTCACTGAGGTGTAAAATACGTTTACCTATAGGGAAGTTGAGTATAGACCACAACACTATTTTTGTTTTTGTAGAACCAAATTTCGACCTACTGATACTAAGGTGCTATAGTATTTACTGGGGTACTTTATTAAAAAAAAATATTAATCCTATTATTATTTAAACAAATCTGGAGTGGTCTACACTTAACTTTACTATATGTAAACATAATATCAAACTTCTTGGGTATATAATATATAATGTTCCTTTTATTTATGAACTATTTATTTATTATTAGAACTATTATTCTCCCATCTAAATGGGAGATATTTATTAGTCTTTCATTCCTGGAGGTAGTACAGATAGTTATTGATCCACTTATCAATATGCACGCTTATTTTTGTATATCAAACCACTAATACATATAATATCCGTTGTACAACTACAGGAGTAATAACATTTTTGAAAAGCGAAAGTATACATTTCATGTTACGAAATGATGTCTTACAGAGAACATGGCTTATGAATTAGAGTATGTTGTCTAAAACAGGTTTTTGGCAAAAAAAGTGACTTTCCCATCATGCATAATTGCTCCCAAACAATAGGGCCTATCTACACCATGAGGCAAATTTTGTATAAAATATCAACTTAATCCATCAAAATTCTAGACCGTAGCGTGGCCACAAACTTTGGATACATAATCACCCACCCACCCACTCACAGACATCATCGAAAAAACTTCATAAAACGACTTTTGGGACCTCAGAACACGTAATTCCGTCAAAATCTCGAGATCGATTTTTTTCACGATCACTTTACTTATAGTAAAGTAAAAAGGAAAGATATCTTTTTTCGAAAAGATATATATATTTCTATCTGATTCTAAAAGTTGTCGTTCAATCTGTGACATAATTGTTGTAGGAAGGCTAGTTTTTTCCAGACGTTAGATTAGCTATGCGCGAAACTAGTTACGTTATGCGCCTCAAGTTTCCCTTGTGAAGGCCATTGAGCAATTGGCCACTTAAGCATCTTGTGGACAACTTCCAGTATGACAGACCATTCATTTATATACAACACTGAATACACTCACTAACCGCTAATAGGACCTATTGAACCTGAAAGACCTGCTATTCCCATCTTTTCTAACATCTGTAACAGAAATAAATCTTTCTTAAGCGTCTTCAAGTATCTCACAACTGTAGGCAACTGGCACGAGATGTTACATCTGGTCACCGAGCATAACGGAGACAAAATGAAGAACACTGATTCCCATTTTTACTAATTCAATAAGAAAACCTGATATCGATGAATACATCGCTTTGATTAGTGGTGAAAGTTCTTTTGACAGCAATTTGAATATATTTGAATATAAATGTTTATGATGCAATAATTAGTTTCACATACGAGATGCAAATTTACATAGTTTCTTTTATTTACGGAATCTCCTGACTCTCATGTCCAGGAATCAGTAAATCCTTTTCTGCTATGAAGCAAACTACATTAATTAATCTATTCATAATTCCCCAGATATTTTTAATTTGATATTCAATAAACGAGATATTAATTAGTACACTGGGCAAATTTAAAACAGATCCCATTTGTTCTAATCAATTATAGATTAAAGCTATAGCAAGATATACATGCTTGAATTATGGTCAAATTCTTTTCTAATTTGGTAGTTTGAATATAAATGTTAATGAGTAATTGTTCTACTAGAGACCTCAATGGTTAATAGTTCTATAGGAAGAATGTCAGAATAGTAAAGGGAATGAGCAAACTAATTTAATTATTTTCTATATTCCCAGATAGTTTTTTATTTGATATAAGGTTGATATATTTTTTTATGAAGAACTTATGTTAGGAGATGGTGGTGTGGATTGGGTGGCTACTAGGAGGGTGTTTAGATGGTGGTGGGGATTGGGTGGCTACTACGAGGGTGTTTAGATGGTGGTGGGGATTGGGTGGCTACTAGGAGGGTGTTCAGATGGTGGTGGGGATTGGGTGGCTACTAGGAGGGTGTTCAGATGGTGGTGGGGATTGGGTGGCTACTAGGAGGGTGTTAAGATGGTGGTGGGATTGGGTGGCTACTAGAGGGTTTTAGATGGTGGTGGGGATTGGGTGGCTACTAGGAGGGTGTTCAGATGGTGGTGGGGATTGGGTGGCTACTACGAGGGTGTTCAGATGGTGGTGGGGATTGGGTGGCTACTAGGAGGGTGTTCAGATGGTGGTGGGGATTGGGTGGCTACTAGGAGGGTGTTTAGATGGTGGTGGGGATTGGGTGGCTACTAGGAGGGTGTTCAGATGGTGGTGGGGATTGGGTGGCTACTAGGAGGGTGTTTAGATGGTGGTGGGGATTGGGTGGCTACTACGGAGGTGTGTTCCAGATGGTGGTGGGGATTGGGTGGCTACTACGAGGGTGTTCAGATGGTGGTGGGGATTGGGTGGCTACTAGGAGGGTGTTCAGATGGTGGTGGGGATTGGGTGGCTACTAGGAGGGTGTTCAGATGGTGGTGGGGATTGGGTGGCTACTAGGAGGGTCTCCAGATGGTGGTGGGGATTGGGTGGCTACTACGAGGGTGTTCAGATGGTGGTGGGGATTGGGTGGCTACTAGGAGGGTGTTCAGATGGTGGTGGGGATTGGGTGGCTACTAGGAGGGTGTTCAGATGGTGGTGGGGATTGGGTGGCTACTAGGAGGGTGTTCAGATGGTGGTGGGGATTGGGTGGCTACTACGAGGGTGTTCAGATGGTGGTGGGGATTGGGTGGCTACTAGGAGGGTGTTCAGATGGTGGTGGGGATTGGGTGGCTACTAGGAGGGTGTTCAGATGGTGGTGGGATTGGGTGGCTACTAGGAGGGTGTTAGATGGTGGTGTGGGATTGGGTGGCTACTAGGAGGGTGTTCAGATGGTGGTGGGATTGGGTGGCTACTAGGAGGGTGTTCAGATGGTGGTGGGGATTGGGTGGCTACTACGAGGGGTTCAGATGGTGGTGGGGATTGGGTGGCTACTAGGAGGGTGTTTAGATGGTGGTGGGGATTGGGTGGCTACTAGGAGGGTGTTCAGATGGTGGTGGGGATTGGGTGGCTACTAGGAGGGTGTTCAGATGGTGGTGGGGATTGGGTGGCTACTAGGAGGGTGTTCAGATGGTGGTGGGGATTGGGTGGCTACTAGGAGGGTGTTCAGATGGTGGTGGGGATTGGGTGGCTACTAGGAGGGTGTTTAGATGGTGGTGGGGATTGGGTGGCTACTACGAGGGTGTTTAGATGGTGGTGGGGATTGGGTGGCTACTAGGAGGGTGTTCAGATGGTGGTGGGGATTGGGTGGGTACTACGAGGGTGTTCAGATGGTGGTGGGGATTGGGTGGCTACTAGGAGGGTGTTCAGATGGTGGTGTGGATTGGGTGGCTACTAGGAGGGTGTTCAGATGGTGGTGGGGATTGGGTGGCTACTAGGAGGGTGTTCAGATGGTGGTGGGGATTGGGTGGCTACTAGAGAGGTGTTCAGATGGTGGTGGGGATTGGGTGGCTACTAGGAGGGTGTTCAGATGTGGTGGGGATTGGGTGGCTACTAGGAGGGTGTTCAGATGGTGGTGGGGATTGGGTGGCTACTAGGAGGGTGTTCAGATGGTGGTGGGGATTGGGTGGCTACTACGAGGGTGTGTCAGGATGTAGGTGGTGACATGGGTGGCCTACTAGGGCGCCTCCCCATGGTGGTGGGGATTGGTGGCTACTAGAGGGTCTTCAGATGGTGGTGGGACTGCATGCTACATCTGAGGTGTTCCCAGATGGTGTGGATTGGGTGGCTACTACGAGGGTGTTTAGATGGTGGTGTGGGATTGGTGGCTACTAGGAGGGTGTTCAGATGGTGGTGGGGATTGGGTGGCTACTAGGAGGGTGTTCAGATGGTGGTGGGGATTGGGTGGCTACTACGAGGGTGTTCAGATGGTGGTGGGGATTGGGTGGCTACTAGGAGGGTCTCCAGATGGTGGTGGGGATTGGGTGGCTACTAGGAGGGTCTTCAGATGGTGGTGGGGATTGGGTGGCTACTATGAGGGTGTTCAGATGGTGGTGGGGATTGAGTGGCTACTAAGAGGGTGTTCAGATGGTGGTGGGGATTGGGTGGCTACTAGGAGGGTGTTCAGATGGTGGTGGGGATTGGGTGGCTACTAGGAGGGTGTTCTGATGGTGGTGGGGATTGGGTGGTTACTAGGAGGGTGTTCAGATGGTGGATGTGGACGACCTACTCCATATGAACTCTAGTTAAGGTGGCACAGCAAACGCCTCTAGTATGCTTACTATGGAAGGTGGCGATTTCCAGTTTCAACTAACACGATTACGGTGGTGCGGCCTGTCACAAGGGTCACAAAAGTAACGCATCAAAAAAATAGGAGATAGAAATATCCTCATATCCCTCTGAGGTAAATAAAGATATACCAATTCCTCAAATAGTGAAGCAGGTATCTCACTCAAAACGAGCTTGTCTATTTTTCCAGGAGCTGAGAAGTCTGCAGTAGAAATAGAGGAAGCAGCATTCCTTAAAGGTCAAAGATACCTCTCAAAGGCTGTGCTCAGCCTAAATTGGGGCCATCTCATCAAAGGCTTGGTAGAGCAGCTGGAAGCGCTTCACCCACCATAGGATGTTCTGTTACTATTGGAGGGAGAGGAGAAAAACGTCCTGGGTCTGAGAGAAGGAGGTGCGATGAGGACCTACAGGGACAGTCTGCAGAGGCAGGTCCTAGGAAAGCCTCGTATTGTAGGTAATGTATAATGTCTTCCAGTCATACTGACATTCAACTAACTGCAGATGAGATGGACACAATCCAATCCTGTGTATTAAAAGCCATCCTTGATAGCCCACAGTGAGCTAAACATTGCTTCTGTGACCTCATATACAGAGTGGGTGGATGACCAATAAGTCAGATGACCATAAGTCTAGGTGGCCTAAATAAGAATTTGCTGAGTGGCTTCGAAGCCACATAGAAAACTAAAAGACATGAGAGATCCTCCCCCGACTAAAAGTACCTGATGTGTACTTTCCCCAAAATCCTGATGAAGATTTAGACCCATTTTTAAAACATTTAAAGCATCAAAATTTTTTACATGTGAGGCATTGGCGACTCAGTAGGTCATCGATCTAAAGTCGATACATTAAGGATAAAGGGCAGCACATATGGCAATTCGACCGTATTGTCACGAACCTAAGGACTCAGGCTCTCATTTCAGTAAATAGGACGGATGGTTCAGCCACACTATTAATTACATTTTAATTTACTTGGAATATATTTATTGAAAAAAGAATGCCGAACAAATCTTTTATTAACAAAGTTATTTTAAGTACTGTTTAGTAAACAAAAAATTAAAAAAAAAGGAAAGAAAAAATACTTTCTCCAAAAAGAAGTAGAGCAACTTATAGATTCAAATCTAACATATACATTCAACACCGAAACGTAATGAATTAAGTTATTAAACAATCACCTAGCGACCATAGCTTAAACATGAATGGCACAATTTAAAGGACTATGATGGTGTAGGGGAGTAACGTAGAACTGAGAGAAATTTTTTTTCTGAGAACATTGTGAAGAAACATCTCTGGTTTAGAGGTAAGAGTACCGAATTAATGAAATTATTCATATTTTCATACTTAACTAGTTTAATCAATGCAAAGTGCTCAATATTTTAAACCTATCAAATAGTTACTATATATTTAATATTCCTAATAATTTATAATTATATACAAAATGGAAGATCGAAAGGTAATCTATTTTAATGATTAATCAATGAACAATTAACAAAATGAAAAATATAAATGAAAAGGGACTTGAATAATATTAACCTTCAATCATACCTCTAGGTACATATACTCATATATTGTAATAAAGGTGTATATATCCTGAATTCTCAATGTACAAGATACATTTCTGCACAGTTTAGTATAGCTTATACACTTGTATGAACAGTATAACTACGTCAAAAATAAAACAGGGCGAGTAAAACAATCCATAAGAATATTCCGAGAGAACTTAAAACTTAATCCTGGTCTTAATAATCTAGACCAGGAGTCTTAAATAAACATTGTGAAACGACAAACTGACGGTGTCTTAAACCAACATTAGCTTTATCAGACTTTGAACGCCTGTCTTGTTACTTAGCCTAGAACAAAATAAAACCTATCCCATTACACTACATAGATACATTGACTTCATCAAACCTCCAAACTAATACCTCAGGCAACCAAGAAGTAAAAATAACTTCCATTATGATACCCTAGATAACAATAGATTCATCAGACGTGCAATCTGAAAGCCTTAGTTATTAATCAAACTAAAAAAAGAAACTTCCTTTAAATTAATCAACATTCATTTAATCCGATTTAGAGGTTGAACACCGAAGTTAATTCCTCAACTGCAAGGGGTAAAAATAATATGTCGTCAATACCATTCATTGTATAAAAGTTAGCGGCTAAACATGCTACTCGTCATCAATCCAATAAAACTGACCACTTTATTATTCCATACAATATTAACTCCAAGTCCTGGTGGGCAATTGGATAAGCAAAAACCTCTATCTCTCTTCTATAATTAAGTCCGTCATTAATCTTGTAACCAGTAACCTAAGTATAGTGAAACTATCACGTATATAGTTGCTTTTTCTTCTGAGCGGCTCACATTCTCCCTCAGACGATTAAAAACGAAATATTGTAGTAAGTTATTGTGTTTTCTCCGTGATTACGTTCTAGAAACAATACAGGTCATATCGTTCAACCAATCTTAATGAAATTATACCATCTCTATAGAGGGACAGCTGAATACATTTTTCTTCAAATTACGTAGCCCATTAATTGGAGTTGTGATAGATCTTATGATTTAAAAAAAAAAAAATACTAGAACGGCTAACTTATAACACTGAAATTTTGTCAAAACAATCAACCTTAAATTATAAAACTACAACAAAAATTTTAAGAAATTCTGATAACCGCAGAAAGCAATACATGTGTAAAAACTGAAAACTCAACTTCGATTAACTTGTTTACATTGGACTTAAGACATTTTTGAACTGAGTCCAGTCAAACAGAGTTATTCATATGTTTAATAAAAAAATCCGGCGGATAGACCAGAGGTAAATCCGCAAGCCACAGTGCTACCCGGGTCCCTTGAAAAAAAATATGATTAATTCCTTTAAATAATTAATATGATGTGTAAGTTTCATATTAATCATAATACTCTTAAAACTGTAAAAGCAAATCAATGATACATTTTATGATGTTTTCCAGGTTGATGGATAACTTCTTTATAATGAAAGTGATACAATCAGTAGACTTGTTGTACCCTTTAACAAACTTTAATGTCAGATAAATAGATTCTAGTGTGTTGCTAGATGGGATAAAAATCCCATTGTTGTTTCGTAATATTGAAGAATGGGAAAGAGACATCTTTTCCTTCTTTAGGACAAGAAGCTATAATCTTAAACCATTTCTGAAGTGATCATGTAATTTAGAAATTCGTATTAAGATTGCCTTAATACTATTATTCATGAGCTTAAAATATTAGAAGAGTATTATTACACTAACAGTGACAACTACTATCTTTATTTGTAGTAAGTAATATGAGAAGAAGTTGTGAATAAGTAAGCTTCTTAATAACGGACAACACACCTATCAGAAGGGCAAGTCAACACAATTAGTCCCAAACATGTTGATTAAGAGTGTAGAAAATTTTTTAAGAATTAATGGAATCACTTTGGAGTGCTAATTGATAACACGTCGACGAATTCATTGAATCGGTACTGATGTTACAGATCTATTTATCCAGGAATTATAAAATGGATTGTAACAATTTAACGCAAGAATAAATAGTATAAGTACAGGATCTACCACAAGTGAAATAAATAACTAATTTAATGGTGGTTCTCAGAGAGGTTATGCCTCCTTTGGGGTGATTTACCTTTGTGGATGACTTATCTAACACTGTAAATCAGAGGGTCGGCAAGCTCCCGTTTTCATTTCACGGCCCTGCTAAGTTCAGTATCCCTTTCCTTCTTCAGAAATTATGTCATCCCTTCTTTTCCGAAATACTATACACGTGTTCCAACGCATCGCGGCCATGTCAACGTGATAAACACCGAAGCACTACTTCAAGCCAATTTATTATATATATATATATATATATATATATATTATTTTTTTAGTGATGTCATCTAACTTAGGCTGGGTGAGGTTAGGCTGTAGTGGCAGTCCCACAAGGAACACCCATAGTCCGAACATTGGCTCTTTACAATACCACTCAATGAACATTCTACTACATTGCCAATGTGTATGTTATATTTACAAAAAGTATTTACTTCAGGGGATTTTATTTGTCATGCTGTCCCACGGCTTGCTTCCAGCAAGGCACATCAGGCCCTCACTCAGATAAAGTTGTCGAACTCTACTCCAAATAAGCAAGGTTACCACATATTTAGCCTACCTCGATATGCAAGGTTATGTTAATATGTTAGGTTACCTGAATATAAAAGGTTATGCTGATGACCCTGTTATTATAATAATAGTAATGATTTATGCCTCAATAAAGAAGAGGAATCAAAATACCTCAACAAGGAATACAATTTTCATAAATTTAATATAATTTTTTTAGAAATATTAACGGTTTGGACTTATGCAATAACCTTCATACGATATTTAACACTTGACAAACAAGTGATAGCAGCTGATCACCTGAATTAGAAGCTTCCTATTTTCAAGAACAGGAGTTGTCTGGAATACAGACGAGTCATATTAACAGTAAGTCGTTAAACTTTCTATACCAATGATTTAAAAAATTGTTATGGCTATATTAGCCATATTATATTATGGCTAATTAAATAGTATGGTATATGAATTCTTTAAATTGATTATCTTAAGTCCAATAATACATTCCCAGAGAGTTTGATTTTATGTCTACATGACAGCAACATTAAAATAAAACCAAAACTCCATTGATCGTCAATGAGTTTGACAATAAATATATTTATACTTATAGTAATGTTGGGTGGAGTCCTGCGATTTTTTTGTGTTTGCATTTCACCAGAAAGAAGAACACAATCTGTCTCATTTCCCTAATTAAAGACTACCCTGTTTTACTTGTTCTACATTGACACATATTTTAACAAAACCCAGTTATACTTCTTATCTATAAGTTTAAGAAAAAAACGTGAAGTTCTTTCAAATAGTTAATATGATAGGTAGGAAGAATAAAACTATAAAAGTAAATCAACCATACATTTTATGATATTTCCCACCAGGTTGATATAAGTAATCTTCAACAAAATACTAGAACTGCCAATAGCATTCCATCTTACCAACTGTTAATACATGAGGCTTTCTTTGCCTGATAGAAATTAACTACGTAAAACAGAATGCCATCTAAAGAAGGAAAATAATCGCTACAAATTTATTACGAATAGGATGATATATTTATTTTGTTAATAATAATTATTACATAGAAAACTGGAAGAAACAATGTACTATACAAATAAATAATTTTCTAAAACAGACGAAACAAGTAATAAAAATCCGGTTGTTTAAAGTATAATTTTGAGTTTACCAAAACTATGACCACATAAAACTATAATAAATCAATTTCCCCAAGTAAAAATTAAAAAAAAAAAGAAAAGGTTTCTCAATATTAAGTCATAATAAAAGACAGATTCATTTTTCTAATTATAAATCCACTCTAACCAAATTAGGCTAAGCGAGGATAAATTGAGAAAATAAAAGGATACAAAGAAGTCAGAGCGGGAGGAGAAGGTGGCTAAACAGTGTAAGATAGAATGTTGATTCTACCTCTACAATTATGAATGAAATGTAGAAATAGGAAGAGATGTGTTGATTTCAAGATTGTACATCTTGAGTTGTGGCCCAGAGACCGAGGCAGAGGTTCAGTCACAAAAGGACTAAACTAGGTGGCGCGGAAAGACGCCAGGAGACCGACAGGCGGCCATGTGGAGTGAGAGGATTGGGCAGAGCCCGCCCTGTTAGTTCACACCCACGGCGTCCAGCCTTCGTAGAGGGAGGCCAAGTTGTCTTCCGACAGGGCTTCCTCTACTGTCCACTTCACCTGCGCACAACAAATTAGTCATTCTTCACAAGTATTCTCATAATGACAGAATAACTGTTATCACTTATACATTCTATATATACAGTAGTTTATAATAATGATTCGCTACAAATAATAATCATAAACAAATAATAATAAATAAAAAAAATAATAATCATAAATAATCATATTTTAAAATAATAATCATCGTCATGTTTTATTAATTATCATGCAATAATACTTAGATTACTATTTACCTAGAACAGACCTTTAATCAATTTTGTATAACAGATTATTGAGCATAACACATTTTTGTAAATTTATCCTTTCAAATCACCGAATATGTGTAAGAAAGAGAACAAAACATACAATTTAAACAAACATTACAGCCATTCTTCCAAGATAATCATGCTTAAAGAGCTGAATATTTTTTAGAACAACATTATTCTGAAAAGTACCTCTTCATAGCATATTAAAATAATTTAGATCTCAAAAGAAGCAACTAACAAAAAACAATCTTGACAGTACTTAACAAAAATAAGGCTGCAGTGCTCATCAGATGTACTCCTTGAATGGAAGGATTTATTTCCACAAATACAGAAGTGTTCTACGTATGCGACTAACCTGTTGCTCGACGCTGGACACCACGCCAGGGTCCGGATCTCGACCTTCCAACTTTAACTTGATTCTTCTCCAAACTCCAACTGCATAAGAATTTTTTTCTTGAATAGCTGAAAAGAAAATCAAAATACTAATTTAGACAAATTTTTCCAATTATTTACGGGCTTAATCGATGATGAGATTAATTTTAAAGGTCCTAACAATGTGTTCATATATACAGCACAAATTTTAATGAAAGTTCTATTCCTTATACAATTATTACATATCCCTCATGAGTTATGGGGTTTGGATTCCACATTTTTGTACTTAGGCTTAGTTAGATTCTAAATTTTCATCGTATTCCTGGTTTAAATTTATGGTGGCTTATACTAACAGCAACCTTTAGGTATATGACGTGCACATAGTCAAGTTCTCAAATTGTCGTGGTCCACTATTTATTTAGCGTAAAGTAAACGCTCTGTAATATTACTTATAGATAAGCATTTCATAGCAATATCGACCACGAGTAGGTGTGCCTCTTTAAGCTATTCTCCCATTGTGGCAAAGGCATTCCTGTAATAGTGTATGTAAAATGTTTAGAATGATCATACATACTAAACAGTAAAATTTCTATATAGGGAGAGTACGCAGTTCTGGTTACACTCACTGTCTTATCATGAGATGACATTAACTAAATGCCCCATTAATTTATCGAATCACATAATTCACATCATTTGCACAAATCCCCTCAGAACTATTTCAGGACATCGGCTCATGGGAAAAGTCTAAAGGCTTTTCAGTATCTTAATATGTATGAGGAAATCTTTAAGTAAGGAGAATATGTTAAAAGAAATTGGTTAAACTCAATTAGCAAATTGTAATTAGTGCAAGAAAAGATAAATGGTGGCACATGATAATATAAACATTGAATCAATATATAAAATTCTTTGCACGTGCGCCTGTTATGAATTTCCAAATAACTTTTGACTTTATTAATCTTTGTGAAAATTCACATGTACCTCAAGTAAAGTAAAGTAGGTTTTAGGGAGGTCAAAATGGTACAGTCAATAATGTAATAATTTCTGCTTATATATATATATATATATATATATATCAATGATCAAACCACAATAAGAAATGGGAAAACAAGACTAAGATCTTTCAACCGTAACAAGCGGTCTTCGTCAGAGTCAAAAACCCAACTGACCTCAGTTGGGTTTTTGACTCTGACGAAGACCGCTTGTTACGGTTGAAAGATCTTAGTCTTGTTTTCCCATTTCTTATTGTGGTTTGATCATTGATTGTTATTTCACGTGTTTATGTGAAATCTTTTTTCATATATATATATACTTTTTTTCGTTGGAAATACGATCCAAAACGGACAAATATAGTTCAATATAAACAAAGAAACATAGAGAAATCAGAAGAACACACTTACAGTCTCTAATTTTCGGTTTGAACCGTCTTCAGGAGAGATAAGAGAGGGAAACCAAGCGCACTGGATCAGAGACGGTTGGAGACCCAACCGTTAGAGTTCTTCTGATTTCTCTATGTTTCTTTGTTTATATTGAACTATATATATATATATATATATATATATATATATATATATATATGATATTTTAAAGATATAACTTAATAGTTATATCTTTAAAATAATTTAAGTCATAAATAAAAAATTACCTTTATTTATCTAGATAAATATTACCAAAAGTAAATATTATGAGATTTAAAGGATAATCTCAAAAAAAAAAAAAGAAAGGCTCTGTAAAACTTTCTTTTAAGTCTATTAAAAACAAACATTTAAAGTGAAATTCTGAAAATAGAGACTATAGTAAAGCTGGCCGACTGGATTACGACTACTGAACCACAACTAGCAGACTTCAATGACGCATCTAAAACTGAAACATCCAGGTATTTTACTTAGACTCATCGTCATTACATCAGTGTGTAGGCTGTACTTATCATCTTTAACATTTGTAAAGTTGTAAAACTTATATATCCCAGTGATATCGAATACAAAAACTACTAAATTAATATTATAGGAGTAAAGATAATACAGTAAGATTATAGTCTTACATTAGTTTAAGCAGAAAATCAATTCTGAAGAAGTACATGTCTTCTCTTCGAGGCAGTTTGAATAGTTGTTTTTATTAAATTTATAAATATTTTTGTTAATATACTTGTTATGATCATTCATTAATTTAGGACAATATGTAAGTTATTATTCACCGCTTAAACATTAAATACTTTTCCTTCAGATTTCTTTTCTCCCCTCTAGGTCATTAGGTCTCAAAGTTGGGTGTGATAGAATTCCTTCCAGGCCTAGCCTAGAGGCTTACAGAAAACTGTAGAAACAAATAAAGCAGGTCTCTAAAGTGACAGGTATGTTGGTGACGTTCACTGTGTGAATGACAGGAGAGTTCTTTCACTTCCCTGAACACTAAACCAAACCACTAACCCAAATAGTACCAGTGAATACAGTAAATGATTGGTTATATATTAGCACTAGGTTAATATAGCTTATTAATGTTTCAAAATCATCATCTTTTACATAGAACATAGTAGAAGTTGTTCTACAATATCTTGAGATTTTATCTTGTTTGATAAAAAAAAAAATGTACCTATACGATACAAGGTTTATTGAACATTTTTTCAAATAATTGAAATGTCAAGGAACAATGTAATCCTTTTATAAGGCGTATTGTATTTTTTTTAGAATTTTACCACCGCAAAAGAACAACATAGTATTAAACAGAGTAGAAAAATGTTAAAATTAAATTCATTGAAATAATAATTAAGCTTACATTTTGTATGAACTAATGTCTTAAACCTTTTTTTCTTTGCATCCATTAATTCTAAACGTGACGGCTCCGGATAAGCTGTCACTGAAATTTTCAACAAGTTGTCGTACATATCCCCTGCAAAAAGAAGAAGGTTATTATATTGAAAACAGTAATAAAGTAATGACTTCTTAAAAGGCAGAACTAGAATTTAGTATGAAAACAAACCAGTTTGTTGAAGGAGTGTTTTGGCCTCATCAACAGACTCCTTCATGAATTTCTCAGATAACTGGGTGTGCATGGTGAACGCTTTGGTCAGCTTCGACATTCTGTTGGTGTAGTCCTTGTAACTGGCAAGGTAGCTCTCAAGACCTGATTCTCGTGCGTCTTCAAACTTAAAGAGAAATGAAATAATATATCAACTTATAAATTATCCTACATATTTATACTGGTTATATAACACATTAAAAGTAATAACACTCCAAATCCATCCAAACCAAAAATTTATTATAGTTTACTTATTTAACGATAATTTATTTAATGAGACCATAAAAACCAATAATTCTATCCCGGTAATCTTTACAATCTCTGAATCTACGTATTTTAATACACATCATATTACAAACGGTTAAGCTTCAGTTTTGAAAAATAAATTTGATTCAATATAAATCAAATATTGATTTTTAAAAACATAAAATTTAATCTTTTCTTCTCATAATTCATTAGAGTACAATAAGCGGAGATAGATACAGAGGTATACTTTTTAATATTTGAATCATGGAGGCGCCGCTGAAAATATCTTTATTCTTTGTCATACTGCTTCATATAATTGTAATTTTTTTTATTCACTACCATAAATACTCCCTAATTCGCCAAATCGTAATAGTTTCAGGGAATACTACACGGTGATGTGATACAGGTACTCACCAGCCAGTGTACCATCCTATCTACTATCCTATGAATACTTGGATGAATACAATTGTAAGTAGTAAGTTGAAATACTTGTAATTCAGGAGTAGTAGGGCTGGCCAACCCAATGCGTATTACAGTAAGCAGAAATAATGACTGGTCATTGGTCTCTCCAAACTTGGAGTTTAGTTCTTTGTTACATTGTGTTCTCGGAGATTACTAATAATAAATACATTAAGTGAATTCACCTAAAACAATTTTCAGTACTTCATGTACAATACATCGAATAATAAAACCAGCGATTGGAAATTTCACTAATTTTCACACGTAATTAATTTTTTTATTTTATAAACTTGTTGTGTCTCACTTGGCTGACCAAAGTTTGATCATAGAGGAAAAATTTAACTTTGAGGTATGCTTCAATTTTCTAATATCAGTTTTCTAGCGATTGAAGTGAACAATTCACAAATAACAGTTCAGTTTAAGGTTAGTTTTTAACTAATGCTTCTAAATTTTTCTAGAAGTTTTTAAGCAAGAACTCTAGAATAAAGCTCATTTTTAGCTACCTTGATCATAGTTTTAAACAGTTCCTTGATGTCAGATATGATCCTATTATGATGGCCCATTTCATAGCGAAGTAGAAGAGCTTTGTTCTTAATACAGTCTTCAGTAGGGTACAGTTCCTTCTGCAGAGGTTCCAGCTCTTTGTTCAGACTATGAATGGACTCTACAAATAATATACAGATTGATAAACCCAAGAAGGCAAGACATAATCTTGATACAAATTCAAAAATATAAGCACAACCTACCTGAAACTAACTGCTCGGCGTTAGAAATCCACTCTTGATTGACTTCGAGAGGAGGAGGCAAGATATTCAACAAGCCTTCTTCGGCAGACGTCATGTTTACCTCATTCTGTTCTTTTATCAAGTAGCCTTTACTGCATTCATCCAACATCTGACCAGAAAGCCGTTTATTTACAATGTATAGAATCAAAAATGTACTAAGCTTAAGTTCATGTAAAAATAACTTAAAAAAAATAATTTCATAGCTTTCAACAAGGTTAAACATACTACTGGAAATTATAGAAACAATTAAATATTATTAAGTGAACAATCAATTTAGAAATGACATTTGGACCTCTTTTTGTTATTATTAAACATCTTATTATTAGAATTTTTTCTTACGATTAAAATTACATATAAAAGAGTAATTATGATTATTTCATATAATTAATTATATAAAATAACAGATATGAATTTTCAAGTATCATCAGTTTTGCTTGGATTGACGCGAAAATAACAATACTTAACAATTACCCCTTGCACAACTTTTTCATATTACAGACAAACGTCCAAAGGTAGTAATGGCTGGATGGCTTTTTACTTAATTACCAGCTAAAAACCCTGGCACAGGAAGAAAGTGGACAAACTGTCAATAATAATCCTCTTAATATAAGGTTATAAAAACTGCAACCCTGCACATTGTAGCCCTATCTGCAAAACTGCTACAGTTTACTTGTAATCAGCCTGCCGTAAATTTATAAAAATATTGGAATATATACCAAAAATACACCCGATTAACTTTTAAATATAGATTAACTACACTAGTGTACACTCCAGTGGATGGGTCTGATTTAATAATATTAACTGGCTAAGTCAGTACAAGCTTCAAGTAGGATTTTGGTGACGCATTTTGAAAAAGCATGTGAGCATTGCTTGTGTAGAGTATTCCAAGCTATTGCCCTTCTGCAGTACAAAATGCGCCATCACTCTTTCAAACCTGTGCATTCCTGTTCTCATGAAGTTAATATGAAAAATGGTTTGCTCAAAAGCTGATTAAATCTTTTAATTGTGATATAATTCCTCTTTCTTTTGTCACTTTTTATTTGTGTTAGGGAGGTCCAGACCAAGATCTGAACCAGAAGGCGCATCTGAGATTACTGTTTTAAAAATGAGCCAGTCTTATTACAAATTACGTGAACCTTATTACAAGCAAATGATCAAATTGATTATTTTGAAAATAATGGCATTAGTAGAGTAAGATCTGGATTCATAAGAACCGAGATTTGATGCAAATATTGGAATATTCATTTAAGAGCGCTGAAGGACCAACGGAAACAATATACCAGTAGGTGAACAGCAGAGAGGTTTTCATTAGTTAGTCATCCCCATAGAAACATTCACAAAACATGAACAACAATCAAAAGGTCTTTTCAGGCAATACATACAACAGCTCATTTTCTTCACATCAAAACTATTTCCGCAGACGTAGATTTTATATGCTTAATTTTATAGGTTTCATGTTATGCCTTAGTAATATCTTAAGTAATAGTTTACTTTTGAAATAACGGTGCTATGCCTTGATTAATTAAATTATTGATTAATAATTTCTCTTTAATTTTTAGCTGAAATTGTTTACCCATAAGATTATATTATTCTAATGTTAAGATTTGATTTTTACTGCAACCTTTCCTTTCTACAACTCTCACTACCGCGAAGGAATTGGAGCAATTAACTGTTTCACTAGTAAGTAAGTTCATAAGGGTAAATATTAAAAATATCCCACAGTTGGTTACTTTCAACAGATAAAATAAGTTTTTGAAAAATGAAAACATTTGCTTTCCAAACGCGTCTATCTACTGTAAATGTTTCATATCAATCTACAGATTTTTCAGGTGTGGAACAATATAAAGAAATGTTTTATAAATAAAAAATGTACATATTATTTAAATAATATGTAAAACCTTGTTATTAAGTGAAATTATCATTGTAAAATCACTGTATTCTTTACAATGAAAGATATACTGTAGTTTTGTTTAATCTTTATATTTTTTATTTGGAGTATAGGGAACAATAGGGTTTTCTTCATATCAAGAACAAACTAAATTTATTGAATTTCCGTCAGGATGTGCGAGATAACTTTAAATTCGTAAACGATTGCGAAACTTCGAGTTCACAACATACCCACATATATCCAGACACATTATAAAATATCAAAAACCGGTTTAGAGGACCTCAAAACAAGTAAATATGTCAAAACCTCAAAATAGATTTTCTTCATGAGCACTAAACGTCATAAGAAAAAAGAGAGCATTTATATAAATAAGAAATAATATAGCTGCTGGAGAGAAATGCTTGGGTACCATTGTGAAGGAAGTGTCGGCAGTAATAGCCTCTGATGAAGGAGTCCTCAGCACCTCGAATTGAATGATCCAGTTAGCCATATTGGCCACTTGAATCGCCACTCTCTGTTCGGAGGAAACGCTGTCTTGATGACCTGAGACGCTGTTCTCAAATGCACTTAACACCTGTAACATAACGTCATTGTTGCTCAATTCAAAATAAGTATTAATAATTTTGTAGGTGTTAAGTATAAATAAATTACACGTAGACATGTCTTGCTGAAAGATCCAATGGTTAACATTATATAAAGGACTACACATGATAGTTTTCAGGTGTAGTTTCAGGCGGGTTTCCGTAGATGTAATTAACATAAAATCATGTAGTCAACCACAGACACGACACATGTACATATAACTATTGGTTGGTACTAAACATTGTTAACCATCAGTTTTAGAGCACAAGTACCTCGTGCAGCGCAGGGTTCGCTCCTGCAGCCCACCTCAAGCGCTGTTCCACATTGCTGATAAGATTCTTCTGCCGTTCAATGGCCTCCTCCAGCTTACTCTGAAGAGAAAGCAATGACGATGCCAAGCGTCTCATTTCTAGCAGGAATTGGTTTCTATCTGTAAGAAATAAACAGATTTAAATTACTGCAAGTTCAAAGTATTTAGAAAGGATTACTCTACACGTTTGCTACATTAAGTTGTATATTACAAACTCGCTGATTGATCAGCATTGCTCGGAGTTCGAAAACAAAAGAAACTACTCTCCATTACCATATTTTGACGCAACTATGATCAACCAATGTTTAGTTCTTGGATTGATTTCAAGATCTCCTGAAAAACTGGTACATTTTAAAAGTATAACATTTTCTTTTTTAAATGAATCTTTGCTCAATAATAAGGAAGTGAGTAACATAGTTTACATCTTTTGAAGTAGTTACAGTCAAATGAACTACATATAAACTAATTCGTAATCAATTTTGATATCCTTCACACAAAATATATAAAAAGTAGTCATTGTTTAATAAGCAAACAAAAAATAAATATAATACATGCAGAATGGTTCATTTTTGGCGAATGTGATTAATAAAGCATTTTAAATGTCACCCATCAAATAAAAAGTAATTAAATTGAGTAGACAAAGCTAGCTAATAGAACTTTTAAACCTTTATAATTAAATGTATATTTGTTTTAATTAATTAAACAGACATATAATACAATAAAAAATCAAAAAAAAAAATATAAATACCAACAAAAATTCAAATCATGAATATATCCATAAGAAAAAATACAATCTGTACATTTAAAGGAAAAGAGCGTTTCGTAGGTAAAACAGATATATGACTTCCCCATGAAGAATATCAGCAATGACTAGGAGAGGGGTGTTAATACTCGTATGTAATGACGCACGTCTTTAACTAAAACTCTGACTGGATTAAATTTGTGAAGAATAATTCATTCTGGCAAATGATAAGATCAAACAAATTCCGACTGCTTACATTGGATCACCGTGAAATATAGCTTTTCTGTCATATTAAGTCAATCATCGGTTCAATCGAATGAGAACACTAAATTAGACTATGCACAGAAAAAAACTAGAAACATTATTTTTAGTCCTTTTTTTAATGCATTAGTTTGTTTGAAATACAATTTTCTCATATCTTGTACAAATTTGACTTCAGACTTATTGGGTTTTGGTAAAGTGGAAGTCGGGAGTGTTAAGGTGTGAGAAGTTTACTTATGACATTGGCGACGACTGGCGGCGTGTTGAGGAGGAGGTGGTGGTGTAGCCAGGAGTAGGAGGTGACGAGGAGAGCGTGGCGCGCCTGGGCCGCCCTGCAGATCACGCCGTCTCGATCGCGGCGCGCCCACAGCTCTCTCTTCTTGATCTGGCTGCAGTACGCCTCCACCTGGCTGCAGTACGCCTCCAGCTGGCAGTAAGCGTCGCCCACGCCACTCTCGCGACGAGTCTCTTCTACCAACTGACAACCACAACAATGTCACTCCACCATCACCACAGTACATTTCATTACTACAACATTAAATCATTTAACTATATCATACAAATTAATTTAAATAATTTAAGGAAAGTGAATTGTAAGGGATTGAAAAGATATAAGAAAGAGATAAAGAGAGAAATGAAAGATATATGATGTTTTTGAATAGAGGGTAGGGATACGATACAAAGGTGCAGATAGAAGTAGAATAAATGAGAGAAAGAGAGACAAAGAGAGAGAGAGAGAGAGATCAAATTGACGGAAAAGAAGGCTGGATGGAAGAAAACAATTTGATATGGGAGAAGGGAGATAGCGGGAATTGCTACTGGGATGGCTTCAGCATTGTAGTACTTGTACATGGCAAACAGACTCAGCCAGTGTTAGGTATAAGAGGGCAGGCGAAGACATTTAAACATGATTACAACATAGATGTCAGGCATGAAGTGCAATAAGTGGACTCAATGTAAACTTTTAAGCAGAATATTAAAAACAGAGCATACAATGATGGTATAAAAGGTTCTCTGTATCAAGGAATAAAATGCGATGTGAAACTTGGGTCTATTCTATATTTTTACCTCCATAAAGGATGTTCACAAATCTCTGTACAAAAAATTACAGCAGGATTACAGACGCCTTAATGAAGTAAATTAATTACAACAGATAAAATTGATAAAAATTTTAAAAATTACGATCAATCACAAATTATATATATTTATCTCCAACCGTCGCTTCACAAGTGAGCTTAGCGACCCTCTCCCACCTGATAGCGGGTAAACTGAAAATTTCAGAATGTAAGTGTGTTTTCCTATTTACTGTGTACCTAAAGATTACTCTGAATTCATATATATATAAATACTACAAAAACAAAAAAAGCAATCCACCTGGAATTCACAAAACTAAAGTATATAGAAGAAAAAAAAATACTGATACCAATATTTTGAAAAGGTAGTTCGTCGTCAGGGAGAAGATCAGAAGAATTACAAGTAGGATAGCTGAGGTCCTAAGAAGATACTTTGCTTTCCACACAATAGTGCGCGCAACTCTCCATTGAAAACAGAACGCCACATTCACGAAACTAGTAATTTAAGACTTAATGACCAAAGAAGTAAGATTACCATGACAGAAATAAACATAAATTAACTTTATTTATTTAAAAAAATCAATCATATGTAAAATAATAATTTAATAAAATAAAAATAACTAACAAACGTTTAAATTTGAGACCAGGTATGGAAGAGGACCTATATAACCAAATCTGGGTTTCCTCAGATGACCTTAAAGTTAAAAGTCCATCATCGAAAGGTACTTGAACGTTGTTAGGTTTCGGTTACAGTGATCAGACTTGATGAAGGACTAAATGACGTTATGAATAAGAGCCAACTTTTCACCGATTTTCGGAACTCAGTTTATTGCAAGCAGCAATGCATCAGTATTGACGCTATATCATCTCAACAGAAATCAGTACTGACATTTTCGAAAAGGTATCAAAAAATAACAATGATATGGACACGAACTTCTAATATAAAATACAAATTCCCTTCGACTTATAAAAGTAAATAATGTCAAATAAAGGTTATATATTTAACTAATTACTATTATATATAATACATCATAGCAAGTAGATTACTATTAGCTATTTACTTGTATAAAATAACTTTTATTTTATAAAAGTTATGTTTCCCTTAAACCACTTCTAATACACCAGCGTTTCTCAAAGTATGGGCCGCGGCCCACTGGTGGGCCGCAAGATTTTTTTGGTGGGCCGGGAGCTCACGAGCCAATAATAATATAATTATTATTTTAACAATCGTGAAAATAGTTTTAAAATAAATTATTTTCATGTAGCTAATACTAATAATAATTGTTTTTGAAATATCTTAACATTTATGGTAAATTAATATTTAAATATTTAAAAAAAATTATAAGTACTATAATTTTTTGTTATACAATAAAATAGTATTATTTAAGCTCCGATTTCGCTGACTCGGAAACTCGTTTTTCTAACCCCAGGATTTTATTCTACTTAAGCAACACTGATTACCAAACGTCAAATGTCAAACGATTATCAAATGTCAAACATTTATTTACAGCGAAAAGTGTAATTATTAATTTTTAAATATTTTAACTTTTTATACATAAATTAAATATTTTTTAGGGATAACATCATGAAACTTTGGCTAAAGACTGGAAGCTTAAAACGGAAATATAGTTCTGAAGAAATTGAGGATTGTACGAGCACAATAAGTACTCAGATTTTCGAGAACAGCAAAGAAGAATTTTGCCAAACAAATATTTCAATAAATAGTGACCAAGAATGCAATGGCAGCAAAATAAGAAAACAACCAAAAAAAGTAAAAAGAAAGTACAATGCTGAATTTTTGAAATTGGGGTTTTCCTGGGTAGGAGATGAAGAAGATCCCAGTCCGCACTGTGTTTTGTGTCACCAAATTCTATCGAATGAAGTTATGAAATTCTCTAAATTAAAACGTCATTTTGAAACTAAACACGCGGATTATATTGAAAAGCCTTTGGAATTTTTCCAGGAGAAATGCAAACAGTTGAAAAACAGTAAGAATTTAATGCATTTCACTGCTACTGGTGGAGAAAATTCCAAAGCAACAGAAGCTTCATACAAAGTTGCTTTATTGGTTGCCAAGTGTGCCAAAAATCATACTGTGGCAGAAAATTTGATAAAACCGGCTACAAAAGTCATGGTAAATATTATGCTTGGTGAAAAAGCAGAAAAGGTTATCACGAAAGTTCCCCTGTCTAATGACACAATTAGGCGTCGCATATCAAGCATGGCAGAAAATGTGAAATTTCAACTGCTATCGCGCTTACAAAAGTGTACGTACTTTTCGCTTCAACTTGATGAGTCCACGGATTTAGTTAGCGAAGCTCATCTCCTGGCTTAAATCAGGTATGATTATTTAGAACAGGTTAATGATGAATTTTTATTTTGTAAAACTTTACCAAATAGAACTACAGGAGAAGAAATTTTTAAAACGTTAAATGAGTTCCTGATAAATAATAAGATTGATTGGACACGATGTGTCGGACTTTGCACTGATGGTGCTGCTGCAATGACCGGCGAAAGGAATGGTCTTTCAGCACGTGTAAAATTGGTTGCACCTATGGTCACAGTAACACACTGTAGTATCCATCGCGAGCAGCTTGCTGTTAAAAATATGCCCAGTAGCCTTAAAACAGTGATGGATGAAGCAGTCAAAATTGTGAACTACATAAAATCCCGACCTTTAAATGCTCGCCTTTTTAAAATATTATGTGCTGATATGGGTAGCGAACACACACAGCTGCTATTTCACACTGAAGTTCGCTGGCTTTCACGCGGGAAAGTTCTTAACCGTTTGTTTGAATTGAGAGATGAGGTAAAAATCTACCTTATTGATATTAATGATAGTCTGGTGTTAAAGCTCTCTAATTGTATGAATAATATGACCTGGCTAATCCAGCTGGCATACTTAGCTGATATTTTTAACATCTTAAATGGCTTTAATCTTGCTTTGCAGGGCAGAGATATTACTATCTTTAATGTTCAAGACAAAGTGAGAGCCTAATGCATAAAAATAGAGATATGGCAAAAACGCTTGGACAACCAAGACTTTGAAACTTTTACTATATTGAATGATTTCTTAATCACTTCCGGCGAAAAATTGTCTGATGAAATAATCAAGTGTTTCAAAGAGCACTTACGAGGCCTTGGTAATGAATTAAAAAAATATTTTCCAGAACCAAAAGCTGATTTTGAGTGGATAAGAAATCCTTTCACATGTATAGAAACCATAAAAAATTTCGAAAGAATTATGTCGCCGAAAGAAGTAGATAATCTTATCGAACTTGCTTCAAACAGTTCATTGAAATTCGTGTTTATGCAGAAAAAATTGATGGATTTCTGGTTCCATGTACAGACGGAATATCCTGATCTTACTAAAGCAGCTTTGAAATACTTAATGCCGTTTTCGACAACGTACTCTTGTGAACTCGGTTTTTCTACGATTGTGAATTTAAAAACAAAGCTCAGAAATCGGTTAGATGTAGAAGCGGGTATCAGATTAAAACTAAGCAACATTGAACCAGATATAAAATTACTAGTTAATGAAAATAAGCAGCGCCATTCTTCACATTAGATAAAAATGGAAAATAGTTTTCATGCAATTAATTATGAGCTTTATTTTTTTTTATTTATTTTGTTATTTATTAGTATTTTTAATTTTTGTACTTTTTGTTGTTTTGTTTTGTATATTGTGTTTTTGTTTTGTTTTAAGTTCGTTGTTTTGTTTATTAATTTTTGTTGAAATGAAGTTGCTTAAAAAAATTAAGTTCCTTAAAATAAAAAATTTACTAAAATAAATAATGTTTAGTTATGTATTGTTTATTTTTGTTTATATTTATATATACTACATATCTCTTTGTTAATAACTAAGGGCCAATAAATTATGGTGGGCCGTTGAATACATTCTGAAAAGCCAAGTGGGCCTCGCCCGAAAAACTTTGAGAAACACTGTAATACACTACTTCAAACTTACATGTCCTTTTCACGTGTGAAACTTTAAAAATTCTCTATCCTATAGAAATTTAAGGATTGACTTCTTCTCCTTTATACTTAACCGATTCAAAAATATGGTCGTTTTCATGATATAATATTACTTCAATATTGTCTTCTAGTATTTTCCTGTTTAGTTTAAACAATTAGAGGAAGTATGAAGGAAACGTACACGATTAAAAATAAGCAAGTCATTTAATGAAATATACTCCCAAAGCATACTAATATATATACTCCCAAAGGATACTTATATATACAATTAAATTTTTTTCCAATTTCTCTATGGATGATTTTCGATTTAGCTTCTCGAGTTTTCTGATCTCGCACTTCCATGCATTTGGTACTAAGTGTAATAAATCACCAAAAAATTTCCTTGTAAATTCCGTGTAATATTTAGTCAACATACATTTAAAAATTAAATCTTACGTTTCAGTCATCACTAACCATCATCAGGGTTGTAATAAAGATAAAATAATTAAACAAATTATTAAAACTTAATTCAATTATTTTATCATGATGGTCAGTGATGACTGAAACGTAGGATTTAATTTTTAAAAGTATGATAACTAAATATTACATGGAATTTACAATGAAAACTTTTGGTGATTTATTACAGTGTGAGATCAGAAAACTCGAGAAGCTAAATCGAAAAATCATCCATAGAGAAATTGGCAAGAAATTTAATTGTGTATGTATTAATGAAGGTCTGCTACCTAATTACACTAATATATATATATATATATATATATATATATATATATATATATTCACTGATAAAACGAAATACGATCCAAACTGGACACAATACGAGTTCGAGATTAACAAAGAGCAACACACAAAGTAGGGAAACACACTTACAGACTCAAATTTTCGGGTAATCCGTCTTCAGGAGAAAAGAGAATGGGAGACCAAGCACGTTGTAGGCGCAACGGCAAGTAACCCACACTTGGGTTACTTGCCGTTGCGCCTACAACGTGCTTGGTCTCCCATTCTCTTTTCTCCTGAAGACGGATTACCCGAAAATTTGAGTCTGTAAGTGTGTTTCCCTACTTTGTGTGTTGCTCTTTGTTAATCTCGAACTCGTATATATATATACATATATATATATATATATATATATATATATATATATATATATATATATATATTATGCTTTTAAAAACTGGATGTCTGTTTTCACTTGATTTAATTTTTTCTTATATTTTTCCAAATTACGAAATTTTTTCTTCAACTCAGAACTCAACTTAAAAATTAATTCACCATAATTTCTTATTTTATTATTGAACATGTTTCGGTGTACGTTCACCATCTTCAGCAAAACACACAATTAATTACAATTACCTTAACAAATGAATCTAATAGTTAAATTACATTGCAAAAACAATAAGTGAACAAGTTAACTAAGGTTACACAGACAGGTTAGGGGTTGTCAGTGTTGGCAAAACTATATATATATGCTTTTAAAAACTGGATGTCTGTTTTCACTTGATTTAATTTTTTCTTATATTTTTCCAAATTACGAAATTTTTTCTTCAACTCAGAACTCAACTTAAAAATTAATTCACCATAATTTCTTATTTTATTATTGAACATGTTTCGGTGTACGTTCACCATCTTCAGCAAAACACACAATTAATTACAATTACCTTAACAAATGAATCTAATAGTTAAATTACATTGCAAAAACAATAAGTGAACAAGTTAACTAAGGTTACACTGACAACCCCTAACCTGTCTGTGTAACCTTAGTTAACTTGTTCACTTATTGTTTTTGCAATGTAATTTAGCTATTAGATTCAATTGTTAAGGTAATTGTAATTAATTGTGTGTTTTGCTGAAGATGGTGAACGTACACCGAAACATGTTCAATAATAAAATAAGAAATTATGGTGAATTAATTTTTAAGTTGAGTTCTGAGTTGAAGAAAAAATTTCGTAATTTGGAAAAATATAAGAAAAAATTAAATCAAGTGGAAACAGACATCCAGTTTTTAAAAGCATGTATTGAAGAAGGACTGCTCCCAACTTTTACAAATATATATATAGATATATATATATAAATTCAAAACGAAGGAAACACACAGAAAGATACAGACATAACTCACATCGATATTTCGACTATCGTCGTCATCAGGAGGTGTGAAGAGCGAAGAGTCCCGAAAGAAGGCAGGGCGGTGACTGAGTGACGGTGACTAATATATATTAAATTATATATACATATATATATATATATATATATACACTTTAACACATAGAAAAGAACACAGAAAGACACTACAGAACTCACTGTAGTGTCTTTCTGTGTTCTTTTCTATGTGTTAAAGTGTTTATTGTCCACACGGACCTTTCATTTTATTCGAAGTATATATATATATATATATATATATATAAACTAGAATTTAAAAAGAACACATAGAAAGGAAATCACTGAACTCACTACTATATTTCGATGTCCTCGTCTTCACGAAAAGAAGTGAATCGCTCCAAAGGCTGATAACGACTGACTTGGCGTTCGAACTGAAGCACCCAAACAGGGTAGCCAACTTTCGGAGGAAAGGTAGACAGGGAAGATAAAGGATACAAGCCAAATAACAATTAAAAAATGAAAACATTTAACTAAAATAAATTTAAAGCTGATAACAACTAAAAAATAAGAGAAAAAAAAATCAACGATTGAGGTTAAGCCCAGGAGCCGATCTACCGCCCAGAAGACTAATAAGTGCTTCTTCTGAAGCTCTCAGAGTAACTTTCGAATTAGTCTGATCAATCTGCCTCAGGACCTGTACACGGAAACAGTCATTAAAACTGAGTCCGTGAGAGCTGGCATGAGATAGCAACGGGAAGGTGACTGCGTTTGCCAACGGATGACCTGTGATTATTCATACGCAGGCTTAGCTTGGTGGAAGCCAAACCCACATAAAAAGAATCACACTGGGTGCAATCCAAACGGTAAACGCAGTTACCAGAGGTACAAGAGGTCTTGTGAGAGATAGGGTAGGTGCGTTTACTATGGAAGGAGGTATGGTATGGTATGGATGATAGGACAAGTTAGACATCCACGACGTCCGCATTGAACCATACCACCAGCAGTTTTTGGAGGCTTAGGAGAAGAGATGTGAGAGAAGATAGATTGAAGATTAGCAGGTTTGCGATAGGAAATGGAAGGTGCCTCACTAAAGACTGAAGAAGTACAGGAGGAGGAAGAAAGTATAGGGAAAAACTCCCTGACAACTGCACCCAGCCTATGAGCACCAGGAAAATAAGTGGTGATGAGGAAATTCGCGTCGCTGCGATCCCTCCTAGGACCTGAATTATGATGAACGTCTGCAGGGACTATACGGTTGTTAATGAAATTAGAAGGATATCCTCGGTCAGAAAATTTCTGTTTCAATAAATCTATTTGGAAGGAACGATCTTTTATTCTGCTACAAATTTTATGGAGGCGTATGGACAATGATCTGGGGATAGCTTTTTTTACGTGGGAGGGATGGCAATATATATATATATATATATATATATATATATATAAGATTTCATATAAACACGTGAAATAACAATCAATGATCAAACCACAATTGAAAGGGGAAAAAAGACTAAGATCTTTAAACCGTAAGAAGCGGTCTTCGTCAGAGTCAAAAAACCTAACTGAAACACTAGATGCAGAAACATCTTTGTGAAGGGTTGAGAGGAGTGGGAGGGAAGAGTGATATTTTAAAATGGTGTAAAGTGCAGGAAATGACAAATGTCCAGAGAGGGATGTATGGGGAAACATAGGAGTACAGTAAGAAAGAGTAGAAAAACTATCCGCTAGCTGTCAACTCTTTTAGAGGAGATTATTGCCCTCGTCAAGCTTGAAGAACCCGTTACTAATGTTTATAATATTTGATCTATTCAGTTTAATCAGATAGGATTCGATAATATTTTTTAACAACATTGATTTCAGAATTTCAGAAACATCTTAGTCATTTTTTTCCCATTTCATATTATGGACTTGATCATATATATATATATATATATATATATATATATATAGGTTTGATTAAATAATACGCCATATTTATGATTAACTAGTTTCCTCGTGTATTTTGCAAGGGACCGGAATAATCTTCTTGCGTCTTCATCCAAACTATACAGAACATTACCAATGGTTCCATTGTCTTCAGATCTTCAATTTCCACTAATTTCACTACTTTCCCTATTGTCACTACTAGTAATAGTTATAGTGCTAGTAGTGATAATAGTGAAATTAGTGGAAATGGAAGATTTGAAGACAGTGGCACCATTGGTAATGTTCTGTACAATGTGGATGAAGAAGCAAGAATATTATTCCGGTCGCTTGAAAAATACACGAGGAAACTAGTTAATCGTAAATATGGCGTATTACTTAATCAAACCTGTATAAATGAAGGACTGCTTCCTAAATATACCTATATATATATATATATATATATATATATATATATAATCTCAAAAACGAAGAAAAGTAACACACAGAGAAAGAGACATACTTACAAACTTCAATTTTCGGATGATCCGTCTTCAGGAGAAAGAGAATGGGCGACCAAGCACGCCGGAAACACTACGGCAGGAAACCGTCCCGGCAACCTTTCTCTGTGCGTTGCTTGTCTTCGTTTTTGAGCTGATTTACGTCCAGTTTGGATCGTTTTTTTCGAATTTTGAGTGAAATATATATATGAGATTTCGACTCAAACTTTATAATCCGCATTTGGGTATACTTAAAACTGTATTGTAGAAGTTCGATATAGTTGGTTCTTATTGGTGCTATTTGTTGAACATAAAAATATATATATATGTCATGTTTCACATAAACACGTGAAATAACAATGATCAAATTATCAAAGAACAATTATCATAATTATTATCATAATCATAACAATTAGTGAAATAACAATTATCAAAGCACAATATCAAAAGGGAAATAAAGACTAAGATCTTTCAACCGTAACAAGTGGTCTTCGTCAAAGTCAAAAACTCAATTGAGTATATATATGGTGATTGTCTATAACTAAAGCAGAGCAATTATACTTGAATAGTAACCAAGTCACCTGATTATAGAGGTCAGTAATGGCCAGCTTTCTGTTCTCAGTGTCTTCTCCAGTCTCCGTTACTTCTCCTATAACACAATAAGAAATAGATATAAGAGCAATGCAAACAAGTTTTCAAACTACAGTACAATGTAGCAATATATATGCTATTACGTTTGGGACAACATACTTAGACATGTCTAGCAGCTAAGCAAGGGAAAAATATTTAATCATTCCTATTTAAAGAGAAGTAATGAAATATGGATTACTTCCATGTGATGTATCGATACAAAAGCATGTTATAATAAATGTAAAGTAATTAAACACATGCAAAACGCAATGACCTCCGTCACAGTCCAATAGTTTCCTTTATTAGTTATTCCGACAAGACTATGGCCTTAACTGCTTCATCGAAATGCCTTCCTTCATCAGTTTGGAAATCGTTTAATAAATCAATTATTTATTTTTTAATTTGGCCACCATAATTTCAAGATAATATTTAACAGAAGATATCTTTACTGCCATTCGTTAAAAAAAAAAATTACAAATGAAAATAAGTTACTTGAAACTTCTACACAGTGATCAAGTATGGAGGGTAGCCGACAGGTTGAAACCACGGACCAACAGTTATTTTAATTATATTTGTGTGTAATAATATACTGTAATGTTTGAAGAAACTTATTACCTTTGTAAGAATCATATATAATAGATAACGAGCATAATTCTAAGAGCTTTCTCTTTTTCATAAAAATAATTATAATCACTTTATTTGAACTACAACACGCAATTTAAATAAGCAGAATAATGGTGCAAAAGAGAACAGAGAAATAATGTCTGTGTACACCAATGGCAGATCAAATCTATGGAGGGAGTGGCGCTCCCGAGGTGTCAACATTTTGGGACCCTTAACTTAACAGAGAAGAAAAGGAATTTTAAGTAAACATACACTAAGTTCTTATTACAAATTAAAGTCATCCAAAATTTCATGCTATAAAACAAAAAAAAATTATATACAGATTACCGTCTTCGTTTAATTTTTTAAATAGTCAATCATTACGACAGTGTGATTAGGTTTAAAATATGCTGCCTGTATACATCCAGAATGAACATTTATTTAATCTTTTAGTTTAAATTTCAAATAAATTTTTACACCCTAATAAAAGAATAATTATTATTATAAGAAATGAACATGTCTTTTGAATTGACGTATACAAGAAAACGTAACTTTCTGGAACCTAAATGAAAAGTATTTTTAAGAACTGGGCGCATATTATATCCCGGAGCTGCACACGTTTAATCCGATCCAATGTACAATATGTTAACATCTTGTCAATTCACTTCTTGAAAATGTAATTCGTTATGCTTTGAATGCTATTTTTGATTATCGTTATGCTATAAACTGTATAATATTTTATAAATTGGATTTTTCTATAAACTCCATATGGTGTTAAGAATTTAACTCGTTTAGTCAACTATCTGCCTGAGATGACTAACGACGAAGGGTATTGTGGTTTGTGAGAAAAATAATTTGTAATAGAAGAACATGGAAGAACATATTTTAAAGAAGACACGTCAGGCAACGGTGGCTTAACAAGGAATTTAAATAGCCTGTCTAGGAGGAGGTGAAAAATGTCTGATAAATGGCTGTGCTTAAGAGGGTCGAGTAATTATCGAAAGGGCAAAAGGAATGCAGGGCTACCAACAGCGGCGGCCACTTCGAATCCTTTTCAACTTAACTCTGCTTCTTCATCATTTAATAAAAATCATAACTTGAATTAAGATAACTTGATACTCAAACACGACTCTGTCATGGGAAAAACACGAACAGTTTAAAATTCATGAGTTTAAAAACTCATGAACATTCGAGTTTTGGGGGTCATAAAATGGTGTGGTATTTACTTACTTTCAAACCATATTTTATACATTTTTTACTAAAATCTCAGTTATACATATTCAGAGTAGAACAGTTTAAATTCTTCGTCTCTTGCATTCAGTAAATCCTTACGCACTCTACGGAGGCACGTCTAAATGGTTTTCAAAATGTCTATTGAGTCACCGAAGTGTCCCTGTTTTTACTGAAAAACGACAAAGTGTTTTACTTTATTTTTATATCTTAAAGTTAGAGATTTTTTTTAAATCCTAATTTTTTTCTTGTGGAAGTTCTTTAATTTGTGTCATGGATAGCCAAAATTATAAAAATAAATTTTGATTTTATAATTCATCGCTAATCATTAATGATGCAAAATATTATACATCCTTTTGATTTCCTCATGTCCAATGACTTGACAGGGTTCAATCATTATTGAGTAACGTTCATAAGATATAAGTAAGTTCTGCAGAATAACTTTATGAGTTACAGAGACAGACAGCATTAAAGTGAGCCATGATCTAAGCAAAGTTGAGAAGTCCCAAAGCAAGCTATCCGCACTCGCTCGATTACAAGACCTGAATACTGCCCAGAGCGTCCACAGCCTTTCAAGGTTGGTTAATAGGGAGAATAGTACTGCATCCCAAAAGTGTCTTCGAATCACCACGGCGTTTCTTGTAACCACTACATCACTAACACCATCGACAGGACAAACCAACTCCGCCTGATTACAGAACCGCTTCATGTTCTCATACAGCTTGTGTCGCCTATCATTTCAGTTTTCATCAATAAACCATCATACCCCGTATATTATCGACTTCACTCAAGCGCCTTGTTATAACTTCATCTTCACACAGTGACAACCAGGTGATGACTGAGTGTTTTTATATTGGGGTTAGCTTTTCAGCCTATCGATATTCAATTCTTATTATTGTGGATTAATTGTTTATTGTGGATATCATTATTATCGGCAATGTTTTTTTAAATATCTAACTTTCTGTTGTGTTATCGCCGTTTCTACTTTATCTGCCTCTTAGTCTTTTCCAGTCAGTGAGTTACTGGTTTAAACAAGCCGTCTATAGGACGGTCCGCTCTTCGTTTATAATAGTCTTGTGTCTTATGTTTAAATATTTCCAATGATTCTATCATTATCAGTTTCAGTCATTTATGTTTATTATTTAGTAAGTCCATCGAGTTGTCGAAACTGTCAAACTGTCAACCTGGTTCGTGTCCAGGTTATTAAGTGATTGGCAAAACTGTAATTATGTTTATTGTATCTGAAGCGTCAATATACTCTTTGAATCCTTGTCTTAAAGTTATTTCAAATAAGATAACCCCAATTAAAAAAACACTCAGTCATTACCTAGTTATTACTCTATGAAAATTTAGTTAGCCCTAAAGTGATCGAGGAAATTGAAAAAATACGAGGTCACATGGTTTATAATAATTTAAATTGTAGTAACAACTTCTGTCGTACTAACAACACTAATAGTAAGTTACATGGATTAGTCAACACAAGACCTGAATCATTCGTCAGATACTTAGTGGCAACTGTAACTTGAGAATGGTGAAAACATTCCTCTAGTGGACCCAACTTGCAGTTAATATCATAAGGGGTATTTCCCGATGAATGTCACCATTGTTGTTACATCACAGTTATACCGATTCTCCAAGCAGGGCTACTTGAACACAACTCACTGTAGATTCTCTAGGAGGGTACGCATTACGCATAGATGTTTAAATAAAGAAGGTCCACAGGTAAAGAATTGACTATAAATAGGTTTAGACCACTGATGTAGATTTTACTAGCTAGAAACCATGATGATGCGGGATCCGGCTTCATTCCAATATCATGAATTAAACATGGATTGTGGTCCGATTTATCTGTCATTAATCACACCCCAACGGGAAGCACGATGGGCCTTCCTGACAATGCTTACAGATAGTTCTTTGAATAGAGTCCATCTGATCCATTACATCTAACCCCTCTGGCCTGCATCCATCATACTGAACAAAATATGGTCTGTTGTCCAGTAGTCTTCTATTACCAACTGAAAGTCCTTTCATAGTATGACGTACTCTTGTTGCCTCCACCAAGTGGCTACACTACAATGTGTATGACTATAGTGGCTATGACTACATACCACATGTTACCATACATGTGGTATGTAGTTGTGGTGCAGCGCTGAAATTACGTTTTGAAAAGCCAAAACATCCGTAATATTGCAGCTGCAGATATTATAACTCCAGAGAACTGACTCCTTGGAACAGTCTAAAATTCTCTTGGAGACATAAGTCTTCCATGTGTACATATTATTATGATAATAATTTTTCTATCTTTATTCCGAAGACTAATTTTATGTCAACTCTTATTACGTACTGTTTAAATTAGGTCTCTCCAAATTTCTTTTACTAAAGGCGCATAGGCAGAGAATATAGCAAAGGGCAAGTTGCTTCATGTATAGTGTATTATCACAAAATCAATGGCATTTAAGCAAATTCATTAGATAATTAGATAAGCTTAACGAAAGAAGCATTGTATTCTAGGTTTATTGCTTGTGTAATCAGGTGCTAACATCTGTAATAATACATGATTATACACCCATTCAGCAATTAAAACAAAAGCAATCATCGCATTTGTTCACGTGGTGTAGTTTTTAACGTTCTCAATTAAATATAACTGAATTAGTTTGCGGGTAAGAACTCGTCATATTGGCTTCTTACTACGAACAGACCTTAGAGTACCCGATTTGTCTGACAGCCTGTCCAGCAATCTTTTTCAAATGATTAAATTTAACCTCATTTAATAACTGGATGCAATTCGTTAAGAGTTGAACTAGAATAATCTGGTATACAATTCAAAGGTTAAACATCAGCATTAATCATCCATTATTAAAAGTTGGAGGATACAAATTTAAACTTAATGTTGCTTAGTATTCCCACGGTATCTGTATCTACCACATTAAGAAAAAAATCTGCTGAGCGGAGTTCTATTTATCCTACGAAAAACTAGTAGCCCTCATCGGCTGCAAGCGAGGAAACGAAAAGCAAGTCATTAAGTTACCAGGTTTAATTTGGAATTATACGAGTATCGTCTTAAAGAATATAATTCATAATAACAGATAAAAGGCTATCAATGAATTAAGGTTATACGGAAGATATAAAAAATTTTTTTTTAAGAACCACTGTTGATTAACTTAGTCTTCTATTCTAAATGACTAATGGAAAGAAGTGAAAATGAATACAAGACTGCGGGGTAAGAGCTGCATCATTGGCTTTATTACCCCAGTTCAACCCTAATTTTACACATTTATAGATTTCTTTTTAAAAAATAAAGGGTTTTGAAGACATCACAGAGGAAAATGTTTTTACCTCATAAAGAAGTGCAATACTGTTCCCGAATTCGTTACTCCATCTCAGAAATAAATTTATTTAATAAATTAATAAAAAATAAATAAATTGAAATAAATAAATTTAACTTAAATATAAAAGTGCGAAACACATTTCATTGGTCTCAGGGGACATCAAAATATGTATTTTCTTAAATTGAAACATCTCGAATCTGAATGGGATTCTTTTAATTAATTTATATTAATTATAGAGAGTTCATAACAGTACAAAAGTTACAGAGTAACTTTTCATAACTGGTCAAATGAGGATAAATACACAATTCCATTTTATTCAGATTTTCCAATAACTATCTCAAACCATTTAATAATGGAGATTTGAACGCTATCTTCCATCTGAAGACATTAGGTCTTGGAATATTCCACTCTTATGAGCACTCATCTTGGATGAATTTTAAATACAAGTTGGGAACTCACTACTGCTCTTCATAGCTATACAATGCTGATATATTTTTCGACATCATAATTAACTTAATCCACTGTATTAGTTACATTATTTTATTAACTATTACAGTATGTGGAGAGTAATTCTTTCGCTTTCTGTTTTATTTTGCAATTTCTGTTTATAAAAATAAAGATTAATGATATTTGTTACTCCTGTGAGTAGTTGTAATAACTAATGCAAAAAAAATTACATTACTTTAAGTATTGAGGTAAAATTATGCAGATATGAATAGGGTACATACCCTATGGGGATAGTTAGGATTGTCACTGAAAAACAGAATAAATCTCTCCCTGGCATACGGATAACTGCGTTATTACAGTTCATACGAGACAAGTCCACATCAATAACGAATTATTCATTAAACATTATTTTATTGCATTTTTTATACATAAAGAGTAATGAATTTAAAAAGCAAAGAAATATACTTTCTTTACGGTTATTTACATATTTTTTAGACACATGGATCTATAGTACTCTATGATGAAAATATTTTACATAGTTAAATTCAAACAGGAGTAAGAGAATGGAAGAAACGTGGTCAAAGGTTTGTCAATCTTAACAAATACATTATACAATTGTTAATCATCACATAATATGTCTCCTACTGTTAATTAATTAATTGATTAATGTACCCATAATGATCCCATAAAATAATATTTTGTATTACTAATATAAACCAATGGTTTAGGATCAATGAAAGCCATATAGCATGATTTATATGAACCAGCGTTCTGTTACTGTCGGATGAAGTCTGCAGGAAAGATAAAGTTGACTTAAACGATAATTCAGGCAAGTGAATTTGTAAACTGTGTTACACTTACATTTATGAAAAAAAACTTGCAATAGTTAAGGTAATTTGTAGAAGTACTGGTTGAATAGTATTTCAAAATGATGGCTTACGAAGAACAACTGTTTCCGAGAGAACCAAAGACATTGCATTCAGTTTCAAACTTGTTTGAAAGTAACGTAAGTCCTACTTGAGTTTGATACCCAAGCGATTGATAACTGACTTAGACTAATAAACAATGGCTAAAAAAAATCTCAATAAATGAAGAGTTTATTACTTTTAAATAAAAGAAGTGAACAACAAGAGGTGAAGATGTGTTTTAATGTTAGACTAATCAGTCAAAAACCTTGGTTTTTGCCAAAACCATGGCACTTGGTCGTGGAAATGGGGGTATACTTCTGATTAAGAATGGGGTCCTCTGAAACTTCATACGTACAGGACCAGTTTAGTGTTGAAGGATCTCTAGAGTGGTTTTATTCCCAAGTTTGGGATGGGAAATCACGTAAATAAAAGATCCTTCAAACTAATCTGCCCTAGCTCATTCTTTAATTGGAAATATAAGTTAACAAATATAAAATAGTTTTATTCGATAATTTTTATTTTATAGTTTTACTTCATACACATGGTTATATGAAGGGAGGAAGTCTACAGAGACCACTTTACGCGATTTGGTGGAAAAGTCACTTCACTCCAGAAAATGTGTATTTATCTAAGTTTTTACTTAGAAGGAGACTTTGATAAAGCGAACCCAGATTTAAAATGCTTTTATACAGAAAGAGATCACCCCAGAATTAGTAGGGCAGATTCTTAATCTATGGAGAAATAATCTATGGAGTTATGGAGAAAAGGGGGTATTTGCTATCCCCCTTGGAAGTGGTAAAGCCAAGCATTCTATTTCAAAAGGCTTAAGACAGGCCGAGCTTACGAGTATGAAGATGATGACTGAGTAATTGTCACAGCACAGCTTTAAATATCTTATGTACGTAGACAGTCTGTAACATAGTAGCCAAATGACCTAGAGAAGCAATATTGACTGTTAATTCTTACAGAATTACTTACACTCTTCACAAAGGAAAGGAAGTTAAATGATTTTAGAACTCTCTAAATTGTTTTGGGGAAGAATTGAAATCTCTTAGAAATCAAATATCTTGGAGTTACTTGGAATAAGATATTAGGATGAAACCTCCACATTGGTGAATGTACTGAAAAGGTGATCAAACCTTTTTACTTGTTTGGATGTGTGGAAAGTAAAACCTGGGGCCTTAAGACTGCAATAAGGACTGATTAGTTGTTACCACGATTCTCTAGACTAAAGTTTTCTTTATGGTTTCATATTACGGAGACAAATAACAAAGAAAATGAGAAATTGGAGTAACGATATGTTAAAAGTACAACCGAACTACAATTGAGGTGACAGTGAAAAAGGAGTTTAGGACCAGAACCAGTGTTGCCATTTTCTGATAGAAGCAGACATTTTTTGTTTGCTCCATGGAAAACCTGCAAAAAAAATGGCTGGATTGTCTTAGTAACAAGTATGCTGAAATGATTATTTCATGTCCTAATAATGGCAATAAGGTATTCCTAACCACAAGTCTCAAACAAATTTCATTTAGAAATTTTATAAGAGTTGTGGCTTATTGATAAAACAACTAATATTGAACATCCCACCACCACTCATATATATGAGAAAAGTACTTCCACTTTCTCACTAAAAAAGGACTTTAGAGAAGAGTTAAAGTGACGTCCTTGCAACTAAAATTGTTGATGGTTATCTGGTCTAAAAATTGAACGCCTTGATCCAACGTTGACAACTAGCAGCTTTCAACAAATTACTGAAGTACCTTAACCCGCTGTTAACTACTAATCCCAATCTCTAATCAAAATACAAATTTTTCGAACGGTACATTAAATGTTCAATAAGACCAAGCAATCATCAACAATTTAGTAGCATGAGGTTATGTAAAATATTTTTTACTGGTCAAAAAAAAGAGATAAATAAGTTAAACCTTCTAGTTACTTCAAAAATCCCTTCACCACCGATTAATTATTATCATTCCTCCAATACTATATATTTTTAAAAAACGTTGTAGGTTATGAGTCATAATCTCCAGTTCCCAGACTGAGTGTCAATAAATGTGTTAGGAATTCATGATTTAGAGGTATATATTTTTTTCCTGCACACACTTTCATTTGTGATTCGTTAGGAGACTATTGGCATCAGAAATTTTCGTTCATGGCTGAAAGGAAATTCTCTATTCTAGACCTAAACCCTCAGCTTTGGATCTATAATGTTTTCAGAATATGCTTTTCGTTACATATAATTCTTTAAATTCATCAAGATATTGTCTCCAACAACAAAACAAGAGAGTGTTTTCAAAATAACGTCAAACTTGTTTGAACTAATTCTAACAATGAGAAATATAAACAAACACTGGCACAGATATCTCAATAATATCTATGATCCCACAATAGTAAAGCAAAATGACCACATTACGTTGTTCCCATTTTTGCAATGGTTTTTTTGACATTGAAATTTTAAAAAGTTTACAATAACAGAAGGTGAAAGAATACAGAGTCGCCTAGTTGATCTTTTTTAAGACTACTACATTATGTGAATTATAATGAATTACAATTTAGAACAACTGCAGAACGTTTGGAAGGTATGTTTCTCCGAATGAATGTGACTTAATAAGATTTGCTATGAAATAGCTATGCAGTATTGTATAGATGAGCTATAACACCTTGACAGTATTGCCACATGGGAACGACACTTTATTCTTCATTATATGATTTTAAATCCCAACTGTATGAAAAAACATCTGGATTGGTCTACACTCAACTTTAGTAAAATTAAACATAATATCAAACTCCTTGGGTATATAATATATAATGCCCCATTTAAGCATAATATTAATGCCTAAATGGGAGATGTTTATTAGTCTTTCATTCTTGAAGGTAGTAGAGATAGTGACTGATCCACTTAGCAATATTTATGCTTATTTTTGCATATCACCACTGAATCAAATAATATCATTAGTATAACTACAGCAGTAATAACATTTTAGAAAAGCGAAAGTGTAGACTTTGTATTACGAAATAACCTGTTACAGGACAACATGACTTTTGTTTCAATAGTTTATCTGGCCTCCTTCTACAATGAAGACTTAAGGCAAAGTTTCTGATTTAAAACTTGAAAACATTCAATTTCGTCTGAAAAATGTCAGAAAATTTTTTTTTTAAGATCATTTTTATATTTTTATTTTAAGATGTAGGACTTTATTATTTTTAAAATGTTTTCAATTTTGAATTATGTTAAAAATCAATTTAAAATTATGTTCAAAAAGACATTCTTAGTCTTTTCTGAAATTATTAAACTGGGAGTTACATGGCTTCCTAGTATTTCTTAAAAACTACTTTTCTTTCCCTTTGACCATAATCATATATACCAACCAATTCACTCTGAGCGAGTGTTATATTTATCCTGAGTGAGCTGTACTCTGTTATAAGGTTGCTGTGAATGTATATTGAGAAAATTACATTATTAATTAGCCAGTATTGCATATTCAAATCAAATTCAAAGCCGGCATTTCAGTATAATTTAAACCTTTTATAGCTGGAAGCTTGAAATTTTTAAACATATGATATGAACTATATAAACTATTAGATATGAACTATTAAACTAGAATAGTGAGAAAAACTGGATATTTGCCAACAAATGTAACTCCTCTTTCTTGAAGAAAGAGACCTTTGCTCACACTTTAATATTACCCAAAGTTAATATGATTCATAAGCACAAAAAAAAACATCTGATATTAAGTTTAATAAGAACATTTTGTGTGACAAATCCATCATTCCATGGAAAGGATCAGAAATTATATGTTTGATTGGCCTTGATTTTTTACATGTAAGATTTTATTCTTTTACATCTCATATTAAGTTATTAAATTATTTACAAATTTTTCATTAAACCTCTAAACACATCAATATTATTCCAGTGGAATCATTCAAAAAATTTTTAAATCAATTTAAGCAAATACGACATGTATAACAAGTAAATGATAAGTCCAGGATAAACAGCATTCAGTTTTTATAGCTTTATTGCTCTCTTTGCCATTTCATGCAATACAATGAATTCATACTCCTCATAAAGTTCTATTTTTAGGCATAATTTCATATTGATCCGTCAAACGGTATGGGTTATATCACCCTAATAAGCTATCAGATTTAATTATAAGTCAAAATTTGTACATTTTATTGAAAAATAATATTTGCTGTTGTTTTAAAAATCTGAGGATATTTTTCGTTTATTACTTTTGTAGCCTCAACGATAATGCCAAAATTTCAAGACTCTAGAATTAGCACTTTAAAAGAAAAAAAATGTTGTCTGAAACATGTTTTTGGCAAAAAATGTGAATTTCCCATCACGCATGTTGCTCTTAAACTATACAGCACATCTATACTAGAAAGCCCATTTTTGTGTAAAATATTAATTTGATCCATCAAAGATTATGTACCGTAGTGTGGGTTACAAACTTTGTATACACACTCATCCACCTACACACGAACTAAGATATCATCGAAAAAACTTCATATAACATCTTTTGGGACTTCAAAGCATGTAATTCCGTTAAAATCTCGAGATCGAATTTTTTCACGATTACTATACTTAACTTACAGTAAAGAAAATAAATAGATCTTGGTACATATTTATTGAACCCTACACTTATAGGGTGTGACTGGGTGTCTATCCAAAGTTCCACCTTTTGATAAATCTGAATGCCACTTGACAGACCTAAGTTCTTGGCATGGTGAAAATATTTTATTGTACATGGGGCAATGAAGCATGAGAAAAGTCAGGAAGGTACTAATTTTAAACGATTCTTCTAGTTTTCTTTTTAGAAACTTAATATTTCCTACTATGCACTGCTTTCATAAGAACATTACATGATGAAAATTTAATGAATTAGAATAATGGAAGAGGAAATATTTAAACTGAAAAGGACCACCAGTAAGTTCCACCTTTAGTCAGTTGTCAGTCAGATTGTGCTCGAACCATGATTCCTTTAACTGACAATATGAAAATAGCCCTGTTAAAATAAATGAAGTCATTGACATTGATTGTCAAAGAGTTTATTAAGGTTGAGTGTAAACCACACCATATTTTTTCATAAAACAGTCTTTGCTCCAAGGCGAGGAGGAGGAATACTTCATCCAAGTCCATTGAGCTCTTTACTACTCCCTTTTCCCATGTTGATAATTTGCAATGCCTCCTTCTTTGGTAGATTTAAAATATCCCTGATTTTGACCAAGAAATAACAAAACTAACTAATTTATTTCTGTAAAAGATAATCGCGAATTGAAAATGGTCAAAGTAACTTACCTGTTGCCGTCTGACATCGCATTCAATTGATTACGTTTTCATTATCAGCACATTATATAGACTTTACTAACTTTAGAGATGCAATTAAGCCAAGTTCATATCATAGGCTCAATCCGATTGTACTCAAATGTATTTAGGAGATATGTAAATCACATTATACCTGGTATTCTAATAACATTGTTATCCTAATCAGTTCATTCCTGAATAACACCTCTAGAGTATGCATTTTGTTCAAGGCAGCTCTCCATTCACTCAAGTTTACCTTTTTCTTTCCAATAATTATTTTGGAATATTCGCAACAGACAATTTCGTACGTTATAATAACATCTTACACTGTGTGAGCAACATAACATAGTTTAAAATATTTATCTCCCTTTCTTCGATATATTCTCTGATAATTAACACACATGTATATTACAAATGAAAATGATTTAACAGAGAAATGATTTTATAATGACTATGAAATAATTTTAATAAATGTGTATGAATATAATAAGTAGTTGTTACTTTACGAATTTGCATCTTTTAAGTAATTTTCTTTAAGTATAGTCACGTGTTTATAAATGAATTTATATGAATATTTATTTTGTTATAACTTTAAAAAAAACACTTCATTTTTGTTTAATAATTCTTCACTTAGATCTTTCACCTCATATGAACGTATTCAATTATTGTAACATTATTTATTTATAAGTTAAAAGGCAAAGAACAAATAGATACTCACACTTACAGTCTCCAATTTTCGGTTAACCGTCATGAGCAGACAAGAGAGTGGTATACCAAACGCACTCTCTTCTCTCCTGATGACTATAAGTTAAATTAGAGACTGTAAGTCTGTGTAACTATTTAATGTTTATCTATTGCTTACTTTTTAACGTTTGTTGTATTTCTTGGATAGTTTTCATGAAGATATGATTTATTTATTATCGTAATTGATAACATTATTATCTGAGAATTAGTTCTCACTTGAAGAGTGTAGTCAGAAATGAATCAGAATTCATTCGTAAAGGTAAGAACTACTGTCTAATACCACAGAGGATTACATCAGTAAATATTTATAATTTAAATGAAAATAATTAGTAATTAAAATGACTAATCCTTACTCTTTAAGTAATAGAATAGGTTAATCAAGAAAAGTGTTCAATCCAACATAAAGAAAATGGTCTCATGGTAATAGGAAGTTAATTTTGATTGTGTAAAGAGAGATCCCTCGTTGCAAATGGAATGTATTTTGACTAACTGGCTAGTGTTGTGATGTGCGGTAGGGTGGTACCTGGTAGTGGGATGCCGGCCTGGTGGAGCTGAGCTGTCACAAAGAGCCCGATTGCTGCAGGCAGCAAGCCCAGGAGACTAAGGCTGACGTGGTGAGCGATGTAGCGGGCGACGGGCGCGCCCAGCAGGGCCGGCTCGACAGGGGGCGTCACTGCCTCGCGCCAGGCCTCGCCCTCCGCGCGGCACAGTGCCAGGGTCTCCTGCATGGCCTGCAGCCGGCGCAGCGAGTCAACTAGACTTCGGCGACGCTCACTCCACAGACTCGTCTGGAATATCGTAACAAAACATCTACTATCACCAAAGACACAATAAATATCGCCATGTTTACTCCTCATTACAGGAAAAATATTACACTGCTCTAATCAATGTTTAAATGGTACAAATCATTTCAAAAACAAAAAACACTGCAAACAGACGAAAGATGTATGAAATAAGTTTATACATAAAAGCAACAAATGGCTTTTGTTGATTTCCAAAGATTACATGACATCTCTGCAGTTGATTTCATTTCTAAAGACTCATAAATGTTAATTAAAGATCTATTCGAAGTAAGTACGATGCATATTTAATAGTTTTTGAAATTATCCATTAAGTTTCCACAGGTTTCACAATGCATTTATAAGAGTTGTTTATTTATTTATAAGACTTTGATCAGATTATTATAAGCTATTAAATTTGTACGAATATACCATTCCATTAATATTCGAGATCATTTAGGGAGTCATCACTTTAACAAATATTCTATGAAAGAGAAATAAATTTGACAAGTCTAGGATAAATAAAGAAGTAAAAGAACCAAACCAGCATATACAAATAACTTGAAACTAAATAAATTTGATGTAACAAGTAAAATTGAAAAATATGAATTTAATATAGTTATAAATAACACTTATTCTAATCAACTTGGATGAATATCATTAAAAATAGTTTTAAAATCCGTATAGTATTGAAATTATTATAATATTTAAGTTATTTGAAATTTTTGTATATGGAAACAGAATGAATATTTACTCTTAAACATCGATTAGATTCAATTTTAAAACATTCAACTAACTGTAAAGTAAAAGTTTTAAAACCTACTCAACATATTATTAAATATTTTTCATAGGATTAAAACGTAGGATGTTTTTTTTCTATCATAATTCGTGAGATACAAACTTTACAGAACCATGAAATAGTTGGCCTTGTGCTATGGATAAATTATACTTTTATCTAATTATTTTTCTTAAAAAACTTTAAGAAAAATAATTAAAAACCAGAGTTCAATAAATTCTAAACAGATTCAAATCTTATATGATTACGCATTTATATGAGTCCATAGCTTACAGCAAAAGTTTTCGAATCAGCAATCATATCTATGTAGTTCCACTGATAGGGGTATTTGATGTTGGCTGTGAGTTGCCGAAGGGGCTCCGAGCACAAGCTGACGTCATTGAAGAGTCCATTGAAGCCGAGAAGAAGCATTTGGCCTGGAGCGAGGGTGTCCTTCTTCTCAAGCGTATGCATGACTGCCGCAAACTCGTCGCAAAGTCTTTCGGCAGCTTCTATTAAGTCGTCATCACCTTTCTGTGAATACAACCACTCATTAATAGCATGTCAGGTTAAAATCAAGACATTTATGTTGTAATCCAAATAAAGCATCACTGATGTATACAAAACATATGTATATAAATATTATAAAACAAAAAAAAGGAAACTAATTTTAGGACAAATTTTTATATCACATCATATTTCAACTGCACTCATTGCTTTTAATATCATTTGCATAAACTTTGTTGAATAAAAATTGTTAGAAATCTAGGGGAAGGTAACTATTACATTGAATATACTGTTGTGAATGTGCAAATTACTGTTGCTTTCTTGATGCGAAAGTAAAGCATCAAGTATTGACCTAATATCAAAATCGGTCAAATGATAATAGTTCATCCGGATGGCAACTGTTGTGCAATTGTGCACTATATGTATTGTATGTTGAAGCACATACAATATTGTACTTCAGTTTCATTGTGCTTGGTCTTCCTCTCGCTTATCTCTAACGAAGGCGGATTAACGTGTATTTCTTCACTCTGTGTTACCCTTCTTCGTATTTGAACTTGTGTTGTCCAATATGGATCGTTTTTCTGATTTCATTTACATTTCCTGGTTTTTTTACCTCGATCACATATATTCCACAGTATTTTTCTGGTCCAGTGTCAAGGAATTCTCAAGAAACCATCTATAAGCCAACGTTTAGCATGACGAAATAACATCATAAAACGTTGGCTTAAAGCTGCTTGTTTGAGAATTGTGTGGCACTGGACCAAACCTCTTTAAAGAAAATAGTGCATATATGTAATAAAGAAATTGGATGTTTTATTTAGGACTTAATGAAATGAAGATAAACGTTCAACTACAAAAATACTCTTTACTCTTAGAAATTTTTTAAAGATAAAATAAAAAAATTTTGCGACCTTATTTAATGACCCAAAGTACAAAATTGTTTATATTTTAAAATGAGCTACATAATAAGATTACAACCACATTGTAAGTTAATGTGTAAAAAGTGGTGGATGAAATGGCAATACATGGCTTCGTGTTATACCTGCAGATGGAAGGAAGGCAGAGAGAGACTGCACTGCAGCTTCGAAACCAGCTCTGGCACAGACCTTGCTAACTCGTCCAGCAGGCAGGCGGCCTGCTGCATGCTGCTGTCTTCACAGCGCAGGGCCTGCACGGCTTCCACCACGATAATGCTCTTCACGTTCCAGTCCATCTCCTGCAGTCAGTCAACCACATTGTTACAATATACTCTATATTTATATTTAAAACATATTAATCTGAATACTACTAAACATTATACTATTAACAAATTGAGTTAGAAATATCAGTGACTAGTTGAAATTAGAATCATTCATTAACTGTAGAATTAGTTACTGTATGGTACTGCTCGTAATCAAAAAAATTGGTCTCTATACGAAGAAAAAACAAACTACATTTGTGTGAAAACTATTTATTTTTACTTTCCACTATAAACTAGAATGAATAAAGATAACAGATCCACAGAAAAAACTACATAATAAGCGGGCCTAAAGAAAATTTTTCTCCATATGAACAAATAATTTGTTGTAATGTACAAAATGTAATAGCAAGGGTGGAGAGATCAAAAAGAGTAGGCCACTTTTCTTTCTCAATAATAAATTTATCATACATGAATAAATATCAACATCTTGAACTGACGAGGAACAGTTCTTTTGGTTGAAAGACCTTAATCCGATTTCTGAATTTCTTATTATAGTTTATACATTATTTTTACTTCAAATCTTTACAGTGGAATTTTTTTTATATATTTATGCATGTAGTATAATCATAATATCATTTGAAATAAGTTTTCTAGTAATACACCAGAATTGAAATTTTACACGTAAAACCAAAATCATTTCGCATGAGCAGTATAAACATAAAAATTCATTTTAGAATTGATATAATTCTCGTTATGAATGTCTGTGTAACGCACCTGAAGGGTTGTATACTGGGACTGCAGACTGGATATAAGCCTAACAGCACCGGTGGAAATGAGGTCGTTTTCGTTAACAGGAAGCAGCTCAACCAAACTACGAAGGACTGTAGCCATAAGAGCCATGTCATGTAGAAACCACTGCCCTTCCTGGGATTTTAGATTAACCAGATGTTCCCCAGCTCCTAAAAATAAAAGTACATTTAAAAAAAAAACGGAACTTTCAGGTTATAAAAATATGATTGATTTATGTTTGCTTACCAGCAGCAGCGGCTTCTAAATGTATAAAGTTCGAATTGTAATGCAGTAGAGAATTGAGCACAGCTGCGAGTCGGTGTTTAGAGTGAAGGCATGACCCAATGGGTGGTGGTTGGGGAGGCGGAGGTGGACACTGAGTCGAAGGGGGCGGTGCTGGAGGCGTCAGGCGAAGCAGATGCGAATAGTAGCGAGATCGGGCCAGCATGTCATCCTCGTGCACTGCCAGCGAACTGGCCATCTCAAACTTGACCATCTGACACCTACATTTCCCAAACATCCATCAGCTCTGACAAGCTCGAATGGTAACCAAACAAAGCATTTTACATTTCTCTCAAAAAAAAAAAAAAATCATTTGCAAATCCTGAGTGACAAACCTTGATTGTTTAGAGCAGGGCTTCTTAAACTGTGGGTCGCGACCCCCAGGGGGGGTCGCGAGACTACTGAAGGGGATCGGCAAAGATCTGATGCTGGATACTGATACTGATATGATAATATATGATATGGCAGATGGGAGTATTCTATCCACTTATTTTATTTACATTGTAACAGTGCGATATTACATCTCACATCTACGGTTGACAATTTCATTATATGGAGAGGGGTCGTTTAAAATTTCCTAACTTAAGAAAATCGCATTAAAACAGTTTAAGAAGCTCTGGTTTAGAGTATCTAGGTTATCCACAACAAATTACACAATAAGGGGGACAGTACCTTCCAGGGGGGAAGCAGCTTCTACTGGTCAAAATTCAGTTATGGTGTATACTACACTTACTAATTATTCTGTGCTAGATTGTTGTAATCCATGCTACAGTTCTTGGATTAAGACATCCATATATTAGTTCGGATTCAAAGACGTGTTATCAAAAGCTCCTTCTAAGTAAAGCACAGAATGAGTAATTTAAGAATTAGGTGTTTCTTCTTTTGTTAATCAAGATCTTTGGAATTGACTTTGTTGACTTACTCTTAGGATAGATATGTTGCCACTTACGAAGATGTTTATTCAAAAACTTCTTATGCTACTACAGATAAAACCAAACACTGGTTCAATATTAGCTAATAGCACAAAAAGAACTATATATCTGTTAAACCAACCAACATATAGATTAATTGTAAGACATTGTTAGACAACCAACCGTCATACGGAAACATAATACTCCGCAGTATTTCTTTTCCGCAGATATCTTTTCCTATTCCGCAGATTTCTTTTCCTTTCATAGTTTTAAGATATCCTTAGATATATTAATTCATTAAAATATCTTCAAATTTCATTTATTAACATATAAACAGCATTTTTTTTATTTGATTCCCATAAAAAATTTCAAGTCCATGTAAAGGAACCCAAGAGGTACAGCAGGTTCTGAAGAGGTTTTCACTTTTCAGAGCTATATTGCATTTATTGTAATCAGAATTTTTTGAAATTTTTTGGTAGCACACTAATTTTAGCTTCATTTTTCTGTAGTTAGCTCTTTATTGTCAATTTATATAATATTATACATACAATTTTAATATTATTACAAATAAATATTATTTATTTTTCACTTTTTCATTTTTCTAGATTGTGAAAAACATTTTATGAAATCATAAAATGAACTATTTCGTGAACGTTATTTCACTTTTAGAAAGAAACTATTTTTGGGTATAATTCCATAACATACCATTAAACGGTATGACCAATATCATGTCCATACGATTTTGGAATCAATCAAAAATCACAAATTTTATTTTTCATTGCCAAAAATATCTTTTCGGTTGTTTAAATAAATCTTAAGTTTTTTTTTTGGTCTTGTTCCTGTCAGTTTCATAAGAATCACAAATTTTCAACACTCTAAACTTAAACATATAAGTGAAAAAAAAAGTTTAATTGACATTTTGGCCAAAAAAGTGATTTAGCCATGATGACATATTGCCCAAAAACAACAGAGTACAAGAACACCGTCTAGCCTATTTTTGGGTAAAATATGAATTTGATCAATCAAACGGTGTGGTGGCCTCTAGCGTGCTCACATGCTTTTTTTTTTATACACATCCACCCATACATAGACAAAATCGTCGAGAAAACTTTAAAAAAGAACTTTGAAGACTTCAAACATTTAAAACTGTTAAAATCTAAGATAGAATTTTTCCATGATAGCTATAAATTAAATTAAAATAAAAAATTAAAAATAAACATTTCTTTAAAAAAATATATACACTAAATTTGGGTTGCGGCTAAATGAACTCTTCGAATTCATTAGCAACAGTAAATTTATAAAAGCGACAATGCCTATTTCTGTTTAATAAATGATACAAACAATGATAATCATTGTTTAATAATATAACAATTTAGAACATTAATACATTTATAAGATAAATATCCTAACAATCTAGTTACCAAAAGGAAACATACTTATAGCTATGATACGTCTGAGAGATTTTAAATAAAAGTTAAATATTATTTGAACTGTTATTGGTAATCTGAAACTAAACCTTGAGACCCACATAGCAGGCGACATGTCCTGAAGAAGCATCTGGACCCACTTGATGAAAAGAGATGTCCGGTGATTGAGAATGGTCGAGGCAGGGAAACTCTTGATGATCTCCCAGTACTGAAGCATCATTTCGACCAGATTTTCTGTTAAGTCACTCTGCTGACTTAACAAATCAGACATCTCTCTCTCGGAGTCTACACACTGTACATAGCACAACAAATACATTAAAGATGGCAATTCCAACATTTATCCTTGGGCTATTTCATAAGCAAATTCACGTTCTCTACAATTAATAAACTTTGACTTAACGTAACTTTTAGGGCAAATATTAGGTATAAATGATTATAAAGAGATTATAATAAAACGGCCATAAAACAAAACTTCCCGAATAATAACAGAATAGAAGATAACTGCAGATATGCCCATGTTAAGGGTTAGTCTGACTAATCAAAAGTATACTCCACGTTTAAACTGACATTATCAGCTAGATAAGAAAACTATAACCACCTGAACAACTTCAGATTACGTGTACTTTGTAGAAGAATTCTCTGAAATCATATTTTCCCCTCACTTGATTTTACGGTGTTGATGTAAAACAACGCTATTTTCATTGGCTTGCTCATTCATGCACTATGTGATTGTATTTTAGTAATATCCTCCATACAACGAACGCATTTAAATTGTTAAAGAAACATTAAAAATATTATGTATACGAGTTCATAATCTTCGATACAAAAATTCACAACATGATTACACTTTTGTGACAAATATTTTATAAAAAAAATATTTACTAAAAAATACAACAATTCAAAATATTGTTTTTAAGCATATTTTTAGGGAAATTTAATATAGTCACAGCTACAAAGTGTTAATTATATTAAGAGACAATAATCCTTTAATTATTAATACCTATAACAATCAATTCTTCATAAATAGAGTTACGTATTATTTAATATTCAAATTCCATACTTCCATAACGGTTTGACTCTTTCCAGCGTTTTGAAGAAACTCCTTAATCAAGTCGAAGACTGTGCAGATATCCTGTTTGGGTCGAAGACCAACAGAGGCACCGAGCTGTCTGATCTCTTGGGATCGTAGCATTTCCACCACAGTCTGAAACCACAATTATTACTAAAGAAATATTTAACTTAGTAATAATAATACTTGGATAATAAACTGAATATAAAAGGTGAGAGGAAGAGGGAGAAAGCAGTCTTAGGAAATAGAAAGAATGAAATGAATGCATGAAAGAATAAACCATCGGGCGATAAGAAAGAAGGAATCAAGAAAAATGATACAGTGAAAGAGTAGTATAGAGAGGTGGAAGAGTAAGAAAATGAGAAATGGAGAGTGAAGAAAGCATGAAAACTGAAGATGAGAAGAGAATGATAAGTGGGGGATCAGGGGGGAGAGAGAGAGAGAGAGAGAGAGAGAGAGAGAGAGAGAGAGAGAGAGAGAGAGAGAGAGAGAGAGAGAGAGAGAGAGCTATAAGAGGGTTAACATTCTGAGTGCTGAGATATGGAGTGAATATCAAATTAAACAGTTGAAACATTCTAAATGTGTATAATTATTAAGAAAATTAGACTGAGAAGTATTTAGAAGAGAACAAAGAAAGGAAAATGAAGAGAGTTAAGCGAGAGGTATTGAAGAAAGTGGGTACCTGGTAATTTGAGAGCATTGACTCGTACTCGTGCAGCGTTGCTGTCAGGGTGGACGTGAGCCCTTGGTTGATGCTGGTCAAGTTGAAGTACTTCTCGCACCTTGTACCCAGAGTGTAGAGGGGGTGTTGTGGCTGGCCCTCTCCTTCCTAAACAGCCCGTACATTTTAAACTGTCTTCAACAACAATTTAAGAGTACTACGTTGACAAGTGCATAGTTTATATTACAACTTATTTAATATTTTAAAAAATCAAAATTTTTTAAAATATTGTTTTCGTGTTGTATTACCGACTTCATAGTTGTTGGTTAATACCAGAACGCAACTATCCCTGACATACAAAAAATTGAAACAGGATGCGTAAGTGCTACCTATTGGAGATAATAATTTCAACTTTACAAACATATGGAGAGCGAACACAGAAATCAAGTTAAAAAAAAGTGCAAGCTCAAATCAAGCACAGATCAGTTATATCTTATTATAAATTATATATGTTATATATCGTATAATATGCAGACATTCTTGCGAAAGGATTAAGTCAAGCTCTAGACTGAGCGGTAACGTAAATATTAAAGAACCTGTTACTAGGTAATGATAGTCACTGAAGAGCTAATTTTAAAGATGGTTTCCAGAACCAAATAGAATGGATAGCATACATCAACTTCAAGGAAGGCTTACCAAGAGTAAACTAAAATGTCAAAATATAACGTGAAAGAGTTATTGTTCAGTTGGGTGATCAGCCTGAACAAATGATAGGCATCAATCATGAAGAGTCTCACATGTGCTTACACTAACGAAACAAAAATCCGTCAGTTCTCAACAAAGTTAAACAAATTAATGTAGTTAAAACTCTACTCAAAAGGAAAATCAAACGAAAGCAATTCTCTACGAGAATAATTTGTTATTTAAATAATGTCTATTCAATTTGTATGAATCACACTTTCAAGACTAACGAGACGTTTTCGGCAGGAATATTCCAATATTACTTCAAGATAAATCCAGGTAAGTCATTTCATATTCTTCTTAAGTCTCAGAGTATTAACACATTTTTGAATTTGCGTAAATTTTATTTTTAGCATCCGGAAACATTACTTCATATTTTTTCTTAAAAAAAAGAACACGGTTTTGTAAAATTCATCTCTTCTACTATAATAAATGCACTTATTAGAACAACAACCATATATTTAATACTGAACTAAACATTTTTTTTAATACTAACACATATTCCTTGAAGAGCAATACATTACTGAATGGAGTTTGAGGTAAAGTTATTAGTTCCATGAAACAAGCCAAAACAGACCTTAAGCAGAGCAATCATTGAGTGCTTTTCTTGAAGGTCAGTCAGTAGGTCCCTCTGTTTGTTATTTAGTGTTAACCATTTTTCCAAAAGTTCTACGAATGCGACCAATTCAGTCTCCACCTTATACCTGGAACAATAAAGTTTTGTTAGTTTATATATAGTAACTATCAATGTCCAAACACAATAAGAAATCAGAAAAACGACTAAGATCTTTCAACCGTAATAAGATGTTAGTCATTTTTCTCATTTCTTATTGTGATATGGACGTTGATTGTTATTTCACGTGTTTATTATGAAATCTTGTCATAGTGATTATGTGGTGCTAACACATCGAAAGGCAAACAATATGATAGCATCGCAGCAAACCGATACATCTATTATCTAAATTCACAAAAACTTTTAGGGGAATTCAGCTGATTTCAATCAGGATTCCCTTAGCTCAAAATTGCCCAATAACTAGTTCTCTTAAGGAAATACTATCTCAATATAATTTTATATATGTGAAATATATATCTATGTTAATATATTAATATTAGCATATATACAACTTAAACTTGTTTACAAACCTACTCCCTCCCATCACCCACAAACCGACAGAAATCATCAGATGCAAAAAAGAATTCGCAGCACTTTAAAACATTAATCAAATCTATAGTTCACTTTACTTACTCTACTTACAGAAAAAAAAAACTGAAACTGAACATTACTATAAGTAAATAATATATTATCAAAAACCCATGGATATTCATTTAATTAATTTGTACACTAATGTTGCTAGTCCATTTACCAATTATATCAAGGCGAATATAATGTTTCCAATGTTACAGCTCTTTAAGTTTGTATGATTTTATGCCTGAAGCGCCCCCCCCCCCTCCCACATTAAAGGATATTCAAGGATATGTGTATGAGTAAAAACACGAGTGTTTACTTTTTGTAAAGTTGAGCCAACAGACACTTCACAGACATATATACTATTGATTCTACCAACTACAAAATAAAATCGGGATTATAAATTCAATTTAAATCGTATTGATTAAATAAAGCAAGCGTCACATGAGTGCTTGAGTCTATGGACCGAGTAGTTCTGAAGCATTGAGAATGATTAGAAACTGGGTAAGCCGGCAGTCAGAATGGTACACTCCTTAAAACACTACTGACAATCCTGTACAAATAGGCACATTTCTATAAACATACATTTGAAATCAAGCTCCCCTTGATAATATATAACTTCGTTATTCACTGCGTTATATGCTTGGCGAATCAAATTTATAAAAATAGAGCATACTAAATAGTTGACGGGTAAAACATGGAAAGATTATATCTGCAATTTGGCATATGGATAGTAAACTGATCTTGCATGAGAAAAGACAAGACTCCTTCATCGATACATTCAAAATGTACGAATACGAATGAAGTTTTCAATACAACGCGTAAAGATGACTCATTTCAACCCAAGATCTCCATGACCTGAGCTGTCAAAAGTTAGCTCAAGTGATGGGCCATTGAGGGAGTTAACGATTCTACCAGTGCTTTGTATATGAACCATGGGTGGTGTACGGAAAAGGAAAGTACCAAGCTTTATGAAGCATAAGTTTAGCGATGTCCTTGAAAGAATCCTGGAACTTCTAATCCTAAATGATAGCATTAGTCGCTACTGACTGAGATCATAGATCATTAATTAACTCTACATCACACAGAAGTCATCATGCAACGAAAATGGGTAGCTTAATGAATAGTCCAGCTCGGAAGTTTATAATCTATGATATTTGAAAGATAGTTATTTATTAGCTCTCTCTGACACTTACAGTTGAAACAAAGGGCTTTCCGTCTATTGTGCTGTGGATTCACTGATTAACTGAAAGCGGTAATCCTTCATTTATCATTTTAAGAACCACTTTCCAGAATATCTATCATTAGTCCAATGACAATGTCAAGAGCTCAGAATTGTCTTTCAAAAAGCGTCACTACATACAAGTCAATGGTATTGAACATTATTTTCACAGAAATAAATAAAAATATAGTTATTCACAAATTAATAATTTCAGAATAACTTATTATAGAAAAATCCGTCATACTGCGTAAATTGTTGTAATCGTTCGACCGTTTAGCACGTTGTGCATCTTAAAGTAGGAAGCAGAACGGCCGAAGCCGGTAGAGCTCTACAACGATTCACAATATATGACGGATTATATACAAAAGACTATTAAAAAACAATAAAACTCACTATGTTTTGTGGTTTTCTTTTAGTTTATGTGGTTTTATGGTTTGGTTTATTGTGTTCTTTGTTTTCTGTGGTTGATATGCCGTGGTTGTTTTTGTTTTCACTACTATTGAAGTCAATAAATTGTTTTTTTCCTTAAAAATGCCAAATAATTTTGGGCGAAACGTCGGTATATAAACAGGAGTGTTATTTCTTTAGACCAAAAATCCTCAAGAAACCCATCTATGAAGTTTAAGAATCAGTGGTCGAGAAGTTATATCAATATTTTAAAAATATATGACTCAATAATATACATTAAAATCTGCAACAAATTGTAGATGCATACATTGGATCAAACAAAAGCATTATCCTTCAATGGATCCACAAAATAAATTTAAAAGAAAATGTAAGAGGAAGTCATAACGTTTATAGATATTCATGTTAACAATGATGAAGTTCCATAAATATTTGTCTCAGTTTATACTTCTTAAGAGGTTTGCTTGCTCTCTACTGTAATTACTTTGTAAACAATGCTGTTTGAGTGAAATGAGAGATTAAAATCATTAGCGTCTGACTTGTTTTCATTCCAGTCGTGCTCGATTTCAACGATTCTCACAGAGAACATGGCGACCGTCACTTGGCGTTCCAGTTGTTTTCTCGACTGTCTGTTTGACTCGGAGTTTTCTCCTCGCCCTCCTCCGTAGACTGCGCCTGCGCAATACATTTGTCACTACAACTCATAACAATCCTGTACTACACACAGATATTTTATACCAATATCAATTACCAATAAATTAACAATTTTAAAACATTGAAAGTATATTTTCCTTCGATAAAACCTCATAAATGAAAACGATGTACATATAAAAGGATAAAAACATTTAACCCAAATTATAGTGTGAATTATCATCAGAACAGAAAAGAGGGCACATGCTATATCAATTTTCTATTGAAAACTGATATAGCACATAAATGAAGTGACTTTAGCATTTATCAATTTTAAATGAACTTCTAGATATCTGTGAACTTCCACCGATCGTTTCCGATAGTTTTTTCAATGTTTAGATGTTCTTTCAACTAAAGTTACATCATAAATAAAATAGAAAAAATACATCTCTTCAAATAAACTGATCCCACAGTTATACCAATAAAGATCTGTGGAGCAATATAAAATATATATATACCAATACACATAATCGGGCTTATGATTAAATGTCAATAATGGAACGAAATGAAATGTCAATATTTTGTCTAACATACTATGTATTTAGACATTAACATAAACATTCGGGCACAAATCTAATATGGCTAACATGAATTGTATTACCAGCTTCTAGACAAGAACAAGAAGATAACACTTGAGGTCAGGGTATATGCACTAAACGAATATTTATGTCTAGGTCAAAGATCTAACGTCTTGCTTATTGAGTGAACAGTGCTACAGTATAGCATACTGTCCTCCGTTCCGAATGATTAATGCGTTGGAATCGTATTATTGCTTACGAAGCTCACTTCGTAGGTGAAAAGAATTAGTGAAGGAATTCACTTCAAAAATTATCGAAATTGTCATCAATCGCCTATTCTTCTCGAGCATTGTCTATTTTCAAAACAAAGAATAAATCAAGAATCTGCAGTTCTTGAATCTTTGATTGTACTGTTTGCTCAAACTAAAAAAAGGAAATTTAAAAATATTTTAAAATAAGTTTTATCAATGAAAACTTTACGTGAACAACTATGAAGATTCAAGATTTTTTGAACGTTTCCTATTGTTAAAAATTGGCGGTATTGAAGGATTTTTAGCAGATCTGAAATTGAAAGTTGAAAGACTGTTAAGACAGAGAAGGATAGTTAAGACATAAGATCTAGTATAGCTCGTTTGAGGCAGACCTGTATAGCCGGCCTCGTGCATGGGGGTCCAGTCAATGAGGGGATCGTAGACGAAAGCCTCCAGCAGAGTTAGTAATGACTCCTTTTCCGACTGCAGCAATTCCAGCACCTTCTCGCAAGTCAATCTGAACAACCCCTGAAACATCAGTCAAACTTTTAGCCCATACTCTTAAGTTGCAATCATAAACAATAAACTCATCACTACAGCTTGTCATTACTAGCAGTAGAAATCTGATTTCAGACATTTTCAAATTTCTTGTATGGTAATTATTAAAGTAGAATAGTCTGCTAAATCGCCAGGAAGTGCAAGCAATATTTTAAACGTAAAAAAGCATAGCACTAAATAATCGTTATTAGGCTCTCCTTTCATAATGACTTTGAAATATTTTAAAATTCCTGATCTTAGGATTCATCCTGTTTATAATATGTACAATGGAACAGAAAAAATACTTCGCCATCATACATGCATATAGTACTGTGTGATATTTCAGGGGTGCGATCTTCCTGAAAAGTACTAGTTTTTTAAATCAGATATTACGACAAAAAAGAAAAAGTTTTAACGAAAACTTAGGAGCTATGAGAAACTTCTATTGTTAAACATCCTCCAGCATGACCACTACACGAGCAACAATGTAATTATAGTTGAGCGACAGCCTAAGAGTACTCCTGGACCTTCCTACACCAGATTTGGGAGTTAAGAACTAAGAATAAGTGTGACTCAGTCCCCTTACAGGTATGCCAGTGGAGGCCGCTAAGCAAACAGTGCGTCATCGAGAGCTGTGTAAACAGTACTAGTTCCTGGCATTGCAGTGAGAACACTACTGACTAACTCAACTACTATTAATGTCCTCAAGAGCTCGTGACATGGAGCAAGTAAGAGTAAGCCATCGAAACAACGGCTTCTGCATGGACCAGTAATACTTTAAAAATGGATGCATTTAATTTATTCAGGAGAAGAAAAGAGAAAAGAGAGTAACTACGAGATCGGATTAATAATGGGAGCATGACAACTATTCTAAGGAATGGGGAAGTTAGACGTCAATAATTGAAAGTGGAATGAAACTTGAAACAGATCCATTTGGAGATTTACTGCACCTAATAACTCTGCTTGCTACACGTCAAGATAGTGCGATGCACCTCGCTTTGCTTGCAGAGCATAACTTGCCTTTCCAAGCCATAAATAGACAAGCCACTTGCCATACTTCTTCATTTGAGCAACACCAGATCGACTAGGATGGACACAGGTCTTTTCACAGCAGGCAGAACAGTGAGTCGCTGGTCTCACAATGCGGAGAATACGCCAGCCTGCCAGTAAAGCAAACATGTGTGTTCTGCTAGTAACGCAAGCCTTACCGGCAGCTTGCAAGCTGTTCTCACGTCCCCAGTCACTGGCAACCTAAACAGGGTGGTCCGCGATCCACTGCGAATGTTGCCATTAGATGCCAAATTAAATTTTTTCAATTTAATAAGACTGACTTTTTATTCTCGCATGATTGCTTTTGTTTAGAACCATTCCTAAACGCGTGAGAGGAGTGTTGCTTCTGTAATAACTAATAAACCTACTGTTAGTGAAATCATTCAATGGAATAAAAGGAATAAGAAATGTAAATGCAATCTAATACCTACCAGTCAGGCACAGAGTTTACCTATATATTAATATTGGAATTTTTTTCGTGTCATTTTAGTATTTATTAAAATAGATCAAATATAGTAAAATTAATAATAAAGCAACTAATAATATTTTTATTATTAACTATATCTGATTAATCATTTTTGAGAATATTTTGATTATATGAGGAAGACTGGATTTAATGGTTTACCAGTAATAAAACAGAGAAACAAACCAAAAACAAAAAGTTTCACTCGATCAATAATAAAATATCTCAACAGAGAATTATGAAAAATAATCACGTTCCATATTTAAGGCTTTGTTTTTCACAAAGTTTTTTCCAAAATCTGGCATGAAGCCCATGACTCTAGATAGCTCAATAAATTCCTAGCAACAGTTCCTACTTGCTGAATAGATAGTTCAAATAGATATTCCAATCTCTTTCAAACATATGGTCAACCATCATGGCTGTTTTAATGCTTCTTGGCATGTTGAAATAATAAGATCTGGAGTGGCCTACACTCAGTTTTACTATGAGTAAAAAAAATAATTCCTTGACATCCAATTGAGTTTTGGTTTCATTTTGATGTCTCTATCGTGTCACGTTACAGTCAAACACTGGGTGAATTATTATCAAACTTATTTAAAACCAATTAAATTATTTTCTTTGTTTTATTTTAGCTATAGAACAACCTGGTATGTTATTGTTATTATCAAACTAAGGCCCTTAGCCATATATATATATTATATATAGTTTTCCAGTTTAGCCTTTCATCTACAAAACTCCAAGGCATACTTTAAGTACAATCCCCCCAACGGTGGGGATTATAATTATAAGTCAATTATAAGTCAAAATTGATACTCTCTATTGCAAAACACTTTTTTCGTTATTAAAAAAAATGAATTTTTTATCCCTTATTTCGAATGTCAATGTCAACATAATTTCAAAACTCTAGAGTAAGTAGTTAGGAGCGAAAAATTTGTAACGCACATTTTGGAAAGAAATGACATTCCCATCATGCAATATTGCCCGAAACAGTAGGACACATCTACATTATAAAGTGTTTACTCTATTTTATTAGACCATAACTAAAATAAATGTTTAGCATTTATAATAATGTAAATATTTTTAGATTAATGTTCAAATTATTTTCATTAACAAGAGAGGATAGAAATTTTCTGTCATAGAAAACAAAAGATAAATATACCTAGTGAATAGTTTGGAAACCAATGAACTAAATTACTTCATATATTTTCATCAGAATTGACCTATAATTTGCCCTATAAAATATGAAAGATTCTTAGCCTTCAGAGACATATTTAAGAACTCTAAAGAAAGGGTTTACTGCATTCCCAACAGTTGAGTGTTTTCGTCTATTTGAGCAAAAATTCAATTTTAGGGAATCCTGACAAATTCTAGGCACAATTAGTGCGTAATTAGGTGTTTATAGTTTATTAGGTTGAGGGCCATATGGGGAAAGGGCAAAATATTCATTAAATACCAATTAAACTTTAACAATCAATCAAGTGAAGTGACAAATCATTGATCACTGGTGTCGATTAATCAATCAATGGGTAAAGCTTCATTTAAGCAAGATTCTTAACACGTGAAAGATTGTAATAAACAATATAGTTAGGCCAATATGTTTCTTCCAATGAATATATCAATTAAAATCACATTAATTAGATACATATAAATAACTTAATATTATTGGGTATAAAATATTACACAAAGTAATATAGTAAATAATTGTCGTCCGTTACTTCAGTACAATAATTTCTAATAACAAATGGTTTAAAATATAGTTGATAGTTCTGTAGCTTATTATATTTATAGTAATACATATACATATACATACATAAATTTATACATAAATGAAGCGATATATACACAAGAATACAAGAATCGAGCCATGGTTCAATAATTAAATTGGTTGTAGCGATACCAACAGTTGAAGGTAGCATCCCAACAAATCAAAGTTTAGATACAAAGAGATAAATGTCTTTTAAGGGATTGTTTTTGAGTATAGTAAAGGCTATACTAAGGGAGAGTCCCACGAAAGGTCAGTTTAATAAAAAGCAGGTCTACGAGTACTAAGCACTCGAGATGAAGCCATGAAACTATATGCTTCACAAAACTCCATCGAAATATTAACGAAAGAAATGTTCTTCATTAAGGATTCACATGCTTCATGTAACGCAGTCCCACAAAATTTTTGTAACTGATAGAAGGTACTATTTCTAGAAAATTTTCCTTCTGACAAAAAAAAGTAAAATTGTTTCGGTCCATTTGGTCAGTAAATGGCCGGTTACAATAAGTAATTTGGGATGGATACTCGAGAGACGTCAACGATCAAGGGGTGTGGTGCAGAGGGCGTTTTGTTTATCGCCAAAACGCCTTGCAGAGGACAATCGATCCAACTCAGGGTCTAGGTCATCTCTTGTTGCATCATTCCTGTTTGTCGCAATTCCAATACATTACACTGCTTGGCAAACATTTGCAGCAAACTGTAGCGCCATCCAAACAACTCTAACACTACATAACAATGTGACCGTCCACAAAGCATTTCACTGCACTGCAGCCTCCCTCAAGCAAGTAACTGCCCGAAGGCTCTCAAAACAGATCTTATCACTTTCCCTTTGACATTATTTCTCAAGAAATGTAAGCGATGTCAATTAAAAAGCCCAATCAATGTATGATTCCTCTCATATCATTTTGTTGAAGGTGGGAAATTTCTATCCTACAATTGGACAATCAACAATCTACAGTCTTTTGTTCATAAAGAGCACTATATTCTAGGAACTCTTCCGAACCAAAGAATTAGATGTGCGAATTTGTTTGACAATTTCGTACTTTAGGTAACAAAATTAATTTTACAGAATAAGAAATAAAAACATGATATAAATTATTTTAAAAAAATAAAAAAATTAACCTTAAAATTGTTTGTTTTGTATTATCTTTTGTATTTATACTATCTTTTATGCTGAATTACTCATATAAATATTTAAAAAACAGTCAGTAATATATTACCTTACAAATAGCGACATTAAAAAAAAGAAAAATAAAATTAATTTTCTCAACATAAGTCAGGCAAATTTCAGGTAATGACTCCAGATGTAAAATCTATTACATCTGTAATTAAAACCTAACTACTCATTTTCTAAGAAAGATCTTAGCCCCATTTTTTTGAAATTTTATTGTTGTTTAGACAATGTTTTTTTTTATTTCACATATTTACAGTTTATTCTTGTTATACATATGTATACAAAACAAATTATTGATCAGGAATCTGTTAAATTTTCCTCGTTCAAATCAAACTTTGAAAGCCAACGCTTTGATTTAAAATTCGTACTTTGGAACCTCCATATGTAAACAACCAGCTGTATGAAATTTCGAAAGCACACATAATAAACTATTACATTAGTTAATATTAGAATTAGAAAAAACCGTCATACCTCGAAAGTTGATATCGGAGATGTTGGAGCGCTTTCGGATCTGGTCCATCTTCATTCGCAACAGTTGCGAATGAAGATGGACCAGATCCGAAAGCGCTCCAACATCTCCGATATCAACTTACGAGGTATGACGGTTTTTTCTAATTTTAATATTAATCTTACTAACCTCAGTGGTAATAACAATTTGCATGTATTTATTACATTAGTGCTTTAAAATGAAGAATTTTAGAAATAAAACTTGAACACAAAAGTCAGCTTAAATACGAATGTTCTAATGTAATATTATAAAGACACTTACTTAGATTTCAATTCTAATTTGGGTAAAATAAATGGAATATTTCAATTTACAGGTTTTGTGAGTTTTAAATATGCTTGATTGTGTATATAACTTGAATTGATGTTTTATTTATTCATGTCATAAAATAAATCACATTTTTCACTTTTAAATGATTTTTTGTTTTATTAAAACCCTTTTTCAAAAATTCAGAGTTAGTACATGGTATTCCAAAATATCATTAGAAATTATAGAAGAGTAGAAAATATCATTATTAGTACAGTGTTCAGTAAATGCCTCTGTATTTACCACATTAGCAGTCTGTCCTTCAGGTTCATGGAAGAACTGGAACCTCTGTGTTTTAAAGGTCCATAACTTCGCTTCTACGTTGAATTTCCGATCCATTCAGAGCTTTGATTTTAAGTTAGGCATAAATAAATCTACTGTCAAAGTTTTAGCTCGCTATGTCTTATGGTGGCTGCGTTTACTTGTGACAAAATTTTGCAGACAAACCGATAAACAGACAGAGAAATTTTTCTAAGGGTGGATTCGGTTTTTCTAATGTATGAAACGTAAATATAACTTGAAATGAGTCAGTTCTAAGCAATGTATTGATAAAACTTTTCTTTTATTTATATAGGTACTTACAGTGTTTATATCTTGATAATGATAAGAATACTACATCAAAAGCTTGGGGCATATAAGAATATCTTTTCATTGTTTAATAACAAAAAAACAGCAATACAAGTTATTCCTTTCAATCACGTTCAGTGAATTGTTTGATTAATTGTTGCTATGATTTCTTAACACTGATCAGGGTTCTAAGTTCGACCCCTGACCCACTTAACACAAGGGGTTAGGGGTCGTTAATTGCCAAAAATGGATGACACAGTAGCCAAAATGGATGCCAATATAACTAAAATGGTTACCGATGTAATTAAAATGAATGACGTCATATTTAAGATGGTATTCGATGAAATTAAAAATGGATACCAATAAAAATAAAACAGTTTCCGATTCACCAATGAGGAAACTTGGAAAAAACACATGGGCGAAGTTGACACTTGTGGGCGTTGAGGAAAAAAGGGTTTTAAACCCTTATATATATATATATATATATATATATATATATATATTATTATTAACAAATAATATATATTAGTTATTATTTGCAGTATTCTAAATTGTGTTTCAACATCTGGATATATTAAACTGTGATTGTAATGAATTGAATTTGTGTTTCCTCATCTCTCTGCTCATATCAGCTTAGGTTAGGTTGCAGTGATAGCCTACAAGAGAACACACATAGGCCGAAAAACGGCACATTGTGATTCCACTCAATCAACATTCTACTCCTTTGTTTTAAAATTCTTTACTATATATGCAAAATAGGCGTAGGGTTAATCTTTGCGCTCATAATATTACTTAAATTAAACAGTTTTAAAAAAAAATGCTTGTGATTCATTAGATAAATGAATACATATTCTTCTCCAGTGCTCACATTTCCTGCGCGAGCGAGAAGTACTAAAGGAGAAGCTGGGAGCTGAGGCAACTCTGGAAAAAATCCTGACTTGCACCTATATGGCAAATAGCTGCCGACCTATACCGGAGACACCGAGCCATTGAAGCGGAGAGTTTTGGAAGCTCAAACTAAGAAGTAAGAAGTAAGACAATTGAATTGAAAAAAAATTAGTACATGCGAAGGTATTAATTTGCTAGCATGATTATCGTCTGCAGGGTACTTATGTTGGTTTTTTTATTCACAGTAAAAAATGGAAAAATTATTTTTGCAAGAATAAAAATGAATGGTATGTTCTTGAATACTCTTCAATTTTTCCTTCTCTCTTTAGAAGTTAGTCTTACATGCACAATTAACTAGCATAAAGATATTGCAAAAATTATTACTCGAAACAATATTGGTATTACTAAATTTTTCTGTACGCAATATATATTGAGTTTACCAAAATATCACATGTTAGCATTATTGAAAATATGTTCATAAAGTGTTCTATTATGCTGACCACGATATTAAGGTTATATAGAGTTTATCATATGATAGACTCTATGCTAGCCATGATATACTCTATTAGTAAGAATAGAGTCTTTGGTGGAATTTCTTAATATTCGCTTACTTGAACAATAAAATAAAAATATTGATATATACCAAAAGAAGTAACTGTGTCAAAATCCTTATGAAAAGAATACTCGAATTCTTTGGTATTGGAGAGGTTCGGGTGATTAGTCCGATGTTACTTAATCCGCCACTGCACTATTATCTTGTTATCACCCAAAAACGAAGCACAAAAAAAGGGGGAAGGTTCCAGTGAGTATCTGAAAAACTGCATTTACTTGATGTAAAAGTGAGAATTGGCAGTCGTTGCTTAGGTCCAAGGATAGCAATTAACTAATGAGGGTTCAATAGGGACGGAAAAACAAGCTGAAAATAACAAGAGTAGGCAGGAATACGAGTTTTTAATGAATAGAAGAGTGTTGAAAGCTAACGAGCAGGCGCCAACAAATCAAGCTCAACTGTACTGTCCTCCCGAGTCGCCGGCCAACCTCTGCAGGTAAACACTTTGCGATTACAACTTCTCTAGGGAGTAGCATGGCTCCCACAACTTTAAACGACTTTCAAACCAACATAAATATACATTCTTAGATATGATATGACATATTTGGATTAAAGAATAGATTCAGTAATGACATTTGTTGAAAGGGATTTAATATGATAGCATTACAAATGCACTAAGCTTTTACAGCAAACCAACCACCCATTTTAACTATTTACGAATCCACTCCCTTCACCTCTCGGTCAGCTCATCCCTCAATCTGTTTCCAAAATATCATCTGTTTTGTAAAACAAAGAGGGCAGAAAAGACTCAAATTTATACACGACTTCCACCTTACTAAATAATTTTGTAACTATCATCATACTTTTAAAACCAGGAATAAAACTACAATAAGAATTTGACCAGTAGCGAAATGAACATGTTGAGAATAGGTCTTCGCTGCATGTCTCTTGGCTACTCCCTTAGGAGGAGAGCAAGGTGCCTCCACAGCTTGGCTATTGCACCTAACACCAGCGCTGGGCAGCAGTTCCCCGAGGTCCAATGAATTGGTACACCAGGTGACGCCGTGTTCTCAGTAGTGTCAGCTCTCTGTTTGCTTCAAGTACATAACTCTTTACCTTACTCCCTCAGAAGATGGCCAACGCTTGTTTCTTTTTCTGTTGTTTAGTCATCACTCATCTAGCCTTAACTTGTCAACTTCATACTAAGTATTCATAAGGTTTGAGCTCATCTTAAGAATGAGTTTCTAAATTGCTGTACCACTCATCGAGAAGATATTTAATTACCCTGTCTCAATACATTGCAATTCTAGTGTTCACAAACGCTTAGTAGATGTTTCAAATTCTTTGTTTTTTTAAATCTTTGATATTTCTGTTGTATAATTATGTTAAAAACGGCAATCATCAGTAATGCATTAAATAGGATAAATAGGATTCGCAACATAGTGCCAGCAACTTCAAAAAGTTTAGTTTCCAAAAATCTTATTAAAAGTTTAAAGAAACAAGTGAACTAGATAACAAGAAATATTACTGGAAAAAAGAAAAAGAAATATACCTCTACCACATCTGACAGACATGTATGGTGTTTATGAGGGAGTGGAAAAAGTAATAGCAAAATTAAAAAGCTACCACCTATGTTAAATATGTTGGGGGATTGTTATTTAAGGCACAAGTGCAAAGGAGATACATGTACCTCCAAAGCATGATGAGTAGAGTAGAGCTAAGCAACAGATGACTCCTTTGTCAGTCCACCTATCTAGTGAGAGCTTCATTGGACCAGCAAAAGAACCTTGAATGCAGAAGCTGCTGCAAATCTAATATTACACACATCTGAATCTTATTAAATGACCTTAGTTTATACCAGTTTTAATTAATATAACGTAGTATATTTGACAACTAAAAAAAAGTCATTTTAAAGAAATACTGCGGTTTATGAACTTATACGTACATATCAAAACAGAAGCAACAGTAATAAATAATAAATGGGGCTAAGATTTTCCCCATTGATGACCAGAAATCAATCTTTTCAGAGTGGCAATTGAGGTTTACATGTTGATATTTGCTTCAACTGTTAATTATGGAATCAGTCTGGATATAAATAGGATTTGTGCGTAAAGACAAAGTAACAGTTATACTATTTCCTTTTGATTATTTCCATTTTTTAGAAAAAATAGATATAACACCTTAATAATTAAGCCGTTCAAGTACATGACTGCATATTTTAATGAAGCAAGTGAGATAGTAATGAATGTAAGATAAGTAATGAAGCGTAACATAGAAAAACAGCAGAGTTTGGTGCGCTGCAGCTATAGAGTAGTTGTTTCAAGAGTTTTCTCTAACAAAGACCCCACGTGTCCTTTTTCGCTATTCTCGTACATGCCACCGGTAATGTTTCATCAAAATTATATACAGATATCATCACTCTATATAACTTATTGTACATATAATCATCCGGTAGAAAATATATGCTGAGATGATGTTATAGAGTACAAATAAACATTGTTTCTGAAATACAAACTTTAATATATATTTGATATTCTATTAACTTTATTAATAAAGTGTAAGGCAGTACACTTGTGGTGAATAAGGATGGTGTAACTATCAAAACTGTTTCCTAATTCTATTTTAAAATTGAATCTTTAAATTGTCGTTTATGGTGAAATAACTTGACTGGGAGGAAATGTGCTAACTGTGTGAAGCCGATTTGGAGACGTGGATGATGAATGGGTGGAGGTCGGGGGGTGGCCGGTGCGAGGCAGGGAGTCAGTCCGCTGCCGGCAGCTTCGCAGTGATCGTCCGCTCTGTGGCCAGACTGTCGACTTGGACGCGTCAGGCATTCCCACGGATCTACCTCACCACTACAAACACTTTGTAACCATTCCAGCTTTACAACCACGCCGGTAATAACAAGAAATATAGTCTTACACTCTTTACAGTGGCCTGCTGTGGATGGCCAAACCCCAGCATAGCCTTACATTCTGTTAATACTTTCATCATTGTCACAGTAAAAACAATTACCACAGGTACAGGCGTCACGCACCTCAAGTTTCCATTGCCAACAGAAAGTGAGTTTGCTTTCATATAGTTTCTATATTTTCTCTACGTAATGTTCTAATTCTACATTATTATTTGCATTTATCTTCAACAATAAAATACATACACCTCCATTACAAATAATTAGATAACTGAAGCTTTAAGACTTAGGCCCATACTCAATACTCTTGTATGTTTCTGTCAGTGTTAAACAATTAGGAAAGCAGGATGGAAGCGCAACACAGGGATTACCTTTTCTTTCTTTGCTGAGCATAACAATGGCTTTGTTTAATTAACACCTCCATTTCATTTACCTGAAGCAAATATGAACATGTAAATGCCTTAATCCAGTCTGGGGGTAATTTTGATTTTTACTATACTTTTCCTGTTCACCTGGTCTTCGGAACATCACTGGAACTCCTATTAGTCCAAATGATATATTTTCAGTGTTTACTTTCTTACAGGTGATTTATAAATAGAATTTTTTAGAGTTTTTATTCGAAATCTAATTACATAATGCTATACAAATTATGGCTAATACTTGTATCCAAATTAAACTCAATAATAATAATTGCCACATTTTCACTGTCATTATATATACGTACACAGAAACAAATAATCAGCAACCAGTCAATTTTCCAGGTTCAAATAAACTTTAAATGGCGATGATACAGCGTATAAAGCTTTTTTTTTTATATAGCTTTACAATAAAAGAGAGACATTTGAAGCAGTCTACATTCAACTATACGATTATTAAAAGTATTACCTTCGCTCAATTTCGTTACCTCATTTATTTAATGCGTCTCATGTTGTCAATTAAAAGTGAGTGTAATCATAGGTTACAAGCTAATGAGTTCCTGCAGACAGAATACAACAGTCTCTGTTTGAAGTGTAATATTCCCATTCTGATCTCATAACACAACGGTCATTTTAAGACAGTACTTGATACACATTTAGATTCCAAACTGACCAAAACAGCGAGTTGAAATCAATACGTTTCCCTTTTGGAACAACGTTGCTACTTGTGGAATATTTAAAAAATTTTCGATGAACACCCATACAAACACAGGGAGGCATACAAAATCAAGAATAGGTTCAGAGGCGCTTGAAACATGTAAATCCGATAAAATTACATCATCAAAGGATTTCTCCATCATTACTACAGTTTACACACAGTAAAGTAAAAATACGAGTTTACAGAACAATCGCCAATTAAACACGCATCACTAGACAGAAAATAACAACACATATGTGCATCATTTGATGTGGTTTTAATTATTGATGGTCGTATAATGTCTTAAATTGTTTTTGAGTGTAGGTCAGTGCAAGTAGGTTAAATAAAACTGAAACTTTGATTTTGAACCAGGAAACTGACCGATTCCTTATTAATTTTGATTCAATGCTATTTTACACGTAACGTTGTTTATATATACAAATTAAAAATACGGCAATTACAACAGCCTGAGTGACACCGTGATACTGAGTTCTAGAGATACATGAATAATGGGTTTCTTTTTTATTTGTGTGTTTAGCTTAAAATTATGGACATCTATTATAACTACATTGAAACCATATTCTATATAAGAACGTAATAAAAAAAAACTGGATGCAATTCTAGGGTACCAATCCATTTGTATAGCCAAATGTTTTTATTACTGAAAAAAAAACAACAACACAAGAAATCTCTAATGTAACTCAGTTCCGGCATCAGTGAGGACTACAGGATCACCGTGCAATTAGCACATGGTTTCACATTTTCGAATTGTAGTGTTTTCTTCATATAAATATACGAATAAATACAATAAACAATGTGAATTGACACGATAAAAATAGTTTGAAATGGTTAAGACGTTATGACCTAGTCATTGTTAAGGTTAAAATTCAATGTAATTAATCGAGTATATAGTTACCTGAAACATTCTCGGTAGTAGAAAGAATATTTTGATAATGTAATGAAACAGGTAGTGTGCAAATTTTGACTGTTAATACCTTCCAAATTGTAACAATTCAAATTTATTCGTCAATTTTTAAATAAGTTTAACAAAACGTTTTAATTATATAATATAATAAATAAGTTTCACAAATTACTATAAATAAGTATGTTTGAATCAATAATGGTTGATGGTGTTCGTAATTTGCTTCCACTGTTATGGAAGCAAAACCCTACATCAACCTAGAAACCCCGTGCACCTGTCAAGATATCTGGTCAGCCGTCGAGTGCTGAATTTATGAAAACAAAATTAATCTAATTAACTTTGTTTTTACAATCCTGTTAGATTTAATGAAATAAATTAAACATAACTATCAATCTCAAGAAAGTTTGGGTGTATATTTTATTAAACAGTGTAACAGATCTGTGTAAAATACCACCTAGTGCTTGTGGTGGCAGTCTACATGGTGTTAGGCCGAACTAAAGGCTGTTAGAAAAGTGCCTAGAATGACCTAGTGCCTTGTGGTGGCAGTCTACATGGTGTTAGGCCGAACTAAAGGCTGTTAGTCAAGTGCCTAGAATGAGCTAGTGCCTTGTGGTGGCAGTCTACATGGTGTTAGGCCGAACTAAAGGCTGTTAGAAAAGTGCCTAGAATGACCTAGTGCCTTGTGGTGGCAGTCTACATGGTGTTAGGCCGAACTAAAGGCTGTTAGAAAAGTGCCTAGAATGACCTAGTGCCTTGTGGTGGCAGTCTCCATGGTGTTAGGCCGAACTAAAGGCTGTTAGAAAAGTGCCTAGAATGACCTAGTGCCTTGTGGTGGCAGTCTACATGGTGTTAGGCCGAACTAAAGGCTGTTAGAAAAGTGCCTAGAATGACCTAGTGCCTTGTGGTGGCAGTCTACATGGTGTTAGGCCGAACTAAAGGCTGTTAGTCAAGTGCCTAGAATGACCTAGTGCCTTGTGGTGGCAGTCTACATGGTGTTAGGCCGAACTAAAGGCTGTTAGTCAAGTGCCTAGAATGAGCTAGTGCCTTGTAGTGGCAGTCTACATGGTGTTAGGCCGAACTAAAGGCTGTTAGAAAAGTGCCTAGAATGACCTAGTGCCTTGTGGTGGCAGTCTCCATGATGTTAGGCCGAACTAAAGGCTGTTAGTCAAGTGCCTAGAATGAGCTAGTGCCTTGTGGTGGCAGTCTACATGGTGTTAGGCCGAACTAAAGGCTGTTAGAAAAGTGCCTAGAATGACCTAGTGCCTTGTGGTGGCAGTCTACATAGTGTTAGGCCGAACTAAAGGCTGTTAGAAAAGTGCCTGGAATGACCTAGTGCCTTGTGGTGGCAGTCTACATGGTGTTAGGCCGAACTAAAGGCTGTTAGAAAAGTGCCTGGAATGACCTAGTGCCTTGTGGTGGCAGTCTACATGGTGTTAGGCCGAACTAAAGGCTGTTAGAAAAGTGCCTAGAATGACCTAGTGCCTTGTGGTGGCAGTCTCCATGGTGTTAGGCCGAACTAAAGGCTGTTAGATCACTGTTATTACTCAACAGGGAAATAACCAGGTGTCGTAAAGGTGTTAGGTAAATCCCTCTTTTTAGTTTGTTTGCTTCAAACAAATTCTTCCCCAAATTCAATAACCCAAGTAAACTATAACAAATCTACAATTTAAAAAATGAGAATACTACTTTCTTGCTAAAACTGGGCAGAAATAGTTTGATTACTGATGAAGAGGGTTGTTTCTGTTACAATAAACACAACATCGAATATGTTCCAAAAAACAATTTAACATCTTTGGCATTGGTTATCCCTTTAAATATGTACAATAAACTAAAATTAGAATTGTCTACCAGCCATTATGTTTTTACAGCGATGTAAAGGAAAATAAGAGTGGCGTAATTTCGTTATTTTTAAAAGTTTTTTACAAGCAAGAAATTATTACAAGATGAATCGAGAAGACTTTAAAAGTTCGCAAAGGCGGTTGTTACGTGATTTGGATAAAGGGGATACTTTTCCTTACAACTAACCGATTCGACGGATACAATGCCAGTAGTATTCAGCATATTTTATTGAGAATGAAGAAATACTACAGTTACTATCAATGCATGAGGAACAAGGGTGAAGCTAGGATATTTAAAAGAGCAATAAAATTACTTAACCGAGGGTAGTATGCCTTTATATAAAATATCATGAGCAATTCCCGAAGTCCTACCAGCAGCCGTCGGTTACAATAATCATTTATTTACATTGCAAGAAACGTTAATATTTTCTAATCTTCACGTATTACTCTGTGCTATACTTCCTAAACTTCAGATGGTTTCACATACATGTAGAAATAAGATGGTTTCTATGTTTCTAAATCTTTAGAAGTTTCTTTATTTCTAAAGGTTAAAGGTTTGGGCAATATAATAAGTTGTTTTTTATTATATTGGACATTTTTAACTGATATATGTTACGTAAAATTCGGGCAACGAATACTGAAACTCTAAACGAATCTGAACTAGATAACATAGAAATGTTTTATTTAAATGAAATTGTCAAAAAACTTTCATTGACTACATATAAGTACCAAATGGTAAACAAACAGTATAAAAAGGCAAAGAAGTACCTTTTTTCACCAAAGGACTATAAATTGATTTGAGAATGAAAAGCGACAGACAGAGAATGTGGTAGATATACAAGACATAATATACTAGGCATTCATTTATAACTCCTAGTCATAATACAGAATTTCAAAATTTTTTCTGTAGTCTGATTCTTTTTGCGCCCTAAAGGTTGAAAACTACTGGCAGTTTAATCTTAGCCTTAATTACTAATCTGGAATATTGTTCTTAAAATGTAATTTTAAGGATAAAAACCAAAATCAATATCAAATTGAGGATGACCTCAATCCCTATCCATTATTAATGCAAAGATGGTTAAGATAGATGGAAATTTGAAGTGGTTTCAGCTAGGGTTAAGACAGCTTTACTGCTGGTCACGCTCATTTGTATGGTAATGCACTCGCTTCATGTATTCTCAACGCTATTCAATCCTCTTCAAATCACTCGTTTTGTTTTGCATCACACACTATCATTTACACCCCATGATTCTTGATAACTAATCAAACTTGTTTTGTCTATAATTTAGCAGACAAGAAATGACTGAGGTTACAGTCCAGGAATAATAAACAACACCAACTTCGTTGGTTTTAAACAGAAAACCGTACTGAGAACCTTAAAACATACTAACGAAGGTAAATCAAATGTGCCTCCTTTAGTATAAACAGGCAGATTCTTCAAAACAATGGCTGGTAATACTGATAACTGTGATTGAAACACATTTCTACCAGGCTACGAGTTAGATACCAGCAACATGTCGCACAATTCTCAGAGTTTAATTCTACTGTTTTAATACAGTTTTTTTTGTCGTGGAGTTGATGCCAGCACTGTTCTCTTCCATGCATCCATTTCAGTTTATACTACACACAGTTATAAAAATTGTATGATTCGTGATGATATCTAGCTACAGTTCGTATCATAAAAGACAAATGCGTTTTATGTTGAATAATGTGTGTAGTTCGTATTTACATAGCCTCTAATTAAGTCAACTGTCAATGATTAACTTATGACTGTCTAGATCGTGAACAAGATATCATAATTTTGAAACTGAAATAATCGTTGCAAAAATGTGTAAAGACTCTTTGTTTGGTATTAAGAGGACTCTGGTAAACAAAGAGAATAGTCGTGCTATAGATGTTGACATTCTCTCACAATCAGTTAGGTTACGTGCTCTAACAGTTGTTGATATCAGTTGGTACAAAACAACTAGTGCCACTTGGAGGGATGTAAGCACAGTCCAACTGCAGAGTTAGTGCGACTCCAAGTGGAGATCAAGTTCAGAGAGGGAACTGTCAAGTCAGACGAAACAGTACTGCTCCATAAAAAATTGTCATCTCTCATCTCCTTTCAGCTACCAAGATATTATAAACCCACTTTTCTCTACAAATAATTTCTCTAGGATTCGCATTTCCGATTCATTTTTATTCTTAGCCGCTTTCAGGATAACCTAACTTTATCTATTTTTACAAAAGATTCCTAACGAATCATGATATTCGATCAGAAATATATAATTAAAATTGTCCCTTACATACTTATTATAATAATCGGAATACCAATATTGTTCCACTAATATTGTTCCTATGTATCTTCTACAGGAAGAGTTTGTTGGATTTGAATCATTATGACGAGCTGCAAGCATTGCAAGGTTTGGTTAGAGCTGATAGTATCAGATTAATACAATCTTTATAAGTAAATGAATATTAGTTTACTAATAAGGGGAAGACGAAGGGAGTCAGGGAGGTGTGAATAGACGAGGGAATAATCAGAGTACTCGTAGTCAGCACTCATCGACAAGCCGACAAACAAATGATAACGTCCTAGGCATCATCCACTCTCAGAAAATGTGAAGAGAGCGAAAGATATAGCCTTGACAAAGGCGTTACTGTGGCCTGAGAGTCAAACTGAACCTTAGTAAGCTTAGGTAGTACTTCTTTAATAAAGAGTGTATGTGTGTTTGTGTGTGTGTGTGTGTGTGTGTGTGTGTGTTTGTGTGTGTGGGTATTTATGATTAGTTATATCATACGCCACAAGTTGAATGTTACTTGAAGAGTTTACTTTCCTCTCAGTTCATCATGTGAGAATAGATGGTAGGAAGATAATATACGCATTTCACCCCTTCATTCATTAAACACTTATTGTTTAGAACTATACAAACAGGACTATAAAGCAGGCGAAGCATTAAAATTCATACAGTTGTAACTTACTTGGAATGAAAGAAGTTAGTTGGTTGAGAATGTTTATTTTAAATGTAGTTGCTTAAGCTTTTATTTTAACACAATTCATCATCAGGTTAGAAACAAAGGAGTACAGTAAATTAATATACGAGCTAATATATAATAAAATACATACTAAAAAGAATGAGCCAAACAGCTGACAAGACAACAAGCCAAACATGCGCTCAGTAGGTGAAATGTAAATAAATACAATATAGTGTAGAACTAGACAGGGTAGGTCGCAAGCGTCGACCACAGAGTGGCTCGAATCTCTTCACCCTTAGTTTGCATTGTCATGAGTATGTATAGTTGATTAGTAGAGATGGCATTAATAACCGTAGATACGCCAAGTGCAAGAAAAAAAATAGATCAGATCGACATTAGACTTTCCACATCAAGCAGACATTTAAATATGCATTGTATCTTCTTTCATAGAAGTAATATGCAAAAAGTGGCAGCGCTAATAAATGTCTAATGCAGGCAATGTGTTAAGGTTTGGTTGGTTGCAGTGGCAGCCTTACAAAGAGAACACACGAACATTGGCTGTCCAAATGGTATCTGGTATACGACCAAATAACAAAGTAACATGAAAGCACTCAAGACCTTTAGCATGTCACATAATCTGTCATTATGTTAATTAAGGCTTAAAGCTAAGGTGTAAGGAACAGTCTAGTTCCTTCCAGTGTTATTCATATTAATTTTACCAAAAATCGATTCCTCTCCAAAATGACGTCAAATCACTAAAGGCGTTCTCTTTTATAATGTGAAAAAAAAAGCCGCTTAGATATTGCATTTTTTAGATAGCCTTTTTGGTTGGATAGTTAGCACTGGTGACGTACTTTCTCGACCGACTGACGTACACACATTTTTCTTTACCCACCTCACTCATTTATTCCATTTTTTTTAAAGTCATTCACATCTAAATAAGATGGCGATTTTCTTGTTCATTTTGTTTTTAAATATCTCTTAGGAAAACCCCAAAATAAAATATAAGTTAAAGAAATTGTGACAAATCTTCTACTACCATATAACCTGTTTAATTTGTATGGAAAACAGTAAAACAAAACGTCTTGAATGACGCATTAAATTATATGGTTTTCTCCAAAGTGAACTGAGTAATGGAGTATTGCTTGAGTGAATGATGGCATTCAAATGTACGTACAAATTAAAGAAGGCGGAACATCTATTACCTAACAGAGTCCAACCGCTCTCCTCGTCTCTCTTCTAATCTTAGTTTTATTTTACTAACTCCCCACCTAACAGGATTTTTAAACATTCCTTTGTGTTTCATGTTGTTGTTAAATGTAACGCTTTGTCAGACAAAAACATGGAACAATATTCAATGGTAATGCTCTAAATGTTCTTCACTACATGATTCTGATAAAACAAAATGGTAAATTCGATAAATATTAATTACATGCTGATGGTATACTGCAGTATGCTAAGTGTCCGGAGTAAGACAGATTTCAATAGCTGAAGAACTCTTCTCAGTTTAGTAGGCAGGTCAAAGACATGTTACACACTTCTTTCATACTTGGTTTACTTTACAATATTTAAAAATAGTTTTTCATGTTATATGAAGGGTGCACGGGAGAGTTGTTCGCCCAAGCATTGACACTGTTCACTTCTCGATAGCCTAACTCTCCTGCTAATAACAAGGGCATTTGCTTATCTGCACAGGTTTGCATGACTCGCATATTAATTGCCTAAGGACACTAGGTAGTGTCTCTAGTCTCCCACTTCTCCACGAATATGTCGCGCGGCGACCTTCCACCCCTCGTCATTTTAATCGTAAGGCGCATCATCACATGGTATTTCATCATGCGTAAGATCATCATCGCGCACTTCATCTTGGGTTTTCCATCAATAGTACATTTCATAACCGACTTTTCATCATCAAAGATTCAAGTTACATAGTGCACAGCTTAAAGTGTATTAAAGAGTAATATTGCTATTACTAATTATTAATCTAATTAGATCTAATAGGTTTAGAAATTTAAAATCTGTCACACCTGCAATTTCAAAGTCTAGTAGAAATGTTTTGATCCACTTCTGCAATTACTTTCGAACAGCAGCACGTATTCTTTATGGGTTGTAGTTTCTGTTGCTTAAAATTGGCATAATCACAAATGAAATACGTAGTCTCACTGCGCATTACACTTTCTTGGTGTCTGATACCCCTAGACTTGAACAGTTACATAAGCCAATTATTATTTATAAGTATTTATTTTATTATAATAGTCTTTTTCATTTATTTCAATTATTTGTGATTGTGATTATGAGGTGACAAGCATCTGAGGTGAAGTTTAGAGTAAATGAAGTGAGTACTAAATGTACGCACTATTACTGAAGAAGGTACGTGAACTAAGATTACCACTGCTAACAGAACAGGAGACTTCCCGCTCATCTTCAAACATTTCCTCAAAAGCCCTTCAAGTTATGAGTACAGCGAGTCTGAGGATTTCGCTTGGAACCAGATACTATAGGAGGTAATACTCGTATGTAAAGGAAAGGCAGGTCACTGCGCTGCCCAATGACTATGCATACCTAGCACGGAGAACGCTGACGCTACATACTCGTATAATGAGACATATTTACACAATGCTAAGAGTAAAGTGTCCTGCCAGCACAGGGCCTAACACGACTATCCAAACATGACAGACCTTGACTGGAAGTAAACAAACATTTAGGGCGTACTAAGAAACGATAAACACACACGGCATGTTAACTTAAATTCTTTTCTTTGGCTATGGTAAAGTAATAAATCCAACAGGATTGTTAGAAAAAGTTAATGCTAAATCATTTGATTTTCCATTCCACAATAATTCTACATTTTTAATTATGTTTAATAATGCAACCTGTTTTTTAAACCCGTATTAATTGTACATATTATATTGTTTTTAAACCCATATAATTGTTTGCCAGAAATGAAAATTAAATATTTTTAACTTAAATTTGTTTTTTTTAAAAAAAAACAAGAAATGGGCAATATGAAATGGATACCGAAATGTCGTCTATGACAATTTAAACAAAACTAAAAACTAGAAAACGTAGCAAGCAACCTAATACTGAAAACATGACTACTCTGTTAGTCTAATAATCAAAATCTCATTTTAATTAGCTAACATTTATTTAGGTCCATACTACAGGCAAGCGAGTACTCACATTACTTGAGTAAATAGTTCTATTGATTTAATTTAAAATTAAAATCTAAAGATATTTCTCCACTATATAAAAAACAATTAGATTTATAATTGAATACTAATAAATTTATTATATATAAAAATTAAATCCATTTTATTTCTCATTCAATGTTGTAATTTAATTTTGGTCTTGTGGCAACTTGTATTAGAACATATATTTATATTAAGAAAAAGTATTCTTCTAAAATAAGTTAGTGATAAATTAAAATTTATAGATACAATTAAATCTATAAACAATTTTATAGTTCCTAAGGAAGAAAGACTGAGGTAAAAACTTAAAGGAATCTGATTAAAGATTTTGATGTTGTCACCACGGGGTATACTTACTATTACGAAAAGTAAACAATTGATCTCTAGGGAAGGAAGGCAAGTTATTACTAGTCCTCTGGAAAATAACGGTAGAAATAACAAGTGTTGGGAAGCAGATATGTAACTCCCACAATCTCGCAGACCTCCACAGCTGCTTCAAAGAATCTTGTTTTCCCATTAGTCCTCAATTTACCTATTATATTATTCCTTAATTAATTCATATATTATTCATTAATGTAGTAAAATATTCATTTCACCATCATAAATAATTAATAAATCATAATTATTGATATTATTCATTACATATTTGTTTTCCTTTTACATTAACATCAATGAAATATTGGCAACATTTGATGTTTTCCTGAGGTAGTGAAACATGACTTTTAAAGTTTTTCCTCTCCATACAACTTACCTCTCATTCTCCTACTGAACGACAACGTGAAAATATACCAGTCTATCAGTATATACGAAACCTACATTCAGTGGATAACAAGCAACCTGTATTATAACCTTGGTGGGATTGAATATTTCTTAATTTATAGGTAAATAACCAATACTATGTTATCCTAAGTGTATATATATATATATATATATATATATATATATATATATATATATTTCCACCTTAAATCACCTCCCTCCGAAACAATTGTATGCTACCTTGAATACTTTAACTGTGCATCAAATAAAACCATCCTTCCAAATCTGAAAATCCTCCTTATTATTGTCTGAGCAATAGATCACTTTAAACTATTTTAAAACCCAATAGACCTTGGTCTTCTTAGAAAATATAACTATATACAAACGTCTCAACCACTTAAGAAAATCAGAAGATCTTAGTCATTTTTCTGATTTGCAAGCTGTAGTTGGACACTGACTGTATATATATTTGTCTTTAAAGAAAGGGAGTTGAATTGTTGATTTAATCGGGTAACATTGGCTCACTATCAGAATGCTGGAGTGAGGCTTCAAGTTGCCTAAATCGCTACACTACTCTAGTCAAGTCACTGCCTATATATAGAACAATCACTACACATCTACTCGTGATTAAATAGCTTTCGTATAAATAACCACAACCAAACAGACCCAAACCTCGCCGGTAATAAAAGTCTTGCGCTCTCCACTTTATAATGGCCTACCTTACACCAGTCATGGGTGGGAAAATAAACACTCCACCTGATAGAGCTCTGCGTTATAACAAGCTCTCTTATAAAAGCAGAGAACGAAATGAAAGTAATATTTCAAACTACTTCACAACTATCAGGATTACACTGAAAGGAAATGAAAAAGAAATGTTTAACATCTAAAAGAAGCAGTGTGGATGACTAAGGAGGGTAGAGTAAACGGAGTATCACTTGAAAAAAACAAATGATAAGAAAAAATAACCAATATTGGGCAAAGTATTATGTCACCACACAAAAAAGTTTATTATAAAAAACTAACAATATGTTCAGAACATTGATATTCTCTTCAGGTTACATCTAAAAAATATACGCATATATGAGCTTTGGGAGCATCGGGGTGAATTAACTAAAATTGAATTGTTGAATATCAGACACTATTGAGTGACAACGTGGGAATAATATTAAAATGGCTTAATTAATCCTTAACTTTATTACTATTCCCATGTTATCACTCAATAGTGTCAGATATTGTATTCAATTCCCCCGATGTTCTCAAAGTTCATAGATTCATATATTTTCTACATGTAACCTGAAGAAGAACATCAAGTGTTCGAAACGCGTTGTTAGTTTTTTATAATAAACTTTTTTGTGTGGAGACATAATACTTTCCCCAATAAGAGTAAATACTACACTATAGCAGATTGCACAATTAATGAATCAAAAATAAGCAAATATGTGAAACAGAAGACAAAACTGTTGGCAGAAGAAGTGAACGGCTCATAGTAGTTTTCTGAAATAGGTAAGAGAAGGAGTGACAGCAACCAAAGATCAGACACACAGAGTAAATATAGAGTGAGTTATTGATTTGCTTATGCTTCAAACTGTAACTTTTTTTATGGTGGTTACACTGCTTATACATTGTGTGTGCAAAATGTCACAATAATCACTCGTGCTCCATAATCACGCTTAGCCTCCTACTCCCTTCTTTCTTTCAGTTCTTTTGAAAATGAGGTAATATTAAAAAGCGTTTAAATCTTTTTCCATTTCTTTTACACTTTTATTATGAGTTCCTTGGAACACATAATATAAATATATATACATATTTCGTCAAAACTTTGTTTATCTTCATCAAGACATTTAAGAAATTATGTAGAAATGAAGATCTGCTCCTAATATATATATATATATATATATATATAAAAAGATTTCACATAAACACGTGAAACAACAATCAATGATCAAACCACAATAAGAAATGGGAAAACAAGACTAAGATCTTTCAACCGTAACAAGCGGTCTTCGTCAGAGTCAAAAACCCAACTGAACACTAGATGCAGAAAACATCTGGTGAGGAGTTGAGAAGAGTGGGAGGGAAGAGTGGTATTTTAAAAGGGTGAAAGCACAGGAAAGGACTAATGTCCAGAAAGGGATGTTTGGGGAAACAAAGGAGTACAGTAAGAAAAAGTAAAAAACTATCCGCTAGCTGTCAACCCTCTTTGAAGAGGCTATTGCCCTCGTGACGAAAGTATCAAGTTTGAAGAGACCGTTACTAATGTTTATAATATTAGTTCTATTAAATTTAATTAGAGACGATTCAATAATATTTCTTAACAACATTGATTTTTCATAGGTAATAAATTTAGCTCCTGTCCAATCAATATGATGATTTTCATTTTTTATATGCAAGAATAAGGCACTACTGTTTTCCTGTCTACTTACGTTATATTGGTGTTGTTTTACACGTGTTTTTAATGATTTACCGGTTTGGCCAATATATTGCCATAAAATTTATATTGGCCAAACCGGTAAATCATTAAAAACACGTGTAAAACAACACCAATATAACGTAAGTAGACAGGAAAACAGTAGTGCCTTATTCTTGCATATAAAAAATGAAAATCATCATATTGATTGGACAGGAGCTAAATTTATTACCTATGAAAAATCAATGTTGTTAAGAAATATTATTGAATCGTCTCTAATTAAATTTAATAGATCTAATATTATAAACATTAGTAACGGTCTCTTCAAACTTGATACTTTCGTCACGAGGGCAATAGCCTCTTCAAAGAGGGTTGACAGCTAGCGGATAGTTTTTTACTTTTTCTTACTGTACTCCTTTGTTTCCCCAAACATCCCTTTCTGGACATTAGTCCTTTCCTGTGCTTTCACCCTTTTAAAATACCACTCTTCCCTCCCACTCTTCTCAACTCCTCACCAGATGTTTTCTGCATCTAGTGTTCAGTTGGGTTTTTGACTCTGACGAAGACCGCTTGTTACTTGTTTACGGTTGAAAGATCTTAGTCTTGTTTTCCCATTTCTTATTGTGGTTTGATCATTGATATATATATATATATATATATATATATATATATACACACAAAGGACAACAGACGTTTGAAAGTAAACTATAGGTACACATTAAGTCTCTAACCGTCTCTTTGCAAGTACACTTGGGGTCTCTATCTCTTCTCTCATATGACGGTTAAACCGAAAATTAGATAATGTAAGTCTGTCTTTCTATTTAATGTGTGCCTATAGTTTACTTTGAAACGTATATATAGGATTATGCGAGATTTAGTAACAATTGTTTATGTTAAATCCACTTTTTTATCTTAATATGTTCAAGTGAAAAGCATAGTTCACTATTCCAGTTACTTGTGTGTTTATAGAACACCCATATGTAAATTGCTTCATGTCAGCCTATTCTGATACTATTTACAAGTCTGAGGGAAAAGAAGAAATATACTTTTAGTATTCAAAACTAACAGTTATAAAAGTAATTGTTTGTAACTATTTTGGCGCTCTTAGGTTAGTTCGGGGCATTCATTATGTAAACAAAAAAAAACTATCACGGCAAATAAGTGGAGTTGCCATGAAACAACGTGCTGACAACCATGCAGCTTATCTAGATTATAAAGCCTATTTTTGGGTGTAATATCGAAATGATCCATCAAACGGTGTAACCTGTGTCGAGAGCTGTGCGTCGATAATTCTGGACGATTACACCTGTCCACATCCTCTTGCAGTACGGTATGCCTACTTTCCGCATTACTCCCGATATCCAAATACAAATATTACGACTGTACTAACCATACCTATTTTCCATTTCCAATAGTCCCTAAGTTGTAAAAAAACTGTCACATACTTGTAATTATATAAAATAAACATACTTATAATTCATAAAAATTGAATCGATAAATCATTTAACATTCTGCAGCTTCTATTACAAACTAAATCTTGAAAATCGACAAAATATTTGTGATTATGACGTAAGTTGGCTAGCTGACATCAATAATCACACAGACGACATCAAGTAAGCAGAGAATACTGACTCGAATAGTCCATTGCTCATCTCCCATTAACAACACCACCAATTCTGTCATTAAGAAGGGCAACATATACTTTTAGCTGCACTCCTCCATGCAGATCTAAGAGCATCTAAAAACTAAACCGCAAAAGTATCAAATGTGTATACTGTAATTACAAGACTTTTAAGTATGAGCTACAAACGTTCTTTCGTTTAAAATAAAATTTCTAGTGGATTAAAATCGACATTACTACAAGAAATGTATTCAAATGTGTTAAATGTTTTTCATGTAATATCCATATTCAAATTTTAAACTTTCAAATATCTTCAGACCGGATCAAATTTAATATCCGTTTTGATATAATATATGATGTCTTTCCCATATTCAATATTAATCCAAACCAAAGGGTTTCTTTACCACATTAAGAAGTATATGTTTCTCAAATCTCACCAAAGTTGGTTAAACAGCGCGACATGTAGACTTCTTACAAGATATTCCATTTGGTGAGGCCCACCCAATAGGTTCATGTTCCTCGAATTATAAACCATTTCGAGGACTACGATGTCACCATAGTCCAAACTAAATTCGATTAGTTTAGACTATGTCACTATTATCATCGTACTCATTATACATTACTGTATTACTAACAAAATGATTACCGTGTACGTTGAAAAGCCGAATGAAATATAATCTTTTAATAACTTGCTCATGTTTTGAATGTAGGTCCTATCATAAAAAGGTCCTGACATCAGACCTGTCCATAAAATCATAAACAAGAGCAATAATAAACTATTATAGTTTAAAATGTTTACACGTTTTACTTATAAAATAAACTAACTGAGAGCGCTTTTAAAAAAATAAACAAAAAAGTTCAATAAATACCTCTGCTTGAATTTGGTTACATTCATTGTCAGTTAAGGCAAAAAGAGCCTGCCGGTTGCCATTATTGTAAGATTAGTTTCGCATTTTTAGACCTATTTTCCACTTACAACAGTCATGAATTTTCTACTAAAATTCATCAGTTTTTTTTAAGTATAGAAATTTTAGGCAGATGCCTTGTGTAAAATTCTAGAAATTGGTTTCTATAGATAAGATAAATATTTTTTAAGTTGACAAACTGTAGTATAATTTGTTCTACCGTTGAAGTAATTTGGACAACTTGACTGCTCATCCTATGAGGAGCTACTTTGTGTTCAGTATAATTAAGGTCGGTCAGACGGTGTAATCACTATCGAATTCACAAACTGTTAGATTCAATGGTTAGTCAACATGGTTTACATTAATGACTTCTCCATTTATCGAATAATCAAACAAATAATTCATTTAATGCTAATTTAGTCAAACAATGAGTGAAAAATGTCGATTATCTAGAAGTAGCAGTTCAGGAGGAAAGAATGGTGCATGAAAATGCATAATGACAATTAATGGAGTTCCCACGACTGCCCACTATCTACTTTATGAGGCCTAGATTGGAGTGTAATATGAAAATGATCTATGAAACGGTGTAACATGTATCGAGTTTCAAACTTTTACATATAACGCCCATCATTCACGCCTTCACAGACGTCACCAAAGAAACTTCACTAAGAAACTCAGAGGACTTCAAAACGTGGAAATCCATTAAAATCTCGGAAAGGGATGTTTTCATTAACATTATCTTTATCTGGAATGGCCTTCACTAAAAGCTACTGTAAGTAAACCCATTATAAGAAATCACAATCAAACAATTAACCGATTTATTTTAATGGTGAACACTTGCTTCTGAATCACTGTGAGTCAATGACAAACAGAAAAGTAATATTCGCATCAATTTCAGTCTTTTTATTTTTTAGCAAATGAAGTCCAATCATTTTTAATTAAGTATGAAAACCGTTCAGCAATTTTTTAGAACTACCTTAAATTTCAAATTATTTCAATTAATAATATATTACTACTCCAGTTTTAAAAACACACTACTAATAATAAATTACTTATTTATAAAATTAATCAACCCAACAAGTGAACCCAAATGACTGATAAAAAAAGTCGTTAAATTAAATAAACTCTGAGTTAAATTAAATAAAAATTCGTTAAATTACCGACACATCGATAATCCAAAATTAATGATATAATCACATAATACATTTAGGACAATACTAAATTCCAAATGTGAAGTCAGTAAACAATAACCAGAAGTGTGGGAAATTTTCTTTCCATAAAAAGTACTTTTCCCTTTGTACAATAATCCCCAAAAAATACGTTCCAATGAGAACAAACAATATTCTAAACTATGGAAAATGGGGTAAGTGGACCTCAAAGCGTATATATCTGTCAATCGTATAACAAACTCGCGCTAAACGAAACAACATGAAACTTGCTGCTGATGCCTTTAAATTAACTGCACACCTTTATCAATGTTGTTGCGTCAACTGTTTTATCCAGCATGAACGATTCTATTACTTAATTAATCAATTATTTATTGGTTTTCGCGTTTATGTTTTACCGATTTATTGAAGTCGTTAAATAAAACAAACATTCAGTCTGCACATGACTCCGACAGAAGCAGTGCTTTTAAACGGACATCACTAGGTCAGCATTGAAATGACGTGGCCCATTAGCGTGAATCACAGAATAACGTCACTTATTAAAAGAAAACAATTCATCTTGAATTGTTTTAAAAGCACGTATTTCAATAGGTAGGCAGCCGGAGACCACCAAGGTCGAACAACTGTCTTTACCTGCTGTCCTTATCAACCAACTGAATCCAAACTATCAGATTAAAACTAAATAGAATTACGTAAATACTATCCTTTCTGCCGTTCAATAGCCCCTCTACAGGACTTACATCGTAGAGCACTACACCTATAAGGAATTATATACGGAATTCGAAGTTTATTCGATCAGAAGAAGAGTGTAACAAAAATAGTTTCAGTTTTATATAGGGCACCATGAAGTACTTTCCCCATGCTTCAATACAGTTAACAACTACACGGTTATATACATAGGTACACAAATTATAAATATCTGAACTTTTAAAATAAAAGAGAAACCATTGTCAATATCAAAAGTGCATATTTTATTAAAATTATATTGTAAAATATGTTCTAGACCTGAAGAGGACGTAAATATACGTTGAAACGTCGGGATAAAGGAGTTCACTCAAAACCTGACCAAAACCCTCAAAATATAAATTCAATGATTATATTAACAGTATTGTCAAGAAAGAAAAGCATTATATATATATATATATATATACACTTCTTCGTTGGAAATACGATCCAAAACGGACAAAAATAGTTCAATATAGACAAAGAAACATAGAGAAATCAAAAGAACACACTTACAGTCTCTAATTTTCGGTTTGAACCGTCTTCAGGAGAGATAAGAGAAGGAAACCAAGCGCACTGGTCCAGAGACGGTTGGAGTCTCTGGACCAGGGCGCTTGGTTTCCCTCTCTTATCTCTCCTGAAGACGGTTCAAACCAAAAATTATAGACTGTAAGTGTGTTCTTTTGATTTCTCTATGTTTCTTTATCTATATTGAACTATATATATATATTTTATTAAAGTAGACGGAAGCTTCCGCATTCACGACCTTTTTGCTCGTGTTTTCTAGTTTTCTTTGGTAGGGAGTGATTTCGTGAAGGAGTTGTCCCAGAGACATCAAAGAAATAATTTTGTAGCTTACTCAATAATATATTTTCCTACTTACAAGCTTTCGATTTCACCGAAATCATCGTCAGGTATATGGTACAAACAGATTAAATTAACTTAATAACAATTTTTCAAAGGTTAAACAGACATTAAAAGGATTAAAATTAAGAAGTTAATAGAAATAGACAATCTTTGTGAAAAGATTGATTGTCCTTGACAGGACCCCCAGTTAATGTGTATAACAAGTTGTAACCTTCCACTTGTCACAGTGGACTTGTTTTTTAAATCACTCCCTACCAAAGAAAACTAGTTAGAAAACTAGAAAACACGAGCAAAAAGGTCGTGAATGCGGAAGCTGCCGTCTACTTTAATAAAATATGTTTACAAGAGAATCTGCTGCCAATATACACACACACATATATATATTCACTTGATAAACGGAAAGACGATCCAAACTGGACACAATAACACTTCAAAATTGAAGATAGGTAACACACAAAGTAAAGAAACATACTTACAAACTCAAATTTTCGGGCAATCCGTTTTCAGGAGAAGAGAGAAAGGGATACCAAACACGTTGTAGACGCAACGGCTAGTAACCGTTGAAGTTCAATATATATATTTAAATTTTGGTAGCAGTCCTTCCTGTATACATACATTGTTGAAAATTCGACCATATTTAGCTAAATATGGTCTGATTTTCAACAATGTATATATATATATTAAATTTCATTAATTGACTCTAAAATATGTAGTGTGTTCAGAAATTTTAAAAACTTCTAAATACACCACCCAGATGCTGACGACTTACAGAACAATGCAAACATTAAAGAGAAAAAAGAAAATAAAGAAATGTCCTATAATATTTAGAAGGATAGCCACTATTAATAAACCAATAATAACAAATCTTAACAACAAATAAGAAAATGAGTATGAGATTTAAAAAATTAAGATTGATTAGAAAAAGACACTTTAAATGAGAATGGGTAATGAAGTTAACAAGATTAAATGGGCAAATTGATAAACTGGCAGCCTTGAAAGCAATTGAAATTAATAGTAATGGAGGTGAAAGGAGTAACGGGGATTAGGCATGGTGTAAACAATCCAGAAATACCCTGGTGAGAGTCTGCCAAAGAGACGAGAGCTCGCTCCATTCCTTCTGCCTTGGTGGTACATTATTAAGTTCCAATCAATTTTGACCTAACAGTGCCAAGGAGCCTCCAGCCTTAGGCAGTCTACCAGTGTCCATTAAGCAATAAGGCAAATCAATTCCCGATTTACGAAATTACATTCCAGGTATATTAGTAACAGCTATGTTATTGTATCACAATATAGTGTTCATAAAGTTTGACAACATATGACATTTTAGGTTGAATAAGAGCTGTCTGCCTGTTGACTCTAGATTTATACGTTTGTTCCAATAATATACAATATTATTATAATATAACTTATGCAGCATTAACTAAACTGTAGTCTAAGACATACTTGAGGAATACATATAATATTCTGATAAACTGACAAAAAATCTCATAATACTTAGAAAAGTCAAGGCTGTTGTAAAACTCATGTATAGGGTGACAATGATTTAATTAAACTGATACCAACCACTTGAATCATCCTAATGCATCAGCAGATACACTTCAAGACAAAGCGGCAGCTTACCATCCTGGCGACCGATTTGAAACTCCTTCAACAACTTCTTTACTAACTTCATTACTCCTGCAATCCCCTATTCTGTTTTACTTACTCATAGTAGGGGAATTCAAGAATTACGTCTCCACACTGCTTTTGTTCAAAATCCCCTCAATGTTAATATATTGCATGTAATTGAAATTTTCAATTTTCTCAGCAATGATCGCAACTAACTTTACATGCCAATTGAATTAAAACATGAACAAATAGCTCAAAAAATAACAATACAAACATTTTAAAACTATGTATAATGAATTTGAAACTCGTACAAAGTGAATGAAATATGCATAACTAGATCAAGGAAGGTTTCAATTCTTGACTTAGAACCTGTTGAACTGCAACCATTCAGTGACTGTCTCATGTTGTCCCAGACAGAGAGCTAGACTCACAGTAACAGTGTCTCAGTCGGCCTCAAAACGAGAACTACCGGATACTTGAATCTCAACAAGTCCTAACTACTGAATTGACGGTTAATTTAACTTAGTTATGTATCTTTCAGTACTTATACACTCCTTTCAAATTATAGTCCATACTTTTCAAAATTTATATTGATAATGGTATTGTTAGAGAAGCATTATTTTACACAAAAAATTAAAATAATATGATAAACACTAGATAATATTTCATTTAATTATGTATAGTTAACTATTAGTATAGCTTATTCAAACTGGAATGACTCTCTTATAACATGAAAGCATACACTGGAATATGAAACATCTCTTCTGGCAGTCGAGTTTCCCCATTTTTCAAAACTTTAATGTTATTAAAGTTAAAATTGTACGTAACTACAATCTATGGTACTGTCAGCGAATCGACAAATGGATCGTTGGTTCTAACTTCCAGAACATTTGTGATGAATATTAACATATCGAAAAGCAGTTGAATGATTTGTCTCCCACCCTTAATAGCACAATGAGGTTCGGAGTTCATTTAAACTACCGCAATAACACACAACGTAAGACAATTTAAAATTCAGAGAATATTTTTGAATTCTGGATGAGATCAATTTCTTTTGTACTGCAGATCAAAGAAAAGGCTTCAAATAATCGTCACTTTGAAAGTTTGATTGTGAAGACTGACCAACTCCTCATTAATTTTTTTATTGTATTTACACATTAGGATTCAATATAAACAAATGATTTCAATTAACGTCTTTGGTGGAAAGATGTTGATCCCATTTCTTTCTATCTTTTAGATTATGTTTATGTAATATATTTAGAGTATATATATATATATATATATATTGATATAAATAGTCAGCAGATCCTCTTTTAAACAAGTATCATTAAAATTAACCGTAGTCTCGGCATTCACGATTTTAAGACTGAGAGATTCGATCCTACGAACTAACCTCCTGCTAACAGGGTTCAACTGGAAAAGGAGTTGACCAAGTGACATGTTAAATTAAAATCGATGACTTATGCTTAGTCATTGCTATAAATAGATTAAAAGGAAAGTACAGGTTAATATATATATATATATATATATATATATATATATATATATATATATAAAGGAAATGACCATGACACTATAGAAGAAAAATACATAATAAATAAAATTGTTTAAATAGACTAAATAAATAATAACAAATGGAAATAAAGAACAAGTAACGATTGAGATTAAGACCTGGAGATCTACCACCCAGAAGACAAATAACTGCTTTGCAAAATGACCTGGTGTTCGGATCAAGAATGCCATGAACATATTTATATATAACTTTAAATTTATATTTATATATATATTTATTTATATATCCACGTCCGAACACAACAAGAAATGAGAAAAAGAGACGAACATGTTTGAACCGTAACAAGGAAAGGTTCATTTTATTTACTAAAATAAATTATTTTAATAAATAAGAGGAGTTGTTTGTTTGGCGTTATCGCTTAGTATGGATCATTTGGTTAAGGACATGAGTACGACTGTACGAGTTGCAGAAGGTGACATTTCTTCAAGGCACTCTCCATGTCATGCTGCACCCACCAGTCAGCGTTGACTCAATGCTATACTTTCAGTATAGCTATTTTAACAACAAAAACAAGTTCAATATTATGAGCTAAGTAAGGGATGTTATGCAACGTTATCACTGTGTTTCGGTGAAGTGGTTAAAGAAAGAAGGGTCGTTTGTGTCAATTTTCCCCCAGGCTGCTATCAGTGTTTACCAAAGCCTTATCTGCCTTAATAACGGCTCATTCGAGTGCACCACGCTCAGAATTGCATCGTCACCACTCCTCAGCGTGTTGACCACTTCACTAAATCACTTTCACGAGCCCAAGTCAAACCAAAACATCGCAATACTATCAGCCTTCACAGGGCTTCCTTATAGTCCACATCAGGCCGAGGCTTTACTGCCATATCGCTAATTTCAGGTTTAACGACACCTCTATGCTGGGTAACTCTTTCTACCCAGTACATTGGGGTTTATTATTGAAGGAATGTTAAATTTAAAACTTCATTCCACATTCATTTTACGGTTATTTATGACTGAAAATTCTAAATGCTGATTGTTTAATTACTCTACTACTGTTTACTCTATTTACTACTTACTCTATTTACTCTACTACTATTTAATTACTCTATTAACTGCCTTTAATTACTCCACTTGATGTCTCCTAGTTCATGAGGATTTATCAGAAATATCATTATTATTGGATATATTTTGTTCTAATTCATTATTAGATGCTTACTAATATATATCTAAACAACGCATTTCTGGTAAGAACCCAACTTTAGGGTTCTTTAATTTTATAATTTGAACATTAATACATCTAATAATTAAATTCACAATATTTAGATACAATAATTAGGTTTATAAGAAGACACCTAATTTCACTCTTTGTTTAAAATGTTTAATCACAACTTGGTTTCTTAGTTTATTGTTAATAGACTAAGATAATAGCAATATTAGACTAAAGAATCTTAAAAAAATAATTTCAAGCAATGGCAAATTTTAGAGCAGCACTTGTTAATTAATATATGAGAGTTATAGTGAAAGTAAACGGCCAATTCGCTGAAGCTACTCGAAATGGTGCGAACATTCAAACGCGCGTGCCATCCGACTACGGGGAGTTCACTGGCGTTAAGTAGCCATTGGCATTCGGTATTGTTACAGCGTACTGTTTATACTATCGGTTCAAATTGATTAAAACAAGTGATCAGCCAGGCAAATGAGAGAAATACATTCAATCAGTCGATTTATGGCAGCAAGGAACATTTCAAGGTCGGAAATTATCAACAGGAAAGTGAAATGTACAGCCCCAATGAGATGACTGGCAACTAAACGCGGAAAAGGATACGAGCTTTCAAGGACAGATGAGAACATGTCCACCGTGAACGCAATCAGACCGACCATGGTGATCACAGAAGATTTGGTCAATGCCATGGACAAAAATATTCCTGAAGAAAAGAGTTTCATCAAACTATATCTAAATATTTTCAATGTCATAAATAGTGCTACGTTAGGTTACCAAGTTGCTTATTGAGCAACTTTAAATAAAAAGAATAGATGGAGCTTTTTATTTTTTCTACCCATATCAACAAGAAAGGTGATCAACTGTTAGAAAACTGTCTCAGAGTACTAGAGTGTGTTTTTACCATGACTCCAGAGTCTAAACTCAGTGAATGAAATGAAGTGGAACGCCATCACCAGTCAAAATCAAGGCCAGCAGAAAATCTCAGCACCTGGGTTACGGCAACCTGGCTTTGGATCAAGTTTATCAACAAGTTCAACTTACAAGAGTAAATGCAACCGCTTAGCACACTTCCCTGACTACACCTCCAAGTGCAGTACAGAATATACACGTGGCCTCTGATGATGTCTGCAATTTTGGGTATAAACCCTAATTTAACTGTAACAGAAGCAAATAGATATGGTAATTGTGATTGTAGTAGAATAGTGAAAGCTCTAGCCATGTCGAACCTTAGAGAGGGTAGAGCATCAGTCCCGAGTCCAAATGTAGTGATTTATTCTTAAAAGATACTAATATAAATAAACTTATATAGTATGATGAAATTTACGACTTGTGATGCAGAATATGAGAAAAAAGTTAGAAGCTAGATGAGAGTTAGATACTAAAAAAAATATAATACGGAAAGCTGACACCAAAACAGAGAATGGTACTACTTAAGAATGACACAATATTCAGGTTTGATTTCATGAAAGAAAGATACAGATGGATAAAGTGTAAGTGTGTACAGACTTGAACACTATCAAATAGAAGGTGATCATTTTCTACAAAAAAATGTAACATGTGATTAAACTTGGATAAACTATTTCAAATCAGAACCTAAAAGACAAAGTATGAAATGGAAGCACACAGGCTCACCTGGGCAGCAGAAATTCACATGGCAACCCATCACGAGGAAATGTCATGATTATTGGAAGATTAGCATCGATCACAACCACTGAGTCATGTTGACGAACAATATAAAGCCAGGAATGACAGGTCGGATCCGGATCCGAGCAGCTCGGATTTCAAAGAAACGTCATCATGTCAAAGATCATCTTCACCTGCCCACCTGACTCACGTCATCATGTCAAGATCATCTTCACCTGACTCACGTCATCATGTCAAAGATCATCTTCACCTGCCCACCTGACTCACGTCATCATGTCAAAGATCATCTTCACCTGCCCACCTGACTCACGTCATCATGTCAAAGATCATCTTCACCTGCCCACCTGACTCACGTCATCATGTCAAAGATCATCTTCACCTGCCCACCTGACTCACGTCATCATGTCAAAGATCATCTTCACCTGCCCACCTGACTCACGTCATCATGTCAAAGATCATCTTCACCTGCCCACCTGACTCACGTCATCATGTCAAAGATCATCTTCACCTGCCCACCTGACTCACGTCATCATGTCAAAGATCATCTTCACCTGCCCACCTGACTCACGTCATCATGTCAAAGATCATCTTCACCTGCCCACCAGACGCATCTCCTCAGGTCGCAAAAAACAGTCTAAATTCGACTTCAGCAGACACTCATTTTATTGTTATACAGAAATGCGGCTCGAAAAACAAAATAAATATTTCATTGCAACAGGTATAAAAAAAACTTTATAATTGAAAAAAATGCACTAATATTGGCGAAGTTATGCTATAAAGTATTAAAAGACTCATTCTGTAAAGACACACATTTATTTTTCTATATCAATGTGTCATTTTAATTGCTCTTCATATATTACAAATAAACATTTCAACCTTTTTTCTGCTCTGACCTCCTTTCAGTAAAACAGAGACTTTACGCAATGGAGGCTTTTACAATTTAGCTTTCCTATAAAGCAACTAGCAACAATGAGGGCCTGAAAGCTGCATTTGTCCAGGAAATTCAATAGAGGAGTGAAGCTCATACCTAGAGCCGTGGGATGCTGCTTGGTGGTCCACGGACCTTGACAACTGTGCAGACAGGTGAACACTCATCTACCAGCAGCTACACGTCACTATGTGTGTGAACCATTCTGTTTACTCTTTTAATATATCTATTATTTACTTAATAATGTACTTCATAAATTAAAATTTATAATGCAAAAGATGTTTAGTTAGTTATATAAACTTAAAGTTTACAGAATAAAACAGTTATTGAGACCTATATGTCGAGTATTGAGTTCATCGTAAGAGAGAAGATATGAAAAAGAGAAGAAGGAGAGATGTGTCGTGATGTAGGCCGTGTTTCTGAAAACGTTTTCACACAACAATGGAAGAAGGTGCTCAGAAACACTAACTACCTCCTCACGACCATATCTATCCTACTCCTTTCCTTCTCATCTCCCTACTGACGACGAACTACCCGTTCAAAATATGGTCTTAATAAATTGTTTTGTACTGTTTTAATTCTTTATTCTTCAGTTTTGAGAAGTCCAGTTGGACCGCTTTCAACGCTTTGAAGTATATACATAATATCAAAGAAATTTCGATGAATAGAACACGAAAAATCCAACAGAAAGGATCCAAATCACTTCTAATATCGACTACTGTCTTAATCAGGATTAGAAGTGTGCAACTGTCATGCAAACAGTAAGTCCCACTAGATCAATCAGTGCTGCTGCCAATCGAGGAGGTAAAAAAGATTAACACAAGAAAAATGAAAATTAAATGAAGACTAACAAAGCATTCGGCTCACCAAACAAAACCCTGTGTGGTGGTCTTGAAAAAATAATTATCTTACGACAGGCAACCCTGAATTATTCTAAGCTGGGGCTGCTGACTGGTGGCGCTAAGCCCGAGTCAGTTTCCCTCTCTCGCGATAGTGTGACGCACAGATACTAGTACTGGTAAGTATGTGCTGTGCATTACAACCAATCAGTTGTGTATAACTGTATATTGAGCACTGTCTGCATTCTCAACAAGCTGACATTGTCAAGCTACGACTCAAGTAAATGGTATAAGTATGTACCCGACGTGCAGATGGCTCTGAACTCTGCATTTCACCGCAGTTTGACATTATCTCCTTTTGAAGTTCTCCTTGGAACAACAATGAAGTATTATGAGTTAAATTTAAAACTTTAATCAAAATTATTGATCTCCAGGCAGATGACAGACTGAAAGATAAATATAGAGAAGAAATGTTTACTGAGTTTTATAAATGCCTGCAGCCAGATGAGTTTCCAAATCTAATAAAGTTTGCTTGTAGTTTTGTGTCCATTTTCGGTACAACATACCTGTGTGAACAAACATTTTCCAAAATGAAGTATGTGAAATCTAACTATCGAGCAAATTTGTCTGATGATCATTTAAAATTAATTCTTAACATTGGCTCATATAATCTAGAACCTGATTTTAATGAAATTTTGAAGTCAAAACGACAGTATCATTCGTCACACTAATTTCGTTGCATAAAACTAAAATCAAGGAATCTGTATAGTTTACCCTGATTTTTTCCAACAAGATATGTTTTAATTTTTTCATGTTTATACTCTAATATTTGAGGAAATTAAATTACTGGCACTGATTTTTTTTTATTCCTTCGGCCGCATAAATGTGGGAAGTATATAATGGAAGTATATAATTTACATTGAAAAGTTTGGAGACCCCTGATCTAGCATCAAGTGGACACATGTGTGTCTCCTCTAAAATCCTTATGGTAAGATAACAGTTAAGATCAGGAGACCTCATTTAGGATTAAGGACGAGTAAATCAAAAGAGTTATTCAAATAATTAATTATAATAAATTATACATACAACTTAAGTTGTTTATCCATGGATGCAAAGTAGGATAATACGCGATCCTCGTATACACGCATCCATATAAATAATGAATTTATATGCATCTATATACATATATGCTCGTTAAAGTTGACTGGAGTCTCGATCTCATGACTTATGCTCTCAATCTTTCTAACAACTTGCCATGGTCTGGGGATTGTTGAAATAAACGAGTTCAAAATATATATAATGTCATGAATAACTAACATAAAGATAAATAAAGAATGGATAAACTAGTATTGTAATATTATAAATCTAATTTTGTAACTGATTAGATATAATTTGTATTATAGTGTCTTCCTGATGATGAACACAAAGTGTTCGAAGGGCGTTGCTGTTGAATAAAACTTAATTTGTGTGGAGACATTTGTTTGTTTATCCATTTTACCTCAGAATGAGTAAATACCACACAATTACGGATTGCACAACTAATGATTTATAAATAAAGAAGTAACATGACAATATTTATATTTATCTTCATAGCTACTATTCATTATATATAATAACTTTTTAACAAATTTTGTTGAAAACAGACCCCTGATCAAAGGAAAATTATAGAAAGGTGGAGAGCGTCAGTAATGAATATGGTGAATGTCGAGAGTGCGGTCAACTATAGCAAAACATGTTTAAATGATATCAGCTGGCTTTATGATATATAATCTCATCCACAAGTTTAAAACTTCTTTGGTATTATTAATACTTCTAGTTTAACACAAGCTAGTGTTTAGGAGTGAAACAAGAACCGCATCACCTAATTCGATATTAATTGCACACTCTGCAAACAATTTCCTTCTATTCTAGTTTGCAAATTCTAATTCTAAACACAAACAACGCATCTAATAAACATCCATTCCATTTTTAGATTACCCTAATCAAAAATAGAGCACCAACTAATCAAAGGATTTAATATACTGAGTCTACTACAACCTCCCTGATTCAACAAACAAATTAAAACGAAGTAAACGAAATGCCAATTTATTTTTAATGCCATAAACCCACCAGGATGAATTCTACCATTTGTATATATATACCCAATTAAATGAAACGATTCCACAAACTAAATAAACTATATTGACAAACCGAACACACACAAATGAAACAGAAACTCACTACTACATTTCGATGGCCTCATCATCAGGAAGACAGAAACGAGTCACTCCGCTCGTTGAGTCGTAGTCTACCTGCGGAGCTACTCGTTTCTATCTTCCTGATGACGAGGCCATCGAAATATAGTAGTGAGTTTCTGTTTCATTTCTGTATGATCTTTTTGTCAATATAGTTTATAATATATATTTGTTTAAACCCAATAAGGAATGGGTTTTAATTATATCGGAGCCCCATTAAGTAATTCTGAAGTGGAAAGAACGCTTTCTTTTCTTCTGAGTACTGGGTGCCGTGTTACTGATTGTCGCATAGATTTCACTGAGACGTGATTTTGTTGCAGTTGATGGGTAATGAGAAGGTGCCAAGCCGAGCGAAGGTTGAGTCAACGGGAAAGGATTGGTCAGGTGTTCAGGCCACTCGACTTAATTACAAGGAGTAGGCAGACTCGAAGCAGCAAAGGAAATGGGAGCCGAGCAAGAAGACGACGATAACCAGTAAACATGAGGTACAGTCTCCTAAAATGAATTAACTTAGCACTCAAGCCCCAACCTCTTAGCAGTGCAAATGAAGCACTCATCCTGCTTCGATCTTGAATCAGGAATTGTAAACAAAACCTCCAGTAATTAATAATTAGTTATTTCAATAATTACAGCTAATATCATAGTCATTAACACTATGATCATACATAAGCCAACTGCGGTATGCCAACTCACGTTCAAAGTGAAGGTACATAGAGCATACCTATATTATGCATAAAAGAAGGTATATTCAGTAAAACAAGTTATATACAAGCTGAGAATAGCTGGCATTTGCGATTTCTTTATCCAAGTTGAAAGTATCAATAATTTGACTTCTTACAGGATTTTAGCTTAAAATACTAACTAGGCCACTTCCCTAATGATTTCGGAATTCGAGTAAGTGAACTAATACAAAGTACTAGTGAACTAGTACATTATTAATAAATTCTTCTAAAGAATGAAACCTACACTCTAAACATAATAAATGAATTAATATGAACGTCTGGACAGTAACTCCCATAGTATGTATTGCAGAGACCACCAGAATAAATGAGGAGATTCTACAGAGCAATAGAGTGCCCACTAATAATTATTGAAAATTAAAAAAAAAAAAGCTCCACACAGAGTAGTTTTACTATGAAAACAAAACGTTTCGAACTCACAAGAGCGGGATTCAGATATCCACAGCAAAAATTAAAAATAGAAATAACTTTATAAATAATACAATTATAAATTGCTATTCCAGCTCTCTGTGTTTTTGTCGTGTTGTTCTCGTGGAGAGTTTAATTTTTGTATATGCATATATATACTATGTATTTCACGGACAGTCGTCAGTCAGTGTTTGTGATCTCTTGTATGTGTATGTGAATTTAGTTTATTTAGATTGTGAAATCATTTTATTTAATTGCTAATACATATATATATAAAGATGTTCTATTTGCCTTATTATTTAATGACGCTGTGCTTTTTAACAACACTTGTTTAAAAGAAGACTTGCTGCCAGTATACACATATATATAAAATTATACATACGATGATATTTTTTATCAAACATTTTTGAGATCAATAGATGAGGTTTTTGTTCCGTAGATTGTAATTAGGATATTATTTATTAAAGTATTTAATAATAAGTTATAATTAATAACTTTAATGTTATTAATTAAAGTAAAAAGATATGCTAATTAAGTAAAAAAATAAAAATGTCTTTAAGAATTTTTAAAGACTGGTATGTTGGGCAGAGAGGAGCCAGGCGCCGGCGAAAGGTGGGTTTGGGTGACTCTGGACAGTGTTCTCTTCTTAACCATCATCCTGGGCAACCTGACGACCATCGTCGTCCTCCAAGCCAATCTCACCCACTCCAAACTCGTCTCCAACAGGTCACTCCAACAACTTCATCTTTACAGTATTCTTATTGTTCATGTTATAGATGTTTTAGTTACAATAAAAGCAGAATGCAGCATCTTTACTCGCAACTAATCCTTTTCGACCCATTTCGGGTCTAGCACAACTTAAACAGTACTGAGAGTTAACAACAGGTTTTATCGTGTATTCATAACTATTCTGTGTATCAGATAGGAATATCGACCGCAGAATAGTTACAATAACATGTTCATCCGCTATACTCTCAGTACGCTTTAGAAGTAAGACAAGAAGCAAAGAACATTTAGAACATATGAGGTTACTTTCTTTTTAATTGTCACTTTATTATGATTGCTGTTGTCTTACAACTTGAATAGTTCTCTCGTAAGCACGCATGTGCGATAGATTTTAAACAGATCGTTTAAATTGGAGATTCTTAAGTAGCAAGTTGTCAACCTTTCAAACTATTAGCAAGTTAATATGAAACACAATCTTGGTGTTTGACATGTGAAGTTAACCAAAGTAACACACAAACTTAAGCAGTAGGAACATACACGCTTGCTAATACTAATACTTCCATGAGTTCTTCAAAAGTTTAATCCCATACCTTCTTTCACTAGACGCTTCACTAAAAACAATAATATTTTCAATGGACCAAAACTGACTGGAGAACACTCCTTTTATCGATTTTTGGTGAAGTTTAAGTGTTTATCCTAGTTCAGTTCAAAATAAGTTGTCAAGTATAATGAAGTACTGAGGACTCACGAACTGATTCGTTCTCACTTAACGGATATCACTCACGTGACAACATGTGGTCGTACTGGTGAAACAAGTATAACCATAATATATTGAAGAGATTATTATTATTATATAATCCACGATACCATGGTTTTTTTGTGTGTTTTTATATCTATATCCTCTAGCCATAGGGTGATAAGCACAATAGTGTTAATGGTAACAATCCCAAAATTAATACTCGTAATAAAGAAAATCTTCCAACTGAACCTTTAACATAAGATAAAATGATGTCAACGTACTCGCCAGCGATAGACATTCTATTTAGCCCTACTATAGAGTAATATGAATTCGATGATTGAGCGGGGATGTTGAAAATCATTCCCCCTAAATCTATAGACTTCTGAATCTCTATCACACAGGATATTCTCGCCAGAGCGAATAAAACTAAAATAATCATAAACTTTCAAATAAACAACCTTTACTGAAGTTATACTCAAATACTGATATAAAAAGGGAAGTAATCCTATTACATATCGCATCCATTAATGAAGTAAATTATAATTAGTAATAAATATTGACTTTTGCTAAACCACTTGGACTACTGTTCCAAATTAGTCACAAAATCTGGTTCAGTTGACAGTCCCAGGGCAGTCTCACACGTCGTGCGAATGTCTTAACTTCTAGACAAAGTGATACTCCTTGTTTACGATGTCCAGTTTAAACAAAATGTTTTATTAACGGTCACTTACATGAATGTTGACACTATATGTCTACCCATGAAAATTATCTAATTAAAAAAAGAGGGAAATATTATTTCCGTTCTTACAAATTGTTGATTTACTAACACTTGAATTGGCAACATTGAACATTAATTGAGTGCAAACCAAAAATGTTGATTAATTTCTGAGAATGAGCAGCAACCAGTAACTTCTGTAAGAAGTTGATATATGAAAACGTTCAGGATTCCATTCTGAGTAGGAACAAAAAATGAAAAGTTCGAAGAAATATTAGTCATAAGCGGTGACGTAAAGTACGTTAAAGGAGTTAACGGAAAAAATTCACAAGGACTGGTAAAGAGAGAGTGTGGAGAGAAGGCGGCGGCTTGGGGACTGGCGGGAAGTATTTACTTCTTAGAATCTTGAAACAAACAGCCATTGTCAACACAGGGTTCACTTACCAACATGTCAGCGGAAACTGACATACTTACCTTAAGAATACAAAATACCTTTTCAACAAGTAACCAATCTCAAGCCTTCAAAATCATTCAGGTAAAATCAGATTCCCATTTAGAACGACTTATAACTGTGCTCACAACTTTGATGACAACTTTGCTAAGAATTATAATAATTCACGTCCAAAGAAAACAAATAAAAGATAAACGTTAATATTTAATTGAAAGTAGACTGCTTTTCATTAGTTACTACTACAAGCTATTAAAGTTTATTACTTGAATTGCATTAGAATTTAAATTTTTAATGTTTAAGCTTTAATTCAAACTTTTTCCCCAATTCCTATACAACATACATGTTTTTCGATAGGCGAACTTTTACTTCACTTACGATTCATTTTAACCACTGACAAATGATCATACCACGTGGTTACATCCAAGAACTAAACTGGATTTTAATATAAACTATCGAGCAATTTCTTATTAATTAAAACACCCTTAGGGTTCTTATTAATACATGGGATAAGAAATAAGGTGATAAAAACACAGCGTGACTGTTATTAGAGGGATTAACTATTCTACCCTTAACATCGACTTCTAGAGCATATGCCTGTGTTAATTATCTAAATGCCCATTACTAACAACTTTATAGATTACATTATTAAGATTATATATTTCTTAACGAAATTTGGACAACTGGCCTATATCCGCAAAATTTCGTAATTAACTTTCTATCAACCCAGATCAAAATATTCAAGTTATATTAACGACTTATAAAGTGTTTCTTAATTTTCGTGGATCTGGAACAGCTTGCATCAAATGTTTACGTTTTGATATGCCTTAGATTCAGGTTTTGCACGGCAGAATGCTTTATACACTCCACTTTTTTTTTTTTTAAAAGATCAACCTTTAAAAATTTCAAAATGAAAAGGGTTATGGTGATGAGGAAATATAATGTTTGTCTTAGACTATTTAAAATGATTAAAGTATTAAGATAGTCATTATTTTATGCAATTTGATAGGTCAACTTTGGGCAGAATGTGATTTCAATATGCAACTAATAAAAGCTAATCAATTTAACAAGTACAGCGAACAAAAAATAAGACGAAGTTTAGAATGAGTTAATGGAAACTGCATCAGCAGGACTTGTATCAGGTCTGAACTGAGACGCCTAGACGACGTGGGGTTTTGAAGAAGATCGATGAAGTGCCCTGACGCAAGACAAATTTTACTTCGGTAGGATAACCAAAACCTGGGTTTAAATGATCTCTCAGGCATATCACCGTTCTCAGGGTTAATTTGAACGAGTCAGTTATCTAGCTAAGGGTTCGATGGACTGAGATGTGAGTGGCGGATGCTTCCCACGTTTTTAGGTGATTGCGTCTGGATCGCTTTGAATACTGCCGCTAACTAAATCATGAATACCTTGTATTTTCAAATTATGTCGGTATGAAAAAGCCGTGAGACGTAAGCGTCAGGAGGATGATGGAGACTCAAGGTATAAGAGAAGAAATTACTTAGTCAGTTGACATATTTTCATAATTGTGCTTTTTAGTTTATAGATGACTAATATGGTAATGTGTTGGGTTTGTGGCAGATTGCTGCTGAGCCTGGCAGTGTCTGACACAATGGTAGGCCTAACTCTACCCTACCACATGGCGTTCAGTCTGTTCCCAGCATTATCAACCAACAAGACCACCTGCTTGCTCAGGTAACAACTTCGCTTTCAACACACACACCCAGTGACTAGGTAAGGTGTAACCTCCCGCTCCAAACTAAATCTTTGATATTTTATAACTTAAGCCTCTATTTACGTAATATACGTCACAATTTAGGCCTGACGTCGTGAGCACTGCATTAAGGTGTCTGACTTTATCGTCGTGATGTGCACCATAACTAGGATAGCAACCGACACTCAGTGCAGTGGCACTCTCCAACTATCTTGACAATACTACTGAAAAGAACCTGTGCTACCAACGCAACACATATCTAACTTCCTATCGCAGTACCCTAATGTAAACCAACTAAGCGCTCTTTGCACAAGTCTCCAACAATCTGGACCATAATTTAAAACCTAAAATAGAGTTACTTCCTCTTGACATTTATACAAGCATTTCATATTATTAAATATATTATTTTTACTAACGTGAACTACATAAAGTACACAAGCGCAATATTAATCCGGCTCAATTTAACGATGGCGTACGTAATTGGAATGTTGGATTATAGATTAGTAGGAGTATTTTGGAATAGATCCAATAAAAACCAGAGCACTTTCTTCATATACTGCTTCAGACATCAAGTCTTCTTAAGAAACTTGTTTTGATATTAACATAATTGATACTAACATAATCAATTATTCACATTAATTGTAACATTTTAATAAAATGAACATTTGTAGTATTTTGAAATCAAAGGGTAAATTATTACCCTTTAATGTGGTTAATACCTTTGAGCACGGTAGGCTGACGAATCAAACACAAGTCCTCCACTTATTTTTTTTTTAAATAATTTTACAAAATTAATTTACTCCTAGCCTCATTTAAATTTATCAAAGCTATTTCGTCGCGGCATTTCATTGCATAACGAATGATTTTAATTATTGTTAAGGTAAGTAGCAATTATTAAGAATGAAGGGCATGATTAATTTAGAACATAGTAAAATAGTAGTTAGTTGGATACCTTAAAAATTAAAATAATTCATGCAGGAGGGGCGCAAAATAACATACATTGGCGATGAACAAATAAAACTTTTCCAGTCCTGACAAAGAACTCGAATCTTGTAGACTAACAAGTGAGCAGTTAAAACACTTTCTAAAATATGTTTGTATCAACTTTTCTTTGTCTGTGCATACATGACACAAGTGGACATTCTGCGCAGGTTTGTGTTGGTTCTTCTGGCCTGCTGCGCTTCAATCCTAAACGTAACGACAATCGCAGTTGACCGCTACATCGCCATTGTGCACCCCTTCAGATATGAGTCCATCATGACTAACAAGTCAGTATAACCACCTCCAGTTTGTTTTTGTCGAAGACTAGTCAGAAGCACTGCTTCATGACCGTTAGGTGTTTACTTAATTGTTGTAAAGATTTCAGATTAATTTTAATCAACATTATTTTGTATTCTACAATGTTCTGTTTCATTCACTACTTATATTCGGCATACCTTTCAAAGAGACCAAGCTAAATTTCAAAGAGGTCCGTAGTACGAATTATCTACGGAGTGCGTTCCTAGAATTCAATTATCTTAGCATGGTTGAGGACAATTCTCATCATGACAAGGGGTCGCAGAGTACAATAACTTTAGGAAACAACGCCTTAGATGCATTACTGTAATTTCTAGCTTCAACCACGTAATTGAATATTTCTCTCATTTTATTTCCTCGACGTGCTGATATTGCATATGAATAAATATGAATTTATTTCTCGCAAAATGAATTGTTGAATAAAATAAGTAGAAATTTTTCACAAATAATAGACATGCTCTGCAAAACCCAAATAGAAATAAACACAAAAAGGCAATCATCAGACACGTTTCTCTATAACTATGCCATGATGGCGTCCTCGGGAAAATAATAAAACAAGCAAGGGATATATAGAGGATGAGCGAAGTTATAACTCTGAAAGCTGCTACGCTCTTACAGCAGTACCCATTGCATTATTAAAGTGAAAGGCCTGTCTTGATTCTGCACATTACGACAGTTCTGCATTGACTATGATGAACAGTTCATAGTCTCAATTTACAGCGTAAAGTGAACCAATTATCTCAAGTAAAAATAGAAATTATGTGGTATACATGAAAAATACTGTAATTCAAAATCATACCGCGTGAACAATGTTTTCGAATAACAGTCAAAATAGGATATCATGAATTTTGAACTCAATTTGAAAACGAGGTTATGGAAGCAATTAAGAGTAGATTATTGACTTTCCTACTTATTACAAAGCTGAACGCTTCTCCTTCCTAAAGAAACAAACAACTTCCAAATTACAAAAAGAAGACACTATAGGTTATTTCTGATTGTAACAGATCTCATGTAAAACCTCCTCTTACAAAGCCTATCACTTGAATTTCCCCACCCCATCACATTCACCATAAAATGTATAAAATTAAATGGTAAACAAATCATTTTAGACTAACCATCCTTCCTTCCTTCCCGCCACCCTACCGTAACCGATAAGACCAGATGACGATGAATGAGAGAACACAGTAGGACGTTCAGCAGGTGATCCATGAACTGGACTGCTAATTACAAAGTGTTGTCCTTAGGTGCACTCTAGTGCACGGAAAGATTCGCTCGTCTGTTGTCCTTATGTTAAGCCTTGGATAGTGAGCCTCAATCTTAACCATCTCATTAACATTAAATTTAAGTAACTTCATTTATTTTATTTATTTAGAATTATTAAAATTACTTCTACAGGAATGTAGGATAGCATTTATAATGGCAAAGAAAGAAATAGCAAAAAGTTTATTCACAAGGGGTTGGGAAACCTTGGCGTAGAACTAGTAACTAGAACTTCACAGGTAACTAGTAAAACAGGGATAATGAGCTCCCGTTGAATAGCATACGAAGGCAGCAATCCCTCGTGAACCAAACAGATTATTGATCTGCTTGGAAATGAGCAATTAAACTCGTAAATGGGTTGCTTGGCGATAAAATTGAGGACAACACAATAAAAGCTACAGATAGCTGTTTATATTCCCTGTTTATAAATTCAAATAATTCTTGATTAATCAATATCAAGTTATTCAAGTCGAGACTAATCAGAGCTCGGAAGAGTACATTTATTAAGATTGAGAAAATCAAGGCAACTAACAATAAATTAATCAACAATCAATGTCAAGGTGAATTAAACCTGTTTTGAAGCCATTATATTTTATGTAACAATCTTCTATTTAAGGTGTCTTGGTGATTTGTGAAAGTTAAATTTTCACTTTATAAGCAAAGACAATACAGGAGTGGTATATAGCACTGAATATAGAAAGTTCAAATCTTGCCCGTAGGCCTAGATTTTCATGCGGGAGGTAGATAGATAATTTTGTACATCCATCCCTCGAGGAGAACATAAAGCAATCGGCCCCGAGTTTACTCGAAGCCAGAATACTTTTCAGAGACTCGCTTAAAAACTGAAATAAGCCAAAACTCTGGCCTCCCAAAGTAGAATCAATTCGATGATGTGGCTTGCTCCTTACTCATACGTAAAACGGAGGCCAATTAGCAAATGGATCACACTTTCTGACCTAGAGAAGTAACTGAAGTCCAAAGTTATATGTGACGGCGATGAAAACATTCAAACTTTATAATTCAATTAATTTCCATTCTCTAAAAACGACTTTACAAAACTTACAGTATTCGATATTTTAAAACTAAAGAAAATTATAGATGTAAAGATAATAACGGTACCTAAGCCTAATAATAGAAAAGACAGAAACATTTAGTAGGGTGCTTCAATCGAAATGTTTTTAGCCAACAAATAATAAAACTGTCCTTACAAATAGTTAGCAGCGTTGGTAAATATTTAACTTAAATATATTATTCTTCCGAATGGTTCACTTAATAGTAATGCTGCTCGGCTAAATCCACAGATGATTCAACCAATGTTAGTTAGTACTACTTGTAAGTGTCGTCGTAACTTGTTTGTTTCACAAATCTCTTTTGCATTACATGACTGGTTCTCCAAGCTGAGTTGCTCTAGAGGATTTCTTGCAGGGTGGTGAACAGAGTGATTGTACTGGCTGGCATGCACGCCATTGTGCTCAGCACAGTGCCACTTTACTGGAACACCTGGCCGGAGGCTGCTGTTTGCGAACTAGGACAGGTACCAATCCTCCCTCATTAATATTCAGTGTTGATCAAAACAAGTACCATTATTTAATCTCAACTTCCAATTAATATTACTTCCACAACAGTCAACAACCAGAGCAAAAATATTATTCCATTCGTACATCTTTGATTCCACCATTTCTGGAAAAAGTCGATACCTCTCCCGTTGTATGCATGTTCTCGCTCTAGGTGAGTTCATAAACTTGTAAACACAAACAACCAATATTTAAAATACTTCACTCCATTTAAATCAAGATTTTTTTCTTATCCCACGTTGAAACTTCAATCTTCCATCTTTAAAATTGTTTCATCAAATTCCACTAAACCTTATTACATTTAAAAGTATAAAAAAAGTTACTCTGGAACTAGAAATCGATGAACCCAACATTTTTCACTTGGACTATAGCAATCATGAAGAAAACAGATTTTGAGATCTTGACAGATTTACATGTTTTGATCAGTTTTTAACTTTGGTTTGTTATTAATAACTACAACAAATGTTTAAAACTGTTTCAAAAACGCAATTTTCATTTTAATATTACTTTGTTTTGATTTCATTGCATTTTCATTTTCACTATATTAAATAATTTTTTAAATAATTACTACAATTTTAAAGTTTGGAAATATACTTATTAAATGTTAATATAATATAATATAATATAAATGTTACTCTACCTTTTAAGAGTAACATTTTGATTGTTATTATTTATCTGACTGTAATTTAGTTAGTTTTAACTGTCTATCAAGTTATTTAACTTTAATGGTAGATGAAGCTGCAACAATTCTCACTGATTATGTTCAAGACATAATCGGAAAGAAACGTGGTAGGTGGAGAGAATTAATTAGATGCGTTCAAAGAGCAATGATTTACAGAATGCACCAATGCAATTCCATTAGGCCATACTTTGAGGTCGTCCATACCAACAAGTCCATTATTCATAGCAACACAGTTTAGAAAAATGTAGAAATCAATTCTAATGGGGTTCCCTCTTTAATTTTATCATCCATTAATCAAAGATATGCACCTTAAACGTCAATGAGATTCATACTTTTAATTTAAACATTCTTGATTCTAGAAGATAAGGTCAATTTCAACTAAAAATCCTGGATGAATTCTCTTAACCTAGGTAAAATGTTACAATAGAAATGAAGATAGTAAATATGTGCAAGTAAGTTTCCTTCATTCTATATATCATTAAAATTATATGTCATTCTTACTAATAAGAAATTGTTTTATGTTGCTCCAAATTAATAATTTCACTGCTGACTCCAGGTAGTGCCGAGGTACTACACAATGGCTGTCCTGATGCCAGCCTTCCTCGTTGTCTGGTCAACAATGATAGCCATCTACTACAGAATTTGGCGTGAAGCCTGCAGCCAAGCAGAAAAACTCAGAAGAATCACTTTATGCCAGCACTGCAGGCCTTCCTTCCAGGTCACTTAATTACCACATACAATATAGTTTGTAGAGCTTAGGATTGTTCTCGGTATTCATCAATCCGAAAGATTCCAGAATTTAAATTCTGGAATATCATACCATACAGATAACATACGATAACATACAGGAATATCTGAATAATTCAAACCATTAAAGAATTTTATGCACGATCTGCATTGCATATTTGTTCTCATATTTTCTAAATGACCGTACAATACGAGTATTATAGCGGAAAAATAATTCCATATAAATTTTGATTAGAAAATGCACACTACGAGTAGCATTTGGAGCTGTCCATTTCAATGATTGAACTAATATGTACAATAACATTAATATGTTACAACCATGAAACACTTTGTAAAGGTGACCGTAAGTCATTCTGAAAGGTCGCCGCAGAGAACCTCAAAATTCTTCACAAAGAGACCGAAAGAAAGAAACTGCTTCAGATAGTAAGATTTCTAAAATGTACATGTTTACACATACAAACAAAAGTGTTTCAACAAAAATGAAAACAGAGAAACTATAATTAAGCATATGTAATACTTAAATGTTTCAATTTTGTTTTCATTCTAAATAAAAATTAAAATGATAACTTCATTTCCATGGTTACTTCAATGCAACAGTTATCTATGGTAGTCAATGTCTGAGGTCTCGGTAGTCTATTGCAGTTGACAGCAGGTATGTTTGATGAAAAACTGTGGCTTATATTCATTTAAATAACTAACAATTGCAACTATTATAACAAAAAATAGTCTTACACCATATGAAAAGCCACATTCAATCACATTAATGGCAACTGTTAAAATCAGCTCATATATAAATTTTGTGGTCCTCCAGAGTTCACAATACCTCACAGCTGGTTAGTGTCTGCATCGAGACTAGTCCTCAAGACTTGAGGTCGATTATTTTAATTAACCAACGGGTACTACCATAAGAAATTTATAAATACAACCATCCATCATGAACAACTGAAGGTTACTTTATATGAGAGCAAGAATTTTATTTAAAAAGAGGAGACGCAGGTTAGGGACAGTTCAACAATAACTAACAGTTACTATATTTAATTACGAATAAAACACAATCTTTCAGAGAACTATGAGAAGGAGAGAGATTAGACTGAGATTTTCCTGGAAGCACCAAATGACTTGGTTATCTAAAGCCAAGTAAAGAAACGGAACCTTCTGAATTGGAAACTAAAAGTTCTGATTTTTATTGCAAAATGTATGCGAAGAGTTGCTTACTGAAGAATTCAGCAGTACCTTCACCCAGAGAGGTTTGTCTGAGCATATGAGAGTGACGGCGAGACACAGGCAGGCGAGGGCTGTTTACGTAACCATATATGGTCATTAGTTAACCATATGCATATAAAATATTCCCATTTAAACGAAATTTATAGTACAACCTATATTTCTAAGGTTTATTTTCCAAAATGTTCAAGGTTAACAGAGGCCATGTTAATTTAAGTTTAGTTTTGCCTAAAGCATGCAGGCTGTGTTTTGCAGGTCGTGCTGATGGTTATGGGATGCTTTACCCTGTGCTGGCTCCCCTTCCTGGCAGTGGCCTGTGCCCAGGCTGCCGGGTACCGCGACAGAGTCTCCTCCACTGCCTACAAAGCTGTTCTCGTCCTGGCGCTAAGCAGTTCAGCCTTCAACCCACTCATCTATGCTTGGAAGAATCGCGAATTCAAAGAAGCTTTTCGCCATATTCTCAAACACAATATGACCAACCAACATCCTCCCAGTCAAACACCGGTTTAACAAGCGCTGTCACTTTAACCCATTCAACATAGCACCATAATTAAGAACTCACACAACTGAAACCCAAAAATTTTATAGAATTCGATAATTTACATATGTACTTTCACAATATCAAATTTAATTTAACAACATGAAATAAAGATAATATTGGAACTCTGATGAGGAACCCTAAATAGAATATTCCTTTCAAAGTTTTCAGGACTGGTTGATTTCATTGTTCCTGCTAAATAATCTACACTGAAAATTATATAGAAGTTGATATTTAAATCCATGTTCACACTATATTAATAATGCGCTAAAAATATAACTAATCGACAGTCATAACTGATTAGTCATCAGATTTCAGACAACAAAACTTAGGAAGGCTTGTTAAGTTTTAAAAGTACATGTATAGTTTGTTAGAAGAAACTAAGCGATAGATTCAAATCACAACCAAATAAAATAAATTCTTTCCCGTTTAATAAGAAACAAACTGGACGTCAGTACGAACCTTTTAGTTCTCTTGATATATCACTAAAACCAATTGTAGCCATTTAACTAAAATCAAATCACTAAATAAAGTACAAACACTTTTATATCATCACCCAATTACTTAATAGTGTAATAAACATTGTAAATATTTTATTAAAATATTACGCATATATAATCTTTATGCCAATATAATTTCTACTTAAGTAATATTCTATGATCAACTTCTTCAATCCCGCAAAATACTCTTATCACTACTGGTTCTATGTTATACAACGGGTCCTAGTCAAGGTGACGAAAATAAATTACCATGTCACACCCAAACCCCACAAAGATTGAATGAGGTTTTAGACAAATTAGCCTAGTATGCGCCAGCTCACTTCATGATAAAATGTTGCTTTTCTTTCAATCAATGTAAACAGCCATAAAAATGAATTTGTAACTAGTGTATATATTTCAATTAATTTTTTTTTTTAGAAAGTAAGAAACAATATTATAATATTTGATGTCAACTTTAAATGTGATAACTGGAAAATATGAATAAATTAAATACTTTTATTTTCAAACAGATGACACAAATCCTTGACTTTTGTATTACGCAGAGTAATTAAGAGCATTTATATTGTGACAGCAAGATGGACCGATCTGACTGCCTGTAAGGTGGTCTTTTCAAAGGCCAGCAGCTGACTCATGTGCAATGATGCCATATTTAACTAAGTTTAGACCCTCTTTCTTAAATTACCAACCTTCACTAGTAAGGTAAGTTAAAAAGAACAAAGCTTTGTTTCTTCTCTATTATGTGTTAAGTCAGCATTGTCATCAGATACCCTATATGTATATTTATAAAAACTATGTGCTCAATTCTTCATGTTACTAGGATAAGATCAATGACACAATTTTGTCTTGACATTTCTTTCAGTTTACAGCACTGGTCTTCACCATGTGAGAATGACAGGAGAGGAGAGAGAGAGAGAGAGAGAGAGAGAAAGAAGAGAGAGAGAGAGAGAGAGAGAGAGAGAGAGAGAGAGAGAGAGATCAAACTACCTACATCCCCATTCAATAAATGTTTTACAATAGAATATGAATTAAGATTAATTAACATAAAATAAATACAACATATTTAAGAAAGATAAGCCTTTCATGGTAAAAAAATCTCATAAATTTCAATTTATCATACTATTTTTTGAATGTAATTTTGATAAAAAACAAAAATTTAAGAATTGTCATCCCATTTTTTTCTAAATTTCAGATTTTATTTACACGTTACATGAATATTCAATCATATACGAAATAAATTATTAATTTAGTTCTTTATTTTAATCAACATGATATGATGGATGATACTACACATTTTCGGAAGTAAAACAAATTTCCTTTACCACAGAAAGTAACTTAATTTAAATTGTTCCATAACTTAAATTAGGGTAGAATTGATTTTGGGAGTCTTAATAAAGTCGACAAGAATCAGGCAAAGCAGACCAAAACACTACATGCGGTCTCTAATATCTAGAAAGGTCCTAGAAAGGTCGACATAATTTTTAAGGTAATACTATCCTTGGTGACTCTTTACAAATAAAAGTTTATGTATACGTGTTTTAAAAGCCTCATACCGATTCCCTGAATCTAAGTCTTTTAAAAATAAACGGCATCATTGGAGAGACTTTTGTAATTCTTGAAGCATTTGCAACTTAACAATGTTAAGTAAACAAAAATATTATGCCTCTTAATACCTGAAATTAACCAAGTAAATCTAAGTCAATATAAATCTTTTTTGAAAACCTTATCTTATTTTAAATGTTGTTTAGGTTTTAAGGAAGCCATTCTTCTCAGGGAGCAAATTTTAAATCTGAACTAACAATATTTTGAAATATCTTTAATAATTAGATAAAATCTGAAGAAACTCATAACTATACTGCTTTTTTATGAAATTGACAACGACGGCAATATAACACGTGTCACTATCAGCCTTTGTACCAAAGCAACTTGTCTCCTTTCTAAAGGAATAAGCTCAAATCTCAACTCTTGAGAGGGAAGTAGGTTTGTCTACTCTTCTTAAGGAGTCATCACAGACTCTGGCTCAGAGAGTTTACTCGACTAGGACTGCCACCAGGAATTAGCACATGCACCACTACTACATCAGGAAGGAAAGTAAGTAGGGGTAGACTAAATAGTAATATAGTCTGACATTATTATGACAAAATATTCAGGAGGAATCGAAATAGAATTCTGATCACAAAAAATAAGAAAAAATCGTTATGTATAAGATACGTCATTATGGAGAATTGGATGCTGACGATTTTAGGGTCAACGCTCTAAATGTCGGGGCAATGTTACATTGCCAATATGAGATATGGACGTATAGACAAGGCACGAGTACACATCCCATCAACGAAATTCCTGTAGTTCTAATCTAAGTAAAAATCCACACGAACTAGTAATACAGACATCCATACCCTAATCAATATCTCAATTGAGATATTTAATCATGCATAGCAATTTACTACACATGACCAATATTGATTATATTCTGTAAATAAATTCAGCAGCAGTGATATCAATCCTTGGCATTTCTCCCAAGGTCAAAGATTCCATAAGTATCAGCTTTGCTGTTGGGATTAATAAATACAGAAAAGTGTTAATGTAATGTGATTTTTAATCATTTTCAAGGTTAGAATTTAGCTTATACCCAAGATGTTATGTTGATGTTTACTCAGCAAATCTTTGAATAATCATTCTTCAGTCAAGAGATTGAGAAAAGACTGCTTCTTAAAGGTACTTGTTTAACTTGTTAGACAAACCAAGAAAATATTTTCAGGGTAACAAACTAAAAGTACTAGATCCTAATTTATTATTCCCCATCAACTAGTAATTTGGACTTACATTTCTTTCTGTTGTACTAGTAAACCAACTCTGAATGACGTAAATGAACAAAGGTGATAAAGTGGTTGTCCCTAATTATTGGAACTATTTCAATATTATCAATAACTAACTTTCCTATTTAGAATAAAAGGATAGTAAATAGTAAATTTATTCTATAAAGAAAATAATTGAGGATAAAAGGAAGAAAATGAGGCCCTGATTATTTTAAATACTCGTAGAGCAACAAGACGAACTGTATAAGGAAATCGTATTTTAATTTACTAAGTACCCTTTACATATCAATAAAGCCGGCATTCGATTAATTTCTTTTTTATTTTTTATTACATAGTGTCTATCACAGTTAACACTTGGAAAATTAAGAAAATGTCATAGGAATCCCGGCTTGTAGGGATTTTCCAGCTTCAACGCCATGGATTCAATCGTCTAGCGCCTCACTCAGCTCTTAACTCCCTTCTTTTCCCGCCCCTACTTATTTCTCGATAAAATGAAATAAATTTGATAAAAAAAACGAATCTAATTATTGTGGATGTATATGTTGTAGATGTTGCAATAAATACATTTCTACTTTGACAATGAAAACCTGCATTGTACAAATGAAAATGTTTCGTATTTAATTATATTGATGTTGTACATCCAATAAGAAAACTAATCACTAACCTCTATTCCGGTGACACCCAGAGCAGCGACCAGATTAGGAGTCAGTCTGTAAGGAACCTTCTCAGGGACACGCAGGGTCTTTCCCTTTTCGAAGCACACGTTATAATCGATATGCACCACCTACAAAATTTATCCAAATAATGGGTACAGTAAGTCACTCGTCATTTAAATACTTTTCAAATCTCCTACTCTTCATCTATGCACATGCTGCAGTAACAAAACAAATAAACATTTTTGTTTAACATAAAAACAATGTATTCACATAGGGCTGATACTATATAAATGCCTACTGTTTGTTCCATACAAGTTCGTGTAAGTTGAATTAACAATATATACCATATACCTCGTATACTACTGTTGCTCTCCTTGTACCAGTTTCGGGAGCTATTCAACTTGAAGATCAAACGATTTACTCTTAAAGTAGCACAGCGAACAAAACCAGTTATCAAATAAGACAGATTCTCCCGTTTATTATGTTTAATGTTTAAACTAAATATTTAAAATCAAAGTCTTTTCATTTTATAATACGACCTAAGTAAGATCTTCAGTTATTTAAAAATTATTTGTTACTTCATTATACGAAGCAGATATTTTTTAATGGAATTTGAAACTTGAATATTCGAATAAATAGGTTGTTCAACCCAGTTTGTGAATTACTGAAGTACAGTTCATAGCTAGTTAGTTTATATTTAGTAAGAATATGCAAAAGATTAGTTACCTGTCCAGTTCTGAGGCTGACCATAACATTATCAAGATGCCTGTCACCCAGACCAATGATGTATCCGATCATAGACATAACCGCCAGCGATGTTGAATATAGTTTAGTCGACTCCCACCAAGCACCTGCATTGGGACTGAAGCACCACAGCTCCCTGAAACATCAAATATCGCCATGTCATTACCTCTCATTCAAAAACTACTTCTTACATACTCCTAGCAAGAATCACTGTGGCGTAGCAATGGGGAGGGGGGGAGCGGTCCGCCCCGGGTGGTACGTCGTGCCACGTACGACTTTGAGGGAGTAAAAATAGAAAAAAATTAAAATCATACAAAATCAACAAAAAATTTGAAATTTTATACCAGAATGAGTTTTTAAGGTAATAACTGTTTGTATGTTTTGTGTGTGTAATACTGTTTTTGAACGGATTTCTCAACTTTAACATTTGCAAATTAAAAATAAATATATATTAAATTTTACAAAACTACTTTTTTAAAGTGGTTGAAAATTTATTATATTTGTTTGCGCAGCCAGTTAATTTAACTATTTTTTATGATTTGAATTATATTTTTGTTTTTAAAAATCTTTATTTTTCTTTGATGATGACTTTATATGTATACGAGAATTGTAATAAGATGAAAATCTGGGACTAATAACAGCAAGCTAAAGTTAGATCCTTGATTGTAATACCATGAAAATAAATATTTTGAGGCCTTTGTGTAATTTTGAAGGTTAACAGATTATCAATGGCACGCGAGGGGGGGAGGGGCAAATCTTTGGACCCTCCCGGGCGGCAAAATAGTTGCTATGCCACTGAAGAACCATCTAGTGGGACAGATAAAATTAATTAAAATGCTAAATGAACTGCAGTGTCTTTCAACTAGGAGATGATTAGTACAAATATATATGTAAACTATCTATTCTTTACATTTCATATCTATCAATCACTTGTAACGGTCTTTAAGCACCTTCACTGTTTGTTTTGTCATTTTGTAGTGTTTTTGAGTAATGATTTCAATTAATTATAGATACATTCGTAGATTACCTCGAGAGGAGATGGGAAGGGGTCATGCTGGTCAGCTGGTACAAAGCCTGTTTGAGAAGATACAGTGGCCAGGACGCCCGATGTTGGGCATCCGTCTTGAGACCTGCTTCCTTTAGCAGCGGTGTCAATACGGAGTAGAACAGCTCCGAAGGGCGGGCCACCCAACCCTCTATATAAAATGTATACATACTGAATGAGAATTGCATAAAGTAGAAGCCAAAGTATTATAGATTCAATGGATGGACTATCTAATTCTCTTAATAGAAATTTACTTAGTGACACCATGACAGTTCCAACCCATCACTTACATCACAACTAATTACAATCACATATGTAAAATGGTAGTCAGAAGATGTTAGACCACTTCAATATGAATAAATTCATTCCTTGAGATCAGAAATATTTCGGGTTATGGTACAACAATACAAATGAAAGAAATATGAAGTAACTCTTAATAAAAAGTAAATATCCATTTTTATTAATTATGCGGAGAATATATAAAAAGGAGAATAGGTAAGTGCCAAGGACAATTAATTTGCTTTTAAAATAAGAATTTAATTTTTACTTTAAATAAGAAAGCTATTACTTTTTTGTTGATTGTTTCCAAGGCCCGCACTCATGGGCCTTTCGCCTTCAGGTCAGAAGATGTTACTCACTTAATATTTGACACTCATTTTTGCTATGGTCCGCTCGTCGCTTTACCAGGTTGAGTCTACATCGGGTGATTCTTAACTAATCCATAAGGCGTCATCATGTTCGGGACACAAAGTATGAACACAATTTTCAATCTTCCAGATAAAAAATCTAGCATATAAAAAATGAAGTAAAAATTAAGATTGTAGATGCAGAATCAACATGTAATGTGGCTCCCCCACAACACCAAATAATAAACAAGTCATATTTACACAGCTATAACAGTACTAAATGTGTGAGCTTAAAGCATAGGCGCTGGAATACTTAGGGCAGACGAATATAAAATGTTAATATTTTAAACATGAACATGTTAAATTTGGCATGAATGCTGTGTCTCCAATAGTGACGTACTTGAGTTAGACTGCGACTCTCTTTGCTGCCAGCGCTTGTATATTGCGAAGATAGGAGTGACAGACTCGACCCAGCTGATTAGACCAGACCTGGGGCCCAGCGGCACGACGCTGTAATGTCTCGCTCTCAATGACTCATCCTTCAGCATGCTGTGCAACCAAACACATTGTTAAACAAATCATTAAACACATTGATGAACATATGTCCCAAAATGATTAATCGATGTTATTTTTGCATTCAATAGGTGTGTCAACAACCACACAATAGCTGATGCTACTTCACTGAAATATGCAAACGTTGAGATATTTCAATTAACAGAAAAGTGTATGATCACTGCCATTAGAATTATCTACCTTTTCTGGACAAGTTTGACTACCACAATCTGCAAATTTGTTTCAATGCCATCTGACTCAGAAAAACTGCTGCACTTAAAGAAAATTTTAAACAAAATTTATAATTCAAAGGAAGTAACTGGATAACCTGATTTTTAATAGAATAAAGTTTTTTACTAAAAGAGTTAATGCCAAATAGTTTATTCATCGAATAATTAATTAAATATGCTTTCAAATTTACAAACTCGGATTAGTAGAAGATAAGTGTGCTGCAACAAGATGCACTGGACCGCTGGACGGTCAGAAAATGGAAATGATATGAAATTCCCTGTATTCGACTAAACAATGTAATCAGTTAAAACGAATCTCTTGATTTTTATATAAAAAAATGTTGGACAAATCAGTATTAATAGTATTTGATAATTCTCACTCAATTAAGAGCACGGAAAATAATGAAAGTTTTTACTACTTTGTTTAGCAGAGGATTTAAATGTATATACACTAAGTACGTACTTCTAGCAAAACCTTAAAACATATTCATATCACAGATAGATTAATCAAAACAACATACCTGTTTGCTGTTGATAGGAACTGCATTATTCTTTCATCTAAGTGGAGATCTTCCAATCCTTTAAAGAGATAGGTGTACCTTAAATAAAAGAAACGTTAGCCAATTGCATAACAATATCCACTCAAGGAAAGAAAGTCAATGATTTGATCTAAGAAGAGGTAATAATCGCTTCAAAGATCATAAATAAGATCAAATTCTTATTATGAATTTGTGTCTCTATCAAAACAACACATTAAATAGTTTTTGTTTTTTTTTTTAAAAATAACATTTCCCCACCTACATGCTTAAACCTCTTGGAAAAAACAATTGTGAACCCCACTTTTTGATTTATACAAAAACAAACAATAACTTGACATATATCCACATGTGACGTTGTTGAGGGTTGTAAACCTTCAACTCTCCGGCATTCTTGGAACTCAGATTTTTTTTCTCTCCTGACAGGTTCAAACAAAAATTAGAAATTGGAGTGTGCTTTTCTATTACAAAGAAAATTTTGTTAGAAAATGTTCCACAGGGACCATCGAAATCTTAAATCTTGTGAAGGTCCAAGCGAACCTCAATTTTATTTTGAACCTATGTTTTTAGATCGCATCATTTTTCCAACGTTCATGCATTACATATATCATTCTGTTTCACCCTCTAAGGAATAAAGTTACAGGTCGAATGATCTTAATCAGATTCAGAATTTTACATTGAGATTTATACATTGAGTTTTGTTTCAACCCTTATATATAGGAGTATATAAACGTCTGTAGCAGTTCTTTTTAACACATATTGTAAAATAATTCGTTAAATTATATTTGAATTTGATCCTTGTTTAATAGGAGGAAAAATCAGAATTCTGAACGAAATTGTGAAGGCAATTGTGAACTCAAGTTTAAAGGCATCAAACGTAAAAGCCTAAAACATCGTCAAAAATCTTGTTTTGCAAAGGGTCATCTTCTAAACCTAAATATTTATGGAAATCAATATTTAGGTTTACTTGTTACTTGTGTTTATTGTTTTCCTTTTTACTTGTGTTTCTTTACTGATTTTGAACTAGACAGTTTTCAAAACATTCAGTAAAAAACGTTTCTATTAAAAAAAAAATGTAAAACAACAACACCAATACTTACTCTTTTCCATCGGATCCAAGGAAAATGAGTTTTTTCGGTTTTGTCATTGTAGCAAGGACGGGTACACTATCAATAACAGCAGCTATTGTCACAGAAGGCAATGAGAGACCAGGCATTGCTATGCAGGTATCTTTAAGAGAAGCCAGAATCGGACTGATTTCAGCCATTGAATAGACAGAAGGCTTCCCTGCAACAAACATAAACCAAGATTGGTATCCTCTTTACTTGATCAACATGCAGGAATGATATCCTTACTCAGTTAAGATGCATATTTTCATTAGACTTGAAGCAACACATTCTGAGATAACTTTTATTCCACCATCATGTTATTATTTCATTATAAGAAAATAATTGAAACATAATAAACCACATAATGGGAATTCTCAAAACGAAATATTATAAATTTCATTATAAAAACAAATCACATATTTCAAAATAAGGCAGTCCCAAATGACTATACAAAGCGTCTTTATACATTTGTGTAATTGAAAATTACACAAGTATCATTTAAAAACAACAATTCACATTGAACACTAAACCAATAATAGATTATGTGGATCATTGTAGAATATCCAACCAGCACATGCCAGGGGAAATTATACAACTGACTGGTCGTAGAGGATATCTTACAATGGATCAAATTCTTACTAAATGTTTCATAATTATCTTATGCAATATATACTTTTCCATTAATAAAACAATTTTTCAGTTAATAAATTTTAATTGTTAAAATTTGAATTCTTGCATTATCATTTAACACTATATGAACTTGCGTCCTTTACACAACTTATAAATTTTTTATACTTAACTGATCTTGTTTTTTTTCATTTTAACTTCTTTGATTTTATTTTTTATTTTTTTTTTGCTTGATGTAATGGTTTTTAGATAAATGTATACCTGGTCACCAGTATGCGTTTAGCTAAATTTTTGGACACTAAGGACACTGCCAAGTTTAATGTCAATCTTCTATAATTGAAATCGTAATATTTTTTTCCATTATCGGAGGACACCTCATAATTATACCAGTTAAAACAGATGTCAATGACATGTCTATATATGACATGTCTAGAGCTGTCAGAACGATATACCACCTACCTTCAGAGGATGTGGCTAACGCTTTCTCCAGTCTCTTCACGCAGTTCCAAGCCTCTTCAGGGTTTTCAGGATTTGGAGGATTCTTCAAGTAACCCAAAGTTTCGTTAATAATGCTTCCTAACAAAAAAAAATATTGGTAAGTAATTATTTAATACGAATCGTTGAATAATTACATACATCACAAACGGAAAATGTCGTTTTTTGCAGCACACCATCATCAGAAGAATGAAACACAGAACAGTGAAAAAGCCAATTCTGCATTCCTCATTTCACCACAAGACGATGTTAAAAAATTATTAATATCGTGCGTCTTTGTCTTATCATGTTTGTTACTTAGAAATTTTATATATATCTTGAAAACAGGCAGAAATACAAATTAAAAAGACACTAGAATCACTTTCAATATTTCGACCCTTTTAACGGTCGTCCTCAGGACGTTACGTTACGTTAAGTTATGTTACGTAACGTAAGTGTTACGATGAGAAAACGAAAGCCAAATCAAAACGTTAGTTTCAACTTTACTAATTATCATTCCAGATAAATATGATTAACTATGATTAAGAACGGCCTAACCGCTCTGAACAAAGATCCTTTTTAATTAAAATTGAAATTAAATTGAACAGAGTAAACCAATTTTTACTCTGTACAATGAGTACAATTATATTTCTTAATTAAAAATAACCAAACAACACTAGAATGAAATATATTATCAACTATACCAAATTTTTCTTGAAACTGTTGTTCATGTGGAGTTTCAGGAGGGACAGACGTTATACTGTAGAGCTGTTCAAGAACAAATAGTAACTGAAACAAACATACATACTTTCATGCATACTGTTAGTACCACATAATGTGAGTACCTCAATATTATGAGATTAGTTAATAATGCCTCGTTAATCGTTGTAGACGACAGACTGGCTTCGTACGTAGAGTCAAGACTAATCATAGTCAAAGCATGCTGGGTTTAAATACCTCTCAAACAAGTAGTTCCAATATTAAATTTCCTTTATTATTAATAATCGTTTTATTTACTTATAATTTATCTGCTCTTATTCTTTTTTTATTTAAATCGTTTTTGTCAGGTTCATCGTCCAGTAATCTTTTCATTGTTATTAATGGTTTTATGATTACTTAAATTAATTTAATTATTCATTATTATTTAATTCATTAAATTATCAGTATTTGTATATTCAAGTTACTCTATTTTATTTAATATTTGTCTTTCTTGTCAAGATTTTATTCTGTTCTATTTAACCTAGATGATACAGATAATTTAATAAAAGAGCAAATTAATCACCTAACTCGGGTATATTATTGAAACCATTAACAACAATGAAAAGACGACTGGACGGGCCTGACAAAAACGATTTACATTAAAAAAGAATAAGAACATATAAATAATAACCAAATGAAGCGAATAATAATAATAAAAAAGGAAATTCAGGCATATATTGGCACCACTTTTTTGGTAGGTATTTAAACCTAGCATCTTTGACTATGATTGCTGACCGCTGAAGAGGCACACGTTCGTCGTACACAACACGATTAACGAGGTACTACGAATTTATGTAATAATATGATTAATACTTTCACTAAACAAATTTATGTAAATCAAATTCATCTAGACATTGATTTGAAGTTTACCTTGAAGATGTTTAAAGGTGTCTTTCTAAATGGGTATGATGAAAATAAGTAAGACGTGTCAAATAAGAAAAAAAAAAAAAAAATAGTATAAACAGTGATATGCCTAACACGTTTGGTGCTTTGTCGAAAAGCTTTAGTGAAATTGAGTTATATTAAACCTTTCTCAAGAATTGCATTGACATATCTTTTCAAAGTATTATCTCAAAAACTAAAGATGCAAAAAAGTTGTCTCAGTAAAATATATTATTTGCTATTAAAAGGAAAACAATAAAATTTTTATAGACTTATTGCAGAATAATTTGAATAGAACAGAACAAACCGGTTTCAGAATAAGTTTGTGTTTCTCCAGGATAAGGGACTGCTTTGTTTCCGGGGACAGGTGGCTGTGAGCGGCAGTGGAGCGGGTTTCAGCGACAAGTTGAGTAAAGCGGCGCGAAACGTCAGCATGCCGCTGCTTGAGAGTGCCCAGCCAAAGCTCGTCCCACAACACTGTTACACGCCGCAGCTCTCCTACCAATGTGTTCACTTCACCCAGCATGTTGTTCCCATACTACAAACAAATATTTCTTAAAATGATACCAAATCATTACACACAGAAAATAAACATAAAAGTAAATAAAAAGAATATTAATAAAACTCATAGTAATAACAATAAAAATAATTAAGACACTCGTCTTAATCGTTAATTAATAATATAAAAATCTAATTATCAGGTTACTTACGTCACATTAGTGAAAATTTCAAACACCTTTAACCTGTGCTTGTTTGCACTCTCGACCCCAAAAATTAAAACAAATGCATTATTGTGCTCAATATACCCAGAATGAAAGATCAACATTAATTTAGGGCTATATACCCAGAATGAAAATCACCATTAATTTATGGTTATTTATATATCTCTATTTAATAAATTTATCGATAATACTTTACGTTTCTCACAGAATGACCTAAAAAAATCTACGAAGAGATTCCTTCATGATTCAATAGGCTCAAGGACACCGAGTCGAATTACAATGTTTGTCGTATCCAATCAACCCTAAAACCTACACTTCTCACTGCATCTGTATATATTAACCCTAGATGTTGAAATCTCCACTAATTCTATACCGACTCAGCTGCATCAAATAATTTCGTTTATAATAGTTTTTCATCAAGCAAGTTGAACCTTAGGACGAGTATAAATAAGGTATCATTTGGACAACAGAGTAATCTTCTTACAATGCTGCTGTCACGGCAACAACTGGTCTCGTCAGAGTTACACTCGAATGGTCGGAGTAATTTAATGATTAATGTAATTAAATTGAATAGATCGAATAATAACAACGTAAGTAATGGTTTATTCAAATTAGCTTAATATTAACGAGATCAATAGCTTAGTCTTCAAGTTAACATTTGGTAGGTAGTTTTCACTCATTGCTTCTTTCTAAATTCCTTTGATTACTCTGAATTGTCAACCTTTTGTTCTGCCTTTTTCTCTTTACATCACTTAAAATACCTCTCTAGCCTTCATCCCTTACAGTATCACTCAAGATATCCTATTTCACTTCTTTCAATTGGAGTGTGACTCTGACGAAGACCAGTTGTTTTCGTTGAAAGATCTTAGTTCCATATCCTTAAATTGCTACATATCCTCACAATTTTATACTAACAATTGATTTTGTTAAATTTAGTAATTAATTGTATTAATAGAAGTTTAATAATGTCAATAAATATTGTATTAAATTTTGTTATTAAATGATAATAAAAACAACTCTATTATTTTTAAGTTTCGCTGGACATTCCTTGAAAAAGATTGCTATAATTCAACTATGTAATTTTGCAATCGCGACAGTATTCCAGTATGGGAAACACATAAAGAATATATATATGTATATATATAAAATCTAAGAACGTGTATGTCATACTGGGGTAAATGGATAAAACAGTCTTCACACAAAAGAACTTGTTTAATTCAAACCATGCGTTTCGAACACTTCGTGTTCATAGTAATGTAAACATCCAATGGAAAGATCATCTCTAGTCGGTCCTCCACTTTTTCCATTGGATGTTTACCTGACGATGAACACGAAGTGTTTGAAACGCGTAGTTTGAATTAAAAAACTTTTTTTGTGCAGAGACTTGTATTATCCATTTAACTCAGTATGGGTAAATACCACAAACTTGCGGATTGCACAACTAATGAACATATATTACTATAATCATTAATAAAAATTGGATCTAATTTCACTCACAGTAGAGTCACCTTTTTCAACAAGCACATATAAGTATTTCGTAAATTATTAACGTATTACTTTCATCCGAAATGTTAAACCAGCAGACAAAACCATGCCACATCGTTAACATCCCACAATCTCACCTGTTTCGATAAAGAATCTACAATTGTGAGAAAATTATTTTCCAAAATACTCGAATTTTCATCCTTGTTTCCAGCCTCTTCATCATCATAAGCTTCATCTTCTTCTTCAAAAAATTTTATTTCATCTTCGATTTCTTCAACTTCCTTAATTTCATGACCTTCATGAACTTGATTCATGGCAAACAATTCTGAAATCAAAGGACTACAGATTAAATATGAAGCTAAATAATTTTCACCACATTATATAAAATTTTAAAAATGCTTAACGAGGCTTCATTAGGACCTTTTTGTAAAAATAAATTGCAAAGTGTATTAATCATTACAGGAATTCATTTAAAAGCATTTTATTATTTGAAACAATTTTTTTTAATTTTAACACACAATATAACTGCCAACAGTCTTCACTTTTGTTCCTCTCGATGAAGATTAAACAAAAATTTGATAAGTGCATCTTATCCACTGTGTGCGTCTGTAGTTTATTTCTCAACTTTCAACCGCATTTTTGGATCGATTTTCAAGTTAAACAAGAGCAAATTATACAAATGAAATTATCAGAAACTAAGATATCAATACGAAAGGAAGAAAATGACTATCAATTTAGACTTATTTATATAGGTCCAGTCGAACTTCTTTAGTAACAATTAACAGATATGAATAAGTACAGTTCAATTATGAAAATTATTTTAAAATATACAAAGAAACTCCTAAAACAATATTAGATGTAATATCATCAAGCATGTCTGGACAGTGGAAGCTTACTCGTGTGAGGCATATCCCTGATGGTCGAAGTTCCTGTGCTGGAACCAACTACAGCGGGAAAGGTGACCAAATGAGGATAGTCAGAGCCAAGTCGAATAAGAAGGTCAGCGACTCGTCGACGAGACTGGTTGGAAGGATGGCTGAGACGGGAGAAGAGTTGAGGCACAATGGAGAGCCAAGGTCTTGTGGGAGTCGAAGGCAGGAACAAGCTGAAGATGTGGTCGAGTTCTTCTCCGTGCTTAACCAGCATGCGCACTAGCAATAGTGTTGCTAACACCGTTCCTTTCTGAACAGAATAATAAGATTTAAAAGAACAACTTTGTACATATGCTAAACATTTTATTATCTATTTGATAAACTAGTAGACCATAGTACTATTAGGCATGAGTGTTCCCAATTGCACCTTACATGGTGGCTTGTATATTTCCATTTAATTCAATAAACTTCTCTGAGATACCCTCTTGTCTTGTTTTTTCCGGTTGAGCCTCTTTTTTTTAGAACTTCTCTTAGTTATTTCCTACAGCCTCACTCCTTTTGAATATTGTCTTTATAAATAAAGTATAATAAATTTAAAATAATTGATGTAACTGATATATTTATTAGTAACGTTTCTCGAAATCATATGTAGTCATTCTTTCATATGTAAACAAATGTATTGAAACATTCTTTCATATGTATTGAAAATGGTTTCAATCATTCTTTTTAATTACTTTAATGATTATCAAAATATTCAAAATGAATGGAAATTTGAAAAATAGCCTCTTAAATTTCAAACTAACTGGAGCTTGCTGCAAAAGAATAGTTATTTTCTTTTGTTCCTAAACCTTCTTCTTCCACATGTTTAGTAAGGACACATAACAGTTTAACATTTTAAAACAATGCTCTAGATTTATACTGCAAAAGTATTGAACATATGCAATAGTGGCTTACATCAATTCTCCTACCCCTCTGAAATTTCTGAAAATAAATTTGAAGTGTCAATGAAAACAGGTGTGAGATGTTTCACAAAGCAGGCCAACATTTTGGAAATATCAAATGCCTAGTCCCAGTAAATCATTTCGCAGACCCAGTAACTGATTCATATGATGACCGTGTTTTCTAATTAACTAAATGCGATCCACGCTGATGAAAAAAACACTCAACATTGAGACAGTAAATCTTTAATTCCTTTAAGACATCAACATTCGATATATATGCTAAGTTAAATGACCACACATTTTTTTCCGACTCAACATGGTTGTGTTTGAGAACTTTCTTACAAATATAATTACCGGTAATGGCTGTTTGATGGTAAATTAAAATTTAAAAATCATCATCAATATTAGTTAGTGCTTGTATTTTTATTGTTGGTTTTCATTTTTACATGGACCCATTTTTTCAATTCATAGGTGTATATTTCAGAATATGCCAGTTTCTTACTCAAATTCTTAGAAGGAATTGAGATCCACTTTTCGTCTCTAAATCACCATTATAAGTGCGGGTGTTGGAGTAAACAAAGTGTTTTAATATTAAAGAATTAACACATGTTTAAAAGAAGATAGTAGAGCAAACTCACCTGATCTGAATTGAGTTGAAGAAATCTGAAATAAGAGTAAGTAGAGAGAGAGAAGTAGTCGTACAAGTGCTGATGTGTCTTTTTCCATATCCCTGAGAGGAAGTCCACTTGGTCTGTACTCAAGTCATACAATTCATACAGATGTGACTGGAACTTCTCAACTCCACTGCCTACTTCGATCTGTGGAAACAACACTCATATATCAAAGTGTATCCTACAAAAATGTATCTATTAATAAATTACTGAGAGAAATATAACAAACTGAAATAGGGACTAACGCTTTTACAGTACTATTCTGTCCTCGTCAGAAACGATTTGTCATTCAACAATATTTATTTTATTATTTTTACAATTATTTGTGTTGTTATTTTTCCTCGTCTCTTCTCGTTCTTTAAGGCGGCTACTCTAATAGAATACTTCTGAGGAGGCTTCAGTCTTGGCTCTCATTCTGAAGACTCACTTCATCCTTCTGATGACAATTAATATTGAAATATCAGTGAGTTTTTTTTTGTTTTCTTCTACGTGTTTTCTCTCTATGATATTAATTTATTTAGTTTGTTGAATCGTTTTCGATAATCACCCATAATTCTTATATATATATATATATATATATATATATATATATAACTTTAAATTACACAAAGCACGACACAGAAAAAAGAATAAAAAGAACATTTACAGAATTCAACATTGCCTTTGCAGCATTGAAAAGTGATTGGAAAAAAAGAACAATTGCTGAAAAAAATCGTGAATGCAGAATCTGCTCTGCTATTTAATTTTATATATATATATATATATATATATATATATATATATATATATATATAACAGATTCAATAATATATCGACCGTTTGATAGAATAGGTGTGTTCTCTAATCGGGGTTCGGTCAATTTTCCAGGATAAAAAATCAAACTCTCGTTGCCAACGTTTCGGTTTTATTTAAAACCTTTTTCATAGGCCTACAAACAAAGGATAATAAGAAATCACATATCAACATCAAACATATACACAATATGAAAATGGATTGTTACAACTCATGAATATTACAAGCAGAAATATTTCAGAGATACATAAAACAATATTACTTACAGAAGTAAGAATTTTTTAACTAAGAAAATGAAATTTACATTATTTAAAGGAACAACAATGTTAGCCGGACAAAACCTTCGACTAGACTAATAAGATAACATTACAAATAACCTCAACACTGTTCACTCAAGGGAACTAAATAAATCAAATTTCACTAAACCTCAGCATAACACTCCAGAATAAATATTACTTAAATTAGTAATATCACTTCTATGATTAATCGAACTTAGATCCTTTTTAATATATAACATCTCAAGTGTCTTCCTTCTTTGCTCATCTTTTTCTTTTTCTATTATAGTTGTATCTTCAAAATCGAACGTGTGACCTTCTTCCGAACGTATGACGTAATTATGATTTCACTAGATGTTCAGTCGTTGTTTACTAATATACCTTTAGATCTAGCATTTGATTTAGTAAATAAACAGTGGAATAAGATTAGTTCACAGGTTGGAATGTCGAAAAAGGTTTTCCTTTCTATACTGGACCTCATATGTGAAGCAAGGTATTTCACCTTTGATGGTACTATTTATAAACAAAAATATGGATTACCAATGGGATCACCAATTTCACCAGTTCTCGCAAATATAGTTATGATTGAACTATTGGAAAACAGTATCAATAAATTAGGTACGAAGGTGAAATTTATTAAATTATATGTGGACGATTTGTTTTTAATTATTGAAAAGGGAGAAGAAGAGAATGTATTAAATATATTTAATTCTTTTCATAATCGTCTACAATTCACTTGTGAAGTAGAGAAAGATGGAAATCTGCCATTCTTAGATGTGAAAGTTATAAGAGGTGAAAATGGTAATATCTTAACGGATTGGTTTAAAAAACCTACCAGTGCTGCAAGAATCCTGAACTACCATTCTTCTCATGCTATAAACCAAAAATTAAATTGCGTCCAAAATTTGGTTAAAAAAGTTATTGAAATAAGTAGTCCATGTTTTCTAAATGAAAATAAGAAAAGGGTGAAATTATTGTTACAGAAAAATTGTTATCCGAAGAACTTAGTTGAACGATATTGGTTAAGATATTTAAGACAGCAACCAGCACATTCAAATGAAGATCATGCTGAACTGGAAGTTATAAATAGGAAGTATTTCAAATTTCCTTATGTTGAGGGCTTATCACAATCAATTAGAAAAGTGTTCAAACGAAACGTACCTGAAGTTACACTGGCATTTTATAATAAAAGAAAAAATAAATCTTTATTTTCAAATTTGAAAGAAAAAATACCGAAGGAGTTACAAAGTAACCTCATTTATGCCATCAAATGTAAAGACTGTGACAAGTGTTACTATGGTGAAACTAGTCGTTTTCTCAAAGAAAGGTTGTACCAACATAATTATTCCATAAGAACAAATAAAAGTAACGCAACAGCCTTAGCTGGGCATGCAATAAACGAAGGTCACACGTTCGATTTTGAAGATACAACTATAATAGAAAAAGAAAAAGATGAGCAAAGAAGGAAGACACTTGAGATGTTATATATTAAAAAGGATCTAAGTTCGATTAATCATAGAAGTGATATTACTAATTTAAGTAATATTTATTCTGGAGTGTTATGCTGAGGTTTAGTGAAATTTGATTTATTTAGTTCCCTTGAGTGAACAGTGTTGAGGTTATTTGTAATGTTATCTTATTAGTCTAGTCGAAGGTTTTGTCCGGCTAACATTGTTGTTCCTTTAAATAATGTAAATTTCATTTTCTTAGTTAAAAAATTCTTACTTCTGTAAGTAATATTGTTTTATGTATCTCTGAAATATTTCTGCTTGTAATATTCATGAGTTGTAACAATCCATTTTCATATTGTGTATATGTTTGATGTTGATATGTGATTTCTTATTATCCTTTGTTTGTAGGCCTATGAAAAAGGTTTTAAATAAAACCGAAACGTTGGCAACGAGAGTTTGATTTTTTATCCTGGAAAATTGACCGAACCCCGATTAGAGAACACACCTATATATATATATATATATATATATATATATATATATATATATATATATTTCATTAAACACTTTTTGCACCTTTGTTTTAGTTTCTTTTTTTGTTAACTTTTCTATTTAGTGTTTTGATGTTTTCTGGGAAATTAAATATTAACTGTCCAAAAGTTTAATCTTTAACACTCATTGTTCGCAATGTACACTTATTAACCATTAACCGACGTTTCAGTCTCCATAGACCATCTTCAGGGTATTTTTTTAAAAATTTAACAGACTAAGGCTAGAAATTTATATAAACTAAGATTAAAAAACTATAGAAAAAACAATAACACAGTCGACATGCATAATGGTTACATAAATAAGGGAGGTTACGATAAGGCTTTGCACACTCAATTGAAACAGTTTAAACTAGATATTTGTCCCTAAGGTTAAGCCTAATTTCAATTATCTTCTGCATCCCTGCTCGCTGACTCCTCTACATGTAGCTTCAAAATTCTTGTAAAACTTGTAAGTTGGCCATTTATTTTTAGGTTTCTTTTCTAATATCTGGAGTGCCTCTATTTTTTGTAGCCGACCAACATCATTTTCTCTGTTGATAATTTCGCTATTGTTGGTTAACATTTGTCGGCTTAATTCCAAATCATGCACCTTTTTCACAATGCACCTGGCTGCGGGTGCTCCTAAAGAACACGCAAAAAAGGTGCATGGCTTGGAATTAAGCCGACAAATGTTAACCAACAATAGCGAAATTATCAACAGAGAAAATGATGTTGGTCGGCTACAAAAAATAGAGGCACTCCAGATATTAGAAAAGAAACCTAAAAATAAATGGCCAACTTACAAGTTTTACAAGAATTTTGAAGCTACATGTAGAGGAGTCAGCGAGCAGGGATGCAGAAGATAATTGAAATTAGGCTTAACCTTAGGGACAAATATCTAGTTTAAACTGTTTCAATTGAGTGTGCAAAGCCTTATCGTAACCTCCCTTATTTATGTAACCATTATGCATGTCGACTGTGTTATTGTTTTTTCTATAGTTTTTTAATCTTAGTTTATATAAATTTCTAGCCTTAGTCTGTTAAATTTTTAAAAAAATACCCTGAAGATGGTCTATGGAGACTGAAACGTCAGTTAATGGTTAATAAGTGTACATTGCGAACAATGAGTGTTAAAGATAAAACTTTTGGACAGTTAATATTTAATTTCTCAGGAAACATCAAAACACTATTTAGAAAATTAGAAAAGTTAACAAGAAAAGAAACTAAAACAAAGGTGCAAAAAGTGTTTAATGAAATCAGTATGAAAGAAAATCTGCTCCCTCATTTTACAAATATATATATATATATATATATACACTTTTTCGATGAAAATACGATCTGAAATGAACAAATACAGTTCAATGTACATAAAGAAACATCGAGAAATTAAAAACACACACTTAGTCTCTAATTTTCGGTTCAACCGTCTCTGTACCAGTGCGATTGGTCTCCCTCTCTTATCTCTCCTGAAGACGGTTCACACGAAAATCAGAGACTGTAAGTATGTGTTTTTAATTTCTCGATGTTTCTTTATGTACATTGAACTGCATGTATATACTTTTTGTTGGAAATACGATCCGAAACGGACAAATATAGTTCAATGTAGAAAAAGAAACATAGAGAAATCAAAAGCACCCACTTACAGTCTCTAATTTTCGGTTTGAACCGTCTTCAGCAGAGATAAGAGAAGGAAGCCAAGCGCACTGGTTCAGGATTTCAACAATGTAGTTTGAATGTACACGCGACACTGAACTGAAATAAGCTTTATTTCAGTTTTAAATAAAATCCGAAACGTTGACAATGAGGTTTTAATTTGAACCTGAAGAACTGACCGAGTCCCGATAAACTTTAGTTTTATATATATATGAACAGTCACAGGGCTTCAGGTGGTCAATGCAGTGACTAACTCATAGTCATCCATGCCAATTCCCATCACCTCCGTTAGAGCTTCTGAAGAGGCATTTATATGTCTCCTTGGAGCTCGCTCTCCTCCTGGTCTTACCTCTACCGTTAATTTAATTTTTTAAAATATTTATATATATATATATTACTTTATTATTATCATTATTATTATTATTTTATTGATTCTCATTGTTATCAATTTAACACTAATTTCGTACACAGAATAATATTTACCTGAATAGTTCTTCAATGACTATTATAACTATTATAACTTTATAACTATTCAAAGAAAAATGAATATTTCTTTAAAAAGATTCATTTTTTAAACTAATAAAGCTGACTTTAATGAATTCTTTAATACATTTAAATAAATGATTCATTAAATAACTCAAAGCTATAGAGAGACATTTGGTTATGAAAATGAATTGATAATATTATATTGAAATAAAAAATTGCGAGTAAAAATCAGTGAGTAAGTGACCATCATCCCAACTACAGTAAGAGGGTCAGTAATGAATCATTAACTGCTTATATATAGTTACTATATATATTAGTTATATATAGTAACTGAAAGGATTACTTCAATGTCCTCAGTATGGACTGTTGGGGGTGTAGAAGCAATTAGTTTAGCAATTATAGCTGAGTCGACAGGAGAGTCGAAGTGTGACATGTCTGGAGTGTTCGAGGGCGCTGCCGCTGCCCATCGAAGAGCACAGTGGGCCAGGAGTCGCCATGGTCGGTCGACGCAGTCAGAGGAGGCGACGCTGTTGGCAAGAAGACGTCCTACTACATAATCCTTTCCCCCAGTGGACTTGAGCAAGCCTGCAAACCATTCATTATAAGAATCTGCTTACTATATTACTCTTAATGGTACTAAGTTAAGGTCTAAAGCTCATAATATGAAAGAAAATATACTAATTCATTTCAAATACAAATTATCATTCCCCAAAAACACCAAGATTAGATTACCGCTATTAAAAACAGCGAACAAAGTTTCTTTGTATTGCAGAAACTTACTTGTTTCTACCAATAAAAATTTAAAGGATAATTCCAATGTATTCAGAAGTCACCTAAATAATGAAAATGACAATAACTTTAGTTTTTTTATATTTATTCACATTTTAAACAAACATACTCGGAATATGCATAATAATAATAATAATTCATAAAAATGTATATTTGACTGCATAACTTCTCAACAGCTTGCAATATTATTATTACACATCATGTAGTCTATTTTTATTTATCCGTTTCAGATAGTTTTTTCATCGTAAATGTATATATATATATATATATATACGACGGAAAAAAAACACAAAAAAGAACGAAAGTACTTACTAGGATCAATATTTCGAACCGCAGTGCGTCTTCAGGAAGAATAAGAAGAAGAGTCACGTTTGCTCCAAACGGACGATGTAAAGTTACTTTTTATAGTCCGTTTGGAACAAAAGTACCTCTTCTTCTTCCCTTCTCAACTTCTTTTTTTTTCTTCCTGACGACGAATCGCGGTTCGAAATATTGATCCTAGAAAGTGCTTTCCTTCTTTTTTGTGCTGTTTTTTTTTTTTTTAGTTATTTATTTATCCGGTTTGGACCGTTTCTTTATAATATATATTTATGTTATGTTAGATCTGCTCCTGGGCTTACCTCAATCATTAATTGTTCCTTTATTTTTTAATTTCTTTTATTTTTCCTACAAGTTGTTATTAGTTTTTAATTTATTCCCAATCTTATTAATATTATTCAATCTTGTTTAAACAGACGAATAATTATTTTCGTTGATACTTACGCCACAACTTATCCATAACTTTTGATAAAGAAGAATCCTCAAACTTTAGTTCTATATTCAGTATATCTGTCAACTTTGGATTTGATTTCAAAACTGTCAATATTTTGTTTTCAGAATCTTCAAGAATCCAATTTGCCAGACGAGTCAAAGACTTTGATGTCCAAAGTGAGGAAGTTTTCATCAAAATTTCAGCAGCAAGTTCACTATCGCCAAACCTTAAAACAATTATCAAATGGATTTAAAGAAGGTTACCAAGAAAATTTATATAATTAAGTTACAATTATAAAAATTTGAATAAATATCAATTATTTTGACACGAGGACTCGACTTTCTAATACAATATTTTAGCCTGATCCCTAAAACTATTTTATTGAAATATTGTGGTTCAATAAGAAAACCTTCATAGATAGTAGTGATAAAAATCATTAAATAGTTTCAATAATTCCATAAAGTACAAGTAGCGAAATAGGTTTGAAAAACACACATTCCCTCATAATGCAGGCATTTCATATCCGGTATTGAGTTTTTCAATGCTATCACCTAATACTAGTTGAAATTTGACTCTGAATAGGATAAGTAAAATCTATTATTAAAATACCAATATAACACTAAACCTCAACATTGCACACAAAATAAATATAATAAACATACAATGCATAACTGCGGCAATAATTTATAACCATTACTCAAAATCAGTTAGTAACATATTTAGCAGAGCAAAGTTGATTCATTTATTGCCTTTTACGATACTGGAGACAAATTCCAACTCAGGAATGTGGTTACACATACCAGCGTACACCAACCAACTCAGAAGATTCTTGTCATCTTAATACATACTTCGTCTTGAAGTAGTACACACAGCGCATCAAGGGTTGTTAATTAACCTTACATTCACATGTAAACTTAATTCAGATATTTTAAAGGAAGTAATAACAAAAAAAAACTGAAAGTGGGAAAATAGAAAATAAATAAACGCTTACAAGATCGTTTACAGAGATGCCTAAGCATAAAATTGCAGGGGGTAAAACGTTGAGAAAAACTATAAGTACTTTAAGATTAAGGTTTAACACTTTAAGACAGTGTATTTAGTTTCTCTTAATCTCAGCACTAAGACAATGAACTGAGTGATTTTTGAAGGAGAAGATGTAAACTTTCCGAAAGTCACAATGCGAAAGGTGAAAACATACATATTTTCCAATAGTCGAGTCAATATGTTATACAGAGGTATATATTGCATTATCACATGCATTGTACGTACATATAAAGCAGTTTACAGAGCTCTGACAGGGCAATGGGATGGATGATGGACAGGGTGGTATCATTAGCACTTAGCAATATTCGAGCAGCCTCCTTCCAAGTCAAATTAGTGTCAATGCCCAACGGTGTTGACAATTTCAGGTATCTAAACAAACGCTGTCTGCTCAGATCAAAATTGCCTTCTTTCCTTGCAGACCGTGCTACCTGATAACACACAATTCATATAATTTACATAAATTACTTTTAAAAACAAACCAACACTAATAACGGTACCAGTGCTCTAAAAGCATTGTATTTATATATTCAGGGTTATCAAACAAAAAAAATTATACCACACTCTACTTCAATGAGTACTAAACCTGACAAATATAGATAAACTCACTTTCTTTGCTTTTCAGAGTTTATCTTTTAGATTTGATAATGGGTCAAAACTCAACTTTGAAGAACAATTTTTCAGAAATGGTTAATAGTAAGTATGAAAAACTGCATACAAAAACCTACCTATGAAGCTACCTTTTTCTTGAAGCATTAATAAGTTTTAATCTGATGGAAATGCCTGACTGATTTATGAACAGTCCTTCCTAGGAGATCACATAGATTGATCAGATGACCGGCTCCAAACAAGTCGTCAGTTTTAGGACTGCCATGGTATCCATTATGATTCGGTTGTCCACCCAACCAAAGGCGGGGCACGTGGAAATCCGAAGGGATCCCGAATGAGCATCCCTACCTCCGTGGTACCAACAATATTTTAAGAGCTTTCGGGTAGAACTACGGACGTAGGGTATACTAAGTCAGTGGCCACAAAACCTTCAACCTTCCACCTGTTAAGCAGTCTATACAATAAACGTAACCTGTTGCCCACTCTCGCAGAGAGGATGCCGACAAACAGGGTCATCTGAATCATAGGGTCTAGCAATCCACAGAAGGCAACCCTTCTAGGGGAGGGCCCTGAACACTCGAGAGAGGCACATGGATCAATCAAAAAGTTCCAGAAAAAAAAAGAAAGGACACATGAAAGTGTGATAAAGAAAGAGAAAATCTTGACCAAGTAAACCGTGATTATTGGCCTAAACCTTTTTATCAGAGTGAATTTTAATTCCAATTATACGCTTTGTATCTCTGATTTAGTCCACGTCATCGATGAATATGATCCACAATGAAAAATAATTCAAAACTTACATTATTCAGTAAACCATCCTTGAATTGAATGTAAATCAACGATCACAACAAAACTGAGCAATTAAAATCAATAAATTACAGTGGATTATCGAGTTAATTTACAAGTAATTTCAGTATAAGTTTCTTTTAGTATCAATGACCACGAGTTAGAATAAGTTCCATCATCAAAAAGGAATCAGCTACAAGAGTATTGCAAATAGGAGAATAATTTTAAGCTGAACATCAAATACAAACTTGTTTATAAGGAAATGGTTTTAACTTCACATAAGTTAGTACATAATGTGAATAAAAATCGCATAAATACGTCTTAATTTAGGAGTACTGTGCCCCTCAACTTATTTTAGACAACATTTTAGTGAATTTCTATTCTTTTTTACTACGTCTACCCTTCCCCTTCCTCTGTTCTGTACTGTTACTCCACTGTTGTAGACCTATTGGTTTCTATGAGCACTTATTGTGTAATCTGACGATGTGTTGTTTTCTTGGAACGTTTCATTTTCCTTTATGTATACATATATATTGTAGGGTAAAAAGCTAATGAAATGGTCTCCATATATAAAAATTTAATGGTATAAACAACGCGTTTCGAACACTACGATTTCGAAACGCGTTGTTTATACCATTAAATTTTTATATGTGGAGACCATTTTATTAGCTTTTTACCTACAATGAGTAAATACCACATAATAACTGATTGCAACGTTAGAAATACATATATATTTAAAAACTGAAATTTTACATTTTCTTTTTTTTAAAAAACAGGGAATACACAACATAACGAAACACTTATATGTAGCTATATGAATCAACGTCTAAACCACAGTAATAAATCCAGAAATGGTAGTAAGTCTTTGAAATAAAATAATTGCTAAGAGTACTTGAACTTGTCAAGGGCCAGTGGTCTTTGAGTACACTTGATGTAACTGAAGTAGGTACCTGTAAGTTTAAATCGATGTAGAGTCCACTTGAAGTAGAAGCACTCTTCAAGTGTCGGAGTGCTTGGGTCCACCAAACCACTTGATTCATTTCCGGACTCCTCAGACGTTTTTTCACCAAAGATTGTACCTCATATTGCTAAAAAAAATTTATATTTATTGTCAACTTCAAAGGAATATGAACCCATGAATTTTATTTTCAACTATTCAAAATATAGACAGGAGGGGTAAACAAATGAATTTAACAAAACTTAGTGGGCACTTAAATTATTCATGATTAAATAAAACATATGAAAAAAAATATTCAAACCTTAAGAAAAATTAATTAAATAAGTGAAAAAACTAGTAAAAATAAACATATCTCTGGCAAATATAAGAACACTGATTATAAATGAATGAAGAACACTATTGATTTAAATATCTTCCCAATATATCTAAGAACGTTTAAAACGACTATCAATGACATAAAGATATTCATGTAACATTAGTACAGTGCTTATCTATCTATAATACGATATAACAATCACACTAATGTTAATGGACATTTTATTTTACATTGTTCCACGTATACTTCTGGTAATTCATTAACGAGTACTTAATTTCAGCAACCCATGTTCTACAACTTTCCGACTACAATTAAGAGGTCCTAATTGAAACAATTATGACCGGATATGAATAAAAGTAACCACGTGTCACTTTGTTAATACCTGATTATCGAAGTAGTTGATTCGAGAAAGAAGACTGGAAGTGGCGAATTTAAGAACAGCAGCTGTCGGGAGTAGGTCGTTAACAGGCTCCTTAAAGCTCTCTCTCAAAACATTGTCGACGAGAGATTTACACTGATCTAACTGGGTCTTGAACACCATATCCCAACTAAAACATGTTTCTCCATTTCAAATTATAAGTATACTATAACATTACATATATTCTGAACAATTCTTTAGTCATATTATTTGTTCTATAAATATTCAACATAGACTACAATAAGCCTTTGGTTGCTGTACATGAACATCCTTTGTGGACAGACTTGGTTACAGATATGTCCAGATATAAGAGCAATTCCACTACTGCAACGCAATAGCAGTCACTATAATTCCCTAGTCGTGGGAAACTACCTACCTCTTTTCTAGTTTCCCTGAACCAGTATGGAGACAATAGCTCTTATGTCTCTTATATTTTATGAGGATAACTTCCGCAATCATTACAATGATTAAAAGAAATTCCCTTTACTCCTTATGGCAAGAGTGCACTATTGGAACACATAAAATTATAATAATACTTGTAAATTACTATATTTTCTAATCTTTCAAAAATTTGGAGGTGATACATGGTATTCAAAAATACATTAGAAATTATAGAATAGTAGAAAATATCATTATTAGTAGTGTTAAGTAAATTCCTCTGTATACACTACATTAGCTGTGTGTCCTTCAGGTTCATGGAAGAACAGTGTTGGAACCTCTGTCTCTTCAGCAAGGAAACTAAAGTTGACCATATGAGAAAACTTGGTGTCACTCACTTCATTTCCTGCGGTAAACAGAGTATCCCCGTGCGACCTAGTTACCGTCATCGCGAAAAAGACACTGACGGGACGGGATTGGAATCGTTTGAATGCAAACGGATAGTGGCTCGGAATCAATGGTATGAGTAGAATATAAACAGACTGTCCAGTATCACACCCAGTCATGATGTCCGCCTCCATGACGTATCGGTGCAGAGCACGAACTCAGACCGTGTCCGATTGCACATTTTTGGCGCACTCAAGTTTCGTAACATGAAATTTGTTACTGATACTAAATAGCAGCATTATTGGTGCCTCTACTTTACCAATTGGTGTCCCTCAGTCAGTTTACAACATGAATATGGTAAGTGGGGTCCTTCTGAAGTCCAAGACGCAGTTTTGCTGCTTCCATGCATTGTACAATAGTTAAAGATGTACCTCATTGTGTGGATTTATTAGCAAGATAATTAATTTACACAATACGATAGTAAGTGATTATATCATATAATAAACACTACCTGACATTACATCTATTCTGAAAATTTATTTTCATAAGGAGCTTAAATAAAACCAAGCTATTGTCCTCCTGTATACTACTTTGTCTAGGTTTGCAGAGCGGGATCATGATCTAACTATGGAGATTACCTGAGGTTAATTTTGGAAAATAACCCGTTTTAGCTGGGAAATAAATTATAATACTAACTTATATAGTAATATTTTATATTATTAAAAAACTTCAGAGTTTATACATGTCAGTGAGTAATGCAACGAATAAATATCTTAATTATATAATCTTCTGTGGTAATATTCAATTTCTGAATGTGACTACCTATAGTTGATAGATGTTATTCACAATATTACACTGCAGACGAAGTTAGTAAGTCACCAGGTTTATTTTTTATGTGGTATTCGGTGCGAGAAAGCACCTCGATATACTGATAGATTTTAAGTGCGCTCTGGTAAACCCCGGACTACAAATAGGAATCCTCCTGAAGTTATTTGTAGGGGATATTAACAGAAAATATGTACAAAAAGCAACAACTAGGACAAGAAAAAACTCGACTCAATACTGACTCGAACATAAAGGAGTTGTTTGGAGTGGTAGCTGTCAACTTGGTCAGATAGTAGTTCGTGTGCTGTATAACTCCTAGCTGGTTCCAAACAGGCACAGTTTTGCATATCCTCCAACTAGTCAAAGAGCTCACACACTTCTTGTTTCCTTCTTCGGCAAACTTCATTGCAATTGCATAGTCCTCGGAAATATATTTCTAAAAAAAAAATCAGGTTCTTTTATTCATACTAAACAGCTAATTTCAGTTTTTCTGAACATTTTATAATCAATGATTTAGTTAACAATTTCAAAATGTACACATCTTGAAGGAACATAAGTCGTTCATCTTTCTTATGTACATAAGAAAGTACAATTTATTAGCATTTACTGACAATATACCACTTGGCTTACAAAATCAGTAAACCCAAACCATATAACAAAGTGTGATATTCTTTTATTCCACTTCCAAGAGTAAATATATTAATCACGTTGATTTCATTAAGTGATTCTCTAACTTAATATTGATTTCCATCGTACGGGCAGTGATGGATGGATATTTGTTTTACAGATTACCCAAGACCAGGGACGTGCAGTTAGGGGAGGCAGGTGAGGCCATACCTCACCTGATATCTTCGAAAGGAAAACATATAAAATCAGTAAAATAATTAAATAGTAAATAATAAATAGTTAAACTGAGTTATATGGTTATATTTATACAATGAATTGCACTGTTAAGATATTTAGTTCACTTCACCAGTTTTAGATTGCTTTTATTCAAAATCGCTGGATTTTCAAATTTACTGTTCATATTCTTGAAAGTAATGTGCGGTAAAGCTTCCACCTGCTGTGACTTGATAGATTGCCCAGTGACTTAACCGTGCTGGCATGTCCTGCAGTTATACCATCTTTCTGTCTCTCTGTATGCCGCTATTAAAATATTTAAACATTTTTGCTATATTAACTAAATTTCTAATGTAAAGTTTACATACAGCACTTCATTGTGCTTTGCGATCATAAAACTGCTGCGAACAGTCACTAAGTGAGGCAGGCAGTTCTCCTGCCTCATAGTAAGGGGCACCTGTGACTATAGGCTTAAGTCTGACTGTGTAATGTGTGATGAAGTCAGTGCCTCACCTGCCATGAACCTCACCACACGTCACTGCTCAAGATATTTATTCAATGAAAATAAAATGTATTAACTGACATATTGTTGAAGAGAATTTCCGTTCTCCATTGCCAAGTATTCTCTCTCCTTTCCCTTCCAAGTCTGAAGTTCATCCCAGTCGCAAATAGCAAGATAACATTCGGTCAGCTGAAAATGTTTATACATTAGAATTAAAAAAAATTAAACTAATTAAATTTAAAATTATGGACATTTCATAACATCTAATATTTCATGATTTCTCAATGTAAAAATAATAATAACGATATTAATCGTGAATGTGATTATAATGCAGGCGAAATTATAAGAAAATGCTTATGCACTTACAATGCCTATAGTAATTATATAGTAATATAAAATAGTCATATAAACGTTATAATTATAATTAAAGTTATATGAAAACAAATAAATTTAATTATATGATTTAATAACTGATAATTGTGCTTAATGACATAGAATTAAGAGTGTACGACTTGTTAACAAAAAAAAACATATATACAAAACATCACATATTCAATCATGCATGTGATGAAAAAATGGCTAACAAATATCAGAACTTGTCATTTCTTGTAACACTTGCTCCCACTCGGGTTTTGCATGGGTGAACAAAAAATAATAATAATAATTACAAATCAAGAGATATTTTTTTTTTGTTTAAAAGACGTGAAATAATTTAAATAAAAATGATTTAAAAACGTTAAGACGTGACGTGTAAAAACATGATGTACATGTTTCGTCATTTCTAAATTGTAGAGTATCTCTGTTAAATTTTATATGAATCAGAATTTCTCAAAATCAAATAAATACGATTACCATTCATACTAGTTGATAGAAGCTCGCTATGAATTTAAAGATTATGGTTGAATTTAGAAAATAATTATTTTTAAAAATTATTTACAAATATAATTCATTGTAAAATTGTATTCAGGTTACTTAAGTTCACTCAATGGAAAATAGTTAAGGGAAAATATATAGCCAGTTCTTAATTTCACCAATAGAGTACAAATGATGAAACATTTTTGGATCTTGAAGTAACAAAATTTAATACAAATTTATCAATAAGATAAATGTATTACTGAGCGGTGAATGTATTAATTTTTCTAAATTAATGCGTATAACCATAAATTAATAGGGAGTCTTGTATCTAATTGTACATATCATATTAATTGTATTTAATAATTTAATTTTAATAAATTCTGACTCACTTGATGTTTAGTAGAGACAGTCTAGAATATACAAATTATAAAACGCATACACCAGTATTATGAACAAAAAAACCTGGCAAATGAATTATTATTATTGTTATGATATTCAAATCCTAAATCATTATTATTTAATCTTTAATTCGTACATGGAAGCAAATAGTTTTTTTATCAAAACTTTAACCATCAAGCTGTTCCAAAGACTTAAATTCTAACTACCCAAATATGAATCCAATAAGGATATACATATAAGACGTAGTCTATATAGAATATGGCATTACATATTAAGGATATTGATAGTTTCAATGTACCGTGCGTGATACAAACTGAATAATTTCTTCCTATATAATATTAATTTATTATTATTACCTGCTACAACGCTTGAATACATTATCGTTGATGTTAACGACAAGGTACTGTTGGAAAGCTGATTAGTTATAACTTAATTTAATTAATAACAATAATTATTAATGAAAAAAAAAGCAAATAAGTTTTACATAATTCTTGGAGACTTTCTTGTAATGTTTTGTAAAACTACAATTATTGAAAATAATTGATGAAGAACTGGTTGCTTCACGAGTACCTGGTCAGCAATGAAAGTACGAATACTGCTCGAAGGCGCTTCCGAATCTGTTTGCCCTTCCGGGGACACTCTTCCCTCAAGGTCGCTAATGATGCTCTGCGAAGATACCAAACTTGTGAATCCCTCTATCGCCTTCTCGTACCTTAACAAAACATAAACTCAAACTCAATGAATCATTACAACAAATCTAAATAAATACTGTTTCGTTACATACTAAATCATTAATTTCATCAAAGATTAAAATAATATGTTACAATTATTTACAAAGGTCCAGCGATGACAGTCTCCAATATTCCTTAATGAAGCTGACAGATTAATCTTTTTATAGTAAAATAAGGGAGGGAGGACATAGTCTGCTGATGTGGTAGGTGTAAAGACATCTTTGTATGCACTCCCTGTGTATGCTATTAATTAACCAAATTGGTAAAGTCAGTTCCGTTTTCAAGAACGCCATGTGTGGTAACTTTTTACATAGTGTTCACAAGTGAATAGTACAAAAAATTTATTTTTTTGGTAATTTATTTTTAACCTAGTAAGCAACTTAGGTTAAAATTTATTCCTTCAAAGGAGAATCCCTTTTCCAGCATCAGAGTGAAGGAAAGGCACTCCCTTTCCTTCCATTTTGATTAGGGAAGGATTCCTAAAAACAATAATAGTTCAGAGCCCACAATCTTTGGCAATTCTTAAGTACTTTAACCATACTTCGTACCTGCCTGAAAATTAGTCATATTTAATCACCTATATAATATTTACGTGCCATTCACTGATATAACTAAAAATGAGAAAGAGTCAATTATATTTAATATACTACTATCTTTTTGTTACAAGTTTCGTTCTTATAAACTTCATGATTATTGATGAATTAATGGGGAATCGAGACCTCCGATACTTCCGGCATATAAAGCACTACATGTTATGTTATTCTTAAAAACCAGGAATTACTTGGTCCATCTGAATAGTCATATATAATGTAGAGATGTATGAAGTCGTGTGAAGCAGAGATCGATGGAGCGCTATAGATCTCAATTGGACACCGCACTTATGCAGTTACAGGTTACCTATTCAGAGTATGGAATAATATGAAGACTAATACACACGGCAATAATGTGGCCTATTCTACAAAAGTTAGTTAATGATTTTTAAACTATAAATAAACAAGACATAACGCTATGTATTAAAAGAATATGCCAAAGTAAAATATGCCTACCTTCTAGCAGCTTTATCAGCAAGTGGCTTAAGAAGGGGAAGTTTAGTAGCTTGAGAATCTTTGACCCAAACGTAAAGCCCTCTGATAGCTTCAGATTCACCAAGACTAGCTAGAGCCCAGGAAACATAGATAAGACACTTTTCGAACTCACTGCACTGTAACAGACCAAATAATTAAATTAGTAGCTTGGTTCTAATCGTTTAAATAATAAACAATATACTTAGCAATAAATAATGCACTATAGACAATTTACATTGTATTTACTTGACAGTTTAGTTGCACAAAGTCAAAAAGTACGATTACATATGTGATGTATCACAAGAAACAGGATATTTCTATCACACTAAAACTATTTCATTAAAAGAAATCCAAACGGTTTCCATACTTTCAATCTCATTTAAAATACCCAAATGTGATCCTACTTCTATAATAAAAAGCTCATACTATTATTTCAAACACATTTTAGCATTTAGAGCTACTTCTGCATATAGCCCGTATATTTTTATTTATTAACATTAGAGCATACCCTGCTTTGACTTCTCATGCGCCTCAGACTTTCAACCACACAATGACATTTACTTATCTGCTCTGCAAATCTATGGAATGATTATAAACTTCACTTCTTCATTACTTACATATATTTAAAAAAAAAAAAGTCTTTATATAAACTATATTTAATGAAAACGATGACTTTATGTTCTGCTTGTCAGAAGATAAGAGGACTGATAAGTAAATATAATCTACGGAAGGATATTACATGTTCAAAACTTTGACATTTTTTTTACTTTGAACTTTCCAATTCATGAATTTACTACATAGAACTACTTACACAACTAAAGAAATTAATTCCTCTCATATTAATTTCTGACTTTCAACTTAAAATGTAACTTTTCTAGGTTATCCTCGAACTACTCACTCCTAACAAACATTTTCAGTACTTACCCCTTCGAGGCTTAAATAGTGCAGATCAACTCTGGTCATATTCTCATTAATGCTTTTCAACTTCATAAAATATGTTTTTATAATACGGCCTACTTCATTGATGCTAGGTAAAACCCTAACCAATCATAGTCAAATATTTAATGATATTATTACTTAATGAATACATTCGACCCTCGAGTTTCCGTATCTCAAGAAACCAAACTTTTTTTCCCCCATAAATTAACTTAAATTATCATCAGGGTATTGGTAATTCACAATGAGTACAGAGTGAGACCGAGTAGCCCAGGCTACTCAAATTTCGTTATCTTAAGCAAGATATCCAATTATCCGTTATCCAATTTCGACACCTTTATTATACATAAACAATATTATTATTACGTATTTTAATGTGTAATAAACATGAACTAACTGTATCCACCTGTATTTGATGATTATGATTGTAATTTAAGGCAAGGTGAGGCAGAGAATAGCCTAGCTACCCTCCCCCTTCTAATATGCCTACTCTACACCATTGGGCTAACACTTACCAGTGTTACCAATTTAAGGACTTTTCTGTTTCCGGACCTGTCTCGGTCCCTATTAGTACAGATATATTCGAGGGTCGAGTGTATTTTCGAATAGTAGAATTGAACATTGGTTATTTTCAACCTAATCATAAATCAGTTATAAGAAAATTGGACAAATACCTGAGTATTATTGGTATCCACGTAATGCTGAAGAAGGGCTTGCCCGTGGCGTACGGCATAAGTTGACAGTCCAGCGTGAATGCAGACAAAAACTAAACTAAGCCTGACCCTGTTCATCCACTCTGTCCAAGTTCCTTTGTTAGTCATAAAGAATGATTTAACTCCCTAAAAAAAAAGATTGTTACAAAAACATTTCAATTCAATTAATTAATCACTTTCATTTTCACAATAATAATTATTTTAAGTTTCCAATAATTGAAACTAATTAGGCAATCATCGTTAAAGTAATAACATTCTAATAAGTTTGTAATGGTAGCAATGTTTAACTTGTGGAACCACATATTAGAGAATAAAAATACAATAAGGTGGCTTTAGTTCCTCAAATACCCTATTTTTCAGCTACATAATTCAGCATCTATGTGCCCACCTTCAGGTTATAAACTTTAAAGACAAACTATATAAACTTCAACTTACTTTCAAATATATTTGATTTCACAACCATCAATACTAAAAACATAACAAGTTGATCAAAATAATTTGTCTTACTATCAACATCACTTTTACACTTCTTAAGACTGAAGTGACTTACGAATGTACAACATACGAATATTTCGATGTTCCAGGTAAATTTCGAACTAAAATTCGTCTCGATATACGAAGCTTTTCTTGGGATACGATGTACGATAAAGCGTCGCGTAGTGATCGTGATGAAATGAGTGAAAGTGAAGAAGGTCAATGTGAAAATTAGAAAGAAATGTAAAAAAAATAAAAAAAATTAAACAAAAAAATTCTCTCTGCACAACATAGTAAGTTAGATTTCGTTTTACATTAAGTGAAGCATACAATTCAAAACATGAAAAATAAATAAGTCAAGTAGTGCAAACTAGAGTGTAATTTTCAATACGCTGCACATGCCCATCGTATCCTCCTCTATCTGTATACCCTCCGTCTCCTCCGACCTTTATCACACAGTCTCTAACGTAAGGCGATACTCTATGCTTTATTTTTTATTTATTAAAAATTACAAGGTTTTAAATCTGCCTAATTTAATTAGGCACTCTTATTTATATGTATACGGATTTTTGTTCAAACCCGTAAATGAAGTATTTATTAAAGATTTATCGAAGGTTTTCGGGCTGTCGAACAGATTAATCGAATAATTTATTCTTATAGGAAAATTAGTCTCGACATACCAAGTCGGTCCCAGAATTAAATTTGAAAAGTCGAGGTAGCAGGGTATTTAGACAATTCATTGCTTTTTAAGTCTACATAAGGGAATAATTTTTACGTTATATTGTAAAAAAATCATGATTAACATGAGCAAAAACAAATGGACTAATGCCTGTTTGAAAGATGTATTTCGATTAACTAGAATAAAAAACGTAAAGAAAAGTGATATGAAACCTGGTGAGAGGGAGAGAAGGCTGAAGCAGTTCCTTCAAGACTGTTATAGACAGATTTCTCGAGCTGCTCCACGAAATGAACCAGCAGTCGTACTCGCTGTCCCGTCATCGGATGACGCCAAACCTTTGACACCTTCTGCCTCACCACCTCCTTTGACAGTTCCGTAATCGCTTCTAAAACAAGGTACTCGTATTAGGGAATCAAAATTAAAACTTATTATTGCTGAATAATCGGTAAATTAAAATTTTTCATTTCTGACTACATAATAAAAAGGAAACTGGATTACTGTAAACAAACCAAAAATCATAAACAAAAAATATGGAAAAACTACACTTATCCTAACAAAAGATATATTTGTACGCGCAGTTTAAAGTTAAAACTCAGAAATACAAAAGAGACAACTCACTGTCCCAATAATGTCAGCACATTGCAATCTTTAGGCAAAGAAAGGGACTATATAGCTGCAGTATCCTACCATTATTCATGCAAATTCCCATCTTAAATTTAGTCACTGCTTCCGGTTTTTTGATCCTCAACTCTAATTTTCATCTTATCTTAAAAACTTCAGAGGAGGCACTGATTAACCTACTTGGGCATAGATCATTCCCGGACCCAACAATTACTAGTTGTTTTTTTTAAATTATAACATTTAAGATTTATTTCATTAATTAACTAATTTATTTTAGTGTGCATTATTATTTCTTTTTCCTTTGTTTTTCATCGGTTATTTTTACTCTTACCCATTTTCTCCCTAGATATTCCTTTTTCCTCCTGGCAAAGAGATGTTTATCCCTCAGAAATGTAGAAGTGATTTGCGTTAGGTTAGTATCAGAGATCAGCTTAAAAATTTCACGTAGAAAGTTATAGAATTGAGTACCCACATTTGGGTTCTATTTCAGACTTGAACTTATACTGATATACCTTGGCAGACGCCTATGAGTCTTCAGTTTAAGGACTGCCTATATCCTTCAGGATTTATACTGATAGTAGTCAGTCCACTTTTCAAAGAGGTGTTTATAAATAATTTGGAGCAATTATAATGATGGATTCAGTTATACAGACACTCACTGCCATTTATAAGCAATTACAAGAATTTAAAAGCAATGGGGCTATCCAAATTGAGCTTCAATGACGCTATACAACTGACACATAATGGAACTTGTTCAAGATTTTCTAGACTCATAGAAACATAACTGCGTCAAATTTGTAGATCTGTAGATTTGTAGATATATTCGGAATACAAACAAATTACCCGGTTTAGAACTGCAAAAGGAAATTATATGTATATTTTACTGTACTTGTTTAAAAGAATTAGGTTATTATTACTTCTAATATACTGATTTTTTTTTAATTATTTATGAAAAACACTACAATTTTTATATTCTTATTTCGAAAAAAAAGTGGATCTTTATTCTTCCAACATACTACAAAATTTATGACTTGTATGTTAATAACTATATTCAAAAGTTTCTAGTTTTTAGCTTTTTTGTAATTTTATACAAAAAAATTATAAAAATTGGACATTATGTTGAACTAATGAATAATTTTAATTAATACGAAGAATTTTGTTCTACACATGTTAAATATGCGCTTGACAATTGGCTTCTCATGTCAATATGATTTAAAGAAGCGTTTATGTAACTATTATACAAATATAACATTTGTTTTGATGGTATAGCTGAACGACAGGGTTTACAGAAGATATTATTTTGGTCGTTATACTCACTTTCAATAAAAACTAGTGTTTCAGCCGATTTTCCTAGAGGTGTCTTAAGTTTTTGGTTAACTGTCAGTTGAGCTATTTGCCAAACTGCCCACTCAAACAAAGCTGTTTCTGAACAGACGGTGCGCTGACCCAGATCAAACTCAAGCACGGCCCAGCATCGACAAACTACTTCCTTCAGCCAATTACTGCTTCTAGCACTGAAAAGAAAATAAAACCCTTATAGTCAAGCCACACTACCCAAGCTTTTTAAACAGTTGTGGTAAAACAAACCTAACAGTTCAAAACAAAAGCACAAGCATAGCATAACCAATCGAAAGCCATGTTTCTCAAGATTAAGATGTCCACAAATTCAACCACAGCATATTTATAAATAAAAGAAAATCCCTAGCATTTTGACTTTACATGGAAAAAAAGTATTTTAGTTATTTCTTAATACCTAAAGCTCAAATCCATATTACTTTCAGTTACATTTAACAAAGAATAAATATAACATCTCCAACTTGAGTCAAATGAATAATTAATTCCTATTATTGAATGAATGGAATCCAAATTATCAAATTCCACTGAATATTAATGAAGTATGAGAATAAATAATAAAAGTAATGGTTAAAAGACAACTAACGACAAAATCAACACTATAAATATCATAAACGATATTCATAGCCTTACATATGATTTTTATTTTTTACATATTATAACACAATCTATCACGTACATTCAATAAATATATTCCATTAAAGTTATCAACAGAATCGGTATACACGACCTTCTGACCGATATTTTTCATCTTTCTTACCATTTTACTATTATCAGGAGTTATTTCCAAAAGAAGAATTCAACGAAATTAACGAAACGACGTTATTTCCAAGATTCAACGAAATTTTTTTGGCATGGGTTGGCGATTCTACAATCTTAAAAAAAAAATTTTTAATCATCTAAGCTTTTACAACAAATACTTATGGCAGAATCCCTAATCATTGAAACAGCATTCAATCATTTAAAAACACTAAATTACAACTTTGTTAGTTTTTCAAAATTTTAATATTTTCTCCAATAACAAGGATTTGGTTGTTGTAGTCTTACTTATAACTCTATCCAGAGTGAGGAGTTCAAAAATGAACTATTCGTAGTTTATTACACCGTTCAGGGAAATATTAAATAAACTATATTCAATTAGCGTGTTGTCACTGTTTCTAATGATCTCATTTATATGCCTTTCACCTTAGGCCTGTTCAAGAGGTGGTAAGTGTGGTTCATTTGTCATTCTTCACCCATTTAGTTATGGTAGATCCACATTTACACCTTACTGATTCTACATCTAGAGGTTTAAACTTCCATTTCTCAAGTTTATATTTCAAGATTAACTGTCAACGTAGATGATCGGGACTGGCGCCTTTAAGGCCTCCGTCTCCCTCATCAAAAATCCAGTCATGACAAGTTCGAACCTCTCAGTTTCAGCAGTAAGACACTGCCACTAGGTCACATATATCTCTTTAATAAGCATAATATCTAGATATGCTCATCAATTCTATTCTCCTTTATTAACAGTAAGAGATAGAATATACGAATAACAATAAATAAGAATTTTCAGGAAGAGATTTTTATAAAGATCGTAGAACACTTCAAACGTATAAGAAATCTTACATGTAATTTTTAGACCAAAAAACGCTGAAACTGCAAATTGACCAAAAAGATTTTTTTATAATAACCATTAAATTATTTTTTCATTCATTTAATAAATTAAATAAATGGCTATTTAATTAATTAATAGCATTAAATAAATTAATTAATTAATCGTTTATTTATTTAATATGACTTAAAAAAATGGATATTTGTTAAAAAATTTTTTTTTTTTTTAGTATCATATGGCAGTTTAAGAAGGGTCGTTAGGAGACTGTTAAACATCAAAGAAAACTATGTCTACTTTTTTTTATATTTACATTTCTTAAGTTGTAAGGTGTCATAGGAAGAATTTTTCTTTCTTTTTATTTTACATAGTCACAACAACGTAAATGTAACAACATTACCAGTGACAATGATGAAGGAAATATATACACTTACACATGGAGGCAGGAGGGAAGAAAGAATCCAGCAATTATACTTCCTGGCGAGGAAGAATACAAAAAAGATAATATAAGAGTTAGTTGTCACTGCTAAATTATGAACATAGAGTTTATACAACTTATTTCTCATTCAGAACTCCTTTTGAAATACGTTTCCGAAACGCAAATCGGTCCATTATTATATAATTATTAATTTTAAAGCCCAATTAAAAATTAAAACAGAAAGAATGATACGAATTCTCATGGAGTACCTTTTCGGGACACCGTGTATGATGAATGCCATGATTTGTCTGAAATGGAAATCTTGTATTTCTCCAGTGTCACCCCTTGACATGGCTGAGTATAGACTTGTTGAGAGACTCTTGCTGAAACCTCGTGAGTCCTGTAATTATACACACACCATTAAATCTTTAAAGTTCTGCGAGTTATCTCCCATCATTCTTTTATTAGATGTTACTTTACCTACAATAGTCTCCCTCAACATTTGTTCAATTAAAATAATATAAAGCTAATTCAACACAAATAATAATTAGGAGTTTAATCACAAATTATTCACGTGTAGTCTGTTTTTTTTGGGAAAATATGCTTTCTTTAAGATTGAGATTAAAAGTGAAGCTCTTAAAGAACTTTTTAAATATATCTTAAACTATAATAGTACCATACAGTTTTTAAGCGTAAAAAGACCCTTATATAAAAGATGTATATATTATTTTTTTAACACTTAAAATATCTAACTAAAGAATCAGTAAACGAAATATTCTATGTAATATCGTAATACCACATTACAACAAAAACATCAACAAGAAACCTTTGATTCCGTGCAACCATGTCACTCATAAATCAAATGATTTATATTGTTGAACACGGTCTTTATATTGACAAGCGTATTAATGCTGAATACAGCATATGTTATCATTGAAACATGTTTTTGTAACATTTTTTCATATTTGTAACATATTGCAGTAATGTTGTTATACAAATAAAAGTTGTTAATTAATACTTAAAAGAAAATGATATTAATTTACCTTGAGATAACGCTCAGTTCCAAAAATGATATTTAATGATGGTAAGTAAGGTAACATCTGGTGATATTTTCTTCTAACTGAATCGTAAGGAGAGTTGATGAAAAATGTACACAAAAAAATTACTTTCGTCAGAAGGTCCTTCTGAAAATAAAAACACAATAGTTATTAACAAGAATTCTATTTTAACATCAAACTTTAACTTCTACAACTAAAGACATAATTCATTCTGAATTTTGGTTCATAAATCTTGTAGCAGGTTCAGATTCAGGTTTCTTATTACGAGTATTATTGATCTAAGGGTCAGAGTCTCCACGGATTCATGCGAACTGTGGCCAAATCGTCCGGTTAGGCTACCCTTTGATGTTATTATATCAACTTTAGATTTTAAGGTCTTTAATGAACTTAATATTATCTTTGGAAAAGATTTCTGTTTGATCTAGAAACGATATGCCAAAAAAGTTTGACCTTTTAAATGTGATTGCCTTTCACACAAAATGTGTTCAGAGATTATCTTCTTAATTAAAGAGCCTACAGTATAAGTCTGATGCTAAATCCAGCCTATACGTATTTGAGAGAAAAGCGTCCAGTGAGGTACTCCACACACTTTTTTAAATCTTGCCTGTGGAAATTTATTATTTCTTCTATAGATTCAAATCGTTTATTCCCCTGTCGGAATGAACATTTTAGACTTAATTAGACCTGGATCCGGTAGCCATCTTTCATTCTATTTTATCCTTTGAAACCTAAAGGAAGCTTCAGCCACAAAAGTTTTGCCTTGTTCTAATCTTTGATGAGCTATCTACCCCCTCATTTCCCTGTATTTCCATGTGCCCAGGTATCCACATGAGAGTTAGCTTGCTTAGATAGCTAGCTTAGCTTTAGTTAAGAAAAAGCAGCCCATTTTATGAACTTGTGGGGCTCTGATAACTACTTATTGTGTTTGAATACATATTTACAACAGAAGTATTCCAATATAATATTATTACACAGGTCCTCACACAGAATACAAAGTCTCTACCTATAACGATGATCTGGCTAGATCGTTGGCGGCAAAACCGCAAAGCAGATGGTAAAGTATGCGATGAAGTGAAGAATCGAATTAAGTGAAAGATGGCGGCAACAGCTGGTTCTTCACTGGCCTCCGTCAGTGTTCCGCTGCAAACTTAATAATTATCTTTGGAGAAGACTTCTATTGGTTCTAGATACGATATTCCAATATACGAACACTAATTTTGAAAACAAGACCGCAGATTGTAACTCCTTCAGTGGTTCCTGGCTGTCTAACAAGATGTAGATTCTAACATCTGGTTAGGAACCAACCTCCTTATTTATTTTCTCCTCCTTTTTATCGTTCAAATCGAATACACCCCCTTTGTCAAATGTACCTATATCTTTGGGTTCTCTTTTGGTCATAACTATGTTTGTGTCTTCACATAAAATCATCTGGTTCAGGATTATACTCAAAATATTCTGTTTGTTCAAAATACTCAAATTATTTTTATTTTATACCTATTTGATTTCATCTCGGTAGTTTCTATATAACTGTTGACATAAGGTTATAATTTTTTGAGCTCATTGAATTGACATAATGTTTTTATAGATTTATATTGAATTATACATACCATTGACTAAATTGATAGAAAGATTACATATTAAAGTCATACGATATACAAATTAAATCACACTAAGTAAAACCATTAAAAAGCAGGATATTTTATATATTTCTGAATATATCCATAGGGAGTACCTCACAAAAATACACTAGTATGAATATATTGAGAATATAACCTCTACGATTAAAAGGCCAACATAACCGTAACTTTTAATACTGCATGAGATGCTGTTTGCACCACCTGTGTTGTGGCTCGCCCGAGTTTAAAAGGTATCAAATCACAAAATGAACCTCACTTTCGTCCCTTCGAAAGCACAAAACGCGTAATGCTCACAGCATTACAGCATACGCATTGGATGAAAAAAAAACTATTATTGAAATAATAAAAATCTCACACAACACAAGGTAAACAACTTACAACTCCTCACTAAATGGACGTAAATCAGAATCGTAAAGCACATTTCTCAATTACTTACTGAAGGTATATATTATAGATTTCTATTATTAAATGAGAATTGTTAGAACTAGACTTAGTATAACCATAATTTTATTATACTCAGATTTAATGACTCAGGCATAATTCATAATTAATTAACGAAATAAATTTCTGCACTATTAGAATAAATTTTACTCAAAAATTGAGTGTATAACTTATAACTTAGCGTTAGCACGATTACTCACTTAAGCATGAGGCAGTCGCAAATAAAATCAATAAATGGAATAATATGAAAAGTACCTTGCAAGATGAATGCAGAAGTTTGACAATTTTGTATAGAGTTCGGGCAGCTGCCAGAGAAATAGGCTTGGACTTGTCCGCAGCTGCAGAGCAAAGGGCAGAGATAAGACCAGTCATTTCTGGAACTTCAACCAAACCTGCTAGAAATTTACTTGCGTTGGTAATCAGAGATTTCGTCCATACCACTAGCAGGAGCTTTGTGTCGCAGCTCATACCCTGTGTCAACAATCATATGCACTTACAAAACATAGAAATGTCTTTTAAATATTGCCAGAAGTGAGTGTATAATGTACATACAAAAGTTCAAAATCGAAGAAGTGTGTTTCTTTGCTCTGTGTGTGTTAGTCTTCTTCGATTTTGACTTGTATATGTCCAGTTTGGATCGTTTCTCTGACTATATTGTAATGTATATAAAGCACACTTACAGCGATGAGGAGAGAATTCAGTTGCAGAAAATAGCAATCCTCTTGCTCGCATTACTCCCTCACGTCTCAACGGTTGTCTCACACAGTCAAAGTTTTAAAAACTATGCTATTAATATTTTAAAAACTCAGGTTTATCTTTGTTTTTACTGTATTAAGCTGCTTTTAAAACTCCTGAAGTCTAAGAAGATCCATTTGATTATGCATTTAATTATCAATTTATCAAGTTTATCACAACATTTTTTATATAAACTACAATGATGCATTAAGGACATTAAGCGGCAAAGGATTTTTAATTGGTTTTATTATTAAAAAATGGGTTATAAAGTAAATTTTACGGGCACGATAAACCCCTATTTTATAAATTTATTTCAGAACTCGTTCAGACGTTTTGAAATTAAAGTTTCATTTTTGAAAATTAAAGGAAAGACTTAACATACAAATATTTTTAAAAAAAATAATTCACTTCGAACAAGTAACACCTTCAGATTACATCATCTGTTGAGATGCTCTCAACGACCGAGATACCTGAAAAAGGACACTATGCGTTCAAAACCCACTGATTTTATAAAACACCTTTATGTGGAGACTTTTATTTTATTCCTAAAATAAGTAAATACCATACAATAAATGCTGCACTACTTTCGAGTTTCTATTTCTTTTCTAAACAGTTACCTACACATTTTACTTATCGAATCAGTTTCGAAACGAAATACAGCAGTATGTGCCAAAATATGTCTCCCCTCCAACTCATTTCCGCAGTAGCATACTTTTCAAAGTAGTTCTTTTCAAAGTGAACACCTTGGAATGCTGTATTTTGTTATTTAGGATGCTTCATTTGTTTGTTTAAGATAATACTGGCAATAGTATTAAAGCTAAAAATGCGAATGAATTTTAAATATTTTTAAATATATTTTAGTAACAAAATTACCTGTTTATAAAGTGTTTTCTCGAGAGATTGGGTTTATCTATCACACTTATAATATATGTAGAAAGTACTAATGCAAAATGTTAGCAGTATTTATTTAGTCAACATCATCTATAAGATGAAATATCAGGTAATATAAAATTATACACACATAATCGGCTGCTAAATGAAAATTAGTGCATTATGAACAAAGCAACAAAACTGTTAGGAGAGCAATGATGTTTAGAGAACTCCCAAGGATTCTAGAAAAGATACTTCTGATTATGGAAATGCTTTGGACGTTACTGATAATGTATCCATTTTATGAGCTACAAAACTGTATCTTCAATTTAGGATAATGTTTGGTCATACGAAGGACTAAAAAGGGACTAAGGATTTAGAGCAGTTTCTCATATGGTACGCCCGGGCGTACTGGTGCGTCAAGGAACATACTCAGGTGCGCCCCAAGGAAAAAGAAGATGATATTTTAATATTTAAGAAATTAGAGTGAATTTCATAATATTTTCTATCCCAAATAAGTGGTTTCCATATCAGAGGAAAGACTTCGTCAGTTGAAATTTCGCGAGAAAAGCATTAATAGTCATATTACAATTCTCTACATCATATCTCTGTAAAAAGGTTTTTCTATGTTAAATAGCATTAAATCTAAAATTGTATCATGTATGAAAGGTGTTGATGAAGACCTATCGCAAGTAAGACTTAATAATAAAAAAATTGCCAAGTCTTCTCAAGCGCATGTTTCTAGATACATGCAAGAGCAAAAAATGAATAGTTGCTTCAGGATACATCTGTATTATTTTCCTGTTTTTGTTGTTGTCATTAAATACTAATATCACCATTATAAATGATATCATTTTCATCAGGCAGACCATATCAATCAAAACCCCTAGCAATAAAAGCAATCCCAAAAGAAATATGAGAAGAAAAATAATATAAAAAATTTGTGTAAAAAAACTAACATTATATTATTAATAAGTATCAATTTTGGTCACCATACATAAGCAATATCCCCTTCTCAACTTAAGTTTTATTGCTATTTTTTCCCATACTGACATCGAAGGTGCGCCCCAGAATTTTCCTTAATTCATGAATGCGTCCTGTTATATAAAGATTGAGAAGTCCTCGTTTAGAAACTGAAGTAAATTTTCCAACTACCTCTCGCAACTCTGTCGAAGAAATTGTTTTTGCATACACAAAATGCAACCTCAATGAAAAGACATTTTCCTTTTATAAACGATATGTGATAACCTAAACAGCATTGGGTCAAAATACTAGGAAGAGTTCTCTAAGGACGAGGAATGTACACATTGTACAGTACATTTATCAGTACATTGAACGCTTTAAAACTATAACGTTCTTACATACTTCATCATCTGTAAATACGAATAAAATTGTGTAATGCGATATGTGATTTTAATATTAATGTAGTCCTAATGTCATTTTTATTTTCTATGTTTACGACTGTCCGTAATATTCATAGTCTAAAAACTCTTACACGACATCGATTAATAATGTACAGTCATATTCTCTTTATAAGAGTCAATTAACATAGTCTACGTTGCTAACTTTAGTTATTTAAAAAATTAGTTGTTCCTACTTTTTTGTGAATGAAAAAAGTATATATTTGAAAAAGAGTGACCCTTGCGAGTTGTACATGAACATGTCGTCTGAATTAAAAAAGCAAAACCTAGAACTCCAAACATCTATAATTACTTTTTAATAAATAAATATGTCATTTAATTCACAGAAATTGTAGTTTTATCAGAAAAAAGAAGGTGAAAGCCGATTCTAAAATTTATCAAACCTGAGAACCTTAAATTGAAATTATGAGGATTTAATGAAATAATAGTTATACCATTTTAATATGCGAAGAGAGGAGGTCAAGCAGAGCTCCAAAGTGGTTGGTGGTCGGATTGAGCGAGTTGAGAGACAGACGCTGAAGATCTTCCAGGGAACCAACTTTAGTCAATTTATTTTTCTTCTCTACCATCAGCCCACTTGTTGTAACGAATTCACCATACCTGGACAATCAGGCTTGCATCAATATATCATGCTCATAAACAAAACTCTACTATCTGTATTCCTATAATTCTGTCCTATAATTCAGCAGCACACTATTCATATTGACGTATAGTGTTTTATCTTTCAGGTATACAGCTATTAAAGTATATTACATTTCTAATTGAAGGACAAAACAGTACAGACAATTACTAAGGGACAATTATATCGTATGTATAATATTTCATAAAGCGACATCTTAAGTAAAAGTGTGTTATAAAAAATTCTAAAACTGTCTAAGATAAAACACATTGAGACTCCCACTATCTTACAAATGACATTACTAACACTAAATGGTTGCCAAGAATATTAACTGGTAAGTTTTAAATTTAATTGTAGATAATAGAGTGACCAACATGCCAAACAGGAGATCACTAGAGGAGAGGGTTGCCTCCGAAACATATATTGTTATGAGTTAAATTAAACACATTTACAAAAGTATGTAATGTCAATGCCATCAAACTGAAAGCCACTTTTTTTGCTTGATGATTTTCTTGTAAAATGTTTCATATTATTTATTTCTACAGCTTCTTCAGTTGTTTACATTTCAACACTAATTCTACAACATAGCGATAGGTACTTTAGACGTAGCTATAGGATTCGTGATGGTCAGGGTAGTCTAGCGGCTTACCTGCTGCCCCTAGACTGGTAGATCCGGATCTCCGGCACTAGAAGAGGAGGTTAAACCATCGGTGCCTGAACACTGTCAGGTACTCATTTAATATTTTACTCAAAATACACTTGAGTTAGGTAAAATTGAGTGCTCTCAATGTAGAATGTTATGTGGTATCATAAAGAGCCGACCTCCGGCCCATGTGAGTCTGCTGGGACGGCGACAGCAACATAACATAACCTATAATGATTCATGAATGGGCTCATTGGCCAGTTATTGCAAAATCCATCAGTTTATATGTAGATTCAACAATAGTTATGAATCTTAGAAAATTCTTGTTTAAAGCACTACTTTGTAAGCAGGTACATTCTATAAGACATACTCTATACTTTTAAGAAAATATTACTGTATTCTAGCAGCAAGTCTTCTCTTAGCCATGTACTAAATACTACTGAGGCTTTGGAGCAATCAGAAACTAAAAGTACCACTGCCTATACCATATAATACCACACCTGCTTCCACTGTTCTACCTGAGAATGGCCAGTGTTTGGCCTAAAACTTGTAAATCTACCCACACATCCAATGTCCATTGGACAGCTACAATGGCGACTCTAACCAGAAGAAAGGAAAATCACCAAGGAAGATTGAAGAGAACAGCAAAAAAGTCGTGAAAGTAGAAGCTGCTGCGGTATTTTAGGAAAATAGTCTCACCGATATGAAAGTAATATGTATAGATATAAAGAAAGCAGCATAAAAGTGTGGTGTTAAAAATATCACACACAAATATATTTATTGCTACTTTCCCCTTTCAAAGGTATTAATAAAATAAATAATATTTTACTTTTATATATAAAGGAAGATAGAAAAAGATAAGAATGAGCAAAATTACCTGGAACAGTATTCCTTGATGAGAACAATGAGTGAATGAAGTATTTGGGGATAGGACAGAGGAGCGAGGTTTGGAGCTAAATGGTCCACAAGAAGTTCAAAAATAGGCGGCTTTAGCATGAAGATCCAAATGAGCGAGCCGCCGTACTTGCCTGCAACAAACCACAACCTCGCCAAACTGCTAAATCACATTCACAACATTCCATTTTTTTCTTGAGATATGAAGGTAAACAAATATAACAGCTATAAGAAAAGTAGGTACTTTTCTTAATTTCTTTCTTTTTACTTTTTCGTATTTAAAACTAAGCTTTAACCTGCACCTCTGGTTCCAAATTTTCAAGAAACCATTAGCTAATGACTTCTTTTCCTTATGTCTTTTTTGTCAGTAACGAATTTGTACAAAAGAAATAAATCATTTTTCCCTGTGATAGTTGTGTTACTAGCGTAACTAACCTCATGTTTTATCAGCGTACAAAGTTTATTTGATTCTTCGAATGCTATGCATTGTCCGTTGTCAATCAGCCACAAGACCACAAAATAATATATTCTGTTGCAACGTTACTGTAATATAATGGAAGCAACTGAAATTATATTACCTGCTGATATAGTTTCAGCAGGATGTACCCATTAGGCAGATGGTTACTTTAAATGTCATCCCATGGACAACACGTATATGAACCCAAATGCCACCACAAAATAATTCGGTTTAGTCAATGAGTAACAGAATTGTTCTCATAAACTGTATTTCATACATAGATATAGAATTCTAAAAAAAAAAAATCACAATATGCTAAAAGAAAAAAAAGTTGATCCTTTAGATTTGTCAAATAGAATCAATTGTATGCAGGTACTTAAAATGTTATTAAAAACATACTCCAAAGATTTTTCCCTTCTCCGGTGATTTAAACCCTAAATTGTCCCATCACTGACCGTCTAAATTATTTAACTTTTCACAATACTTCAAACCACTGAAATTAGAACAACTCTAAAGTAAGCATTCATTTAAGGTCGGATACACCATTCCTTATGCTCACATATAAAAGGGATTTTATCACTCCCTGGAAAAATATAACCTTAACAGTGAATAGGTTTTAAAATTGTTAATTGAATAAAGTTATTTACTATGTAGGTATTCATAAAAGAATTTATATAGCAGGTATTAAGACAGTTGCTACTGCTATAATATTGTCCATTAACGGAGAATATTTTTCAGTGAAAGTAATTATTGCAGAGAGATAAAGAAACACTAGATAAAGAACAAATGCCACTGAGCAATATTGGAATATTTTGCGCATCAAGGCAAAATTGTCAAAGATTTCTTTTTCTCTTTATATCTAATATTCGCCCTTAACATCTCGATAATTAGACATAGAGCAAACCAATAAAGAAGCTAGACCACTGGAAAGCAGAGTCGCTCTTGTCAACGGCGGTCGCTCTGGACCGGTAAGAGGTAGTCTCCACCATTCAACCTGTGTTACTTGGGGGACCCTAAGCTTGGGGCCAATTCGATGTATGCGGGACTAGAGGAAGTCTTGTCCCGAGGAGACATGAAAAAGGACTAATCCGATAGAGAAAGAAGATCTTGGAATTGGCAAAGAGTAAATTGCTGCTACCTCTTCCCAGTAGCAACATCCGTTCGGGCCTGTCCTATATTTGACTGTGGTATCCAATCTTGCCTTATTATAAGTTGTCAGTTCGTTCGTTACCCTCAATTTCGACGTGATTAAAATCTACTGAAGTTACAATTAGTCTAGTTTTTTTCCTTTTCTGTAACCACCACATTAGCTGATTTTGTTACCAAAAAAACAACCTGCCTGGGAGGACTTTCAAAGTACGTGATGCAGCTCTTTTGATGGGTATGACCTTTCCGTCTTATTTGTTGGAACGAAGAGCAAACGCCACTGACAATTGTAAAAAACGAGTAATTGCCTCTCTCGGCTTAGTTGTTTATTCTTACTTCGATCATTTTTTGCAAATGTTTATATTTTGCAAATTTTTACCACTAGTTAAATTGACAACGTCTGCTCTATATTCCATAGTTGTTCGTACATACGTTTCATATTTCATTGTAAGTATGTAGCAGGTATTACAACAATGACAACATTGTAAAACACAAAATCAAACTAAAAACCTGTTTCAAACCACATGATAAATACTCAAGACAATCTATCAATATGTATGTACATATTTATTAGATTTTGAGCACATCATACACAACTAAACATATGTTGTGTTTTAATTCAATTAACTTTATCAAGAATTTATTAATAATTGAAAACAGGTTTATGGTAGTTCTTTTAAATTTAACAATAATTTTATTAATTATAAAATTGTTATTATTAAATTAAATTGAAAATTACTCATTTCTCTTAAAGCCTCAATGTAGAATAGAAGGACTTGTTCAGCTTCAGCTGGAGTGTAGTTAATGGTAATTGAAGCTGACGTTCCTTTGTGCAGTCTTGTCCCATCTGGAACCAAAACTTGCAAGGAAGCATCAAGATCTACAACCAGATAACTGAAACAAAAGTATTGCTATATTAATGGAGGTTTTGTAACGTACAGACGTTTTCTTGCGAGACAAATCACTAAACAAATGATTGTTAAAATAAATAACACATAATTATTAAAGTAACTAATGCAAGCATTATCTTTGCTGGCTGGAAATTGAATATAAGTAATCCCTAAATCAATTGACAGTTTAATAAACTATTCACCACGAAACTATTAGTAACTTAGCAAGGGAATCTATTGGTTTACATCTGGTTCCCAAACCCTCCTTTTACACGAAATATCTGAACCAGGTTAGTTTATTTCTCTTTCATTCACAAGCGGTTCACACAGTTATATCCAATTAATGACTGCATTATAAACCAATTCTTGACAGCAGTAAATTCTTATCAAATAATTATAACTTATTCTTTTAAATAATAATTAAAATTGGAAAGTTGCCCAATTGATTGTGATTTTAAATTGCTGAGCAAGTTATGAAAAAGTCAAACTGGAAATTGGTTTTGAAAATGAACCTGCAGAACTGGGTCTAGGTGTGGACTAGAGGTAGTGAGGTTTTCCCTTACTACTGAACATTCGAAGTTCCAGTCAAATCTTGGTCCTAATGCTACATTTTTTAGATGGTAAATGGAAAATCTAGTGTACACCACCAATTTTGAGTTTAAATTCTTAAAAAACTAGTGAAAGGTAAAATTCAGGCATCAAGCCATAATGTGATTCAGATCATCAAAAACTAAAATGAGTGACAACCAAACTAACAAAGGATACACTTAATCATCAACGCCCCTCCAAACCTATAGTTGTGTCTGCTGGCTCTTTGCAGACACAATACACTCGAGTCTATCAATAAAATAAGGATCTAAGTGCATACGACTTTGAGTGCACTCATTTTCAAGTTATATATATTAAGATAAATGATACCCATTCAATATGCTAATATAACATGAAATGACAACTCTCTAGTAAATAGGATTTAAAAACCCCTCTTCATTAATCTTTGTTTCTAGACCGGTTATTTAAACTTAGTATTCATCATAGTAAACCAAACAGAAATAACTAATACTTCTCTTTACAAATACTCTCCCTCCTGTGACTGATAGAGCACTTTCTTCAAGTGAAAATAAAAGCCCTTTATTTTAAGCGCTCATTAATATAAATATGGTTCTAAATTTCATATATTGAAATATTAATCAATATATATGATATTGTTATAATTAAGTACCTGTACATAGACTTGATAATAACAATATCTTTCCTCTTGACAACACTTGCATAAATGCAAATAAGTTCATTCTTCAGGTTAGTAAACCTATGGCAAAGAATCAGAGAATCGGGTGAAAAGAGTTTATCTACCATATCAGAAGGGAGATTGATTCCGGGTTCTCGAACAACCTGTAACATCCAAAGAATAACATCAAATAACCAAATATTTCAGCTAGACTACTAACTTAAATTATTAATAACATTATATATCTCTTGAGTTTTCAAGAGATACCTCTTAACCTTGACTGCAGGCGAAACCGGTTCTATGGTTCCTATAAAACTGTTGCCACCTGCCTACACAACAAATGATTAATAAAAATTATGTAACCATTATAGTCAACTGTAGGACTTTATGAACCTTAGTAGAATAGTGCATAGGTTTTTTTTTTGTCGCGGAGAAGAGAACATGGAAAATAAGTTTTGCAACATATTAACTTGTTGCAAAGGTAATCAATCACCTTCGTAACCGTACCTTTACTTGCTTTGGAGTTGTCCTAAAGCTAGATAAAATAATTTTGCTTATACAATAGCAATTGTTATGCCTCAATTAAGTATATGCATTGTACTTTCTTTGAAAATTTTTATATTTTAAATATTATTCATAAGAACTTGTAAGCAACGAACTATTGAGGCTCCGTTGGTCAAAGGTAGTAGGTGATCTATATTTTTTGTTAAAATAACGTATTTTATATTCCAGCGTATAATCTGAAAATGCTTTCAGGGAGACGCTAGATATTAAACTTTGACTAACTTTTAATAGTAACCTTCTAAATTACTGTTTAACTGTCTTCCCGTACAGGTTTTCATGCTGCAAGTTTTTTGTGCTTGAGCAAATGTTCATGGGCCAAACAAGAATAGGCAAAAGAAATCTGGACAAAATCATTATAGCCAATAATGATCACAAACATGAATTTGAATACGATGAAAAAACCAAGCATCTTACAATATGTGTGTAGAGTCTGCAAGAAAATACTATTCTTTAATAAGGATTTAAAAATGAACACAAAAAGCGTAAAAAGAAAAATTAGCTTCAAAATATCGTCATTTAAAACCTACAATATCAGTGACTTATCATGATTTTTCTTTTTACGCATGCAGTTAACGATTTATTAAAATAATCTGAATTAGTTAATAATTTTAAATTACACAAAGCACGACACAGAAAAAAGAACACTTACAGAATTCAATATTTCGAACTGTTGTTCGTCATCAGAAGTAGACTAGAAGAGAGGACGAACAAAAGTTCAAAATAATGAATTCTGTAAGTGTTCTTTTTATTCTTTTTTCTGTGTCGTGCTTTGTGTAATTTAAAGTTTTATAGTCCTTATGGACCGTTTCTTATATTTAGTTAATAATTACACATATGACTATTACACACTTACATTCTTAAGAATTTAAATTAGTTAGTATTTACAACGTAAAATAAGAACGTATTTAATAGGTATTTCAAGTATGTTACTTACAAGCAGGAAGTTTTTCATCAGTTGTAATTTCCAACATCAATTATATTTAACATCAATTATATAATTTACATCGGATTACTACTTCATAAAATACATAAATGGATTGTTATAACATGCTTGTAAGCTAGTTACCTTTGCAATTAACTTGAGCAGAGAAGTTATGGTAGCATCATCAAGATCCTTGCCAATTTCAAATTGTTTATTTATATAATCAAACAGAGTTTCGTGTAATTTGTCAGTTTTATATTTAAGATAGTTCATAATAGACAAAGAGCAATTATTTCCTGAAAATAATGTATTCAAACTATTAAAAAATAAACTCTAGTCATTCTCGATGTACAAGAATACTAAATAAATAAATCCTACTCAAATATTTAAGATATATACTTATAGATAAATAATTACGTCTGAATTCAGACAGAAAATAATTCCTACAAGATATTTCATTAGTCGAATCACATGAGAAGCTCAAATTTCAAAACAAAATAACTGATTAGTAAAATAATTTCCTGGCAAAATCATTTATTAATTAAAATTATTTTAAATAAATTGCATATCATTTTAAAACTTAATTGCATCCTGCCTTTAAAAGAAATGGAAGATCATGTTGAGTTGTTCCTTAAAGTTTACCAAATGATTTAATGTAGAAAGAAATGAATGTTTGATTTGAGTATGACTACATGCAACAGTGTTGTAGATTTTATAGTTTGCAAAGTCTATGTAAAAGTAAAAAGATCAATTTAAATCATAGACATCATATGCGGAAATAATATATGATTAATATTAATTATAAATAATAACCAGCTTCTATTAATGGCAATTGAATTTTAACTTCTATCATTTTCAAAATAAGAGTGAAAATTTGATGAATAGCATCCGAATGAAAAGTCCATGAGATCTGTTTACACTTGGCTGGATCCATAGCATCCTGAGCACCTTCGAAAACGGCTTGGAAAACCCTAAAAATAAATAGAATATTAAGTGGTGAACAATCAAATATACAAGAGTTCTAATTAAAGCAGTGCTGAATGATGAAGACAAGTACTTTTTATGACAATATCTGTGATAACTAAGTCTGTTATGACAAATATTATATTCAATATATACAAAATCAGAATAGTGTAACTAGTTTAATTCAATCCGACTTGGACTAAAAATTTCATTTTAACAGGACTTAAATTTACAAAGGAAATAAATTTACATAGGAAAGATTTAAAAATGTACGTGGAATAACTAAATGGTTATTGTCTTCTCAAATACCACTTATATAAGCTGAAATATCATCAGACATACAATGCAGACTCCGTATGGAAGAGGAAGAAACCTTGTGAGTGTGACGCATTAGCCTTCAAAAGGTTAGAGGTTTTGTGGTAAATCATACCAAAAGCAACAAAGTGCGAAATACTTATCCAATAATTGTTATTAAGTTCATTAAAGAACTTAAAATATAAGTATTTATAACAACATAGGGTGCCACAACAGGACATTTTGGCCGCAGTGCAGACAAGTCTGCAAGAACTCTTACATCCTCAGACCAATAATTATAATAATAAGGGTTAGAATGGTTGAGGAGTACTGACAGCAGGTACCGAAGAATCTGAAGCTTGCTCTGTCTATATATGTTTTCAGGTAGCAGAAAGAAAAACTTCTTCACACTAATCATCGGAGAGGACAAAAACCCGTCAGTTTTTCTTAGCGTGCACATTTGTTAGGTATTCGTTAAAATCAGTAGCAGTTTAATTGGACATTCATATGAGGGTTGTTCACTCTTTCAGTAACAACTGCCGGGGGATTCAGGTTTCAGAGAACCTCAGAACCCGCTAACAAGGTCAGCTCTAACATATTAAGCCATATTACTGGTAGAGACTAGTAACATACTCCGTGAGTAGGTTATTTGCGATTGAAGATGGAAAACGTCCGAAAGCGATTCAACGACTCCACGATCATCGTACGAGGTATGACGGTTTGCCATATCAATAATATAAATCATACTAACCTCAGTGGTAATAATAACAATATGCATGTATTTTAAGTGAGGGTACCCTGAGTCCCTTCCTGTCAACTTACAAAAAAAAAATTGAGACTGAAACGTGTTTTTATATTATAAGCAAATCTCTAACTCATTTCTAAAGCTACACATATGAAAATAGATATAACCAGTTTAATCACTATTTAAAATAAATGACAATCTGTACATACAAATAAAACTATATAAAATAACACACAGAACTCAATAAAAGAAAACATTTTCGAGTGTTTAATCCTAGTTTACTATAACTACAACACCTTTTTTCTGCTGAATGACCAGTGATATTTTGCAACTGATATGATAGTGTTATTTAATATATATGTGTAATTATTAAAGTATAAACGGTATATTCTTAAATGCAATAAAGATCTTTCGATCATGTACCAATTCTAGTCAGAGTAACAAGTTGAATAGTTGAATTGGAGAGTAAAAGAACATCTAGTTAAACAAAAAATTAAATTAATTAATAATTAATAAATAAAATAAAATTAATAAATAAATTAATATTAATATACACAATATATAACAAAGTGATAAATAATTAGAAGACCAATCCATGTTATAAGGGTGTAAACCCAATATAGAATTGAAACAATTACAACAGAAACTTTTTTAACTTTTCCTTTTATTTTTAAAAACGAAATGTATTAACAACGTATCAACCTTATGAAAGCAGTTGCTTTGGCAAATGATTCAGCTTGGTTTGTATTTGATGCATCGGTTACTTCTTCAGAATAATTTTCTGCATCTTCTAGTATTTGACTAAGAAGATTAACAGTAAAGAGGACGTCCTGTATCCAATATTGTGATAAAGATCTTAGACATTTGGAAGAAAAATTGGCCACTGAAGACGGTTGTGCACCGTCAATATGCCATCCAACTATTATGTCAATTGTATCCTGAAAAATCACACACCTATAAGTTATCAAAATCATGATTACAAAAAAAACAACAAATAATTGATGGCTGCATAAAGTAGGAACTACTATGTTAGATTTAATACCAACGAAGGGAATTTTGATCCAAATGGAATTATTTATTTAATGTACTGACAATGTTGCGACTTAATAGTGTTCTTCTTTAAGAGGAGATAACATTTTTTATTGCTAAGCAATTGAAATGATTCTATAATAGCTTTTGCCAAATTTATGGCAGAAGTTCACCTACAATTTCTCAACTTCACTTCCTCAACTGAACAGCTATACCTCACCAACTAACTCTGAGTGAACGCAAGCAATGGCAATTGATTGTTTGAACCGACACCAAACTGTACTCAATAGCACAGCGCACTCTCTTCTGGTAAGGCAAGCCAAGTAAACAGTTCAGTTTCTTATTTACTTCCTCATATGTGTTTATGATACAAATTTAAGAAAGAAAGATATACTTTGTTGTTTACCTAACTTGTAACAGTTCAGGTTAAGTAAATTATGTTTACCAGGTAAGTAAGCAAAGACAGTAGTTAATCTTAAATTATATAAATAAATTACTTAATTGGTAAACAATAAACAAAAAAAATAACAAAAGTTTTTTAAACTTCAATAATTGGTAGATTTTTTTATTTATTAGTTTAAATGCATTATTGTTAAAAAGTTTTATACAATTAAAAATAACATTTAACTACAAAAAAATCCCTCCTGAAATTCACACTTGGACGAGTTGGTAGAAATATTTTGAGATTAAAACACTTACATGAAAGAACTCTGTGAAGTGATAAGGATAGCGCTTTGTCAAAGTTAATATAGCGTCAGCTGTCATAATATATATATCTGAAACATCTGTGGACTCCATTATATTATGAAGGTCTTTCATAAGATGCTGAAAAATAGCAATAAGTAATGATCCTCTTTATGCAAGATAATTTTATTTTGATTATAAAAACAAACCTTGGAATGGTCACCAAGTTTAGGTTTTTTGGCATCCAGTTCAATTAGCTAAAACAAAAAAAATATCATACTCAGTAAATTAATTAAAAATTAACCCATTCTAATAATGCAGCTTACACCAGATAATGTAAATAAGACCATCTTAAACACAAACTGGAATCTGATACTTAAACAAGTTACCGTTTAAGTTTTTGAGTACAAAACAGGACACGCTAACCTCAGTCCAAAACACTTAAGTGCTGAGTTGTAAAATCGAATATTTCATAACGATGTAAATATATACCATAGATATTTTAAATATAAAATAATATCTCATAGGGTACCTCGATTATCCCCTTTAGAATGTACTCTTTAACTGTCATGTTAGTCTCATTGTTAAATTTCCTAAACATCCAGTCCATGTACCTGAAAAATTTTCTTTTTTACTTTTGAACTCATTACAAGAAGTAACAACAAAAAACAAAATATTTTCAAAATTTAACTCATGTGCATTACTTAACTAAACACTTTCTTATACAAAAATAAATTTTTCTATTTAGTTATACTATTTGTTAACAAGCGCAAGAAAGGAATGATAAACGACTTGCAATCAGAAAAGAAGATAAAGGGAGAGAAACAATATTAGACAGGGGTATCGAAGCCAAGTGACTGGTCTAAAAACTTCCCACGTGACTAGACCGATGGCACAGTTGGTACCGGGTCAGTTACTTGCCGTTGCGTTTCCAGCGTGCTTGGTCATCACTCTTTCTTTTGAAGACGGATTTTCCGAAAATTTTAGTTAGTAGTTAGTAGTGCTACTCTTCTTCGATTTTGAACTTTATTAATAGATAATAATATTATATATGCAATAGTAAATAAAGGTAGAAACTAGATAAAAAGAAAGAAATAGGAAACTAGTAAAGAATAACATGTGTTGAAAAATAAAATATAAAAAAAAATAATAGTAAGGAATAAAACACAAAATAAATATATTTAAAAGATACAAAAGAGGTAAAAAAATAAATACTGTAAAATAAAAAAAAATACTATGAAGATTATCACTAGATTCATTTTCATGTTAAATATTTTTATCTAACTAAATTTAAAACATTAAACAACCTTCGGAAATCTTTTCCTAGATTGTAGCCCACATGACCAAGGCTCTTGGCGGCACCCAATTTAATTAAGTCCTTCTGTCCAAACCTAACAATATCTAAAAGTCCTTCGTCAATTAGGTCCAATGATCTTCTTATGTAGGCCTCATTTTCAGGGAGTGTTAATGATTCCTGAATAAAATAAAAAAAACTGTTTTAATACCGTACATTATTTTTTATGAAAGTCTTCATTCATAAACAACAGAAAAATGTTCATACTTGTAAGAGTTTGCACTGATCATTAAAAGAAGATACATCCTCTTCCCTTGCCATCCGCCTCAGTGTAAAAGATATGCGAGTATCTTCAGCTACACCTTGAAACAAATTTTCTTTTAACATTAGAAAATAAGTTTTTACATAACTTTTAACTTAAGTTCACGCTCTGACTTACAAGTCAAAATGAAATAAGTTCCATACCTTAAAACAAAATGGCCCCAGGAGATTATACACTTCTGACAATATATAAAAGAAAGAAACTTTTATGTCTTATTAAAATTAGTAACCAAGGATGATAAATTCGATAGCATTTAAATCTCAAGTTAAAAGTAAATAAATAAAACAGAAAGAGGTGGAAAGTTATTGAGAACTTTAAAATAACTAAACTGGTGGAAAACAGTCATAATAAAGTCCAATATTTATTTTGTAACTATTATGACATAAAAAAATACTATATAAAAATCGAACACAAATTTTCAGGTACAAAATCAACTATAACAAATAAAATAAGCCCATTGAACTAATATTATATTCAAAATAAAAAAAAGGAAATTGTTAGTATGATCTCATATCTTCAACTATCACCCACTCACTGTAAACTAAAGGACATGAGTTGTCTGATATCTTTTATTGTTTCACAGGTTGGAAACTGACTCCATCAAAACAATAAGTACGATACGTAAGTAAGAATTTGAAAAAAAGTGTTTCTTGAACAAACAGTAAGTAATGTACTTACCGGACTTATTTCCTTTATAGTCTCCTGCACTATAAAATTTCTGAATATTTGATGAACTTTCAGTTCTTCCTTTGCTCAACGATTCTTGAAATCTTGATCTAGATGAATAGACACTTTCATCATCTTTGCCTCTTCTTCCACTTCGACCTCTATACCCTCCTCGCCGATCATCATAAAACCTCCCTCTACTACTGCTGAAATCGTCCCGAGATCTGCCTCTACCACGTCGGGATTCTCCCCTGCCCCTACTGGAAGAATAACTATAAATCTGAGAAGAACCCCGTGGACAATCTTTTGAACTAGAGCTTTTAGGTAATCTCTCTTTCTTATCGTCTTCCCCTTCATGGGCAGAGCTACTACCTGAAGCGTCTTTGGACCCTTTACTAGGCTTAGGGATTTCAGAAGAATTATTCATTAACATCACCTTTCACAAACATAACTATAAAATAAAAGAAGTACGAAATACACATGTATATTACAAAATAACACAGTAATTTTCAGTATAAATATATTCTTTGTTCATGAAGCTCAAAGAAAAGTGCACAAGATATATCAATTACGGTAACACACACAACACACAGGTGCCAAGTGAACCTAAATTCATCAAATCCTCCCTCACAAAATCAGGAGGGAACACGCCATAACACCACCTTTCCCCTATCATTTCAGATAATAAAGACCGTTGTTCAAAGAATCTTGTGATTGTTTTTACATCACCATCGTAAAAGATATCACTTATTTCAACTAATCTTTAAAGATAGTAACGATTAATTCACATTAAATTAAACGGTCAGGCTCTTTCTACAGATATTTGCCGCAATTTTGTTTGAGTTGTCACTTAAATTAGCAACACTGATAAGTACACTATAACAATTGTATTACCTCCTCGTTTGTACTTTATATTTTCTAAATTTTGAAGCTACGTATAGAATTGAAATTATCTTGAAAACTTTCTTATTTGTATTTTAGTGCATTCTTTTATTTTAAACTGTTTATGTCGTATATTATTTAAATGTCTTGGAAATTAGGCTGTGGTTACTACTGTTACTTTATTTACTTTAGAAAATTTTGAAATGGAATCTTTTTGTGACTTAAGTAGTGATATTGATTCGTCTTCTCAAGTCAGTTCTGAAAATAACAATAAATTTCATAGTATATCTTATCATGATATCGCTGGCAAGCTTTTAGGTGATAACTTTTTATTAACAGCACTTGAATTGCATTCAGAACTTATAGAGAATGGCCGAGAGTTACCTAAATTGCGAGACTTTTTTTCTAACCCTGGGAATTTTGAATTTCAAAGGCGGAATGATTTATCACTCTCAATTCGTAAGCAAAATTACATCCTTTATTTAGAAGATAATTTAATAAACCCAGTTTATAATTTAAAGTACAAAATTTGTACGACGTCTGTTTGCAGCACGGTCATCTAGTCAAGTAACTCTTGATTCCTTGGACTTTGCTAGACTTTCAGAAGATGGAGAAAGGACCACTGATGACAGAATTGCAGTATTAGAATTTGAATTGCGGAAAGCAAATGAAAAAATTAACTCCCTGAGAGCCAATCTAACAGTTGTAACTGGTATGTGTTTTAATTTAAAAAATTGAAACATATATGTGACCAAATGCTCAATTTTTTGGTTTTTTCAGATTGTAGTACTCCAACCACAGACGGTTCGGATCGTAATTCAGCCTATAATGAGCCTATTAAGCCCCATGAATTACGAGCGTTAAATTTTTTAATAAATGAATATTTATTAGAACAAGGATATAAATTAACATCAATAACCTTTGCTGATCAAAATGACAACCAGGTTTTATTATTATTTACGTTGTCTATACCATTAAATTTTTATATGTGGAGACAATTTCATTAGCTTTTTACCATACAATGAAAGTATTTGTTTAATATGATAAGACTACACTATACTTAATATAAATAAGTGGAATCTTAATAGTAAAAGTTTTCTTGTCAAATATTTTTTGTATTATTGGTAAGAATTTTTAGTTGTAAGATGTATATTTCCTCAAAAATATTAAGTTTATGAGAAAAATGAACTGAAAGTTTCTCTGCTTCATTTATAGTTTTGGAGTAACAGTTTATAACCTTATTTAAATTATTGTTATTTTAGATTAATTTTAAAGCGTTGTAGAGATTAGTCTTTACTTTGTAATATTTCATACTTGTGAGTCATCATGAACACCTTTAGAAGTGTAGTGAACCGATTTTTGTGTTGAAGTATGTAGTGCAACAAATTGATTACATTGTGCAACAAATTTCATGTTAAAAAAAAGTACAAGCCAGTAAGACCTGTTTTGTTGTAAGAAAAGTATCCAGATTCTAATTCTGACCTTTATTTCTCCAGATTAGGTACAGTTTTCATGTACTATAAATCTTATTTTATTATTAGTTATGAATAAAAGAACGCAGAATTATTAATTGAAGCATTTGTCCTCTTAACCCTTTTGTGTAGAGTGTCAGCTTACTTTTTTATTATCCTGCAGTAGTCTGCTAACATGCCAGGGTTCTGAGAGAGGTCATGGAGAGGTACTACCTTACACAATTTCTCAGCGGACATGGGTACTTCCGCGCCTACCTACACAAGATAGAGAAGCACGAGACTCCCGAGTGCCTGTATTGCTCAGCAACAGACGATGTGGAGCACACATTCTTTGCATGCAAGAAATGGAATAGCCAGAGAAGTGATTTAGTATATTGGTATATTCTCACCAGAAACCATCATAACCAAAATGTTAGAAAGGGCTGATGTATGGAAAATGGTAGAAGGCCTAGTCAAAAATATCCTCTCTACAAAGGAATAACTAATTGAATAACTTTGAAGGGAATAACTAATTCCAAATCCAAGGATGCTTTTCGTAAGGGAATGTATGGTCTAGCCTATGGTAATAATGGAAACAGTTCCAGGCTAGGGTCCAAGAAGAAAAGGGGGTTTTAATTGGTAGTCTGGTTTACTGGAAGCCCAGCACAATGTGCGTAAATGCATTTCACCTCCTCCCCCTCCCCCCCCCCAAAGCCAGGGTTACATTTTCCTATAAAACGTTTCTCCATTTATGTTATTGAAATATCTTGGAATAATAATGGAATTTCTCGTCATGTTCATCACTCACATCACTAAGATTCTCCGCTAAAAAATCCAAATGAGAGTGGAGCAGATGAAATTTTAGTGACATGTTGCAACCCATATCATGATAATGACACAGTAGAACATCACAACTTGCACATAGTCATCTAAACGATGTTTTCCTAGGAAGTAATCACAAACCAAGATTTATAAAGTTTTATTATATTAAAAAATGACTCAACCATTTACTATACGTTATTTTGATAATATAGTTTTAAAACTATTTTTTATAGTTGTTATGCAAGAACAATAAATATTTACCTCTATAGATATATCCATTACCAATGAATCTCATCTTTCACTTAGGCAATATAATACAAGCGCTCTCTCTTTCTCTCTTTCTCTCTTTCATTCATTATTTCTTTCTTGATGCAACAGTACTACCTTCGATTAATGATCACCTTATAAATAAGGTAGTACTTAAAGAAATACAAAGAATCGTTTAATTCTGCAAAAATAAATGAACTTACGAAAGCAAAATTTTCAAGTCAGATAGAAAACAAGTCATTATGAAATACCGCAAAGAGAAGATCTTTCATTCTCGTGGAATTGATGTTTTTATATGTCCATGTTACTCTAGAATCCACCATTTTCATTAATTATACTAAATGGTATTATTGCGTAATCGGTCATCATGCCTCATATATTGTTGCCTGACATTTTTCGGGGGTTTCTTTGATGAGGAAGCAAACCGTAGAGGTATGATGATTGATTACTCTCACAATCATGCAAACGAATTAGTTATCTCTATGGACTAAAGTTATAACAATGTATTTATCTTTTAGGATTTTGAAGACTGGGATGATGTGGGTCTAAACATGGCGAAACCAATGGGACTAGTTGGCTTGTACAGAGCAGGATTGAAGAATGTAACGTCTAATGAAGCGACCGATATTGGATGTCAAACTGAAGACTTACCACTTGACGAAGAATCTTTAGACAAATTAGTAAACAATTCAAATTTATCTTCATTTTTTCTAGTATTAATGAAGTTATTTAACAAATTATATATCTCATAAAACGCTACGTGTATTAATTATTTACAATTATTATTTATTACTGGTATGATATTTTATCTTCATATATATATAGTTCAATATAGACAAAGAAACATAGAGAAATCAAAAGAACACACTTACAGTCTCTAATTTTTGGTTTGAACCGTCTTCAGGAGAGATAAGAGAGGGAAACCAAGCGCACTGGTTCAGAGACCAGAGACCGTTGGGTCAGAGAAACCGTCTCTGAACCAGTGCGCTTGGTTTTTCTCTCTCTTATCTTTCCTGAAGATGGTTCAAACCGAAAATTAGAGACTGTAAGTGTGTTCTTTTGATTTCTCTATGTTTCTTTGTCTATATTGAACTATATTTGTCCGTTTTGGATCGTATTTCCAACGAAAAAGTGTATATATATAGTTCTGCCTGATGACGATGAAATATTGTTGTGAGTCTTTTGTGTGTGTCTTTATTTGTTTTTCTCTTTCCTGTGTGAACTATATATATATATATATATATATATATAGTTAGCAATTAAATGAAAAGATCCAATGGACTTTTAAATAATTAAATTCACATTAAATGTTAGTGATATATATTTCTCTTTTGGCTTATTATATTAATGTTTTTATAAAATGACTATAAAGGCTTCTGTTTTTAAATAATGTTTTTCTTCTGTTTTTAATAAATAATAAGTTTTAATGTTCTCTTATACAGAGAAGTAAAGTTTTATAGAATGAGTCTTTAAAATATATATTCCTACAGAAAAAGTTAAAACTGACATTGTGAAAGAAATTTAATTACAATTATTCATTTAGATCAATAAAAACATACCAATAAGGATTAAATTATATTTTAATAAAACTTATTTTTAGAAATATTTTACAAGCCCGAATATTTAAATGTTGGTTATTTAGATAAGATATTATATATATATGTATTTTTATAAGTTTCTCCTTTTTGGAAATTTTGTTATTCTAAATTGGTCAACGTTGACACATTAGCTAATAGTTAAATAAAACTTATAATGTAATATCAACTTCCAGATCGAGGAAAGAAACCAACTAAGGGATGAACTTATGACATCTCAGAAGGAAAAGTTGCAATTAGTTATCGATTGTGAGAGGTAAAAACTTTCTTTTTTTTTTAATTGTGTTGCGTTTTCTTTAGGGAGAGTAAAAGAGGGTAACCACCAAACCCATGGGTGTGGTGATAGTTTGGATTAACAGATTGTGTCAGAAAAAAAGGTGTAAGAATGAAGTGAAAAAATAATTGTTTTAATAACTAATGAAGACACAAAATAGAAAGTGTATAAAAATTATGCTCTATATGTAAATAATCAGAAAACAAAGGATGAAATGTATAAACGACAATATTTTAATGAAATATTGATATTATATATTGTATACAAGAATAAATGAAGTTTAAAATAAACCAAAACTAATAAAATGTTTTCCCTTTGTATATTTCCTTTTCTTTTTTTGAAAAGCAACGTTTATAATTACAATATAAAATCGTTTCAAGCAAAAATGGTTTAATTAGGATGACGGATATTAGAAAAGAATAAACAGGATTGCTTTTTCTTCAACCAAGTTCAAAATATACAATGATTGGAATAAGAATCCAATACTCTGTTCCGAACATAATATTAAAAATGTTAAAGTTTTCAGTTTAACCCATTACGGATATAATAAACATGAAGTTTTCACTATGGAGAAATAATATAGTTCTCTTTATTATTTCTCAGTTATTTATTCATGATTTTATCAAGTTTCTTTTAAATAAAAAACAATCCAAATATATTTAATGCTTAGTACTTACTTGCCCTGTTAAGGGTGATCACTGTTTGAGGACCCTTAGCTTCTCTAACATCTTCTAAGTCTCCACATAACAGTACATTGATTATGAAATCCAGGTTCACATATTTATCACTTTTTAAATCCTCTTAAGACCTTCAGACCACCTTTAAAAATTAACACCCTGCAACTTTGCCAGCTTTTTGAAAATTCTGCTGCAGAATATCTATGATAATATTTTACACACATGAATTATGGTCTTACTGTAAATATTACATATCTATGACTGACTTGTTCCCAGATTTAGATTAAGTTAAGGGAAATGAAAGACTTACCATATTAATACTTTTCTATGATTATTTATTTTTTAGAGATGAGAGAAGAAATGATGTAGCACTAGTTGACGTGAGTGTTCAGACTGCTGACACAAAGCCTGAGAAGTTGGTTACTTCTGAAAGGACCACCCAAACAGAAATAGATAGCCCTGTTATTTATTTAACTCCAGAAGCTGTTAAGGAAATTGAAGAAGCTGTGAACAACCTGAAAAGTACTCCTATTGTTAGGTAAGTGAAAAGTAAATTTATTTAATTGTAAAAATAACTTATTGTTAAATGAAGTTTGTGCATCACAATTAGTATAATTTTTACAATTACCAAATTTCGCCCAGTAGTTTTCGTGTTAGATCAATAATAAAATGTTAATTAGGATCGTTGCTTACTTTTTGATATGTTTCAGCGGGTTTGAACGTGAAATCGCTAAAGAGGTGAATTTAGTTCAAGACTGGGATGGTTTGAACAACATAACAAATGAAATGCTGACACAAACCTTATGTCCGACTATGTTAACAGTCTGTCAAAGTCTCCCTTTCAACAGCAGACAGGCAAGTTCAAACCAATATTTAGTTCAACAAAAGATCAATTTATTTCTTTTATTGAGTTGAATATTGTTTATCCTCAACTTTATCATAAATGATTCTATTATGTGTCCAATTTATTTGTTATATGTTCATATTTAATCTGTTTCAACATACTTTGTAAGGTAAATTGATCTGCCCCTGGCGAACAAAAATATTTTTTTTTATTTGGGTGAAAGTTCATAATTACTGAATATTCGTAAAATCATGTTCACAAAAGGTTAAATTTCTCGACCATATAATGAATACAAACAAATTTATCTGGAGTTAGTCAGTTTTTATAAGTAAAAAATAAAACTTCAGTAACCAACAGTTTGTTTTTATCTTTTCTTTTTGACAATTCAAGTTATGCCTACGAAGATTTTAAAAAAGCCGTTGTTATTTCCAAAACATTGTGTTTGGAAAAATACAATCCTTTCTTGCTGTGTTTTAATGTTGATTATTATATTTTGTATATAGTGTGAAACTATATATTATATTATTACTCTATTATACTATATATTATTAAACCACAAAGAGGAAACACTTAGAAAACACTACTTCGATATTTCGACAACTCGTAGGTCATAATTGCGAATGTCGGAGGGAGTTTTTGTAATATTATTTACTTAGACTTCTGGAACCGTTTCAATTTTGTCAGACAATTACAATCAAGACTATTTAGTGTTACCAACTTACACAAGATGCTTAAAAGAAACTAAATAGAAATAAATCAACAAAAATTAAAGAAAAAATAGTAAAGAAGAGAGGTTAAATAAAGTCAAGAAAATTACTGAATGAGAAAAGTAGATTAAAATAAATAATGAAAAATGGTAAAAGGAATAATAAAATAATAATGGTAATAATTATAAATACAACAAAATTCATAATAATAACATTACAGATACAAAATTAAGAACAGAGATTGAGGTCAGTAGGAGAGTGGCAAATGTACCTCTTCTGAAGCTCCTAAAGTTACGAGGGGATCGGTATCTAGGGGATACCTCCTCCTCGTATCTAGGAGATCAACCTAGTATTCGACTGAGGACTTGGACACGGAAAAAAGTGGGAATGGAAAAGACAGAATTCCTACAGCTTCCTGGGTACAAGTCTGTGAACTATTTCAGGATGTACAACACGATTTTGGAATAATTGGGGGGGGGGGGGGGGGGGAAATAGAGTCACGTTCTAACAATTCATTTATAAAACTCATTAGTTGTGCAATGCGTCATTGTGTGGTATTTACTCATAAAAGTTTAAATTGGTGGCTGTATATTGTATTATAATGGAGTACTGTTGAGTATTACTGGGTTTAACATGGACGGGAGTAGAAACGTAATGATTAGAAGGGCAATCTATGAAAGTAAGTAAGACTGTTAGAAACTAAAAGAAATGGAGGGAAAAAGTTTTTGATGAAAGTAGAAACAGGTCTAACTTATGTGCCATGGAGCCAAGTGAAGAAGATATAATCAATGTAGTGAGTTCATAGAAGAGGAAGAAATTAACGATTGGAAAGGAAAGTTTGCTTTCTGAGTATATTGACATCATCGTTTATATATCAGGTTTCTGTTTATTCGAGAACACTTCTCTTTCAGCACATCATATAAAAAAAATTGTAAATAAAACTCCCAGGGCAACCCCGTAGGTGCTTCATCAATTTGTTTGTACATTGTTCCATCTGGTGATATGAGCCTCTTTCGTGTATACCTCTAATACTGTCTTAAGTGTGTTCTTTTCTTTCTATCAACCGTCATATTTTTGATTTAATTCTTTGGATACACTAATGAGCCCATTTATGGGCACACTAGTGGAGAGAGATGTCCACATCCAACCAAGAGATCTGTTCATTAATTTGGGTATCATTAAGGCAATACTAAAACTCACAAGCCAGTTGTTTATCGGTAATTATTACCGATAATTAGCCGACTTGTATGCCAACTTATCAATTGCCAAAGCAGATGATGAGTTGCTCTCTTACTCGTTTCTGAATGGTAGCAATCTTTCTTCTGCTTCTAATTTTCGTTGGATTTTTAAAATGAACTACAATGTTGTATAATAGTCTCATTGGTACAAGGTCAAGGTCACCAGAAAGGAGACGTGAAAATGCAGGCGCTGCTGTATACATGTCTAAAGAAAGATCTGTTGCTTATATATTATATACATTTCAAAGAACTAAAATGAAAAAAGGAATCATTGCGTAATTGTGTTTCCTTTTGTGGCGATTTCTTTGACTGTAGACTTATCTGTGTTTATTGATGCATTTAAGGTTTAGAGCCAAGAGCAGGCCAATTTTTTCATCATCATTTTTTTCGACTCTCTTGTCATTTTTCAATCATTGAAACATTTTATTTATTTCAAACAAGAAACTTATGCATTAACATTAATGGCTTAATAATTTTACCTGTTTATATGAAGGATTTATTTTTACAGATTTTCAAGGATGTAGTTCATCTTTTAGTTTATTTAATTTTACTCAACCCTGATCCAAATAGTCGAGATAATTTGATGCAGTGTCTCCTTAATCTGAAGAAGAAGCCAACTGATGATGACAGAAATATCCTCATTTCAGGTTGGTGTGTTTTGCGGCAGATTGTACTCTTGCGAAGGTCTAGTCCAAATAGCATTCCAGTCAAATCTCATAAAAAGGAAATTATTATAATTTCCCTTGTTTAACTAGTGTGGTTTTGAAAACTAGTTACTCAACTTATGTCAGGGATTAATTCTCAGAGAATTATAGAAGTATTTTGTATCATAACTACCTAATGTTACTATCAACTCTGCATGAAGGTCATTAAGTGGACTACCTTTATTTGGTTTTGTCTATGACTTTGTTAAAAGTGTCTTGTGACGTTTTTAGATTTCTAGATTTTGTGTTGGGAGAAGACATTTTATTACAATATTTTTATTATAATTTTAAAAATAAAAGTATAAAATTTAAAAGATGACCTTATTTTCATTGTTTCAAAAGCAAAAAAGTCACTACACGAGTGTTTATTACGATAAAGATTTGGGAACGAATTACATGTTTTGCTAGTCAAATTCATCCTTTTGTAAAATGAAATTCACCCTTTTGTACATTAAATTAATCTGTTTCAGTCCAAATTCATCCTTCTTGCAATTCTAATTCACCTTTTTACGAGTTCAGATTTTACCTCTTGCTAATAAGTTTTATGGGGTTACAAAATTCAGGAAATCAGTCATACATAAATATGTATTCTTTTTTACAAAAAATACGTAAGTATGAGATCAAATATTTTATAATGAGGAGTAGATAAGTCTACATATTTTTTCTTTTGTAATTAGCTACTCTTTCATTTAAATTTGCACATAAAAGAATATGTGAATATATAATTATGTGAATTTAAAGTATGCAAGTCATTAATCATATTGTCTATTATTATTATTATTCTATTTATGTAGGAGATAAACTTCAAATTTATAGTGCAAATATATGCCATAAATGAAAATTTGTGTATAGTATAGTATAGGTAATAATATATTGGATTTCATACTTATCAATTTTCATTTATTTGTTTTCTTTATGAAATATATATTTAGATGTCTTATAAACATTTTTAAACAGGTAAATTTGATTTGAATAATGATGAATTTAACTTACCAGAGGGTGAACTTGATTTTGTGTGTATAAATTTGACTTAAATGACAAATGTTATGTACAAAATAGATAAATTAGTTTATGCACAAAAGTTTGAATGACTTTTGCAAATGAATATGTGGTATTGGATTTCTTTATAATGAAATATCTACTCCGTTTTAATAGATTTACACGTCAAGTTTTTCTAGATAAAATTATTGTTGAGCGAACTACTCGATTTGGAAATGTATGAATTCAAGGGATGAATTTAACCTGCAAAACCTGTATTGTTAAGTTATATATTTACCATATATTCTTTGTCATAGTTCCTTTTATTAACATCGTTAACTTGTAAGTAATCATTTGGAGAGTTTCCAGGGCCAAATCATGGGAGTGCCGTACTGCTTGCAACACTTCGAAAAAATTCGCTGTGTTTAAGGGAATAAACTTTTTAGAAAGGAGTTTTTTGTAAAAAAAAATAAAGAAATTTAATCATTTTTACGTTAAATTAAATTTCTGTTAAATATCAATAGTTCATCTGTACGATTGAAGTAATCTGATCATTTAATTAGTTAATTTTTATCATACTCCTATAATGTCATTCTATGATACTGGTACTTTTCCTTAATTATGGAATATTATACATAAGTTATTCCTTTTTTTTTAACAGTAATAACGATTATTTCCTGTTAATTGAGTAAATAATTTCTTGTAAAAAAGACTGGATTTTTATTTTTTTGAAATATTCAGCAAGAGATAATTTCCTCTTGTACTATAACTTAGGTGGGGGTATTTTAGTTTTTATTTTGAATGTTTAGGTTTAGTTCGTTTGGCTCGAATGCAAACCTCAGAAGAACTAATAGAAGCTCACCTTCTTCCTCAGTGTTGGGAACTCATGAGTAACAAATACTGGGAAAAGAGGATATTAGTTATAGAAATTTGTGCCAACATCTCTCTCTATATTAAGGTAAGGAACTAGCTTTTGAACTTACTTTCAGCTCTATGAAAATTAGTTTTTCATATTTAATTTTTGAGAACAAATTAGTATTGGAGAAAAAGTAAAAACTTTTTGATTTTTAATCCTATTTATTGAAATAAAATTTCCTAAATGTGAAAATAAACTTAAGGCTCTCACTTAAAATACAAAACCAAAATTAGAAATTAATTTTTATTTCAGTTTATTTTGATATATATGTGTGTTACAATTTCACAATACACACGTAAAATATAAATCAATGTCTAAAACAGAGTAAGAAAGTTAGAAAAGACTTAGTACTTTTTCTGTTTCTCTTACTGTGGTTTCGACTTTGATACAATATTTGACATGGAGTAAACTGTGCCGAATATTACTACTTTTTTCTTATACGAAGGTTAATTTCCTGAATCTGCTTTAATATTTTTTAAAGTGATTTGATTTCTCCCTTTAAGAAAACTTTGATACTTCATATTGTTTTAATTTGTTTTTACATTCATTACGAAACCTGAACTATGGAGAGATGGTGTAGAATTCGGTCCATGTTCCATATTGTGAATGGAGTATATGTTCTAGGATGACTTGAGGAACTCTCTACTGTTGTCAATATTGCAGCAACTAGTATTAGAGGATAAGGAGGAAGGCGTTAGAGTGGCTGCAGTCAAAGCTCTATCCCTGATAACAACCTTCATGCAAGAAAGTGAAAAATATCAGAAGGTGCGGCACCAGATCCTTAACAGAATTATAATGAGGGATAGCAATAGTGAATTTATTTTCAAAGTTATAGAAAGACTTTCTGATATTTATACGAATAATTTACAATGTGTTACAGTTCCGTTTATGCTCATGATGGGGAATTTCAAAAATTACGTCTCTACACAAAAAAGAGTTTTATGTCAAAACTAACAACGCGTTTCGAAGACTTAGTGTTCTTCTTCAGGCTTACATCTGCTGCACTGTTGAGGGTGTTTTCACAGCAGTCCTTCCTAGGTCCCTGTTCCTTAACAGTGCAGGAGTAAACCTGAAGAAGAACACTAGGTCTTCGAAACGCCTTGTTGGTTTTGGCATAAAACTCTCTTTTTTGTGTGGAGACGTAATTTTTGAAATTTCCTATCAAAAATAAATTACATTTATATAGAAATCATCTAGTGAAATAAACAAATTTTAGGAAAGTACATGTCAGAATCTATATCACTTTCAAAAAGAACCTTTCTTTGTATGTAATTAAAGGTTTTTTTTTAGGATACTTAGTACCACTTGAAGTATATAACAATATAAGAACAACAGTCATTGAATTATATTAGTGAATTTTGTTTATTTGTTCAATTTTACAAAGTTGTTTTGTATAAGATTATATTTGACTGCATGAAACTTGTTTTGTACTTATTTTTAGGTGGAACAATTAATGTTGAAAACTTTGAGTGATCCTTCAGAAAAAGTGATTCAAATCGCATTGAAAACTTTTCTCCCAGTATCTGCAAGATTCGCTCTACAGTCTAGTAACTTTCACGAACATCTTATGCCAAAAATATTGGATCTAGTCAAACAACAAATACAGGTAATCAAATGATTTATTTTTGTATTTTTATAATTTCTATATATGTACTTTTTTAATGTATTTACTGGAATTATATATTACCCATCGACCGGGTCTAGATAATCATCCGTAGGGTTTCTCCTCTGTCACCATCTGAGAGTTAACTTTTAAGCAGATCATAATTTCTCAAAATTTCATTGTTAATTCAATGTCTCTTTTTTATATCCAACAAGAAGTTTATCTGCGGTTTTTTGCAATTAATGGCTAAAGAGTTATGTGAAGTTAGTAATAAATAAAAATAAAAGAATGAGCAGAAAGTCCCATTTATTGGAAATATTTTATTAGTATTTTCAACTCTTAACGACTACTCCAGTTTACTAAACTATTATTCTTCTAGGGAAATGCAAAATACGTATCACGTATTGCTGCATACGTGACATGTAAGAATACATACATATTCATAATTTACATAGCAGATCATTCAAACCTATAGAGTTACTATAACTGCATTTAAAGGCATAACATGAAGAAAGGTTACTTTAAACATTTGACTTGGGTTATTATTGTGCAGGACAATAAGCAGCTGAACTCAGGGATGAGAGCATTGGTCTGCCTGCTTCCCCATTTAGTTATATTCGTAGCTTCGGCTCCAGATGTCACCAACCACTTCAGTCAAGACTTACCTCCCGCACAATCAAGTAACCGACCTTTCAGTTCTTTATATTTCAATTTATATTGGAAAATTAAACATTAGTTAGTTAATAATAGCATCTATATTTTTTTTTTATTAAGTAATCTCGGGATTTACCTTCCATAAATATGGTCAGTTTAAAAAAAAAATCGTTTGTTTAACCCTATTCCATAGCTAAGGATAGGTTAAGTAACCTATCCCAATGTATGTCCCAATTCAATCTAAAACATTACTATTTATCACCAAAGGCAGTAAATATTTCCAGAACATAATTGTTTGTTTTCATTTTTTACTTTTAGCAGAAATGTAAGAATATTCTATTAATTAATAAACTAGATTGACGTGTCTGTTTTACTCAGACTATGTTGAATCATGTTTATTCTTAGAAAAGCAAATAAACAATGTAACTATACATTCATATAATCTGTGTGGATAGGAAATATTTTTACTTGAAATTATTACTGAGATTGCGCATTATATTCCACATTTTATGTCCACCTTTAACTATAATTATTTAATCTATTTAGCCATAGGGGTTTTCATATGAACTTCTGTTTAAGATAACAATTTTTAGCGTTCCATTCAATTGTATGTATTGTACCAACTCATCCGTCTTATGATAATATCTTCATGAACAGTAATAATTTCTTTGACGCTGAGAAATAGGTCAAAGTTAACCAGAACAAATCTCTCTGCAAACAGATTTTAATATGTTGTTTTAAGAAACTGTTAATTTTAGAATTGCAGTAAGTAGATTCCTTATATGAGAGTATTTTGATCTTAGGGTCAGCATTTGCCAGTCTTTGTCAGGGCCTCTTTAATCCAGTGATGTTTTACACGCCGAAAAGTGAAAAGACTGTGGGGTCCGTTATGAAAGCCTTTGACCACTGCGTTAAAAATAATATTAACTGGGAACAACTAGATTGGCTCAAAAACAAAATGTAAGTATTTTTATCAATATCAATCTTTTTGATATTATCAATACTTTTATATATTTCTAGTTTTTGTTTTAATTATATTAAACAATGGCCTTTGCTCGAAAAATAAAATTCTAAATTATATGTTTTCTTCCATTTTCTTATACTATTTTAAGATAGGACGTGATGATTTTATATTTTACCAGTCGCAATAAACAAAAACTCACTGTATTTCATATATATATATATATATATATATATATATATAAAATATCAGATTTCACAATAAACACGTGAAATAACAATCAACGTTATAGTTGATTGTTAGTTCAATGTTACAAACATTGTAACAACGGTATCCGTCAGTTGGGATTTGACTCTAGCGAAACCGCTTGTTACGGTTGAAAGATCCTAGTCTTTTTTTCTCATTTCTTATTGTGGTTTGATTATATATACATAAACTAGTCGGTTACTAGCCGTTGCGTTTACAACGTGCTTGGTCTCCCTTTCTCTTTTCTCCTGAAGACTGAAGACAGACTGCCCGAAAATTTGAGTTTGTAAGTGTGTTTCTTTACTTTGTGTGCTACTATACTTTAAGACCGGGTACGGTTGACAGCACTGGCGGTTGCCGGGTTGGTTACTTGCCGTTGCGTCTACAACGTGCTTGGTCTCCCATTCTCTTTTCTCCTGAAGACGGATAACCCGAAAATTTGAGTCTGTAAGTGTGTTTCCCTACTTTGTGTGTTGCTCTTTGTTAATCTCGAACTCGTATACGATACGAATATACGATATACGAAATATATATATATATATATTTCTTTGTACAAAGAATATATTTGTTTTATACAAATATATTTTTCTTTGTAAAATAATTTGTAATGTAATACTTAGTTTTTCTGTTTCAAAATTCATACTTCTGCCTATGAAAAAGGTTTTAAATAAAGACCGAAACGTTGGCAATGAGAGTTTAATTTAAACCTGAAGAACTGACCGAGTCCCGATAAACTTTAGTTTTGTTTCTATTCCACGGTCGATACTTTTATCAATATATATATATACGAGTTCAATATCGAAGAAGAACCTATCTTCGATTTTGAACTCGTATTGTATCTAGTTTGGATTGTCTTTCTGATTTTATAGTGAATATATATATATTCAAAAACACAACCGTCATTTTTTATAAACTCGTTGCAATTGTAGCAACAAATTCTGTTATTACTGAAAATACTTTTCATTTTTTGAAGTGTTTTAAAATTTGGATTAAAGTGTGTATTAAATCTTTACATACAATTAGTTGAATTTTATATGCAAGATATTGCATCAATCACGTTAATGTCACTTATTTCTGTTGTTAATGTTTAAGTAGCAGCATAAAATATTAGATTTTATCCTACTGTGACTGTTTGTGTTTCAGATTACCTGAAGTGTTTACTTTAGTTGACCTACTATCTCCATCACAGGCTGAAATGACCCTTCATTTTGTTAAGTTCTTTAAAAACCTGTGTTCTGGTTTCGGTAGTCACTTCACACAAACTTGTGTCAGTTTTATCTTATCTTAGTATATAGTACTGGTAACCATTAGCAGTCTGTTATTTCTTATATATTGTTAAAAGTATTTAAAAGTCATTGTAATTTCGATCATTCCCTTTTTAATAGTGCGGCGTTCTTTAAAGAACTTGGTTTAATGTTAAAATTGAGTTAATTCCTGTATTTCCTAATTGATGAGTGTATTCATTTCAGATTAAAGATACTTTTCTAAAAAGAATGGATTCTCTACAAACTGATTTAGAAAGTTCATCTAGTCCAAATGTTTCAGTTTCAAGTATTCCAGTGTTTATTCTAGGAATCTTAGCTCCACTGCAGGTATAGTTATTTATAATCAAAATTTTTTGATTCTGTTAATAGATATTATTGTTAGTACTTAATCAGTATCTCGGCGTATTGCGAAATATTTAAGTTTTCTGTAATTTAGTTCGTCATCATTCTATGTTAATCAATTCTTTTTTCAAATAATTGTTTGTTTTTCCGTGCAACTCTTTTTAACTGTTATAGTTAGTAATTCTGTTAGCCATTTGCATACCAGCAATACATAATTATAAATAAAGTTATAAACTTCACTGATATAATAACTAATGTCCTAAAATAATACTATAGAAACTTAAAGCATGATTACTAGGGTTCAAATTCCTTTTTTTTTATCCAGTTCCTACATATAAGTGTTCTATTAATATCGTACTGAAGGGGTGTAAAATTCATTTCTGATTTGAAACTCATCAACCATGAGCGAGTTACCTTATCGGGAGCGCTAACAACAGTGGTTTCATCCATCCAAGTGACCACCACGCCATCTTGACTTTGATCTGCTAGTGAGAATTGTGTATTCAACATGGCTGTTAGCAAAATAATCAAATTAAATAAAATCGGTAACAGCTTGTTACACCTGACAAGATGGAACTTATATGACTTTTGGTTACTAGCGGAATAAACAGTGTGTTTGATTTCGCTATACTCTCATCCCCCATATCCTTAATTAGTATTTCAATAATATTTGAACCAGATCTGTCCAACTGCTTACGGCAGAGATGTCAAACCATTTTGGTTCTCAGGCCGCAAATATCCCAAGTTGATCCCACGCGGTAAAATTATCAAAAACGCTACATTTAATGAAAACCTTATACCATCCCGTTTTTTATTGTTTAAAAAAGAGCAAGAACGTAAGACAGCGCCTAATGAAATCTTTTCCCATATTGCCAAATTATGAATATTAAATTGATTGACACCTATTAGGTCTGCAGTTTAAGGATTACCGTAGGATCCTTCAGGATTCGGTCGTACCCCTCGAATGGGAAAGTGCTTATTTCCATGGGACTGGGACTCACTTCGAGATTGAGTATCAGTTTGATGTTTGAGAATACATTCTCTTACCCACTGGTGAAGGTCGGAGGTCTAGCTCCACCTTGGTGCTAAGCAGGCACCCACTACAGGAGATACTGTTTCTTACACAGCGACTCATCACTATAGATTTGTATCTACTCTGCCAGAGTAAGGAACTACAGCCACCACAAGTCTGTTCACATAATGGTGGATGTGTGTCAACCTGAAAGGAAGAAAATTCCAAAGGAAACTATGAAAATGAAATACACCCATGGGCTTAGAGCACCGTTCCAGTGGTACCGATAGTATTTTAAGAACTCTTGGTGGTACTCCTATTGCTCTTGCTATTGGGCGCAGGCCACCACTACGAATATTTAAAGAAATCAAGATAACTGTCACACCAGCTCTGCGAGTGGCTCCAAGTGAAGAAATTAATATTCATTTCAGTAAACACTTGCCGAGACTCAGAAAATAAAAGTATGTGCCGTAAAAATAATGACCACTTGAAATGACACACCATGCCATAAAAACTGAAGTATATTTCTCGAAGGAATCAAATGATTTAGTGCTTTGTTAATGTATGAAAATTATATTTGATGGACTTTAGAGATCAATGTTCTTATTTTACACATGTTTACATTACTGCTAGTAAACAGTAACTTGAGTCATCATTTATTTTACTTTATTATGTTCATATTGTCGACAGGATTAGACCATCTGCCGAGCCGGTTCCCGCTTGTGCGATGTTTGTGTCGCACCTTTGTGTGAAACTTTCGTTGTTTTTCAGTTACTTATGTAGTTTATTCATTAATATAAAATATGTTTTTTTTTGACATAAAAGTGAAAACTATTTTCCTTTCAGTTACATTGCTTTCATATTTATCCGGTTTTTTTTCTAAACTATAGTGTTAAGAATGTAGTTGCCTAGTACATTTGAGATCTATTGAGTTGTCTTTGTTTTAAGTTTGATTGTTGTTTATAAGATTGATTAGTACAAATCCTAAACTATTACTCTTGATAACTGAATGGGTTCCTTTCCTGTTTGTCCCAGTTACAATGGTCATATTATATAAGAACTACCGTTATTTAAAAGAATCATTTTATTTATTTAATATTAAACTCAAAATAGGTGGCACGTTCTGAAAGTAATCACGTTTTTCGAAAATTTGTATTGTGTTGTTTTGACTTAATCTGAATGATTAATAATTCGTCATATAGTTATTAACGATTCCATTACTATACATATTTTATCACACTTACAATTTTCTATTACTTTTAAACCGTAGCCATTATTCTACACTAACATAATATGTATTAAGTAAAGGAAGAGATTTCGTTATGTTAATCATATTTATCTTCTGATCAATCTTGTTGGATTACTGTTTTGGAAGTAAGCTTGTCATAAATATATCTATATATACAAGTCATAAACTGATATGTACAAGAGAAAATGGATTAAGTTTTTTCCGTAAACTATTCGTATATCCATTGGATTCCTGAAGAAGTTGCCAGCAGAGCAAATGAAATCTCGATAGTTACATTCTCTGATGTGATCTAGAGCTCCATTGGGAGACCTAGTGCTTCAGAGGTGAGTCATAAACCTTTTGTTGCTGAATAAATTTTTAACTGTTTAGGTGAGTACTGGAGAGGAGGTTGGAGAAAATCTTGAAAGGTTTTTTATTTGCCTTTCTTTACACGACTATGATATTGAAGTTTTGAAAATAACCTTCAGAGAAGCCTGCAAATCCACTGATTTGCTTGAACCGGTGATGGCATCAATTTGGAAAGGTGAGTGATTTAGTGATCTGTAAATTTCTAATTAAATGTAGTCAAACTCCCGAAACAAAAGTAGGGTGAGTAGGGAGGAGAGGTTAGTTACTTAACGGAGTGTAACTAAAAAATAGCTTCGCAGTATTTGTGACTGTAGGCATGTTATTAAAATATTATACCCTCCCTTTCTCTGTCCCTGCTGAAAGAGGTAAATATATGAATGTTCATGTTACAGACTTTGTAAGTTTATACGTGAGCTGTTTATAATTCAATGAGCTGTGTTTCCTCCTGCTAGTGTTCAGATATGGGTAGAGCAGTAGAAGTGACAAGAAGAGTACTTTGTCGTAACTTCTGGTCGTTGACTCTCCCCTCCTACACGACGCGCATGTTTGGAACATTTCGATGACTTTCTTCTCAATACAACATGTGAAAAAACTCAGTGACATTTTCCCCGTGCCATGTTGGAGAAGATATGATAACCAGGAGTGACAACTCGTCAAGTTACTTCTACTCTCCTACCTGAATGAATACTAGTACATATCCGTTAGGCCCATGGACGAAGCATATCTCCTTAATTTTTATATGTAAGAACTTACAAAGAAACTCCCTAAACATTATGGTGAAAAAATACCACACAGTAACCGGGTGTAAATAATGAATCCCTAACGATTAATTTTTGTTTCCTATGTACTCATTTTAGCATTCTTTGAGCAAGGGGGTAACATTTAAAAACGACCCTTTGTAACAGAACTATCAAGTTCTGTAAATTTTTTTTCAAACATTTATCCCGAAATATTCTTTAGCAATTGATTGATTTTTCTGTGTGTAAGAGTAATTTGGAAAGGTTATGTACATCTTGTAAACTATTACCCTTATTAATTTTAAAGATCTTTGAAAGTGTCCTCTATTTAACTTTTTCAAATTACTTAAATCCTTTGCATACAAAGGAGGTACAATTAAGGTTGTATTTTGATGTGTAGAGCAATATAAAGTCTTAGTAATAACTCAGAGTCAAATATCAGTTTTATGAAAAGAGTTTGATAAAAATATATCATGATACCAGATTTTGAGCCAACTTTGTCCAGCAAAGAGGTCAATTCATACAAAACCTATAAATCATTTAAATATGTCACCGACATTCATAATTTGTATTTAGTGTCATTCGACATTTATAACTGATATGACAATGTTAGTGACATTTATTTGATCAAATAGCTTTGAGTTTGTGAACAAGAAACTTAGAAACATTGGCTGTTATTATACTAGTTCATAAAAGTTTGTGTTTGAAAATGATTGTGATATGTCCTTCCTTAAATTGATGTTTGGTGGTTTGGTATTGTAAGGTGTGGTGCACTCCAGTAGCAAAGTGAAATGCTGCTCCTCAGCTCTGCTTTGCGAAGTTGTACCTCACTGCAGTGATCAGCTCATTGCTAACAGAGTTCTCCCTGGTCTCATTACTCTCGCCAGTGACTCCGATCTGTAAGTTTTCTACAAATAATTGACACTATCTTAATGAATATAACATTCCTAATACAATAAATTTCCAAGGAGAGCTTTTTATTTCTTTTGCCTCAGTTAAATTCAATTTTTCCACTTCTGGAAGCTAATAATATTAGCTTAGATTATTTTAATAATCTGTATCTCATTTCATACATTCAGAAAACATTCCTCCATAACCAGGTGCACATTTTTCTAGTAACCATTTTGTCTCTATATATATTGAAAAATACCATATGTAGTTAAATCATTAGGGCATGATTTTGTTTAAGTCTATTCTGGAAAAATGAGGTTCAATAACTCCCAATTACCTTCCTATTTGTAATACAGTAGTATCCTGCTACCTATAGTAGTAGGAAATACAGTAGTAAAGAGACCATTTAGTGAAAACTTTTTCTTTTGAGGGTGATCAACAAAAATTTACTTTTGAGAAAGAGTGCCTAAAGAATATGTGTTACAGTCTTTATAATTTAGACACTACTCTTTTCCATATTTAGATTTGTATAGTTTATTCCTTTGAAAATAAAACTGTATTGCTTTAATTCAGTCGTAGAATTACTTTGACTATCTCAGGAACAAAAGAAGTATATGGAAATGAGTACTCGACGTTTCTTTTTAGCTTGTCCGTCCGTTTCTCTTAATATATATTTTATTGTCCTGTGTACAAATGTGTCTGCTTCAGATCTGTGAGAGTGTCTACGGTTCCAGTGTTTGCACACATCCTGCAGAGCTCAAAGAATAAAGATGTAAGTCTTACATGAATAGTGACATATATGAAATATTAATATTTTACGGTTGATTCAAAGTATTGTAAACATGTAATTTTTTGGTGTACATAGGAATGATAGATCACTGTTGCAGATGCCGTGGATATTTCACTAAAGAGTGTATATCAATTCTTTGTTGATTGAATAATTAATGGTTTATTTGTTTAAAAGCCTAAAGTGTTTAATGAGTAATATCTAGTTTGTTGTGTTTATGGTTATACCCTCATCACAAACTCAAACATGCTGGGTTAGAATTTCACTTAATAAACAATCAATGAAAGCAGAATGTACTGAAAGCAGGTAGTAGTTATCGTTTGTATGTTACAAAGTGTAAATTGTATCTACATTCTTTCTTGTAGATTTAATAGTGTGTTGACTAATGTGTGTTAATGCTCACAATAGTTGTGAAATACGTTTGAAAAGAGATCGAATCTGGAGTCCCCGACTATAAGGATCCAAGCTCAAGAGCAAACTTCCATCTGTATCTGTTTCTATATCAGTCGCACTACTAAGTCTGACAGTGGGGTCATCAAATTTCCTCTTTTTTTTCTTCTTCCCTTCGTCTGCTGCTTAAGAAAGGTGCAGGAATACTTGGATAATTTATGAAGGTTGTACTTACTTTGGCATATAAAGCTACCAAATGTAAACCACCAGTCCTATAAAGGCCGATGGTCTTCTTATTTTCGTCTCAGACAAGCAGAACCTTTTCCTTCATTTCTTAAAATGATCTATGTATATAGATACGGATTAAAGTTTAGTAATAGCTGTAGTTATTTCTTTTTTCATATACTATTTATAAAGTTTTTGACATGAATATTTTTTTAATAGAAAGCATATATAATGGTTTGTCAAATGAAAAGAGGCAAGTTTCAATCACTGTAAGACAATTATTATAAAATAAGGATTAGTGTTTGTATGTGTAATCGTAAATATGAACTACATATGCACGCAATGGAGAAGCATATTCTGATTTTCGGAACCCTCGCTGGGTCTTCCCTCTCTTTTTCCCTCTGATGGCGTTTGTGCCAAAAATTAGAAACTACAATTGTATTTGTCTATTATACCTACATCCTCAGTTTGTTTCTGAAATTTCGTCTCCTGTTTATATCGATTTTGCATATTTTAAAAATATGTATATAATGGTATGTATCATTATTTCTTCATATTATTGAAAAAATAATGATTAAATAATTTGAATATTCATTAAAGATATTAGTTATTTGATGAATCTCTTTACAACGTAATAGGTTTCTTTTTTCTCTTTGAATTATTTCAGACCGTATCGTGTGCATTATTTCAAGTTTCACTGTGACACTCAACTTCTTGCGTGGTAATTCTATGAGACAAATAACTAAATTGGTCCATTTAGTTGATACATTAAAGAAAATGCTAATTTTTTACTTACAATAAATACTTATATTTTGCCTTGTCGTTAATAGTGAATATTTTATTTTTAACTATTAAAATCAGTGGTTTCCATTTTTAAGAGTTATTATCGATTATTTGGTTATTAAAATGAAAATGAATGTCTATTTTCAGGTGATAAGTAAAATCTACCTTCAGCTGCAGTCAATCATAATTGACCCTGCTCTCATTGGGAGCCCTTCGTGTTTGGTCAAAATGATATCTCAATTGGACAAACTAGCCAGTCATTCTGAGGCCCAGTTCAGAGAAGAAGGTTGTATAATTAATGTCTATGTTACTGTTTAACAATATAAAAATGAGTTTCAAAACAGTTGTATAATTGCTTAAATTAGTATAACATTCATAGATGGAACCCTGTAGAAAATGTTGAAGTGGCCGTCATTCATGTTTAATATGAGTAAACTGAAGTTTACTTTGATTATCCGTGGGGATAACCAGGTGAATTGATTGATTGTTTTTAACAAGTCTGGAATCATAATAATTATTATCAAAATCCTTTAAATGAATACTTTTGGTTAGAGAAATCATGATTGAAGTTTGGCACTGGAGTTAGTTCCTCGTTACATTTTCTTAAATTTTTTTTTGAAGAAGTTGAACTTTTCTTTGTGCTTAATATTTGTGGGAAAATGTTATTGAGGACATAACAATGTTTTTTCATAAATCTATTGGTGATTTTTTTTGTTGCTTGGTATCTAATCGAACGACATCCTCGATTTTTTTTTTTCTAAAAACTGTGAGTCAACACCCATTTTAATCAGTTGAAATTAATCTCTATTCCGATACGCTATTTTAATCCATAAACGTAAATAATTCAAACAAGCAAATATAAATGGTAATTTAACTTCAATAATTATCGTTTTACTCTTAAAAATTGATATTTTTTGATCATTGACACTGTTATAGTGAGGTTACAATTCCTAATTTCAAATTTAAATGGTGGATAGTTGAGTTTGATGGAATAAATCTTATATTGGTATCTACTATCTTCCTCTTGTTTATATTTTAGTCGAAACTATACATTTTTTCTCACCCAGGACTGTTTACATCTGGAATTCTATTGCCGTTAACTTTTACACGAGATTTTAAGCGTTAAACAAATATTTTAGATACACATCGATCGACTAACTCAAGCAGCTACTGCTGCAAACTTTTTTTTTATTAGTTACTATGCTGTAATTATATGAAATAATAATTAATTCATTTCTATGTTTGAAATTGACTTTGGTTGTCTTAGAACAATTTTGGCAAACGAAATCTTGATGATGATTGCATTGATCAATGCATTGATCAAAATGAGAAGTTATCGTAATTTCTATTTTTTTTTTTTAAATAAAGTATGAATTGAATGTATGTTTGCATAGGAAAAAACTGAAGATGTATAACTATATGTTCTAAGTTGAATTACCCTGGATATTATCTCTTTAAACATGAATACACCGGATTTTTACTTATCTATAGTATAGTAATCAAAATATGTAATCGATGAAATACGAAATGCATTGTTGATTCGCTTTATGTTATGAGGTTCCTAAAATGCAATTGCCATATTTTGATGTTGACGATGTCTGTAGTAGGGTGAGTATATATTTAATTTAATTTGAGAATTCGATATAGCCTCAGCCTTAGATGGGTCATAAGATTCGACATATGGTATTCGAAAAAGAACTGTATTTTGTTTTATCGATGTTGACGCAAGGAAAAACCATATTAATCCAGAGTTTTTTTTGCCGACTACTGGTAGCAGAGTGTTAAAAGTTTACAATTGATATCTTCACACCAATAATATATAATGGATATAAGTTTACAAAAAGAAGCAGTATGAGACTGAAGACATTGAAGTTTAAAATCACAACCTATGCTTACCATGTTCACTTACGTGTAGTAATTGGTGTTATGAAATAGAGATGTATTTTTATATTGCAAAACACCAGAAGTTTTACATTTCTCGTTTAAATTATGAAGGTTATCAGAGAGCATCTGTATTAAAATATGAATTAAATGCCAGCATTAAATTTCATTATCTTCAGAGTTTAATAAAATAGTAACCATACTTGTTAAAAATAATCCAGCCTTTCATTATTGATTTTCCTCCTAACAGTAAAATTGCTTCTAATCTTTCTAAAATCATCAAATTAATTAAATTGCAGATTGCAATATGTTGTTGATAATGTAATGAAAGGAGCCACTCCGGATTTTTTTCAGAATTAATTTTCTTAAAAGTAGTGGATATTGATAACAAATCATGTAGGAATGAGGTTGTAGTGATAGAGGTTATAGAAGGGAATTTCAGTAGTCCCTTATGATACCATTGACTAATACGACTGTTGAAATACATGAATTTTATATCAAAACTGTTTTTCGTATATTTTTCTTTATTCTGATAACTTTGTGTTTCTTAAGAATCATCCCTAAATGTATTAAACGGAATTATTTAAGCGAAATATCCAATCTGTTTTGTTTTACTGTGTGTTTTTCTTAAAAAGTTTAAATATCTTTCTTCCTTTAAAAGTTTTAGTGCAGCGAAAATTATTCAAGGCTTGTACCACAACTATTTTGAGGTGGACACACTACTATTAGATGTTTCTTGTTTGAGGTTGTTTTATTGGCTCGTTGGTTGTTTGTTGCGTACAGTACTGCTTGCTGGACTGGGTAATTTCGTGGCTCTCGCTGGCCAAGTTTCGCCTGAGGCTGACCAGTTAGCTGTCATCGAGGCTTTAGTTGAAGTCTACTCAAACACTATTTACTGCCAAATATCACCTCAAACAATCGAGCAAATCATACTACCCCCTCTAAGGTATCAGTTTATTATTTGCATTTACTCTTTTCCTCTATGTCGAAACAAAGATTACAAACTGTGTACATATTATTTTAAAATGTTATATATTCACCTATCGGCCGTATCCAATATAATTTTGAATAAATTATTAATTATTGTATTGTATAAATATTATTAAAATTGTGGAATATTACTAATTAAAATATAAATTATATTTTATAGAATTCAGTATTCTTAAATGAAGATTCCTAGATTAAAGGGTATTAAATAAAAATTATTAGTATCAACAGCTACCATTCTTTCATCAATTATTATTTCATCAAAGTGAATATTTTGATTGAATTACTTGAACATACCATATGTACTTGGTGGACTGAGGCCTAAACAATTTTTTTTGATACTGTGTTATTCTTATTTAAATTTATTTTTGGATTTTTCCTTGGGGGATGTAGTAACTTCCTTTTACCATTTCTCTGAAAGGACGTGAAGATAATGGTCCCGAATATATACGGCTGCAAGAAGTGCCTGATATAGGGAAACGCTTGAGAAGTAGTGTTCCGAATCATGCCACATCTCAGTAATCTGTTTTGATCTATTGCCGTGTACCTATGCCTTTCGACCAAACCACAGAAGACACAATCTCATTAACCATTCAGTCTCGTAAAACAATACACACTTCTGGTCTTCGTTACCGTAGTAACTGAACTACCTATGATTACAAATCCACGATATCAAACACATCGTGCTTTTTTTCGAATATGACATCAGCGAGGTAAAGTAAAACAAATATCTGTGGAAAAATGAGCTAGTAATAAGATGGATATTTGATGTAGAAGAATATTTACGATACCTTGGAATGAGGAAATGGTAGAGGACTTAGCAGGATAGATTAGAATGATTGGAAATTGTACAAGGGGTCCTAGTTAGGGTGTAGTGACAGAATAATAAAAGTAATAATGACTCCCAGTGATGAATCAAGCTGTTAGCTTGGCATTTTGAGGAATGGCGAAAGACCGTCTGTGGACCTCATACTACTCTTGGAAATATATAATCATATGTGTCTCAGTTGTATCCATTGCTTTACAGAGATGAACGTTTTTAAGATTACAAATACCTACAATTTTCCCTTTTATCCGGATATAGTCTATCGTGAACTATCACGATATTCTATATATCCTCGATGAGAATTTTAGTCCTTCATTAAGAATTTTTGTGTTGAGCCACCGACTCCTATCTAGATCGGAATTACTGCTTAAACTATATCAGGGAGGATATGTCGGGATCTGTTGAATGATCTCGCTATGTAAGCCCAACTTTAACTAGGAGTCAAGTAATGAAGTGAATGGTGCACGGCCAAGTTTAGGGGTTGAGTGGGTGAGGGGAGACGACATAAATGGTAGGTAAAGCAAACCTAAACAGCTGGGGGTCAGGAGGTAGTATATGTTCCTGAGAAACAAGTATATGCTCCTCTAGGAGTTATTTTTAGTAATTTATGATTAATATAATTTTTCAAAGTTATCTGAAAATATATTTTTAATAATATATTTTTTAATATATTGAACTACGAATCCATTGTGGGGAGAATTACTTCTGCTTTGCTCTCTGTACTTATAGCCAACTTCGGGCTATAAGTTGGCTATAAGTGGGTTGTATACATGGACAGGCACTTAGCCTATCGTGACGGAATATTAAGCAAACTTTGATGCTTAAATAAAAGCAGGGTGGGTGTTCGTTAAGCCATTGCATGGACTACATTTATGCTTCTTAGCAAAATCCTAAATGAAAGGTGCAACGTATTTAGTAATGCCTAAAAAATTAAAGAGTATTGGAAAGAAATAATCATTTTAAAAAAATACAAAATATAGAAATAAATATATTTTATATTTGTAAAACATAATTATAAATATACTATATATAACGAATATTATATATGAAGACCTAAAGTAGATAGAATTAAAATAAATAAAAATATTGTTACTGTGGGTGTATAGATAGATGTCTCACAGCACTCTGCTTTATTGAACGTATTCCATTATCAAGTTTGATATATGAGTTTTCTCTAGATTGGAGATTAAAAAATACCATTAGTTATTTTGATTTCAAAGAATGAAACTAGGTTAATTTTTGTTTTTGAATTCCCCTAATTAGAATCATATTTTCAAAATATGGTACTGTAATAAAGGAGAAATTTTGTAATATTTGTAATTCTTCAATGTCCACGAATTTATTATACTTATAAAATTCCTTATATTTCAAATCACTTGTTTTACAGGCATTTAGTGACGATTTGTAGAGATGTCTTACCAAGCCACTTGGAAACAGTTACTCAAATGGAGCGTGAAATAGAATCAAGAGTTAATCCTTCTTCTAGTATGGCCAGGTAAAGTTTTTATTTTATTTTTAACAGAAATTCTATGATAAATTCTACCATTATTCTAAAATTACTTCTTAAACAACTATCTTTATTTTGTCTAGAAGTTTGATTCAACATTTTCACTATATTTACAAAAAGAACACACAGAAATGAAACAAAAATTCACTACTATATTTCACTATTCCTGGTCATATATTTATAAAACTTTAACACATCGGAAAGAAACACAGAAAGTCACTACAGAACTCACTTCGATATTTCGACATTCGTCCTCATCGGGAAGAAGTGCGAAGTATTCGCGTTGAGAAGCAAACTACTACTCAATGTGTGAGTTTTTATTGTCCACTTGGACCTTTCATTTTATTCGAAGTATATATATATATATATAATGATAAATTATCGACCGTAGAATAGAAACAAAACTAAAGTTTATCGGGACTCGGTCAGTTCTTCATGTTCAAATTAAACCCTCAATGCCAACGTTTCGGTTTTTATTTAAAACCTTTTTCATAGGCCTACAAAACAGAGGAAATATAAGAAATAATTCAATCATTCAAAAATCAAACATACATAAAAGGTGCAATTAGTTACAATTATGAAATTACAATAGAACTTTTGCCAATAATCATATTATTAACAGAAATTACAATAGAACTTTTGACAATAGGTTGGTGAGAAAACTTACAGAAGTATAAATTTTGAAACAGAAAAACTAAGTATTACATTTTAATTATTTTACAACGAAAAATAGTCTGTGAATTTCAACAACAACTGTCTAGTTTGAATGAACACGTGACACTGAACTAAAATAAACAAACAAACATATGGTTACCTTGCTTTTTAGTTTGTTTCAAAAGTTATACTTCTGTAAGTTTTCTCACTAACCTATTGTCAAAAGTTCTATTGTAATTTCATAATTGTAACTAATTGCGCTTTTTATATATGTTTGATTTTTGAATGATTGAATTATTTCTTATATTTCCTCTGTTTTGTAGGCCAATGAAAAAGGTTTTAAATAAAAACCGAAACGTTGGCATTGAGGGTTTAATTTGAACACGAAGAACTGACCGAGTCCCGATAAACTTTAGTTATATATATATATATATATATATGATAAAATTTCACATAAACACGTGAAACAACAATCAATGATCAAACTTCCTTTCCCTTTTCATATTGTGGTTTGATCATATATATATATATATATATATATTATATACATATATAGTTCAATATAGATAAAGAAACATAGAGAAATCAAAAGAACACACTTACAGTCTCTAATTTTCGGTTTGAACCGTCTTCAGGAGAGATAAGAGAGGGAAACCAAGCGCACTGGTTCAGAGACGGTTGGAGACTCCAACCGTCCTGTTGGGGGTCTCCAACCGTCTCTGAACCAGTGCGCTTGGTTTCCCTCTCTTAGCTCTCCTTAAGACGGTTCAAACCGAAAATTAGAGACTGTAAGTGTGTTCTTTTGATTTCTCTATGTTTGTTTGTCTATATTGAACTATTTTTGTCTCGTATGTTTTGGATCGTATTTCCAACGAAAAAGTGTATATATATTTGCATAAACTGGCAGCAGGTCTTCATCTAATCATGTATTGTTAAATAGCAGAGCAGATTCTGCATTCGTGATTTTTTTCTGCGATTGTTCTTTTTTTCTAATCACTTTTCTATGCTGCAAAGGCAATGAAGATAATAAATTTCACAGGGACATACTGGAGGTAATCACAAGTCCAATAAGTGCTAACATATATTAAGGACTAACCACTAAGAGGAAAGTAAACACAGATAAATAACAACACAAAATAATACTAGAGAGAAAATAGAATATGACAAGAAATATATTACAGGCAGTTCGCAACACGTGGTGATAACAATTGATAGAGATAACGTCATACTAGCGTTCCTAGCGTACGGGAGGTTAACCACCCGTCACTCCTTTCTAATAAATATTATTCTTATTCTTATAATGAAACTTATTATACATATCTCATTATTTCATAATGATAAACAACTATCACAACACAATCTCCAAAAGATTGCTAGCATCGTATAAGAAAAAAACTAAAACATTTGTTCCTATAGACAAATTTGTAATTCCCTTCCAAAAGTCTAGGTGAGCTTTTCTTAATAGGCATAAAGTAAAGGAATTTTTAATATTAAGATAGGATTCCAGATAATTCCCGAGAGCCGAACAAAAAACTCTCTGGGCCGTAGGTTGCCCATGCCCGCGTTAAACGGTATGGCTTGTATCGCTCTCACAATCTTTCAGATTAAATTATAACTCAAAATTTTTCCATTTTATTGAAAAAAAATTATTTCCAGTTGTTTTAAAACCTCAGGATTTTTTTGTCTATTGTATTTGTAGTCTCAAAGACAATGCCAAAATTTTAAGGCTCTGAAATTAGTCGTTTAGCAGAAAAAAATATTGTCAAAAATAACATTTTTTTTACAAAAAAAGTGACTTTCCAATCATGCATAATTGCTCCCAAACCATATAGCACATCTACACTATCATGAGGCTCATTTCTGTGTAAAATATCAGTTTGATCCATCAAAGATTTTGGACCGTAGCGAGACCACAAACTTTGGTACATACTCACTTGCCCACACACACATACACACACACACACACACACAAATCATCGAAGAAACTTCATAAAACGACTTTTGGGACCTCAAAACATGTAATTCCATTAAAATCTCGAGATGGATTTTTTCACGATCACTATACTTTACTTATAGTAAAGTAAAAAGGCTTAACTCTAGGCTACCAACTGTTCTTCAACCAGCGGAGCTAACACAGCTGTTCACAACCACACTTCGCTTGTGCAAATACAGGTATCTACCTGTATTAAATACGTAATAATAATATTGTTTATCTATATAATAAAAGAAAGGTTTTGTCTGTACATTGCTTAGAACTGACTCATTTCAATTTTTCATTACGTTTCATACATTAGAGAAACCGAATCCATCCTTAGTAAAATTTCTGTCGGTTTGTCAGTTTGTCTGCAAATGTTGTCACAAGTAAACTCAGCCACCGTAAGACAACCTGAAACTTTGACAGTAAATTTATGTATGTCTAACTTAAAATATAGGTTCTGAACTGATTGGAAATTCAAAATAGAAGTGAAGTTATAGAGGTGAAGATGTACTATCTATTCAGAATAAATAGCTTTGGGAACGAGCAGTTCTCAACCTTTAATATGAACAGGCAAGAAAAATCAACAGAAAAGTTCTTACACTATATCAATCTGAGGAAAGAACTTACAAGTCAGTAAAGAGAGTGATTAGTGATAAAAGGAATCAGTTCATTATCCAACTGAATTTCTCGAGTCAGTGACTGCTCCTGGACTGCCTGCTTATGAGTAAAAACTTAAATTAGGAGCACCAATCATGCTCCGATTTAGTATCAGTAACAAATTTCATGTTATGAAACTTAAGTGCCCAAAAATGTGCAACGGGACACGACTCTGAGTTCGTGCTCTGCACAGATAAGCCATAGAGGCGGATTGAGGAGTCTGTATGTATACCACGCATACCATTGATTCCGAGACACTATCCGTTACCATTCAAATGGTTACAATGTTCTGTCAGCGTCTGTTTTGCAATGGCGGTAACTAAGTCGTAAGGAGAAACTCTATCTACCGCAGGAATAAAGTGTGTGAGACCAAGTTTTTCTCACATGGTCAACTGTAGTTTACTTGCTGAAGAGTCAAAGGTTCCAACTCGTCGTTCTTCCATGAACCTCAAGGACAGACAGCTTATGTGGTCTATACTGAGGCATTTTCTTAACACTCTACTAATAATGATATTTTCTACTATTCTATAATTTCTAATGATATTTTGGAATACCATGTATAATCGAATTTTTGATTCTGTTAATGATGGGTACGTTTGCTAGTGCATAATAAATGTATAGTTTGCTTAAGATAACGAAATTGGAGTAGCCTAGGCTACTCGGTCTCACTCTACCCTCATTGTGAATTACCAATACCCGGATGATAATTTATGCTATTTGCAAGAAAAAATGTGCAGAAACTCGAGGTTCAAGTGTATTTTGTGATTTTCCTTGTGTTTCTCGCCTTTCCAAAAGCGATTTGATGAGGTCTTATTAATATATTTTATTTGTTATGAAATGTTGAAATTGAAGAGTCACAATGTAATATCGGGACTTTATTTAGAAATGGTAATACATCATAGCCTTTGCTGCGAGAGTTACTGTGTTGTTGAAAGCTCGAAATAACCATTTCCATGGTTGTTCTATGAAATCAACCACCTACTCTTATAAATTCATGCATTTCATCATTACCACAGAGGTTAGTATTATTAATATTAAACACATAATATACCGTCTTACCTCTTACATTGCTGCCGTAGCTCTCGGACCGGTTTCGGGTGTCACCCATCTTCAACAAGAACTGATATAATCATTAGTTGATCATCAGTTCTTGTTGAAGATGGGTGACACCCGAAACCGGTCCGAGAGCTACGGCAGCAATGTACGAGGTAAGACGGTATATTATGTGTTTAATATTAATACCTACTCTTTTGTTGGATATAACAAACGCTCTAGTTGTATCATGTTTGTTTAAGTTTTTGTTTTTGAATGTTTGATCATTTTAATTTCGTTTCAAAAGTTATATATTTCATGAAAACGTGTATTCTTGTAGTTCATATTATACTAAATCTTTAAAGTTCTTCACACAACCAAGTCTTTCTGTGTTCATCAATGTATTTTATATTTACTGATTCATAATTACATTATCCCGATTTTAATTCAATTACTTGTCTTATGCATATACCAAATAAATTATCAAACCACAATAAGAAATGGGAAAACAAGACTAAGATCTTTCAACCGTAACAAGCGGTCTTCGTCAGAGTCAATGACCAAATAAAATACATGTAAATTCTCTTTAATAACGAAATTAGCAGCAATTCTTTTTGCTGCCAAGAAAGTTTAAGGCCATAAAGTATAAAAATGAAAGAGTGTATATAAAAATATGAACTACAATTATAAATTCCATTTAAAATTAATCTCATCTTTTAGTTTGGAAAGTTCATTTATGGTTTCATTTTCAGGTCCAGTAGCAACATTTCCTTAGGCTTATCCTCGGCAAATATAAAAGATATGAAACAGCAAGTTTCAAGGATATTTTCCATATCTAGTCCTATATCCAAATCGACCAATATCCCCAACGTTCAACAGTTTTTCAAAAAGAAAACGTAAGCACTGTATTTTTTTTAACAGTAACTATTTAATATGGAATAAATTTATTTTAATACTGAATATAATGTAATCAAAGTTTTGTAAAACAGAAAATAAAAAAATTATAATTGTTTGAAGGAATAGGTTTTAGTTTTTTAGGAATAAGGAACCTTCCTGTAATGGAAAGTTCCTTATGACGCGTGAAAGTGAGGGCTGTTAGTGGAATCCAGTCATTGTTTCTAGTTGATATCATTCTAAACAAAAATAAAAACACTTTTTATTATAAATAATGAAGATGAATACTGTGTTCGCCAGCATTATCCTTATGTTTAAAGTTTTACAGCAATTTGAATGTTGATAATTAACGAACATGATGATCAAATTATTTATTAGTGTTGTTACATTGTTTAAAGCCAAAATTTTCACAGTAGATGGATATCTACACTAAATTTAAACATTCTTTGATCGTTATCAGAATTCTGGCTAGAGACGTAAGGAAGGTGTTATTCTTAATCTCCTTACCTATATTAGATTATATTTCCATTCTGAAAGTTAAGAGAAAGCTTCCTATCTTTAGTATGCATAATTCATCAAAAATTGTAATTTAACTTACCTCAAGGGGAACTGGTAACTATGGGTGAGCTTATCCGAGAAGAGGGAATTAATTACAAGCTAAAGTAAAATATGATACTGGTGTATGAGTCTCTATACGGATTGTATTATGATTATGGGGGGGGGGGGGAGAGAGAGAGAGAGAGAGAGAGAGAGAGAGATTTATCCGGGAACCAATGCTCCCTCAATTTTCCTAAGTCTACTACAGCCACAAACACTTAGAACGGGTAATAATGTGCGCACTGGATTTGACTTGCTTTATAAATATGCCACTTAGTCAACATTAAAAAAAAATGTACAGAAAAAACTTGAAACAAATAAGCAAATCATTAAAAAAAGAACTAATGTATCAATTAAAAGAATTAGCACATTTTAATTTTTATATATCCTAAGTTAGTGAGGAGTTATTAAGCCTAACATAACCAATGCACATTCTTTCTCTGAAGGCTTGGACTAATGGAGTTCTGAATGTTTGCATATGCTTTGTGCCAACATTGCCCTGGTTGTCTAAACATTTTGGAGATCATATGAATTAGAGGTAGTTAGTTTCTATTAACTATTACGATTTGAAAATGACCATTTTCAACATAATTAGTGTATTGAAAAGAAATAAATTACTGCTCTTTTATTTTCACTGGACAAATTTAAACCACCACGGAGCTTGCCTCTTTCTATAAATGTCCCCTGGAGGTCTATTACAATTTTTTCCTGTTTTCATATTTTGGTAAACTGCAAAACTGCTTGATAGAAAAGTAACTTTACCACAAGTTACAGTTTAATAGCAAACAAATTAAAACCTGTCCCAGGAAAGAAAATGTCTATGATAACACGTCTGCTTAACTGACGCTTCCGTCATGTCCTCTTCAAGTGGAAGTTCAATAAATTAAGAAAGATTGAATAATAAACTAGTACCTAAAGGTACAAAAAATTGACTCTTTTTCTAAAAAAAAAATTGTTTTAAGTCACTAACAATACAATAATGCAATCATGATTAAAACTATAACCAATAATTGGTTTACTATCTCTCGATGTAATATTTATTGTGAAATAAAATCTATTAAATAGTACTTCACTATTTTTTACTCTTGTTTTTCAAATTCAATGTAGATTGTAACTTAAAAATTGTGTTAAATAAACTTGGTAGTAAATTTACCTATTAAATGTGTGGGCAGGAATGAAGTTATTATATATCTAATAATAATAAGTTCTATCGATCAGTTGATCGCTTACTTTTTACTTTTTGGAAATTTTATATGAACCAAAATTTGTGTTTGTTTGAAATAGATTTCATAAGTATATTGTTGACATTGTTGTTTGAATAATTCTAATGTACAGTTGTAAATTTCTACTTTGAAACATATTTAGTCCAAAATATATATTATTTATTGTTTAATACTTTCTATTTTTTATGAATAAAATTATATTTTTGTAAGAATTATGTTTCATTTACTCTCACTATTATTGTGTAAATAATGTGGTCATTCCGTCCTTGAAGTATTTTCATGGCTACTGTTACACTGTTTGAAGCTGTATTATTATCGCTATTGAGTAATGCTGTTAATAGTTATCGTTGTTGATGTTAACACTACATTCTGCTAATAACATATTTGTCGTAGCCTTGTATTACAACTTCATAATGTCGAAGATTATTTTTAACAATGTATAAATACATAAATTAACTTCCTTTACTGAGGAATATAAATATGTGCATGTTATTTTGTTAGACTAGTAATTTATATTTTATTTTTGTAAATATTAATAAAATATTTTATGGAATTCTTTTTTTTAACACAACATTGTTAGAAATGTTTAGTACTTCCAGTTTCTCTGCATTAAGAAAAGTTATTTTAATAAGCAACAATCTAACGTTAATGTCTTCACTAGCTAAATGTCATGATTTTTCTCATACACACTCACCTATCCTTCATTTCATTTTCAAAACTAATTGGTTTATTTCAATTTTTATTATTTGTGTACTTAAAAAATAAAATCTGCACAAAATAATAAAGCTAAATTCACTGCACGAACTTTTTCAATGATTAGTCAGAAGGTTTTTCCTTATCTATTTTTGATACTAAAAATAAAACATTCCTTGAAAATATATGAAATATATACTCTCATAGCATTATTTTGTTCAATTCAAAAAATATGAAATTAAATCATATGTAAATAACTTCACTGACTTAGAATTACATGCATCCAAACATGTTCATTATAAAATGAAGCTTTAAATATGATATACAAATAAAAAAACCATCTTTAAAGATATGTTTAAATAACTTTTTTATGTAGGCAGTAAAATAAAACTCGATAACGTCTTTGAATTAGAGTGCTTAGTAAACAAATGTATGTGTGTGTGTCAACGTAAGTAACTTCCTTAAATATTAAGCCAATATATAATGTAATGAATTTAAAATACGACGTTTTAGTAATTTGAATAATTTTTCTTAAACAATTTAAAAGAGTAAACTCATTACATTATTCAACAATATTGACCTAGACTACTCATATATTCTATTAAGTAGGTATCTAATACATAGGATATTACCCCCAAATTATTAATTAATAATAATAAAAATTGCAATGAAAATTTAACTTTTACTAAATTATGTTAAATATTATATAAAATTAATAAACAGCATAATTAAAACTCTATTTAAAAATAATGCAAAACAGCAAAAATCGTATTGAATATTTTTTAATTTTTTGAAGAATAATTATTTAAGCCTGATACAAAAGGCTTACTAAAATCAATATGATACAAAAGTGTCATAATTAGAGTGGACAGAATTACACCGACAAAATATAATGTACTTAATCAATAAAACTTGCTGGAAAACATATATAAGAATGACTTCCGGCTATCTGTTTTGTCTGAGTTTATCGGTTTAGTAAAGGAGAGCGACGGATGGTATGCTCTACTTTATTTATATTTTAGTCCATGCTTGTGAACTAAATTAAATAGATAATTAAAGAAAATTCTCCATACCAAACCGAGCAACCAGATTTTCTAGTCAACTGGATACTTCTTCTTCACGGAAAATTAAATATTGACTATCTTTGGGTGAGTAACCTCATTATCTACGATGTAATGTTGAAATAATGAAAGAAATACCTTTTTTTTCTTTGAAAAAAATATTCAACATTACTTACAATTTACTCGTAATAAACATTCCCAGATCGTAAACTTATCAGCGAAATATACTATTTTCATACTGGAAAATATTCGGTTGAATAAAGATAACTACGAGAGTAAATTCAGTAATTATTTAACCAAAATATTCAAGAAATGATATTTAACAAGTTGTTGATAACAGTGATTAATATTATACTTATAGAAAGAATAATTAAGAAACTTTAAGAAGCATGGAAATATCGACCTGTACACAGAGTCCTGTCTCCCATATTGACCTCTGGTAGTCTTAGACTCTTGGACCCATCAAACATAAATGTTTTTAAATGAAGTCCAAAGGTATGACAATCTCCTCATTCCAAATATTTAACTAACTTTGAATTGGTATTTCTTCAGAATAAATCCTGCTGCAGAAACCATGTAAAGCTTTAAAGAAAATTCAAAGATTTATGATAATTTAACTTCATAAATTATCAATCATTATTCCATTTGGTTTCAATTTTTTTAGATTGCATGTCATTTTAAATTATGAGAATGGTTATATTATCTTTGTACGCAATTATATTCAAATATGAATACTTTAAATTAATTATTCTCCTAATGGAAAAAGAATTAAATTCAATGAATAAATAACTTTTATTATTCTGACGTTAATGAACTTTTATTAAATCAGGGTAAATTAATCCAACATGTGACTGCGATAGAACTTACCTTATACCGGATTCGTTTTATATTCCCCTCGGTAATAATAAAAAAAAAAATATTTATGTATCCTATACTCATATTAACACAATACTACCTAATCATAAATTTTAATTTTCTAGAATTAAGAAAATACAGGATAAAATGAATTCTGATTTAGCAGAAAGTATAATTTCGGTTCAATATAGCCCTAAAACAATGAAGTATTTATTAAGTTAATGTAACAATTATTTCTAACACAACTGCTAAGTTTCTAAGTATAATTAAGGAATCATAAGAAAAACACTGGATTCATTAATTCACACACAAAAAAAGAGCTGAAATAATAAGATACGAGTATTCAAACGATATGGTGTAGAACATAATTATAAATTTTATTCCCACCATCTTACACCAGGCGGATAATTCTCGCTACAAATCCCAGCATTGCCGACAGCAATAGCTACTGGCCCATCATGGTCAAAGTAACGCGAAGACACCTCAGTCTCCTGGACACTTAGTATATGTGTGATGTTTGAGGGATCCACTAAGACTGGACATATTCAGGTTTTACCTTGGTGGGGAGGAGAGACCTATAAAGCCTTCCTCCATTAAGTTACTTCTATATGTAGATTTCAAATTGGGATATAAATATACCTTTTCAACACCTTATAGGGGTTTCTTCCACCAAACCATATTAGTTTAATTAGAAAACAGGTTTGACGAAACAAATTAATTTCTCAACACCTTTTCTAGCTTCATCATTTGAATTGCATGACATTGCAAACTCGATGTTTTTTCACATAATACAATACCTTTTATACACTCATCATATTAAATTAAACAATAGGAAAATTGATATTTAACATTTTGTAAAAATATAGGTATATAAAATACCTTGTGTACCTTCACCAATTTAGATTCATGAGGCAATAGACCTGAAATAGCTCAACGAAGTCCGGCTCCCGATGATGAAGGCCTCATTACTAACCTCCATTCAAGATACACTCTGCTGCAGTGTTTGGTGATTTCATGTTTGTAGCCTTTGTTAGGTTCTAGCGTAGTGGTTGTGAAACTGGTTGGGGAGCTCTTAAGTCTACAGAAGCTGAAGGCGCACTGTATAAAAATCTTCGAAAAATGTTGTAATTAAGTCAAATACTATATGAAAAAAATAAATAAATAAATGTAGAACATGAAACTTACCTTCAGTTTCTTTATTCTTGTCCTCAGAGAATATGAACTTGATGAGCCTCGAGTGTCCCCTTCAATGTTTGGGACTATGTTTGATAGGGACAGGGAGGAGCTCGAATGTCTTCTTCATTACATTGAAGAATGAATTACACGTCCAAGCCGTTTTGATTGAGGAATAATGTTGCCAACTATCGAATTTTTCGTCAGCGTGTTCAACAAATATCCAAATATCATCTCGACATTGGTAAATCCAATCATGGTGCATATTTAAACTGTTTGTGGTGAGTAGCTGGTGAGAAGAAAATCGCTGTTACTTATCACTCATAATAATGATGTTCACAAAAGGAGATAAAATGCGTAAGGTGAGGTATGGTGACTACTTATTTGTCTGGATAATTTTTTTCTGAATCACTCTGGGACACTTAGAGATCTTATAGTCACCTTTGAGAATCATTGTCCTAGAGCCCTAACCGATCACGATCGGTTTGAGAACAATAGTAGAAGCGAGAGAGTTTCGAACAATGTATGAGGGTAGAGTTTCTGCTTGATATCCAATCCGCTTTCACTCCTATCAATATAATCATCCCGTTACGACATAATGGCAAACGAAATAATGGAAACCCGAGCAATGTTGGGTATTATAATAAGAATAACATATAAGCTAAACACATAAACATGCAATGATTACATGCAATAAACACATTAACATGGCTACTTACCTTTGTACAGGTATCCTTTCGTCTGTACCTGCAACAGAACACATACGTTAATACTAACTCAATGGTAATATAAAACTATGTGGACATTTCGTTCATTATATTCAATAATTTCTTTAATTATATGTGTCAATGATTATTACAAATCTACCTTATTAGTTGATTCATGATTGGCAATTTCATTTACTATATCATAAGATTTAATTTAATACTGTTACGTATTCCTTTTCGTTTTATAATCACAATATTTTACAAGTGCCACACACTTTGTATTTCTTAATTTATTTTTAACAATCATCCCAATTACATTTTTGATCATGACAGAAAAAATTTAATATTATTAAAATAAATTAGTTAATTAAATTCATTGAGTATATTTCTGATAATTGGTTTACTTACAGTACATTTAAATGTAAACCAGATCAAATTTCCTAATTCAATTTTGAATTAACAAAAATGGTAAATACTTATTAATGTTTAATACTGGACATTTTCTTCATTACTTAAGAAATTAGTGAATTTATTTTTGAAAAACATTAGTTAAATAAACATTTTGAATTAAAACTAAATGTAATAATAATAGTCACAATTAATTTATACAACAATAATTTGATGAATTATAAGCACTAATTTAGAACGTGTTGATATATTATCGTAAGCTAAGTTATTTAATAGCTATAATTAAAATCCTTATGAAAATACATCCGTAATTATTTAAAATAATGTATATAATGTTTATTTTGTTTTAATTTATGTTGTATAATTACTTTGAGCCAATTAAATTATGTCTTTTTATTTTTTGTAAACATATTGTACTTTTTAAATATTAAAATGTAATACAATTTAAAAAAAATTTGAATAATCACTGACCTTATAATTCTCATGTGTAATTCATTTCTTTTGTTTGATGATTATGAAATATAATTCGCATTCACTTTTAACTGAATAACAACGTTAATTTTATCACCTTTTACTTTATAAATAAATCAACTCTTTAAAAAAAAGGGAAGAAATATAATGAGTCACTGAAATATTAAGACCTGTTGGTGCTAAATGATATCAGTGCGTCCAAGTTAGACACCAATTAATTACGACCTAATGTGAATTTAATTAATGTAATGAATTATTTTTAATAAAAAATTATGTCATTGAAAATATTTATTTTAAATTAAATTAATTTTAAAACATTAATTTAAAATTAAAATATTTCTAAAATTATTATAAAATGTATGTTTTATTTTATTTAAGGTAGCTTTATAGTTCTACTATCAGTAGAACTGGTTAAATAACTTCTATCAATAAAAGATATTACAAAATAAGTAGACTAATAGTATATTTTTATATATTTCAAATACTCAAACAATAAAAGAATTATTATAAACTAAATAGAAGTAGTGTAATTGACAATTGATAAAAACAATCCGATAGAACAATAATAATCCAAATAATCTATTTAAGCAGTTATACGAGATGCATTACCTCTACTAAGAGATCCATGCAATTACTTACATGACATCTAACATTTAGATTTAGAATAAAAATTACAAGATAGTAATTGTAAGGTAGCCATTTAATGTTTATTTTTTACATACAAATTAGAATGCTTTTCCAATACAAGGTGTTTTTTAGCATAAAATAATTCATATTAAACTAATTAACAATTACACATAATAGTAATATTAATGATAATTAAATCAAACAAGACTGAGTTAAAGGCAATTAAACAAACTGTAACATAATGATGAATAACTATAGTAGATGTTTTGTTATTTTTTAAATTTTTCACGTCGTATTTAAAACAATCTAAAGGTCTATTCAAATAATCAATGATATCGGTGAAACAAAAAGAATCAATTAACTTAATATATGTAAAGGAGGAAATTAAATTTAAATTAAATTGTATTACTTGTAATAGTATATTAATAAATATTAAGTATAAACGCAGACTAGTGTTGACATAAAATATCAAACGACATTATCTGTGAACAAAATAGAAATTGTTCAAAAATCATTCCTTGGCAAAATATCACAGTGCATTTTCGGACATGTTTCTGAGAGGAAAATCAATGGCGGACTCGTTCAGTTGAATCAATAAAAAAAAATTATATTTAAATTAAATTCTGTGATAAAAACACTTATTTTAGGTTTGTTTGATAACGGTGATTCAAAAAGAAATAATGAACTGAATAGACGTAAAGAAGGAAATCAACTACTATTAAACTTAATTTATTACATATTATAGACTTAAATCTTAACTAGATACACAAAAACTGGTATTGATATAAAATATTATTGGTATTATCTATAAACAAGGAACTGTTGTTATTACCTTGGCATAACACCTCACTGCATTTTCGGCCATGTTTCTTTGCTGAATGCTTCAGATATAGAAAGAGCTTTACAGGGTCCTAGAAATAAATGGCCCCCACTATAACTGATTTTGCTAAATGAATCTCTCTAAATGAATGACTATAAACAGAATTATTTACAAAGTATAATTTGTACACAAAATGAAAAAAACTGAAGTAGTTTACACGTAATATTTACTGTGAGTAAATATATGATCAAACTCGTTAACAATCAATAATGAATTGATTATTCTAATGTGGCTGTGTCCATAAATAGAACACAATAAATAATTATACATTTTGGGAAAATATTTGCAATTTGTAATTGGAGATCTCCACCCACAATAAAAGAGTCTATAAACGTTCAAAGTAAGTTGTAATGCTAGGGACCTCCTTTGTGTGAGCAACAATAACAATTCATATTTGAACTGATTTATTTAATAAGCCTAGAAGCATTTTACTGGTTCTGACAGGAAGTGTTTCTTCATTCCATACAGCTCATTTGAGTTCTAATCACATCCAACTACGACCTGCATTTACAAGTATTATTTCAAAAGTATGAAATACAAAACTGCATATTGTCAATAGTAAAGTTAAAACCAATTATGCCTCTATTTGCATTCCACTATACAAATTTAACAAGCAAATATAGCTGTTGTTCTAACCAAAAAATATTGATGAGAATTTTTCATTAATAAATTATTCTTCAAATATTATGAATCATTTACGGATAGAGGACTCCTCTCTTCAATACAGGAAACACCAAACCTTCCAAAATAAGTTTAGTTGTTGGTAATTTTGCTGATGAGATCAAACATTCTTGTTAAAATATTATCATGACTCGAAAGATATGCATTTTCATCCAGGTTTCTGACTTTATTATAAGGAAGGTAGAGAAGTTATTAAAAAATCCAGTTTAAGAGTTTTAACGGTTTTAGAAGATTTGAGAACACAAAGGTGAGTGTCTATCTAAAAGTATGTGGAGATGCTACAGGTTACATCGTTTGATGGGTCATGTCGACGTTATACCCAATATATGTGTTACAGTGAAGATGTGCAGTATAATTTTTTGATGATATTAACAATGAGAAAGCCACCTCATGATAGTAATTATCTATTATTACTTTGAGATACCTTTTTTTTCTCTCCGACAACTAACTCTAAAGAATTGAAATTTTATAATTACTGTATAACTAATTATAGTGTTAATTGAAAAATTCATATTTTCGATAACAGGAAATAGAATAAATATTTTATTTTCCACTAGAAAAGGAAATATGGCACTAAAAACGCAGAACTCATCTTGGAATAATCTCAACCTGTCCCTATTTGTGCAACAATTGTACATGTTTGTGCAATTTGTTTACATTACCTTAGGAAACTGTTGAAAGAATCGAAGCAACAGATTTATTAAAATTTAAAAGGTTTTTAATATTGTGATGGGACTGATATGGCTATTTAGTCGATAAATAATGCGTTTACATATTGTAAAGTTGAGTGTTGATCATTCCACATTATTTATTATGAAATTGGTACTATTCTTTATAGACTATGATGACTCTTATATCATAAGTAAAAAAAAAATCAGAAAGTTTATAGTTTATAATACTATAAAGATATTAAATATGAAATTTTAAACTTGAATAACTATGTTAAGAGAAGGGGAAAAATTATTTTCTAATTTCGAATTGCCGGAAAAATATTCAGATCTTCCTCTAACCTACGTGTAGGTATAAGTTTAATTTCATTATGATCGACCAAACTTTCTGACCAGCAGTACCATATTCAAAATAATTTCAATAGATACCCACACATCGAAAAACCTGGAGTAGTATGGGGTCAACTTTATTATAAGTAAACGTGTTACCAACTTATGGCTACTTAATTTAATTATTTGATCTATTATATTGTGGCTCCAGCACCATATTGTCAACAATTATAAAAATGTAACATATAGTTAGCTCTACCTCTTCAAACAATACTCAAAATTGTATCTGAAAACCTCCGCTACTTCCTTACTGAGACTTTAAAATTTTAGGATTTCAGTTCTGAGTGTCAGTTAGTTAATTTAATGAAAATCGGAAGAGTTTACAGGTAGATAAAAACTCAGCCTTCCTATTTTTACATCATCTCCGTTTATCAATACTTTCCCTTGAAAACTTTACTTTTAATTTAGTTACCACTGCAAATAATGGGCTCAATAAAACGATATAATAGCTTAGATTGTATCTCTATTCATAAGTTGGAAAGCTTGTTCTAATAAAGTAGAGTCAATTAAATGTGACGTTTTCATTGGGATGTCATTTCCAAGGTGACATAATTGACATTGTTTTTATCGAATTTACATGTTTCGACGTCCCCTTAGAACAGGCGTGAGGAGCCTGTGGCCTTAAGGTCGCATGTGGCCTTTTAATCATGAAGTGAGGTCTTCTGCGGTTTTTGGAAAAAATGTTTCAAAATATACAGAATTACAATTATGGTAATAAAGTCAAAAATTCTGGCATTTAGGAAGAAGACTATTTATCAATCACTACTTGAAAAGTCGGAGCTTTAGAAAATCATTTTCCTGAGATAACAAAGGAAATAAATGAAGGCAGTGAGGACACTGCTGAATCTTTTGAAGGATACCAATCAGTTTCAGGCTAACTCATCGCGGAATATACTGATAGATTGAAGGACTGTACAATGTAACTATTATATAACAACTCGCTTATCCCTTGGTGGTGGCCTTTTAAGGAAGCGGAAGGTGCTAAAATGGTCTTTATTCCAAGAAAGGTTCCCCCAACCCTGCCTTAGACCATTTATGAAGTTTTTTCGATGTTTGTGTATATGTGTGTGAGTGTTTGTGTGCGTAAAAAATGCATTTCAGGAAGTTCTATTTACATACTACATGCATTTTATTATTATTATTTGAGGGTGACTATAGTACCTGCGCCTTAAAAAAAAAACTATTGTACTTCCCTTCTTCTGTACTAAAGGACCCCAGCAGTTAGCTTCAACGCCTTCAAGAAGCTCAGCACTTTTGCTGTGTCCAGCGGTAAACTTTTTCCATGATTTTGTTGGGTGTCCCGAAGCACCTACCTCTGTGCAGCAAAGCCTCCTTACAGTCAGTCAGCAGGTGCAACGATGTTCCTTGCTCTTTGCAGAATCTGCATAAACCATTACCTATTAATAATGTCCATTCAGGGTCCCTATGTTTCGGGAGAAAGTGACTTCCTTTCTCCTTCTTCGGGTCCTGAAGTCACTTGTGGGAGGTTGGCTTCTACTAGTTAGCGCTTTTCGACCCTCTGCCTAACGTTGGGTCTCCGGACTTCCTTCTCCTTGAAGAGGAAAATCCCTGAAGCCCTGTCGGTGGTATTTTGTCCTCTCCGGTAGATCACCGCATACCGGAGTAAGGCTATTTACTCAAGGGGAACGCCTGGTATCCTTGATGCTCCGTTTATAATGCAGTAACCCCTGTATCATCCATCCTTCGCATCGTCCTGATCGCATAACGCCTTAGATTGGGGCTGGGATAAAAGGAGAGGATTTGGGGAATAGGAAGGGTTGTGAAACGAAGGTGGTCAGGCCCTGCTCCTGATCACCTTCTCCTCCTCTTTCGTTTGTCCCTGTATATAGCAGGTTAACGGGGTAGCCTCGTGAAGGCCGAAAGTCGGAGTTGAGTGTTAGAGGCTATTAGTGGCGCTTAATCACTCCATTACTACCCCTACTACATGTATTATGAAATATATTTTATTGATGGGACATCTTGTATAAGTACATACAAGTAATACAAGTTATTCGAAGATCTTTTAAGTAGTTAGCATGATATGTAAGAAGGATACAATTCTTAAAACTATGAAAGCTTTTATTAGTTATTACTGATGTCAGTTTTAACACTCTAGAGTTAATAGTATGGGAGAAAAAAGTTGTTTAAAATCACATTTAAGTATACAAAAAAGTGACTTTCTACTGTGCGATTTAACCAAAAACACTGTAGCAACCATTTTTGAGGAAATTTGAATTTCATAAATCAAACGGTGGGGACTGTAACAAGCCCACAAACTTCTGGATACATGTAAAAACGAAATGCACGGAAACAGTCGTGTACAGGTCCTGAGGCAGACTGTTACAGGTGGTAGATCTGCTCCTGGGGTTAACCTCAATCGTTAATTGTTCCTTTCATTTATTTTAACCTTTTTTTACTTTCTCAGTTTCATTTTTTATCTATTTTTATGTTTAGTTTGGTTTTTTACAAGTTGTTAATAGTTATTAATTTTATTTTGAGTTAAATGTTTTCATTTGGCTTTTATTTCTTTGTCTTCCTTGTTTCCCCTCCCACCGAAAGTTGGCTGTACTGTTTGAGTGGTTCTTTTAAAACGCAAGACGTTATCAGCCTTTGGAGCGATTCACATATATTCCTGACGACGAGGACATCGAAATATAGTACTGAGTTTAAGTGATTTCTTTCTATGTGTTCTTTTAAAAATTCTAGTATATATATATATATATATATATATATAATATATATATATATATATATATATATATATATATATATATATATATATAGAGACACAGACAGACGGAGGGTGAGAGAGAGAGAGAGAGAGAGAGAGAGAGAGACAGAGAGAACGCGAAAGATTTCTTGAGGTGCTCCGGTAGGTGAAACCGGCAATTGCAGTCAACAAGCTGCCTCCAGTATCTAGGTCTGTGACAGAAGGTTGACATGAGATTTGCATAAAACAAGTAGTACTACATGTACAGACAATAAAGTATTATAAAATACACAGATACACAACATACATAATCAAAAATATCAATAATTACTAAATCCAATAAAATTGTTATAAATTAAAATTGATTTTTACTTATAGCAAAGTATAGGGTTTTTGAAATGTTACAGTTTTTGCAAAATTAAACCTTCCTTTTTAAATCACTCTATAGACTCAAATGGTATACAATTTACAGGAGTTTATTATCAGGAATCTATTACCCATGTTATATCAGGGTTACTTTTGTCGAATGAGATGGAAAGTATTAATAAATGGGAATGGGTGAATTAACAAATAAGAAAGAAGATATCACTAACTCATATTAAATGCATTGTCCCAAATTTTCTTAGTAAGTATATACAGAGGGAATAAATAATATTTCATATAAAGAGTTTCATTATAATATAAATGTTTTTGATAATTACAATAGAAGATTAGAAATAAACATAAAAGGTCGAGATACAAGCGTCATAGACACATATGAATGGCATACTTTATGAGTATTTGGTTTCTAATGTTATCAGCCGAGGTTCCTTTGCGTCACCAACAAGCCATAGAGATCCGTTTTCTCCTTTTTCAACAACTGTTAGCAATCCTCTGCTCAAATCGCTTGGCCTGAAATGAAAACAATATGGTCGAAACTTAGACAGAGTAAAACGAGTACAGAAATCAGTAAGAACTAATGTCACACGAGCAGTTGACAGTGAAGTAGTATTTAGCATCTATATATATAAAGTTCGTTAGTTTGTTTTTTTGTTTGTTCACCCATTTTCTGTGCAGATAGAGACCTGAAATTGTTATAATTTTTAATTTTGTTGTGATTGGATTTGTTGTAGTTGTATTATATAATAACAAATCGTCTTAGGAGGTCAGGGTAGCCCAGCGGCTGGCGTACTCGTCTCATTAGGGGGTCAGGGTAGCCTATAATATATAATAAACTATTATATCAGAGGTTAAAAATGAATAATTTTAGAAACAAATTTGAACAAACTGTCAGATAAAATACGAATGTATTAAGGTTTTAATTATTATTAATTAAGAATGTTTTAATTCTTAAGGTAATATTATAAAGACACATTCCTTTCATTAATGTTATTTTATGTGAGTAAATAAGTTTTGTTTGTTTTAAATATATCTGATTGTGTATATAACTTGATTGATGTTTTATTTATTTAGGCCATAAAATAAATTATTTTTTTACTTTTAAATGAGTTTTATTTTCCTCACAAATATACTTACTGGTGTATATATCTTGAATGATGTTAAGAATACTATATTAAAAGCTTGGGCCCTATAAGAATCTGTTTCCGTGCCTTAATAACAAGAAAGAACAATTAAAATTATCCCTGTCAATCATGTTCAGTGAATTTATTTCAATAACTATGGCTATAATTTCTGAGTGACAGGGTCACGTGTAGTCTAGTACTTAATATACTTGAAAATGGGAATCCAACAAATGCTTTCCAGGACGAGACCAGTCACCACTCTCCTTGGAAAGGACAAACATCTTTTAAAGTCTAACTGCAGGAGAGGAGAAGGTGAAACTGAACCACCCTGTCAAGGCAGATCTAAATGATGCTTTCAGTTACAATAACGGGAACAAGTGTCTAAATCGGGTCTAAGTAAGGTTAGGTAAGAAAGACCTTTTGTTAACGACGTCACGAGTGAATGGCGGCTCAGAAGACGGGTTTGACTGAGTAGGAATTCAATGTAGAAATATCCTCTGGGAAGACAAACCGCAGTTATGAGTGCTATTCGAGGACCGTTAGCAAAGGTTTTAAAGACAAGGGACTGTTGGGCTGTATTGAGAGGTCAGCAAGATTTGCCTTGGAGTATGATTTCTTCGCAGATTGTGAAAGGGTTGATTAGTGGCCTTTCCTTCACCTAATCGGTGTTCTCCTCATTCTTTCAGAAACACTAGACAAGTGTATAAGAAAAGAGATACTCTTGAGGTATTATTTCTCTAAAAACATTTTTATAAACTTACTGTTGCTGTGGAATCGAACCCAATAAATCTGCCGCCTTTTCCTTAATCTTTTCATCGTTAACGTTGACAGCAGCGTCTTGCAAAATGGAGGTCGAAGTAAGTCCTGGGCTAACTGCAACCACCTTCACCCCACTGCTTTCGAAGTGAAGGTCGCACTGAAAGCAGTCAGAATACTTTGAAGTGAAATCTATGAAGATTGCTTAATCATGCACTTCTTAAGCATCATCATTCTGTACCTTGTAAAGAAAAGCATCATCTATACAAATAAAGTATTACCTTTTTCTACAACTCATTTTCTAGTGGATTTTCTTTTACGGACCCATAACTTCAAATACCCAGTCACTTACAAGTAACAAAGAAATGCTAGTGAGAATGTGCAAGTTAGTTGTAATGTAAAATATACCAATAGAATATTAAAACAATATTAATATGAACAACTAAAAACAAAAATACTTATTTGGATGATTTCTTCGAGTAGAGAATGTATGAAATTGTGTCGGGATATATTAGTTAGTATTTGGGGCTTGGGACCTCAAACAAAAGTAAAGCCATCTGTTTCCAGCCTGTTCAGTGACTTTGATTCATTAATTAGAAATAAATTTGATCATAACCAATGTAGGACTTTCGTATAGATGTAAAGAAACCCCATTACATTTTGATACTCATTTGTAATTTTCATAGCTAGCAAAACAGTCCAATTATGGTTTGTCAGCCTTGTAATTCCCTCCCATTTGACTACTTACTATATTTGAATGCTTTAAAACAATGGTTTAAAGGTAGTGAGGCTGTAAGTTACCCCAATGCTCCTGGTAAAGTGGTTGACAGCTGCTTTGGTGGAGCAGTATATGGGATGGGTGGAGAAGGGGTCAAGCGCAGTGAAGGAAGCAATGTTGACTACTGTGCCTCCGGCTCCGCCCCTGTCTTTGCCCATGTAGCGCATCCCCAGCAGAGTGCCGCAAACGACGCCGTTCTGCAACAAAAGCCAGTCCAAGTCAAAACATATCGTATTTACTGCTATAACTACCCACTACTCCAAGTGTAGATCATCACCACTATGATGATCGCGAGAGAATACTTATAACTTTAGTAAAGCAATGACGTCATAAACGGACTTTCCAGACCTCACGACGTGTAAATCTGTTAACAATCTCAAGATCAAAATTCTTAATCATCGCTTTAATGCATAGCGATCCCTATACATTATCTAACTTTTCGGTCCCTGTTGGGTTTATGACTAGTCTTTTTCCCCTTTTCATACTCGTATTGTGGTTTGATCATTGATTGTTAGTTCACGTGTTTATATGAAATCTTGTTATATATATATATATATAATAAATGTTTTTTATGAATATTTTCCAGCATCGCATTTATATTTTATATAAATATATTAAAATTAAAAAGGTCTGTTTTCAAATATTTGCGACTTAGAGTCGTAGATATAAGTTAACAGCAGATAACTATTTTCAAGAAAGCAGTATTGTATAAATGGAATTACCGAATTCAAATATAAGTGGTGAAATGACTTAGATATATAAAGGACATACGAGTATTATAAAAGAGTTACCAAGTTTATATCCACCATCTTCCTCCAGCCGGAGTCTTTCTCATTACAGATCCCAGCATTGTTGACAACCACATCGATTTTACCAAATGATGAGATTGTTTTCTTAAAGCAATCTGAAAATTAGTCCGATTAATTGTCATTGTCATTGTACATGTACTAAGTATGCCATTACTAAGTATAGTACATATGTCGAAACAAATATGTTGACTCTTAGTTAAAATAATAATCGACAATAATTGAAACAGCTGAGAAACTACAAAGCTACTAACCGACAGAAGCTCATGTTATATGTAAACATTCATCATCAGGAGAAGAAATGCCATGTATAATAAGTAAACAGTAACCTCGAAGATTTGAACTCATCTGAGTGCCTCTTAGTTTTCTACTAGCTATTTCTTCAACATAAATACAATTAAAAGACAAGGCAATACTAATACACAGAGTTTTCTCAGTTCTTCATATGAATATTCCCTGTAATTTGTACTCAAATATAAATGGAGAAGTATTAAAATCAAGACATGTGACTATAGTCAAGGAAATCACCACTAACAGTAGTAAAAGTTTAAAGTTTTAAGGGTTTGAAAGTTTTTAACTTTGCTTTCTATTTCAAGATATAAATAAAATTATGATATAAGCAGAATTGGGTGAGACTTGTGTATTAATCAGCTTTGCGATCTTTCAAAATGACTCTCTCGTTATTTGGTCAACATAGTATAATTCCTATAGCGCAGATGTTTCAAATGTTCACCAGTTACATCAGGAGTCAACATCTGTCTACTTTACAGTCTGTTCTATTTCATTAAGAGTATTTCATTTGAAATTACAGAAGGTTCAAGGGCTACATATGGTAGAATATCATTAAGTTATCTAAAATAAAAAATATAATGCATTATAAGTAGGTAAATACTACATTTATTTACTACCATATGATATAAATGAATGTTTGTAAACTATATTTATTTTTATAAATTTATATTATTTTTGGTTTTTACTTTTATTTAGACTCAGTAACTAAATACTGAATGTCTAGCTTGTGTGTTATTCGTAGGTAACACTTTTTTGCAACTCTAAAGTTTCCCTGCAGTATACAATTAAGAGGCCATCTAACTTGTACCTTCAAACTGAGCTTCATTAGTGACGTCGCAGGTGAGGAATTGCACTTTGTCGGCCCCGAATGCCTTGGCGAACTCCTTGGCCGTTTCAGCTCCCTCTTTTTCTTTCACATCGCACACGGAGACCTGGAAGAACAGCAGATGTAAGTTAAGTATTTAACTTTTTTTCTTTTTTTTTCCCTCACGGGTAGTAACCCTACCATGAGGGAGTTTATTTTTCCTTTAACCTGTTCCCATATTGATTACAGGTTTACACAAAAGCTACATACATTTACAACTTAATTATTACATTATATAGTGTTAATTTACATGTTCTTATAATATATTCAATTAATAATATATATATACACACATACACACGCATATATACATATATATATACTTATACCCACAGACATACATATATACACATATACAATATTATAATATTTAAAATTTACATTTATTAATATAAATTTTTTTTTTTTTAAGTTTTAACTGTGGCCCTTGTCAGTGGTGCCAACTGCGGTTTTGAAAAAAAAATCCTTTAGATATACATCTAGAATCACATTCTCTTTATGAAAAGTAAAATTACTTAGATATCATAAACAGTAGAAATTTTGCGTGATCGCCACTCAAGAGAGTTAACTATAAATTAACTATTAATTAATCATTAATAATTAATATAATAATCAATTCCGTAAATTCTCAATTGTATGTTTGTTCAAATATTATCAGAATTGCACGAATACAAATGTTATTAGAACTTTATTACTTCGTCACATGTAAAGTAGAGAAATGACGAAAAAAGTTCTGTTTCCGGTTTTAGACGTTTTGAGGCCACGCAGGAGGGTGAGTGCCCAAGAATTTCTGCAGGACGCTACAGGTTACACAGTTTTGTAGATCACATTGATATAGGCAATACGGTCGTTACAGCGAAGATGCAAAGAGAGAATTGAGATACCAAATTTCATTCCTAAATAACTAGTTGTAGAGAATAGAAATTTGATAATAATAATAATTATATCTTTTTTATAGTAAAAGTATATAATAATTACAGACTATGCAATATTAATTTATTGATTAATTATTTATAAATATATATTAATAACACAGAGACACACACAAATACACAGAATTGCAAAACCTATTTACCTAATTGACTCAGAGAACCTCAAAACGTAGTTTTTCTTGAGAACTCGTTGACGAAATATTGACAACGGAATACTTTAATTAATGTGTATAAAATAAATGAAAATAAAAAGCTAAACTAAATTAATGTTGTTTCACGGTTTATGATAAGACTTTTTTTAAGTCAAAGTAAATAAATCTGACAAATACACCAGGATAATGTATTTCAGAGTTGAGTTTCATATCCTTAGGTTTATATTACTATTTAAAAATATTAATTCCTTCATTATATCTTACATGCACACTATTTATAAATAGATTTCATATGTCATATTTTATTTTTCTATAACTACTTCTTCATGAGAAAAAAATTCTAAAACATAAAATTTTCTGTAACGCCCTTTACTTTACAGCAATTTCATAATAAGTGTGTGTGTGTGTGTGTGTCTGTGTGCAGACTTTTATACAAATACGCAATTACATAATAAAGTGATTACTATTGAGTTTACCCATTTATAAGTTGTTATTTTTGTCTTTATTTCGATATGATCCGTTAAGCGATGTTACCCCTATTATGTTTCAGAGGCGCCTGAGGTTGCTCAGACAAAACTGCAAATATCCCCGCAGCTTCTATGAAAATTTTTAAAAAACTGCATGAGCCTAGTGATGGACATCAAAGCTATCCGAATTTTTTTGTGAAAATGAAGACGGACCAGAAAAGACACTGAAGTCGAATTCGCTTTGAAAATGTAGTTTACAAATGTCTGAAAAGATGACACGGAAGCATGTTTCAGAAGAAAAAATTCAAAATTGTTTCAAGAAAGGTTGTATACCACTACAACCGAAACAATAGTGTCATTTTTACTGAAAAACCAAGTGTCATGACGCTAACCGACTTCGAGGAGTGGATGGCAGTGGACCTTCAGGAGGTTGGAAAGTTAACGGAGGGTGACGTCTGCGATTCTGTTACATATGCTGGGGAGAATTAAGTAAACAGTGACTATGATGCAGAGGATCATCAACAAGTAATGTTCATTCTAAGAAATAAGGAAATGTTATTCTTGGGTTATTGTTATCAATCGGTTATTGTTATCACTTTTGGTGTTTACAAAAGTGATTACACTAAGCGGCGTCTTTTGTATTTAGTCAATGTAAACTAAACAGCCAAAATAATGGCGATTTTAATTGAAGTGGTGCGGATAGATTATTAAAAAACGAAAAAAGACATTATTTCATATAAAGTATCTCTGAAATAAAGAGAGATTTTCGTACAGAGCTCCGTTCCGACTCAGGGATAACACAAATTCAAAAATTTAAACTTGATAATATCAGCTCCTTTCGTTTATGTAATATTCTGCACACACACACACACACACTCGAGGACCAATTAGTGGAACTTATTTTATTGGACTGAGGAGACGTCATTCATTTTTCTATATTTCATGTAAAGAGTATATGGAAGTAAAAAGATAAAGCTATCTACTTTTGAATATGATATTTACATTCCTTAAATAATATTTAAATACACTGATTTTTTTTTCAAAATAAATTAATGATTCCACTTAAATTGTTAGAACGTTTCAGTTTTTAGACTGTTCTTATTTTGAAAACCGAGTAATAAATAGACATACATGCAATGACTGTGTACAACACTAAATAGGCAAAAGAAAGAGTGTTGCAACAAATATGCAAAGAAAACATCTCATCTTGAAAAACTTATATTTTCAAGGTCCCTTGCAACAAAATGAATGTATGTACTTACTCTACAGAATAAAAAAAAACCTCCATTCGAACTCTCATAAACAAACTGGCAAACTACATCAGCAATCTCTCCAAATCTCTTGAAAAACCAAAAACATTTAAAAGAAGTTGCAATGTAAAAGTAATTAATAGCAGCCCTTGACAAAGCTAAACAGTATCACTTCATTTACGAGATAATAAGTATAACAAAGACAAAAAAGTATGTTTCTTACTTGGTAACCCTTCTGGAGGAAGCCGTTACAAACTGCCTTCCCTATCCCTTGAGCACCACCAGTAACGAGGGCTACAGGCGACATGACTGACTGAGTGTACAGAGAGTAACAGAGTTATGTTATTTTCAGCTGCCCGAGTCATCACGATTCTACTCGAACGAGCTCCCCTCCAGAATTCACTGGCGCTGGCTCCAGCTTCCCAGACATTTCACTAATTCTCTTTTACTCCTATACCCACTTTTAATAGGTTTAATACACAATTTCGGAACGTAAACAGTTAGGAACTGTCTAAAATCAGTAAATTACCTTGTATACCAACTTCGTATACAAGAGAGCAATGTAATTTGCATGAATAGTTTTCAGAATATTCGTGCTCTACATTCGTATTAAAAAATAGAGTAAATATTCAGTAGTGATGGCCACAACTGGGAAACAAGAGTCGTTGAGGGCAATAGATTCTTGGGCACTACTATCGGTATCTCTTTTATAAGTATAGTTATTTAAATGATCCATATATACATGAATGAGACATTGTTAGGGCTGATACAGAATTTGTATACTGGGTCTGATTGACAGTCTTTTGTTGATCTTCTTCAAGTTATCAGGAGATTCGGTATTCCTTTCTGTCATGTGATGAGGTGCAGTTTTTATCAATCATTTAATTCCACTAGTTATGTTAGGTGCATGGAAGTTTAGTCCTTCTCTAAAGAATTGTCACAGAACCTTCGTCGGAGAGGGTACATGGTTGGTACACAGTAGAGAATACTTGTAACTTGGATCCTAAGTTAAAGTAATAGTCGGCTTTAAATTATGATTTATTTGAGCAAATGTGGCACAGATTAGATGAAGTATTTAAACATTTTCGAAATACTACAGCGAAATCATGATACTGGTCAATCGGAGCTCTAACGCACAAGGAAGCCATAACTACAGTTGACTTCATGCTTGTCATTGTATACAGTTGACATTGACACTGAAACGGAAGATTCGAGTTCATTTCTCTCTCTCTCTCTCTCTCTTACACTCGATTTTTTCATGTACAAGAAGGAAAAAATCTTATGAACGTCTACCAGAGTTGACTCGAATTCGCCGATACCTAGCCTGTATGTTGCAAGAACGTGTTTTTTAACACTTGTGTCATGCACACAAACGTTCCATGAGAGATCGCAACATAATTTTGTTACGGCATACTGTAAGTCATTATTGAATGTTCGTGGCCATATTCTGATAATAAGTAGAACGACAAATTCCCTTAAACCTAATTAGCTGAGGTTTTAAAACATCTTTATTTATCGGTCTGCGCAAATTTCTATTTGTAATCCAAAGAGATGGAAAATTACAGAAGTAAGGTTTTCGCAAAAATCCCTACTCGAAATACACTTGGATATTACAAATATCGGCACCCAATGTAGAATGATATGAATGCCCCAAAAGTTGATGTGAATCGAAATGTATAAGACCTCACTTATACATTTTTAGACTTATATTTATATATTTTTTTCAGATTAGAAGCTTTTTATTTCTATTCCAGATTGATGTAAAACTACATGTCTTAATAAAAAGATGGAGTTCTCATTGAGGCAAGAAGAAAAAAACTTTGAAGTACTTAATCTACATTCACTTTAAAAAAAATATGATTCAATGCAAATATTTTCTAATTTGAGCTAATGTTGCACGGCTGAAGTGATCGGAGTGCAAATAGATTGGCATCCGTGGGAACGATAATTGGAGGAGATAATCCAGTTCCGGCAGCTGTAGAATACGCCCAGACTAATTTTAAATCTTGACTGAGGTCATTACACTACTCCATCAGACATTCAACAGTATGTATTAATAGATAACATTTTCTTTTACGCATTACTTATAGTTTTTCTTTTGAAACAAGCCGTGTCCTAACTTTTTTCACTAAGCGCTACATATAGTGAAATCTGGAGTGGTACTTAACTTTACTAAAAGTAAACATATAAAACACGTTGAATATCACTTTCATTTAGATTTATTTGAATGTGTCTGTCACACACATGTATTATGAAACTATTTATCAAATTATCATAGTAAGTAACCTATTGTAAGGAGCTATTTTTGCGTTTAATTTCATTATGATGCTTCAAACGGTGTGAACATTATCCTGTTCATGAGCTTTCAGATTGAGTGTTAAGTAAACATTTCTAAATGTTTTCCAGAAATAACCTTTTCTGTTATCCAAAAATTCCGAAACGTTCCTCGCTTAATACTAATATCAGTTTCAAAATCATTTCCCGTATTTCAAATCTGTAATTGGTGGGAAAATTACATTTACGGTTTAAGAACCATTAACTCACTTTCAAGAAAGATGAAGGTAAAATCTTCAACATCTTTGAAAGTTTTAATATTCTTTAAAGATGATGTATAAGAAGAATAAAATTCTTAAACATCTAAGTAAACGCAAATGAACCCTGCATCACATTCAAACACTCTCTGTATCAAATATAAAGAAATGTGTAAGAATGTATTTTGATCCAAATTTTGAATTTTTTTTAATCAATATAAACATCCATTAAAAATGTTAACAGAATAACAGAATTTCTTCTGTGGCTGGATTAATTTCTTTTGTAGGTAAAAATACATTCAAGAGTATTCTACACTCAAGATTGCACTAAACTAAAGCAAAACATATGCCTTCAGAAGAAAAAAAGGTTTCAGAAAAAGGAGAGAATACTATTGGTGCATAAAATAGGATGCATATTGTGCTGATACATTATAACAATAAACTAAAGTGTAGTTTACAATTTCTATTCTAATTGGAAAGAGGAAGAGGTTAAGTGGAGGCAGGGAAGATGAAAGACCTCACATATCTGTTGTACTGTTTTAATGCAGACGTTAAGAGTAAACTTGAAAGGTAAATAACACAGTTGAAATGGAAGAAATTAACCAATACTAAGTCGCAACGCTCGTGCTTTTTTGCTAGTACAGTTATTGTAACGGGTAATCAATGAGCTAATAATGAGAAAGTGTCATAACTTGTTCTAGTACCAGTGGTTCTAGTCCAAGAAATCGTGCTGTCTACAAATTAAATGTCATTAGTATAAACAGCAATTACCATTGCAGTTTCACAGTTATGGAGATATCTAAGATCTGTGGTAATATTATTGCATAACGGAGGGATGAACTGGCTCAAGATAATGTAGTCATCGGAGCTGATGTGACTAGAAAACTACCCACTGGTAAACAGAAGATCTAAAGTCTCAATTAGTTGCTGCAGAAACACGCCTACGTTAAGTTGTAAAGGAAAAATTATTCCCTGACAGTTTATGTTAACACACCAGGCGAAAATAAAGGACTTATGTACTCTCCATACTTTTTAGATACTTTTCTAGATACTATATTATTAGAACCCAACTGAAAAGTTATTAAAAGAAGATAGTGGAGGTAGAGAAATTTCGTTACTCAACAATATGTTCTTGACAGAGTCGAAATAAATGATGAGGGATTTCGAAGTATACCTTCCATTGACCGACTGCTATCCCCCTATACCAATTACCTATAGTGTAAGTAGATCACAATAGTTGTGATTAAAGTTAGGACATGGTTGGCTTAGAAAGGCAAAAATAAAAGCAATGCCTTACTCACCGTTTACGTCTACAGTTTTTAGCACTAGTTTTTGAAAGCAAATATTGAACTCTAGAAAATTTCATAATAGATATAAATAAATTAATCCACTTTTAACGGTATTTTCAAAATAATTTAATTAAAATATATCAGTCAGTGACCCAGACAAAGCCTCTTGCAAACATGATTATTTTTTCAGGTAAGCCAAATTTATTGATTGCTTCACTTCAAAGCAATGGATCAAAGAAAAAGATTAGTTTTCATGTGTGAAGGTCAGACAGTTTAAGTGCACTTGGGACTTATCAGTAAGAGCCATTATCTTTAAAGTGTGTACACAGTAGATAAAACAAAAGTTAAATATTGACATGATAAACTTGTTTAAGTGATTATAGAGAAAGTTGAATGAATTTAGATTTAACAAATTATGTCAAGATAATTTAATAGTTAATTTTTCACTACTTAGTAGTGAATTTCATAATAGTAGGAATGATAGCACAAAATTAGTATTCATATTAACAAAAAATCATATTCATATTTAAAAAAACCCTGAAATGATCTACTCAACATTACTATAAACAAGTAAACGTATTATAATATACTCTGATTTGAATAATGTCTTTTATTTGCTTTAATAAACTTAGAAATCCCAAATGTTTTTGTTTAAAGCTTGAATCCTACCCTAAGTTCATACAGATAGATATCTTCACCTCTTGGTGATATTAACAAATCAATGTTCTCAAAATTAATTGTAACATTGTCAGAAGTTGGAGAAAAAATTATACATAGCATAATTATACGTACAATTGTGATATTTAGAAAATTTACTTTTCTAAGTGAGTGAAGAAAAAAACTCGTGGCTAAAAACTCTAAAGCATTATCGTACAACGTCTTCCTTTGGACAGACAACTCACGGATTCTGTCAAAAACTACATTTCACATATTACAAAATCAAGCCTTCCATGGCTAAAGAATATAATCAAACATCCAATAGGGCAGTCATTAGTCCTAGGCTACGTGCAGTCAAATTCTCAAATGTGGCAATAAGTGACATGTCCATCATCACAAGTGTTTCTACCTCCTCATACAAACGCAAGTTCCAAATTCAGTTTACTTGCATCGTAAAACTGGAATTGTTCAAACATTTACTTGTTAAAATTATAGTCCTTGGTTGTTGGATCCATTTGTTATTATGTATGTCATCATCTAACACAGTGGTTCCCAACCTGTGGGTCGCGACCCCAAACGGGATCGTGACACCAATTCCATGGGGTCGCCAATTGATTTTGACCCGAACGTGAATATTATATAAAACACGGTAAAAACAGAAGACGGTTAAATAAATAACATTATAAAATAAAATTAAGACAATTATATAAATTCACACTATGAAACTAAATGTAACAGTTCATGACACACTGCATGATTCATCGACAAGTATTAGCTACCAAAACGTTGCCTGAACCATTCAAAGAGGTGCTTAACCGAGCGATTAAAGCCGTAAATGTCGTTAAATCAAGGCCACTTGCAACACGGCTCTTCAGAGGTTTATGTGGAGATTTGGGTTCAACCCATGAAGCACTTTTGTTTCACACAGAGGTAAGGTGGCTCTCGAAAGGAAAGGCGTTGAAGAAATTTTTTGAATTGAGAGGAGAACTGCAAACATTTCTTGATTCTCAAAATGAAAGCGAATATGAATCATTTTTTACAGATGAATTTATGTTGTGCAAATTGGCATACATAGTCGACATTTTTGAGATATTTAATACTATTAATACAGGATTACAGGGTAAAGAAAGTACGATAATATCTTTGTCTGAAAATATATCGTCTTTCAAAATGAAATTGGAACTTAATCAAAAGAAATTATACATGGTCCCATCACTTGCCCAACTTGTTGAAGAATCGGCAAATCAAATTGACATCGAAGACTTGTATAGCTTGATAAAAGAACATTTGAAAAATCTTTCTATTCAAATAAGAAAATATTTTCCTGACGAATGTTCCAAAACTTTCCACCTTACAATCAGCCCTTTCAATGCCAGTATATCTGATGTCCCTGAAGCAGCACAAGAAGAGTTCATCGCTTTAAAAAACAGCTTTGAAGCTAAATTATGGTTTGGTGGACTGCAATTACAAGAATTTTGGGCAAAAAATTTCCAATAAATAAGGAATTTATTGCCCTTCCCAACAACTTACTTACAACAGCCTTCTCCCAACTACTCATCCTTAAAAACAAGTACCGAAATAAATTAGATGTGGAACACGACTTGAGGTGTGCCATATCGACAACGGAGCCCAGGATAGAATTGCTAGCTAAAAAGCTACAATACCAGCCGTCTCATTAAGGTCAGTTCATAAACATACTTTAGTAAAGTTACATAACGGTATGAAATTTGTTTGTTTGAATACTTTGAAATTGATTTGCAATTAATTAATGTTTTGTAGGAGCTTTGAAATTAATGAATAAATTCTATATTAATCATATATTTAAGGAATATACATTTACTTCACTAATAAATTGCAATATATGCCAGTTTCTTATAGAAAAAATAAATGTATAAAGATATTTTAACGATTGGGGTCGCTTCCTGATTGCTTGTTCTAAAATGGGTCGCTATATTTGAAAGGTTGGGAACCGCTGATCTAACACGATTGTCCTTCCCAGTCGCATTTACGGTGTAACGTTTTCGCACAAGGATTTTCGATAAGACAATTTGCATAATACTATATAATATACCCTACTACCTTTAAGTAGAACTAAAATGCAGTTCTCTTAACATGGCTGCCTGATTTTATATTTTCAAAACAATAAATAAACAGAGAGAGAGGCGAAACAGATGACCTCCGGTTTGGGGCACAAAGGATATCGACCGGGTTATCAGGTTTCAATTTACTTGACCACACTACTCAGCATGGACTATCAGAGACGGTAAATGATGGTTTTTTGTCTTCTGTTCACTTAGACAGAGACATGTATTATTGCGCAGTATCTCCCCTCTCAGTCTTACACTCCCAAGCAGAGTTCAAGAGAGACCAATAGAATAGCAATAAGAAAGCTAGCATGAATCACGTGACTTTAATAATTCTGTTTTTCCATTGCAATGCTATTCAATTTGTGTGGACGAGGTTACATGTGGGGGTTATTGGTGGACCAGATCCTCAAAGCACGTACGTACGTACCTCTATACATGCAACAGGCTCCCTCTCTCTTTCCTGTAACAGTTAAAATACAAACTACAGTGCAACCTTTCTATAAGGAATTATAATATTTCTTATAAAAGGGTTCTATCTCTTATAAGAAGCGTAAGATTCTCTATAAAAAATTATGGAAATATCAGTGTTACCCTGCAAAATTTTTCTTCGATAGAGGTAAATAAAAACCTCAACCTATTTAGCAGTAACTATAATAGAAATATACATTCTCTTGTAGAGGATTTTGAAATAATGAGCAATTGAAAACTTAAACGAAGCATAGGATTGCATGTACAATACAACACTTCGTAACATAACAAAATAGTGAAACACGTTATGACTGTTTAGTGGTGACTTCAGTATAATCACGAAGTTTGTAGAACATTTAAATAAAAACCTGGAGTGGTCTACACTCAACTCAACTTCACTATAAGTAAACATAATATCAAACTTCTTAGGTATATAATATATAATGTCTCATTTAGGGACAATATAAATGTCTAAATGAGAGATGTTTATTAGTCTTTCATTCCTGGAGGTAGTAGAAATAGTCATTCATCCACTTATCAATATATACGCTTATTTTTGTATATGACACCACTGATGCATATAATAGCATTAGTATAACTACAGCCGTAATAACATTTTTGAAAAGTGAGTCTTTCTCCTATTACGATATAAGCACTTACAGTAGAACATGGCTTTTGTTCCAATACCTACTGCATCATTTACATAGTTTGTCTGACCTTCTACAATAAAGATTTAAGACGAAGTATCCCCTTTAAAACTTGAAAATATTCCTATTTTGTCTCAAAAATGTCACAAATATGCAAGAAAAAATGTCGTTTTTAAGATCATTTTTAATTAAGATGCAGGATAATTTCATTTACTTTTCAAAGAATGTTTTCAATTTTGAATTATATTTTATATTTTTGGTCATTTATAAAATTATTACAATGGGAATTTTATGGCATGCTAATGTTTTTTAAAAAAATCACTTTTCTTTTCCTTTGTCAAAAGTCATAAAAATTCAAGTTACTCTAAACAAGTATTATTTTTTTCTGCGTGCTGTACTCCGTTATAAGGTTGCTGTAAATGTATATTGAGAAAAGATATATTGGTAATTAGCAAGTTTTACATACCCAAATCAAATTCAAAGCCGACTTTTCAGTATAATTTAAAATTTTATAGCTGGAAGCTTGACATTTTCAAAAATAATGGTATTAACTATTACACTAGAATTATGTAAAAATTGGATATTTGTCAAAAATATAGAACCTCTTCTATAGGACAAAAAAGTGTATTCCACAAACTCCAATATTACCCAAAGATAATGTCATCTATAAACATAAGAAAATCTGCATCTGATATTAAGTTTTGTACAATGGCGCAACATATAGATCCATTAGATAATTTGGTAGACAAACCCATCATACCGTGAATAGAATCAGAAATTATATACTTGATATGTTCTATTGGCATTGATTTTTTGCATATAAGTCATCAAATCATTTCAAATTATACCTTCATCAAATCATTGTTTCATTATACCTCTAAACATCATATTATTTCAGTGGATTCACTAAAAAAGTTTCTAAGTCAACGTAAACAATGTAAATAAATGTAAACAAATACGACAATTATAGCATGTAAACCATTAGTCCAGGATGAACATTCACTTAATATAGCTTTATTTCTCTCGCCATAATTGAAATATCATGCATTTTTTTTATACATTACTATTTTTTTTCCATTTTTTGGCAAAATGTCATTGTTTTTTAATGAGCGGTTTAGCGTCAAAAAAACATTTTCTGAAAACAGAAAATATAATCTAACGGCGCTTTGGTAAATGTAACTTTGAAAAAGATTAAATCAACTCATTCTCCACAGAAAATTCTATTTTGAGGCATAATTTCATTTTGATCCGTTAAACAGTATGGCTTGTATCGCTCTCACAAGCTTTCAGATTGAATTATAAGTCAAAATTTTACATTTGGTAGAAAAAAAATTCCTGTTGTTTTAAAAATCTGGGAATATTTTTCAAATTTATTACTCTAAAACTAGTCTTTAGGAGAAAAAAATGTTTCTAAAAACATGTTTTTGGCAAAAAAAAAGTAACTTTCCCACCATGGATAATTGCTCCCAAACAATAAGGTTCATCTACACTATGAGGCCAATTTTTGTGTAAAATATCAATTCTCACCCACACACATCATCGAGAAAATTCATAAAACGACTTCTGGGACCTCAAAACATGTAATTCCCTCAAAATCTGGAGATCAAATTTTTTCACTATCACTATACTTTAGTTATAGTAAAGTAAAAAAAATGTAAAATCCTTTGATGAACTAGATCAATGGAACATTCTATACCTTGTAAACAGAACATTTTTAAAAAACTTTGGCATACCAAATGTCTCAGCTATCACAAACAATAACCCGTGGTGTTGATATCTGATCTTATATCATCAGCTATCTAGATTAATTATAGATCATTAATAATTCCTATACAAGACGGCTTTAATGACCTGTCCGAGTTGATCATTGATGCATCAGACGTCCAGCTGTGTATATACCTTTGTATACAGCTTCGTATACTGCTTAGAACAGCAGTTTTTTTCTGTGACATGTAACAGATATAAAGAGGAAGAAGGCTACTCGATATATAATTTTTATAAATTTCTTTAACAAACCTTTATTAAGACAGCAAATCTTTTATATTCGAACACTGCAATCCCAAAATAACTACAAATGGAAAGGACAAGAGAGTTTCTCTATTCTCATATACAAGAGAATATATATTTCTGTTATAGTTACCACTAAATAGGTTGAGTTTTTTTTCTTTACTATAAGTAAAGTATAGTGATCGTAAAAAAATTCGATCTCGAGATTTTGACGAAATTACATGTTTGAGCTCCCAAAAGTCGTTTTATGAAGATGTTGTCTGTGTGTGTGGGTGAGTATGTTAGCACTGATTGTTACCACGCTACGGTCCAGAATCTTCGATGGATCAAGTACAAATTTTGCACAAACATGGGTCCCATCGTGTAGATGATCCCTATTTTTTGGGAGGAATTATGCATGACGGGAAAGTCACTTTTTTTGCCAAAAACCTGTTTTCAGAAAAAATAGGAGTATTATTTTAAATGGGAAAATTTGTCTTAATATTCAATGTAGAAGGAGGTCAGGTAAAGTATGTAAGACATCCACTGGTTACTGGAACAAAAGTCATGTTCTTCTGTAAAAGATTATTTGGTAACACGAAATCTTCTTTTCGCTTTTCAAAAATGTTATTATTGCTGTAGTTATGCTAATGATATTATATGCATCAGTGGTGTGATATACAAAAGTAAGCATATATATTGATAAGTGAATCAATCACCATCTGTACTAACTACAGGAATGAGAGACTAATAAACATCTCCCATTTAGATATTTATATGGTACTTAAATAGAACATTATAAATTATATAACCAAGAAGTATGATATTATGGTTACTTTTAGTAAAGTTAAGTGTAGGCCACTCAACATTTTTTTTTTTATAGAGAACGTAACCCTTCTTATAAGAGAGAGAGAGGGAGAACCTATTTATAAGAAACATAGTTCCTTATAGAAAGGTTACACTGTAGTTTGTATTTTAACTGTTACAGGAAAGAGAGAGGGAGCCTGTTGCATGTATAGAGGTACGTACGTACGTGCTTTGAGGATCTGGTCCACCAATAACCCCCACATGTAACCTCGTCCACACAAATTGAATAGCATTGCAATGGAAAAACAGAATTATTAAAGTCACGTGATTCATGCTAGCTTTCTTATTGCTATTCTATTGGTCTCTCTTGAACTCTGCTTGGGAGTGTAAGACTGAGAGGGGAGATACTGCGCAATAATACATGTCTCTGTCTAAGTGAACAGAAGACAAAAAACCATCATTAACCGTCTCTGATAGTTCATGCTGAGTAGTGTGGTCAAGTAAATTGAAACCTGATAACCCGGGTCGATATCCTTTGCGCCCCAAACCGGAGGTCATCTGTTTCGCCACTCTTTCTGTTTATTAATTGTTTTGAAAATATAAAATCAGGCAGCCATGTTAAGAGAACTGTATTTTAGTTCTATTTAAAGGTAGTAGGGTATATCGAGAGAGAACCTTTTTTTAAAAAACTTTCTAATTGATTTTAAAAAGGCTATACCGTACTAATTAATATATATGTTTCTACTGTAATATCGAGGTTGACACCTCGCGAACTCGAAATACCCCACATTATAAACACCCGAGGAAGTGTGATTGGTTAACACGAATCTCGTGGTTGAGTTCCCGCTCACGATTGGTTGAATCAAATGCATCATTGCAGCTCATTGTTTCTGGATTGGTAGTTAAGTAACAATGATATCAGTTTGTGACTGGGCACAATGCAGTAAACGAATCAAATGCTATAATGATAGTCCAGTTCCAGTTCATTTCATTAGCAGCAGTGTCTGTTGTGGATTCAGGGATTGGTGGCTGGTGAGTCACTTTCCAGGCGTCCTCTTGTGAGTGAGTAATCGTTATTGGACTCCGGGTTAGCGCAGGGACAAGGTAATCACCTCTGGACTTGTAGGTCCAGGTTTAATAACCACTCGGGTCTTCAGTTTATTCACGAGAGAGGTGAATAAATCTGAGCAAGTAGTGCCTCGGAGAGGACGTTAAGCTGTCGATACCAGGTACCCGTTAAAGATCCCAACTCCAAATACATGAGTTAGGTAAAATTTCGGACTCCCAATCTAGTAGAATATTCATTGTGTGGTGTCACAAAAGTCTAAATTCGGCCTAAACGTGTTCCTTGTGAAAAGGTACTACAACCTTCCTATCCTAATACTTATTATTATTACGTATTATTAATATTAATACATTTTTGGAGGAACTTATCGGTTTTCTTATTATATTCCAAAATTATAATTAACTCAAGTATTATTTCTAGTTAGTTCTGATAGGTTATTTTGTCTTAGTACTGTATGGTTTCCATTTTGATTAGTTTAGTTTCAAATTCTATATTTGAATTAATATGCGTCATTATAACATTTTTTTTGCTGGGTTGGACGTACAGCTTCTATTTAATCACCACTAAGAGAAGACGACATTATAAAAGTTTGAACACCAATGTTCTATTGGACAATAATGATTAACAATCACCAAGATATTAAATTATGACGTCACATCGATGTATTAAAAATGAAAAAGCGAGAGAAATTACTTTATACAATTTGCTGAACAGCTTTGTTTTTATTATATCACTGGTACACCTAGAAGTAATAATAATTGACAGGTTTTTAGTTTGTAATAGTAGAATTGTGCTTCCTCATTCCTATATTGTAGAAAATTTAAGCTATTAATCCGGTTATGTTTGTCACCCGTTTTAAAATGGGTAACAAATAATAAATGAGCCAAATTTTCTCTCTTGAAAACACGAAAGTTGAAAGATAATAAGTGTGGGAGTTGGAAACTGTAAGTTCTCAATTTCAACAATGAAATAAAGTACAAACGAATGCTCGCTATGAAAGCTTAAAAATAACAGAAAAGAAATTAATATCAAACTGGCTCCATAAGAACACCTACAACACTTATAGGAGAATATTAAAATTTAAAGAAATTACAAACGCCAACTATATACTTTAGAGTATATAGTTTAGAAAGTACTGCATATAATTAGTCATCGACTATGAGATTTCAGATTTCCTTCAAAGTCATTTCTTTTTATTTAATCTAAACAATTTGCTTTATTTTTTTATCACATCTCAAATCCTATGAGAATACAAATTGGCTTGAAAATAATTTAAGTATTCATATACAAATGCATCATACACAGATCTCGTTTCAAAACATAGTATTCTTCTTCAGGCTACTTGAAGAATAAAAAGAAACAGAAGTGAATAGGAAATCAGGTAACTTCAAAACATACTCTAAGTCATACATGGGAACCTGCTAACTTGAGGCCACATATGGCCTTTCAAATCATAAAGTGCGGCCTTCTGAAAAATTTTTTAAGTATAAAAAATTATAAAATGAAGGATTATTGGATATCTTACCAAAGAACCTGTAAATCATACTGCTTTATTTTATAGTTGACATGGTAAACTATTGACACTCTGAAAAAAGTTACGGGCACAGTACATTTCATCCCAGCGAATGCTATGAAACATCGTCAGTTCGGAGAAATGCTCATGTTAGATGATGAGATCATCGGTGTAGATTTACCCTAGCATTCCAAAGTACGGTAGTTACCACAAGGACAGATCTCAGTAAAAGATTTAGCTTTGCTTCAGAAAGTAATTGAGCTCTATCATGAGAACAATAAAGGTGCGAATTATGAGATATTAATTTCCTTGAAGATACTGCCTCTCTGTGTTATACCATGTCGAAACAAAATGAGCAAAATATTTTGCTGGAGGGTAAAAATAAATCATGTAGCAAGACCATTTTTCACTCTTTACTTGATAAGTCTAGACTTTTATATGCTCATGTACCTGAGATAACAAGAGGTAATTAACGAAGGGAATGATCACACTGCTGAATCTTTGAAAGATCCAAAGAGTTTTAAATTCACTGATGAAGGAATTCCACTGAGAGAGCTTCCACACAGAGATGCACTCTACAACAGCTGAACAAAGTACAGTTCACTGTGCACTAAAAGGTTGACTGAACTGATTGTGACATTAGTCACCATTAGGGCATCAGCATTATTTATAACATTTGTCTTTAATATTTCAAAAAACGTTTGAGAGAGGTTTTTTTAACTAAGTAGGCAAATAAAACACCAGCTAGTATGTCCAAAAAAAAAAACAATTAGAAGATACCTAAAAACAATGTTTTAATTCTTTAATGTGAAACATCACTATTATTGAATTAAACAACATGGAAAGTGTATTATTGTCCTTTCCTGCTGAAGCTGTAATAACAAGGTAAATAAATGAGATTTATGTTAATGTTTAGTGCTTTAATTACAAGTTATACATTCAATAATCTGTGACTCCTCCAAGCCACTGACAGAGAGATTGCATTCTGTTTCGGTAGCAGCTTAGAATACATTTAAAGCGGTGTCGTCACTCAAGTTCCAAAACACTCAAGTTATAAACTTTCTCAAAAAGGCCTAAAACCGAATGGTGGCTGGATTTGCAAAGGCTGCATTTGTACACAACAAAAGACCCTCATTGAAAGCCCCTGCACCCAATGCCTTTCAAAGACCATGAGATTGGAGACGACGGCTTCAATCGTCTCAGCGGCTCAATTCACAGTTCATCGAGCCTCTGTGTTTGTGATCACGTGGGAGTGATTATAAATACTCGCGATAAAGGGCTGATTTACAGGAGTTCCCTAATCTCCTTGCTTTTATGACACAAAGAGCAAACACAGAGTATCCAATTTTATTTTCAAATAAATTCTCTTAGCATTAACATTAAATTTATTTTTGTACTCTTTTTAGCATCATCGCATGAGCAAAGGGGGAATTAAATAACAACCATTATAGAGAGGAAAAGTGCTTCCTCAAAACATAAAAAAACAGTCAAAGAAAAATAAAAATAATGTTAATTTACAGTGTTTTAAATATTTAAGTAGATTAAAATTCTGTTAACATAACAATAAAAGTTAATTATAGTATTAATAAAACAGACAAAGGATGATGAATGATGAAGAAGGGAAATTAACCAAACCAGTGACTGCCCATGCAGTCCCTGGTCCAAGCCATCTGACAGACCCAGCACCACTCTAGGCTGCACCTCGTGCAGACTATGTGCATGCACCCACCTGCAACAGCAACGACACACTTCGCAAACACAAGCAGTCAACCATTGTAACAAGCGCAATTTTGAAAATACAACTCTAAATGTACGGTGTCCACAAGAGTACTGCAAACACTTTTTATTTATTTTTATAAATTCGTAATATTTATAGTTCCTCATTCCTTTGGTATTTATTTATTTATTTTAACAGTGTCATATTAACTATTTTATTATTCAGTTTTTCACTTCCTTAGTTTACTTCGCTTACTTCTCTTACCGAGCACGCGTATGACAACACTGTTGGTCTCCAAACGTCGCTTCGCAAGTGCGCTTGGTGTCCCTATCCCCGTCTCCTGATGACTGTTAAACCTAAAATTAGAGACTATAAGCGTGTTATTTGATTTACTGTGTACCTATAGTTTACTCTGAAATGTTTTTGTCCTTTCTAGATAGTTTTATTATATATATATAACTTTAAATTACACAAAGCACGATAAAGACAAAGAAATAAAAAGCACACTTACAAAATTCTCAATATTTCGAACTGTTGTTCATCATCAGGAGTAGACTAAAAGTGAGAACGAAGTGAGAGAGATCTCTTCACGTCGAAGGATGGAGTGCGAAAATATATATATATTTATACTATATACAATGATCAAACCACAATAAGAAATGGGAAAACAAGACTAAGACTTGATACTTTCGTCACGAGGGCAATAGCCTCTTTTCAAAGAGGGTTGACAGCTAGCGGATAGTTTTTTACTTTTTCTTACTGTACTCCTTTGTTTCCCCAAACATCCCTTTCTGGACATTAGTCCTTTCCTGCGCTTTCACCCTTTTAAAATACCACTCTTCCTTCCCACTCTTCTCAACTCCTCACCAGATGTTTTCTGCATCTAGTGTTCAGTTGGGTTTTTGACTCTGGCGAAGACCGTTTGTTACGGTTGAAAGATCTTTCTTTGTCTTGTTTTCCTATTTCTTATTGTGGTTTGATCATTGATTGTTTTCCACGTGTTTATGTGAAATCTTTTTATATACTATATACATATCAATAACAAAGTGAAAAACATAAATAAAGGCTTACAAGACTCACTACTATATTTCGACTGCCGTCATCATCAGGTAAAGTACTTCTGCGTGCAGCCATAGCTGACTGAGCGAACACTATATATATAATTGGTCAATTCACTTCTACTCCTGAGGACGACCGCCATTACGGTCGAAATATTGAAAAGTGAGTCATTGTTATGTTTCTGTCTATGTGTCTCAGTTTATTTTGAGTGTAATCTGTCCTACCGGACCGTTTCCGTTTATCATGGTATATATATATATATATTTTTGTAAATTTTGGGAGCAATCCTTCTTTTATACATGTTTTGTTGAACGACCTTTGTACTGTGGCATGAATAAATTTCATAGTCCATCTTTCAAGTTTTCTCACCTTTGTTTTAAATATTTCTGGTACTAAATATACGAGTACTAGTTCTCCAAATTTATTTTTAGCTTTATTCTTTATAACTGACATGTTTCAGTCTCCTTGACCATCTTCAGAGTTAATCATATTCATATAAAAAAAAATGTTTTTTTACTTATATTCAATTATATATATTCACTTAATAAACGGAAAGATGATCCAAAGTGGAAACTATACGAGTTCAAAATCGAAGAAGAGTAACACACTTACAAATCAAACTTTCGGGCAATCTGTCTTCACAAGAAAGAGAAAGGGGGATCAAGCACGTTGTAGACACAATGCAGGTTACTTGCCGCTGTGTCTACAACCAGCTTCGTCTCCCTTTCTCTTTCGAGAAAGGTGAGTCGCCTTCCACCCACAATCTTGAACGCACGTACCTCTTCTTCTTCCCTTCTACTCTCTTTCTCATGACAAACTTCGATTCTAAATATTGAACCAGTAAGTGTTCTCGTTTGGACTGTAGTATTTTCCAATAGAAGAAACAGAAAACAACCCAAAGAGCACCCAAGCAGTCTAACATATGCAAAGATACCCAAATAAGAAAAAGCAACACTTACAGGTTCAAATGTTCAGTTTCAAAGGTCATCAGATGAATAGACATACTCCAATGCAGAGATGGTTGGAAATTATGGTGCGTTAGGTCTCCCTCTATTATTATGCCTATGAAAGTGGAAAAAGAAAAATTGAGGCTAAGGGGTAGTCTTTTCTCCTCCATGAAAAAGAATTTCATGATAAGAATTTCCTTTCCTTCTTTAGAGGTTTACAGCAAGAGATAGGAGGCGTCTCCCTGAAGATAGAAGAAGTACACGAGGAAGTAGAGAGTTTAGGGGAACGCACCTTAATAATGACCGTGTTCAGCATATAAAAATTCGTAGGATGTACTAGAACAAAAATTTGATATCAGAACTATGATATTAAACTTAGGAAAACAGTCACGATAGAACATGCATGTTATAATTAGTTTATTTGGAGGCTACGATCTTTAATAATGCTATAAATTTGAAGAAAGCATATGGACGAGATCTACGGATGACTTTCTTCACATGACAACAAAGCTGAGCTTGTGTATGAATAACTACAGATTGTCCGTTTTTTAAGCGCAACAACCAACCCCCTGCCATTTAGGCATTTAGTCAGTTTTAATTACTTTTTTTGTACAAATTCTTAAGGAGACCCCTGATTCTAACTGGAAAATGACTTTGGGGGCTCCAGAGAAAGCAGATATTTATCTCTTCAGAGACTCAACAGCAATGAATACTGTCACCTACTGTGAGACTGTCGCATTTATTCACTGTTTCATAATTAAACTCTACTAGTCAACTTTACGGTAAATTATTTTTCTAACAACTAATAGGTAGAAAATTAACATTAATTAATTCATTCCAATTTGTAGATGGTATTATTATAAGATGAAATGTTGAATTTGGAATAGAAAATACCAGCATCATCTGTACCTTCAAAAATTGGAATGTTATAATGATTATTAACATATAGCCCATGCCCAAAGATGAATAAATTCAGATTCATGCTCAGAAACTCATGAATAATCTCATACATTTTTGGTATACATTTAAATTAAATAAATGCAATAAATTTACACATTCACAAAATTGTATCGCCATCTTATTTTTGTGGGGGTCTTTAAACACAGAATTCTAAACTTCTATGGTAACTCCAACCTCAAGCATCCTGAAAGTGGAATGGAATATCTTTCGTTCTGATATAATGATATGCTCAGTAACTTTATCACGATTCAGTATTGCCAAAAACGGTACAGTACGCTTGGTTTCCCTCTCTTCTCTCTCTCCTGATGACGGTTCACATAGAAAATTAGATACTGTAAGTGTGTGTTTATTTATTTATTTTCCTTTCCTTATCTATATTGAAATTTATTTACGTATACATTCAATTTTAAATGTAGCAGAAAGTAAAACGCTCTAGTAAACTTTCGTAAAATGTTGAGCAGTACAGTCTTACTGGTTGACATTATTGAAAGTATTGCGTCGAAATGTTAACAGTATCTCACTGTGCACACTATAACTACCAAATTAAACTTACGACTGTACTTATCACATGTTATTATAAATTAAAAATTCACTTCCTCAAAGTAAAGTTGAAATGAAAGTACCTGCTCTTTCAGTAGGAGTCCTGCACTGAGGGCATGGCTTGGTCGTCACTTTAATTGCCACTTTGCTAGCCTCGTCCCATCTAGCCTGAAAAGGGAAGGAAATCAATGCAAACCAAATTACTAGACCAAAGTCTGGAGAAACATGATGACGACCAGTACCTGGTGTACCCTGTCGGGGTCAAGTGTATAGTCCAACTGAGCGGACTGTGACTCCTCCACAGCCTCGCAGTCTCCCATGTGGTAGCCCTGAAGGCACTTGCGACAGAACACAAACTGAAACAGAGCCCATCAAGTAAAACCCAACTATACGCAGGTCTGTTTTATATCGTGAGGAGTTACCCCTGTTTTAATTTATCAAAGTAAATGGTATAAAGTTTTGTGGATAAATTGGTGCATATCCAAAAGTTTGTATCCATATTACAATTTACATCATTTTATGGATCAGTAATGGAGATGTATGTCCCTTTTTTCTCATTAGCTTAGGTTGCAGTGACAGTCCCACGAGAGACCACTCATAGGCCGAACATTGGCCTTCATTCTGCATCATCATTCTGCATTGAATCCTAAATTTTATCTAACTCAAGTGTACTCAGAGTATAACGTTTAACGAGTACCTGACATCATTCAGGCTCGGGACCAATAGCTTAACGTCCTCTCTGAGCGACGACATGCGCAGATTATTTCACCTCCTGCACGAATAATCTAGAACCAAAGTGGGTATTGAACACTGGATCTACCACTAAAGAGGCGAGTAACCTGTCATTGAGTTACCATGACACCCTAACCAAAAAGTGGGCCTTATATTGTAGCTATACCCTATTGTTTTTGAGGAATATTGCATCATGAGCATGTCACTTTTTGACAAAAACTTGATTTCAAACATTTTTAACTGCTACTTTTAGAACGTTGAAACTCTAGAATTATTATGGAACTGACAGAAGTTCTAACAGAAAAAAAATCAGATTTTTAAAATAACAAACAAGGTAATTTCATCATATCAAATTTACAATTTTTGACTTCTGATTGATTCAAAACTTTGTAGGCACGATAGAGATTGCACCAATTGACGGATTGTTATCAAATCTTACCCAAAAATAGTACGTTTTGAGAGGATACGTTGAGTATTTTTTTTAAAAATAATTACACAGACCAAAAGGGAAGTTATGGGACATTATATGATTTCAGGAAATCGTTTTTCTTACGCTAAACGGCTGACTGAAGAATAGTGAAATGTTTTCAAAAAATGTAACACAATATTAGCAATATACATAAAACGAAGTAATAAATCTCTACTGATTTTGTCGCCCAAAAAAATAGCTCTAAAAACTAAAAACTCAAATTGGACCAATATTTTTCTGCTGTACTTGTCGGGTTTGTTTACTCTGACTTAGAAATTCATTATCCAAATCTAGTCAACTGAATTCTTGTTTTAAAAGTTAATACAACAAGTGTGAAGAAAAGATGTTTTAATGGTTTTATGATATGTAAAAACAATAAAATACTTTAAACTATAAGAGCACACACCAAACAACCATATATTTTATGATGCTTTTCAGTGTGGAGAATGTTGCAATCAATCAACATGATTACCTGTCAACATATCTAATTGTCACACATATATTCTTTGTATCTTTAGGAACTCCGTTATTATTGGGTAATAGTTGATTATGGGAAGTGTACATACTTTTTTATTCATTATTACTATCTGTAAGCTATTTTAGAGTGACTCTTTAAACTTAATTTTTTTAAATATTGTCATACAACAATTTTTCATGACTTTATAATATTAGATGAGGAATATTAAATTAAAAATAATAAAAATTGTAACAAGGATGACAGAAACAAATTAGTAATAACTTTTCATTATTTTCTCTAAATGAAACCAATTACAAATCACCAACTTACCAACGAACCAAGTAGAAACATTTTTATTGTCAACAAATATTTAAATAATTTAAATTGCTATATTTAATGGAATGAGAACAAAAATGATAACATGTTCTAGTTGATTTTTATCAACATTTTCTACTAAATTCATATCCTAATATGGCCTAGCTTTTATTTTCATTATTTCCATACATACAATTGAATTTATGCTAACAGCCATGTTGAATACACCAGTTTACATAAGTTAATATTTTTCGTGTTATTTGGTAATATTTCAGCCTGTAATGGGGCTCTATGGTTTATAAATGGGTGGCGACTCAAAGAAAGGCCACACCCTCCGCTCTTGTACAGGCCGAATGGCATTAGCCTCCAAAAGTGAGGGTGTTGCAAGGAAACCCTCACTCAACAAACAGCTCACTCTGAGAAGAAGAAGGAAACACTTCGTGATATTCAAACACAATTATAGCTAGGTATAAACCGTACTTACTCCGCAACCGTTGATGCAGGTGATTCTGTCGAGACACTCCTCGTCGGGCATGATACCAGCCCCACATCCAGGCTGGGGGCACAGCACGCCACCGGACTTGAGCACGTACTCCTCAGCACCAAACCTCTGGTACTGCTCATACTGCAATCACAACACCTTGATATCTAAGAGGCTCTAACATCCAACATGCATGGAGACCAAAACAATTCTTAGGAAAGAAAACCATTCAACGGTCAAACTAACAAGATAAGAATTAGAAAAAATATTAAGAATCTGTAAAGTTTTTCGGGTTCAGATTTAATGTCATCATGAATAGGTTTGTAGTTCAATTAAAAATAAAACTACATACTATGAGTTAAGAATGGAAAAATTAAACGTAACCTCATTATTTGATGAACTTTAAGAAGAGAAAATGAGCAGTCGGTTGACCCAGAAAATCTCATTCTATCAATGTTTGACAAAAATTAATTAAAATCTTAATTAATTGTTAATACTATAATAGACACTTTGAACAATGAAAAACTGTCTAGAACGGACAGGAACAGTTCAATATGAATTCGGAGAAATAAGGAACGATTACCACTTACAGTGATGAATTGTTGGTTTCAACCGTTATCAGATATTTAAAAAAGCGAGACCCATATATATCTAACTCACTATAAGACACTATTTATTTATTTTACAAGATAATATTATAAAATATTTAAATTTTTTTAAATAATACTTAAATCTTGTCTAAATAATATTTATTTATTTAAAGACGCTATCCATCTTCAAGCAGAATTGATCGTTTATCAAGCTGCATTAACCTCTTTCTATTATGCTTAGATTACTTTACTCGATTCCTTTTATTATATGTTTATATTACTTTATTATTATTATTCCTTTATATATCAGTTGGGTTTTGACTCTGACAAAGACTGCTTGTTACGGTTGAAAGATCCTAATCTTTTTTTCCCATTTCATATTGTGGTTTGATCATTGACTATTATTTGTATATATCAATTTCCAATCCTCACTCTTTATTATTTTGTTCGGCATTATGAAGTCCGTAAGTAGTATTTCCAGTTATGTTATTGATCAAATAAAATATCTGTTTGATTGTAGGGTAAACAGCTAATGAAATGGTTTCCACATATAAAAATTTAATGGTATAAACAACGCGTTTCGAACACGTAGTGTTTTTCCTCAGTCATTAACTAAAAAATACAATGACACCATCTATAGTATAAAGTAAATATAGTACAAAATAATATTTTATACTATATTTACTTTATACTATAGATAACTCTCTGGTGTCATTGTATTTTTTAGTTAATGACTGAGGAAGAACACTACGTGTTCGAAACGCGTTGTTTATCCAATTAAATTTTTATATGTGCAGACAATTTCATTATCTTTTTACCCTACAATGAGTAAATACCACATAATAACGGATTGCACCACGTTAGAATATCTGTTTGATGGTTAACAACATTGTTTGACAACTACTTACAAAACAACAAAGACGACTATACAGACTTCACTTAATCACGGAGAAAATCAAGAAAAAAGTAAGAACCATTATAAACAACATAAAAGTAACACCATGAAATAAAACCTAGGCATAATAGATTTAGACGGCAGTTAATACAAAGTTACATAAAACCTAGATAAAGATTAGATCAACTTGAAGATGGACAGCATCCAAAAACGTCCAGAGGTCCTAGATGAAATGTTACTATATGCTAACTTCAAAACTTGCTAACTAGACTTACTATGTAGTACTTTTAGATTAGTGGAATAATGTTACCAGGTTCTTAGGAAGCACTCTGAAGTGATGAGGCTCATTAATGAGAGTGTTGGGGCAGTTGGCTGGGCAAGGTAAAGTGTACCCTTCTTTAGGGTCTAGGACGAACTGGCGCTCTGAAATCCTCACAGTACAGTAATGGGCGAAGCACTCCAAGCAGGTTACATGCTCGCACTCGAACACCAATACTCGATCACTAGAACAACATTCTTATTCATTGGGCTCTTTTCTAAAGAGGGAACACACTTACTATTTCTTTTTTGTTTATTTATTTAACAATTTAAACAACTTACAATTTATCTGGTTGAAGAACTCAACACTCTATGTACAAACCTTACCATAAATATAATGAAATAAAAAAAAATTAGAGTTGACACATTTGTATATTTTACCATAAAAGACTGTAGAACATAGAACCCACATTTCATTGAGTAAATACAAAGTATACAAAAATGTTACTAAAAATGTCACGAGTAGTAGATTATGACACTATAACTAATGAATTTTTAGTGTTTGAATATTCCAATATCACTAATCAAAACACAAAAGTAAGTGATCAAATTCTCGAAAACTTATTTTTAAAATGTATGGTTAAATTGATTTTCAATCCTGGCGATTACACTGACAGGCCAATGCACTGACTAATCGAAGATGCCACGAAATCACAACTTCACCTGGGTTGTCAGGCTAAGGTAGCTTTTACAAGTAAAACACACATAAGGTATTTTCCGATACCAATGACCAGTGCGGATTCTATTTCAGGATTCCTAAATTTGGCTTACTTAACCATGTTAGAGAAGGGATTTTTAACGAGTACCTGACATGTTAGGGTACTTGTACATCATACATGTTTAGGGTCGACGAATTTATATCAGCTCCGACAGATGGTGTACGAGCATATGATTTCTCCATCAACAAACAGGAAAAATCGAGGTTTACAGCGAACGAAGAACTCAGAATTTCAGTCTGGCGGAAGTATGCTAACCATAACATCCTGACCCACACAGCAATTTCATTAGTGTGGAACTAAACTAAAATATATGTCAGCCATTATATATTCATTCGCTAGTTTGACTTAAATATCTTTTAAAACTTAATATAAAAATTCGGTGAAACCGGTAGTTTTCTAAGGGATGATGACCCTTTCTATGCAGGAACGTCTGAATTTATAGATATAGTTTTTCTTAATATAAACAATAGATAAATTATAAGATGAGTGAACATACCAGATTTCAGTACAGGCTAAACAGGGAACATGCTTATAGTTGGATCTGATCAGTGGAAGAGGCACAGCTTGATCTGATTCACCAGTCGAAGTGTGTTCAGAGCACTTAAAGAAGAACTGAACCCACGCCACAGGACCTGCCTGAAGAAAAATCTCATTACCTTATTTATTCATACAATCACTATTTTTTAAACAGATCGGTATGTGCATAACATGTTATTCATCATCAAGACTCTCGCTGTTTTCTTAAAACTCCTCTTATGTATAAACATCTTTTAGACATTCAAATAACTTGTAGAGTCAAGATAATTTGTACCTCTAGCATGACATTCAAATTTACTGAAAGGTAAAAAATCAGATCAGAAGTCAACAGATCAAAATACAAAAACAATCACATAAGTATATTTTAAATTCTTATTAATTACTTAATAATGAAATAAAAATAAGCAACTTACATCTTACTTTTTTTTTAGGGTCCAGGCCTAAAAAACATTTGACTTTTTTACCCATAAACTGCGGACAAATTTACCAAAAAAGTATAACATGTTTCTTTATACCATAAACAGCTAAATTGATATGTAAAGAATGACTTAATTGTATTAACATTTTAAATACCTCACAGCCTAACTGTTCACAACATCCAGAAATTTTCTGTGGATTAAGTACATCACTCCAAGAAGCAGGATCTGAATCCACAGTTATAGCACCACTTTTACAAGAAGAACATCGAACTCTCAGCTTTCCAGTTCTAATTTCCCCACAAGGAGAACTACAGTAAACAAAAAAATGAGGTTTCACTTCAAGATGTTCATCTTCATGTTCGTTTATCACTTCGGTCAAACTTAGGTCGGTTATAGTTTCATTCAAAGGTTTTGAACCCTCACTTCGACGGTTTTTTTTCGATTTTACAGCATGAAGTATACTCCGCTCGCCTAGGTCACATTCCTACAAAAGATCAATTACATTTAATTCAGCGGAATATATAAAGCTTTCAACAATAATTGAAACATACTTACTTCAATAACAATGGTATCATTAAGTTCTTTTCCAGCTAGAATAATTTTGAGCTCTTCAGGTTCCAAACCTAATTTAGGGGCTACGACTTCTTTGACATTTTTGATATCCCATTTGGGATCTAACTGAACTGAGACAGTATTTCCTGTATTTGACTTAATATAAACAAATAATTTATTCGTGATGGACTTATTGCTAAACCAAATTAAATGAAAGAATGTATTCCAAATTCTTATTAAGGCATCTAAAAAACTCATGATTTGGTTCGTAGAATTACAACATCAATATATTAACGTGAAGAACATAAATTAATATCGTATTCAAATTATTGTATGTAATTATAAAATAGCCATAAAGCTAAAAAAACATTTTTTGCATTTGATTTAGTGCTTCAAGATTTTAAACAGTAAAAGAACAGTTCATGTAAGATAGTAAACAAAATTTAATTGACTAGAATATAATTATTTCAAGAAAAACTCAAATTTAGAACTTTTGAAATAACGTACAGACCAAAACATACCGAAAACCAACTTACATCAGTGTTTACTAAAATTTTAACTGATATTTACTGTTTGGACCATTAGTTATAAAAGTTATAATTAATCTAGAGTTTTAATACAATAGAAGATTAAGTATTTAAATAAAAAATTACCATGACAAAATAGTTAACATTCGTACAATTTTTGTTGATTAGAAACTTATTGACAGCTACAAGACTGATTCTACTAAGTGTCGTGAAAACCTAAATAATTTATTGTAATATAACCTTACTTGTAGTTATGTCTAAAGTTAAAGTCAATGTTGAAAATCTTTCAAATAATCCTAGATGTCCTCACGGGCCAACCTTGAAATTCACTCGTAATTTAAAAAATTCTGTACAAACGTTTTATGCTTGTTCAGCTTATCGAGATAGGAAATTATGTCCTTTCTTTCTACTTGAAGGAGAACGAATTACTGAAGCTAAAAAAATTCATTGGCTTCATTTAGAAAACTGTTTGAAAAGTTCAGTTCATCCAAAAGTTTTACGAAAACATTATTTAGAAGTTTCTAATATTCCTTCAAATAAAAGAAGATACTGTCATTCATGTGCCGATTTCTTTTGTAGTCGGGATTTAAAAAAACACAATAAACATGATTTCATGGAATCTGTCAGTGATAAAATGCTTCAGTATCCTACCAAAGTACTTAAGCCATTGGCTGAAAATAAAAATGAAGCACAATTTTGGTTTTCTGGAGAGACCACTAATAATATAGTCAGTATTATAAGGGATTTAAATTGCAATGGAGTCATAAATATTGGGTGCCCGTCTATTCACGAGATCTGCAAATTTAATAGCATTTCTAGTATTTTGATGGACATAGATTATAGGTATTTTTCATTTTATGATTCTCATGAGTTTATTTGGTTCAATATGTTCAACTGTCATTTTATGGAACCAGAAGAGGAATCTGAAAAAAGTTTGGAAAACATTTTTAAAAAAGGAACTATAGTGCTTATTGTTGACCCACCTTTTGGAGCCCTACTAGAGGGCCTATCGCATACAATATCTACATTAAAGCAAAAGTACATGAAGATACAACCAGAAAATGGTGATTTTTCCATAATTTTAGTGCTTCCTTATTTTATGGAACAAAAGGTTAAAGAAATGAACTTGGGTTTACAATTATTGAATGTAGTTATTGATTATGAGAATCATAGGTTCAAGATAAATTCTAACGGCAAAAGTAAAAGTCCAGTACGTTTATTTTCAAATATTAAACAAGAAAGGCTAACAAATTTAAATGACACTTTACATTTTTGCCCAATTTGTTCTATATGGGTACCTAAGGGTACAAACCACTGTAGTAAATGTGCTAAATGCCCAATGAACCGAAACTATTTTCACTGTGAAATTTGTTGCAAATGTGTTAAAACCTCATGGATGCATTGTGAATCATGTGGTTTTTGTTGCCTTAAACATCATTTTTGTAAGGCTAAGAGCGCATTGAGTAGTCCTCAATCTAGGAAAAAGAGGAAAAAAGTGTGATAAGGTATGAAGTGATAATTCTAAATAAAAACAAAACAGGAGATATATCAGCTGTAAAACACAATCTAATGGATTGTTTGATTCTTCACTCATTGCTAATAAACTGGAAGTTGAATTTTCAGCTTAGCAGCTAAGAAGTTTTGATAAAGTACTTAGTTGTCTGATTGATGGAGCATACCACTTAATTCGAAGATGCAAAATGAAAACAAAGATTTATCAAGTATGGAGATTTGAACAAAGAATATGGATTGGAATGACAGTAATCCTGCCTCTCCGTAATGTCCATCTGAAAGGATTTTCAGTAGGGATAACTGAAACTAAGTGTGGGTTCTAAGTCCAAGGGACCATCCAGGGTCACAACAAATTCACATCTTGACAGGAAATAGAACCCTATATTAATGATTGTAACTAGATTATGATTTGTCGTGAAGAGTAGGCTACAGTAGAGGCAGCTAAAATCTGGCCCTTTAATAAGTCAGGTCCAATACTGTAACATTTTCTATGACATCCATATCACAGGGTTCCTAAAACCTTTTCTTTTATGCCCACAATTTATTAAACCATTTTTACATTCTGTTAAGCAATTTGTGTATTGCAACTTCAATTCAGCTGTTTGCCGACTATAACAGTTACAGAAAGCAACTTTGAATTAATAAAATCATATTCGATTATTCAGTTTCTCTTTTCCTCCTCCCTTCGATTTCTGGGTCTGACATACTTCATGTGCCTTGAAAACTCTTTAGCGGAAGTTTTATTCCTGTTCGATATCTCCATAAAAGAACTGACTTAAAATAATTCGAAGTTGTTCAATTCGTTTTGCTTTTGACAAAATTGAATAATTCGGATCTTTTTTGTTCATTGTACATTCGTGAAGGGTTAAAAGTACATATATAAAAACAATAACTTAGTTTCTAAGACACTGTGTTTGCACGGAGGTGATTTTTTTTCTAATAACACTTTTGACAAAAATTTCACAATTAAAAGTATTTAGAAGCTTTGAAAACATAGTTCGGCATAGTTTTGAAACTAAAGTAATTATAAAATTAACTAGCAGTCCGGCCAAGTGAAAAATAATAATTATATTAACAGATTTGTTTAGTAAAATAGGTAGAGAATGAAATTTCATAACCAACTAAGTGTTTTCAGATTTTCTCTAAAGTAATTGGTTTCTTAAATATTTTAATATGAATATTTCACTATCAGTTTTTTATATCTCTTACAGCTGTAGACGTAGACAGAACTCAAAACTTCATCTAACTAGAGCTATTCAAGACGTAATTATGGATGACCTTTTTGATTTATTAGTATCTTACACACATGTACTTTACGTTAAAGTGGTAAAACATGACTTTCTATACACAATTACTTTTTTTTAATTACATGTTAACTAATTATTTGATATTTTTACACGAAAATTCGAAAAATAATGGAGCCCCTTTCATTTGAATTTGATGCTATTTAACCAACCTACATTGTAAAAACGGACACTTGATTTGTATATTTATAGGTAGTTCAAGTCAATACTTGCAAGTCAGTTGTTTTGCTTGAATACTGATATTGGGGCTTTAATTCACCTTATTTAAATGAATCAAACCTAATTCTTATTTATCTCACAGAGTTTAATATCTAGCCGGGAGTTACTGAAATATTCAAATTATGAATCTGAACCCTTATTAAAGATATTACACTGAGTTCAGTTTTTTTTTTCAAATCTCAAACAAAAGCACTTCAGTTATTGTGTGCTAATACCCTCAAGTAACTGTTCACGAGAATAGGATTGTAAATGGTAATCCATATACATCTTGGAGAATACAATATTTTATTAATTAAGAGCTTACTATTTACAAATATATTTTCACACAGTTTTGCTTTATACAGTATTTTATATATAATATATACAATTTGTTTTCTTCGGAGTAAAACACAAAATACTGGTAGGTGAAGCATAAAAATACAAATTCTAATTTAAACAATGAGTCATATAAGCTGTAGTTTATGTTAAAAGTAACTCTGAATAATATTGAAGGCAAGAAAAATAAAATTAGATCTGTCCAGAGGAATGGTCCCTCAATCTCAAAGGCAGTGAGAACTTAAATAAGTATGTTGAAGAGAGCATCGAGAACCTGGATCACTGGCGTAGAAAACCCAACTGAAGCGAAATTTTACTAACGGAAAAAAAATCAATTTTTTTTCTTACAACTGGAATGTTAGGATACCCACGTTAATTATGAAAATACCGTCTTTTAATAATAATTAAAATAAAAATATATCAAAATTATTAAAACTCCAAAACACATTGATTCTAGTCTCAACTACAAAATAATTACAACGCAGTAGTGGGTATGAATTTTATTTCTATTTAAAAGTTATACAGATAGGTACATAGAAAATATGAACATCGATATTCAGGTTGAGTCTAGTTTAAGTAGGTGAAAATAGTTTTACCAGATTCGCTGGGACACCAAAATAAAAATGTCAACAAGTAAAGCAATATGTATAATATATGAACCTATGCGACAGCTTGAAATTCTACAATGGGACTAATATCCTTAAAAACCTAAAAAAAACCAGTCCCCGTCAGTCGGAAAGAATGAGTATGTGACTCTGACAAGGACTTACTGGTCGAATAATGTTAGCACATATCGGTATTTCATACTGGTGTTATACCATGATTTTTATCGTGAAGTATTGAGTTAAATATACATACATATCAGGGTGTTTGACTGGATCATCTTGAGAGTAATCATTGTCCACGATCCATTCAAGTGTAAAATCATTGCCATTTTAATCATCTCTCCTAGTCATGATTAGCCCTCTGATTTCTTTAGCATCATTAGAACAATACTGAGTATAATAATGTTGCTGCATATAGTAATGTTTAATTTTGGTTTCACTGTTGTAACTTGAAGTTTTAAAGTAAAAAAAAGCTTGAAATAGATCAAATTTCCCATTTTTAAATTTTTCGTTAAATAATATAAGTTAGATCGATAAATTCTACCAAATAAGTAAGATATCGGTTTGTGACTAAAAAAAAAGGCCATGCTCTATGGAGCTCCCCTACACTGCTAACATTAATGCGACCAGACATCCTGATTTAGCCTATACAGTCCCAATTTTCAACTCATATTCCTGAATAAACCTGTCTGGCTTTATTTAATTAGTTTTAAATTATTTATTTTTTAATAAGAATAATAGTAAAATATTATGAAGATATACTGGAAAAAAGTTATTAAGGCATATCAGAAACACCTAAGTTCCCTTTAAAAACTACACTTTCCATTTTGATTGTAACAAGAGTGATGTTATCCGTGTTTTTTTTGGCATTTTACTTGAAAAAATAGGATAGACTGTTGAATTCGTTTGTAGTCATTTGTTTTTTATTAGTGAAGGTAATATTAATTAGTAGACTTTTTATAAATTTTATATATAATCAATCCCTAAAAAAATTACTTCGACTTGGGGACAGCGTCTCAAAAGTGAATTATATGTTTATGTGGTCACCATACAAGAAAATACAAAAGGCAGTCAAACGAAAGGATTATCTTGAGTGAAGTGGGGGAAGTAATCTCAAAACGACATAACTGCACGGAATCACATCCAGAAAAAAGTAGCTAGGAGCATTAGTCATTAATTAAGCCTTGTGAGAATGTAGAAGAAAATAAACTGAAATAAAAACATTCACTAAAAATTAAGTTCTCAAAACTAGGGTTTCAATTAAAACAAAATGTCATGTTACTTAAAGTGATCACATAGGCAGAACAATCTATACTATATATAGTTAATACATAATTAAAATAATTTATATTATTTACAAAAAAAGAAGGAATAGTGATTGAGCATTTATTTTATAAAATATTTAAGTCAATAATGAATGATGATTAATAAGGACATTTAAACTCACCATTGCATGAGTGTCATACCATCTACACGATTCTACATAATGTAAATACCACATTATATCCGCAGTGTTGACTGCCTATATTTGTAACAGCAGTAAAAAAGGACAAATACCTACAATGTTTGCTGTTTCATTTCTTGTTATATAACATTCCCCCCCGCCCCAAATTTAAACTTGAAGACTCCCTTCGACAAATAAAGTTTGTCAATTTATTCGAATGAAAAAGTATCAACATTCATCAGTCTAATATGATTGCCCACTTAAATTAAAACAAAAGTAAGTGTGACCTATCAACTCTTGTATTTAGAAGGTATTACGAGCATACCTTTTGAACATAAAGTTTACAAAACAATACTGTAGACTTGACGTGAACAAGGAGATGTGTTGACAATGTCACTGCCGAGAACACAACTAAGTCAATATAATATTTTGAAAAAAAACCGCATTCATGAATTTTTATTGTAAATTCCGAGAGACCAGTGCTGATCAAATAATCCTTTGTTTGAATTATTATCTCTGTACGAATACTATATATTAAAGGGATATATCTAAAACACAATATATTTCAGGAATTCCAAAATAAATGATCATAAAGTTAAATAGTACCTATTTTTTAATCAATTAATTAACTCGTTTTTTACAATTACGTATTTTCGAACTAATAATCTCAAAGTCTATATCATTAGTTACTTATTCGGTAACATACATTTCATTCTAAAAAATATGTGGAATGAAATGTATTTCTGGAAATATATTCCAGTTTATAGTTGTATTATTATTAAGGTATTTCCATAAAATATTCATTCAGATAATTGAAATAATTCTTTAAATTAAACTGTTCACAATTTTTTTTTAATGCTCAGTCCATCTCAAACTTGTTATAATAATCTTATATCTCTATTAAAATTTTCTTCATAAAGAAAAATTAGTTACGAATTAGGCATTCCAAGTATTTTCGTTCTTTTAAAAAAAAGCAGCCTCATTTGCTTATTTGGATAAAAACGATAGCAGCCGAATAATTTATCGAACTCCGTTTAAATGGAGAAGACATAATAACGTTGTTCACAAATCTCCTATTGATTGAATTCGCATGCCCACAAAATCGTTAATACACCTTCAAATGTTATCTTTCAAAACATCATTATTACAGAATAAAATAGCTAAATACTAATTAACAAATTGGCGACAAAATTAAGCATTAACAAGTACTGCTTCATTCAACATCTTCAGCATATGAAGTTGATTTCTCAGTAGAGTTTTATAGCCTCTTAAGGTTATGCTATCTGAAAAAATTGTAAACACTTCTACGGAAATACAGTACATCTTATCTTAAAAATGAAATAGTAACATGAACAATTTTTGTTTTAAATCACTCTATATTTAGCTTAAACAACATTTAAAATAAGAAGAACAATGTTGTTGTTCGTATGTGAACACTATGAAATAAAATGTCAATTAATTAAATAGTGCACTTACAGAAAGGTTGTCAATACCATAAGACTAGTACATCGTGAATTCAATCATGTCTACCCTAACAGCTCCTGAGGGTACTGAGACAATTTAGGATCTCGGCCACTTTCCTGTTACATATTTACATTCTTCTTTATCCTGGTACTTCCATATTCAAATCAAAAGATGGGCCGATCCAAAATCGAAAGATCACACTCAGGTCATAAGGCCAATTTAAGTGACTGCAATTCAGAATGTACTAATCTGTAGACCAAAGGAACAATCTCACGAATAGTTTAATTGACCGATTATAGTTGATCAATAAAAGTTTAATGAAATCTGTAGAAAAACAACTTTTTTTTCGATTAAGTTGAACAACATTTAAATAGATCAAGAAAAGTTATCGTTGAATAATTGTAGCTGAATAAGTTGTAATAATTTCCTTAATCAATTATCCTTAATTACAGGATTTCCCATATGTTAAATACAGAAAGACACATAGAACAATTATACACAGCTCACTTCAATATTTCTACTCCTACTGATGACTGTGGTCGAAATATCAAAGTAAACTGATTAATATATAATAAAATGACCAGAGAAGACACAAAACCTTACTACTAGTATTTCACCCTCCTCCATCATCAGGAGGTGAAGTAAGTTACTCAGAACACCGAGGCGGATGTCGAAATATCGTAGTCAATTTGTGGGTTTTCTCTCTGTGATTTAATCTTATTTAGTTTGTTCAAATCGTTTTCGATGATAATTATATTTATATTTATCAGCTACTTGTTTAAAGACTGTAAGAAATTCCGAATTGTGACTATTTCTGAACTTCATACTGTGGTTTATACGTTGGTTTTTATTCACGTATTTACTGTGAATTATGTGTATTATCACATAATAATTATTAGATATATTATTATAATGGTCTAATGTCTCATTAGCACTAATTATAATTACGGAATATTGAATTCTATACCAAACTAGGACACCAGGAATAGCACATTCCAGATACTCTATAGCAAGGCTCTAGAATAATGCCTTGCTCCCTGTCGCTATGATCAAGTTAGCAAAAAAATGGTAATACTGATCCAATGCTAATTCATTCAGCGAAGTCTCTAATATATCTATCCATTTTTGTAACGTCCATTGTTTTATCCAAAAAGACTTTTCTAACAACTTTCGTTTTTTCTGAAATAAACTAATTTTTGATCTTGTTTTAAGATAACATCATTACTGTCGGTTCAGTTTTACACGATATTAGTCGGATTTTAAAACTGAACTGTTGATAAGTCACGAGATAATGTACGAACAAAGACTATTTTAAGTCACACTAGCTCTGTTGATGGATCAACAACAGTCGGTCACTCAATTAAACTTGATTCTTAAGAATGCACCTTCGGAAACTATGTTCAGTAGATTCAAACGTTTCTTCGTATTTCTCCAATTAACAGGGAAACTTAAAAAAAAAGTATTGAATTTAACAACTTTCTTATATATTGACTTGATTACATAAAACTGATACAAACCCTCCCTAATAAAGTAATCAAAAAATGATAAAAACGAAGTTCTTCTTTTTTAGATAAATCATATGAATCATTAACATCTTTAACAAATAAATACAATTAGGTATATACACGTAAATTAAAATGACTTCAAAAATAAACTAACAATGCCTACAAGTAGTTTGCATAAATAAAAAATAGAAAAATAAAAAGTCCCATTAAAAATAATAAATAGTTTCCAAAAGAAACATAGAGAGTAGTGAAAATTGGCACAAATTTCAGTACTTTATTTTAAATACCGTCTAAATAAAAAATATTTTCATTTCATATTTGTTCAAAACAAAATAAAACTAGAGATACACACGAAGTACACACATGTCATAATCAAGATCAATTTGTACTTCTGTGAATAAAATCATTCAATTAATTTTTTAATAAAAAATAATTTAAAAAGTCCTTTTCTTTTTAATTATTACCAAAATAAATTAAGCACCAAGGAAGGAGCCTTTATATTTTAAATAAAATGATTTTCTACAATGAATTCGTAAATAAATGTTTGTATTAATTTAAATGTGTAAATTCTTAAAATGAATAGAGAGCGTCAAAGAAATAAAAAAAAAATGAAGTAAACACTAACTGTAGAGCGTTTATGTGCAATACTTTTTATTAACCAGATCGCATTATCTGGAATGCCGTATGAGTTATGTAGTAATTACTTCGTAAGAGTAATATTAAATGAATAAACGACTATTTATTAAAATTGCAGATTTAAATTGATATGAAATTTAAACTCGTTGGCAGTGAAACTTCTGTTAAAAGTAAATTGTATAAATGAAACAAGTGGTTAAGAGCTAGGGTATATTAGATGACTTGAATTATGAAAACGTTCGAAGCGGTGATGTTGACGTAGAGACAGACCAGCTTAGTGAGATGATAGCCTGACAGACAGCAGCTAAGCAGCGAAGTCGACCTTGTCCCAAGCGAACTCTATGTGTGGAGTCTGGGATGGCGGGCTGAGAGGCAAGTCGGAGTCGTCCATGAAGAGGTCGAGAGAGGAGCCTGGCGAAGGTGGCTGGGCCAGGAGAGGGTCGCCTCGCCGGCAGCTGGTCTCTGCCCCGCTGCCGTTCAGTACGCCCTCGCTTCCACCTGTGGCCAACTCTCAGTAACATCGCAACTCAACTTTCCTTACACGTATTACAAATGCCATGCTTGTCAGATTCTTTAAGGACTCCACTGAATAAATAGATGACAAAGGAATAATAAAAATCTGGACTGGTCTACACTAGCTTTGCTCTAAGTAAACTTATTGAATGTACCCATTGAATGTAAATTTAATGTACTCGTTCATTTTAAAGTGGCTCTCTCAATTTTGCCAATTGTAACGAAAGGTAATACTCAACCATTAATAAAGTAAACTTTTATTATTTAAAAGTATTTAGTTTTTATACTTTTATAGTTGGTTAATACCAACCGACTACAGGTGAAACTTAATTTCTTTATTGTTTCTTGAATAATAAAAATGTATGAAATATTTGTTTTGTAATACTCATATTAGAACAATAAAATACAAAATTTCCAGTTTTAAAATTACCATACTTCAATGGTGTGGGTAGGCCGGCGCAGTATCTAGGCTGGCACAACACCATTGTCGATAAATTAGAATATAACTTAATGTCCGGAACATTTGGAATTCCAGATAATTAATTAAGGTGGAATCAACAGTCTTGTAAACTGTTACAAATTTAATTTATACGCATTGACGGGGATGAAAACTATTACACAGAAGGTGCTACTGGACATTTGTAGATTTAATAAAAAATGAGGTAGGTAAAGAAGTGTTTATTGAGCCTATGTAGGTGTTTTCTAATATATTTTAGTATACGACGGCCATATTGCGTTAACTTTAGCAGCATCTTTTACATTGACTACTTTCTACTGAGGTTTTCTAGACTTCTAACTTAAGGTGGGTAGCAGGTATTTGCCAAAGAAGCTTATTCTAGTTTTAATAAACTTCCAGTCAGTACTTGAACCTTGTTAGGATAGTGCCGTAAACATTTTAAAGTTTACCTGATTATAGCCAATGTTAGCTACAGCATGTTGTTGATAGTTTTAATTTCGTAGTTTATTAGTTGCAGCTACCGTGTTAAGTTTATAATAGTGTAATCGAGTTTCATTAAAGTGATTTAATTAGAAAATTAGTTCAGTTTAGTGTGATACCTCATCATTACCACACATCCTTACATCTCTTCTTGAGCTTCTTTGTCAAATAGATGCGACTCACCACAAACTGGTTAAAAGACTAGAAACCTCAGCAGAAAGGTAGCCAATACAAAATCTGCTGCTAACCTTAATACAGGAATATACAAATATATCTATGGATTTCACGTGTTCATGGTGAAATATTGTTATATATATATACACACTTTTTCGTTGGAAATACGATCCAAAACGGACAAATATAGTTTTATATATATATATTGTAAACAGGAAAACAATCCAAAAGGACAACAAACGTTTCACGGTGAATCACAAACACAGAACTAAGGAACAAATACACTTACTGTCTCTAATTTTCGGTTGAACCGTCATCAGGAGAGTTGAGACAGGAGACTGTGACGGAAATCTAATCTTCTAGGGTTGAAAGATCTTAGTTTTTTTCCCCATTTCTTATTGTTGTCGGAATATTGATTGTTGTTTCACGTGTTTATTGTAAAATCGTAATATATATGTTTGGCTAAATGGATATGACAATAAGTAGATAGACTAAAGGATTGTACCATCGTCCATGAGAGAGTCAAGCCAGTCGGTGTCAACGTCCATGAGGTCCTGGTCGACATCCATGCCTGCCAAGTCGAGGGGCAGTCCAGAGGCAGTAACATCGGTGACTCCGTCCGCCGCACAGGCAGGCAATTCCCCATTCTTTATAAGAATCTCCAGGACATCATCCACTATTTCACTTTTCACTTCATCCACGACACTGCCCACCTCCTTTGAAACAATACACATTTTCGTTATATAATAATGTAGTACTTTTCAAAGTCAGTTGAAACAAAATGCAGTCTATGTATTATATAGACATTGTAAACAGTGTACCAGCTAGCTACTGCAGCTAGAAGTCTGCATTACAACAAAATCAACATTAGAATTAAATAAGAATGTACAATCTTACCTCGTGAATCTCCTGTCCAATCGACCGGTTTTGGAATTACTCTTCATGTAGTGTTTTCAATAAACTGAGTATTGTCATCGGGTTATCACATTTTTATACCTGGCGATCAAATTTTTATTCGGTTGAATATTGGATACCATACTCAATCAACTATTGCCATATACTCGTATAGTATTGTGGACAACACTACACAGGACTTTAAGATAACTGATAAAGAACATAGTCATGCTTTTACACAGCTAATTTTGTCAATTATTTCATAACATACGGACATGAAACTGACAGCAGAGAAAAGTCTATAGAATTAATGAACAAAGGTTACACCTGTAAAATAAAAAGTCAATAAGAAGGTATAAATATATAAATGTGAGAACTCAACGAAAATATTTAGTTGATTGAAAACACTCCGTGAAGATGGAAGCAATTCTGAAACCAGTCGATTTGACAACAGAATTACCAGGTAAGATCAAGCAGTATACTTTAATTCTTACTAAAAACCTCAGTGGTACTAACAATTATATTATATTTAATATCATCTATAACATCATGATTAAATCTCACAAAATAATACGATTCTTACAAATATGAAATAAATGAAAAAGTAGATCACTTTTAAAAATAACATAATTAATCTTAATAAATCTCTTTAAAATTACATTTGTTTTTACTATTCAAGTGAATCAAAAAATAGTCACATACAACAATGATACATCTGCTTGAATGACAGTGCTATATTAGTATATAAATTAAACAAACAAATATTTGGATTATTGACATAAGCATAAATGCGACATGTGCTTACCTGTTTCAAATCTGTTTTCAGATTGAATATGCTTTTATCTCCACAATTTGTATCCATGTTAATGTAGTCTATTTGTCCATTGACAAAGGTTCCAACAAAATTAGGCAAGGGCTCAGTTCTAAAAGAATAAATCACTTGTTAGAAAAATTTATTCTTTTTCTCACAATATTTTTTTGAATAAAATCTCAAAAAGATATTTAAGCCCACTTTTCTTAGACCTAATATTTTTCACAGTCAATTATTGATGGCAATACTCTATTCTAGTATTTTCAAGGCCATGAATTATCATACTCTATATATATTTTAGTCCAATATAATATTTAATGATTTCAATTAATATATTTATGAATAACCAACATTTGAACATTGTTTACGAAAATATCAAAAATAATTGCAGAAATTCATACAAAATTTTTTACAACTGAAGGTAAATTTTTTAACGATTCCTAGCTTTTCCAATAGTTAAGTTATAGTCAGTTTTTGATTTAAGGTTAGAATCGTTGTCGTCATTCTAGCATTTGATATGAAAGATGGAAAATGTGTAAAAAAGCTTTCGGTATGGAGCAAATACGATGCCACATATTAGTCATAGGCCATTCTCCTTTAATAAATTTCAGTAAGACAACATTTAGGATTTCCCAAACAGAATAAAACAAGTGAATTGCTCAATTTAATAAAATAAAAGCGAATGGACAAATTGGTCAGACTTTAAGACCTTATAACAAGACGGAAGGGGAGAGCCTATAAGCGTATACATTGTAACGCACATACTGATCGTTCCGTAGGACACTCAGTTGAATGAAGTCAAAAGAGAGTTCATTGAACAACAGAATAATTACCTTTGGTGAAGATTCTGGCCCTTGTGATTGGTTTGGTTGAGAACAGCTTCAGTGTCTGCCAAACTGGGAAATCCAGAGACTTCTTTATTCCTGATTATCAGATTGTTGTTATTGTTCGTTATCACAGCAGCAGATGAGTCGTTATTATTATTATTATTGCTATTAATATTTGGACTATTGTTGTTGTTGATATTTTTGTTGTTATTGTTGAGAGCAATGAGTGTTATTTGCTGCTGTTTTTGAATCTGCTGCTCTTGGTGTTGCTGCTGCTGCTGCTGTTGTTGTTGTTGTTGCAGCTGGAGAGCCTGATTTAATTGTTGCTGCTGAAGGAAAGCAGCTAGGCTGGCCTTGGCGCTTCTCCGTTCAGCCTGTTCTTGCTGCAATACAGCAAAACAAAAAGACATTAAACAAAAATACACTCTCCTAATTAAATAATAGTACTCACGTTCCTAAATAAATTAAAAATAGAATACAACATCCGGCTGAACCACTCAGAACAATATAAGGCATGGATTGATGTCAAAATGTACTAAAGTGTCAGGAAAACGTTTTAAAATCATTAACCTTTTTTTATATTCTTGTCATTTGAAATTTGATATATATATCAGGTAATAAGTGAGCAGTTCATAGTTAAATAATCTTAGTTATTTTCGATTAACTTTCTAGAAGCAAATAAAACACAAAAGAACACATGAAAAAATGAAACAAATATTTTTTGCAAATTCTACACAGTTAAGCTTTGTAATTTTAAACAAATTTTGTTTACATATTTTGTGCTTTGTTGGAAGTACAAATTAATTAAAATATGTTTATTATTATAATAATTGCTCCCATTGGAACTAACTGCATTTAAGTAGTAAGACAGGTAGCCAAATAAGAAAAAAAAACAAGTATGTTTTGTTTTAATTAGCACTTATTAATTCTAAACAATTATCATCAACAATACTGCTAATTTACAAATTGTGAAAATACAGTCACACTGAATACTTATTTAGAACAATCATTACATCTACAACTGACCAAACAAATTAGATCAAGTAGGCAATGAACATTAATTAATAGTACTATTTAAAGACGATAACCATTGCCGTCTTGAAACCTTAAAGACAATAATTAGAATAAACTTTTGAACAACTACAATGGACATCATAAACAATATCATCAACAATACTGCTAATTTACAAATTGTGAAAATACAGTCACACTGAATACTTATTTAGAACAATTATTACATCTACAACTGACCAAACAAATTAGATCAAGTAGGCAATGAACATTAATTAATAGTACTATTTAAAGACGATAACCATTGCCGTCTTGAAACCTTAAAGACAATAATTAGAATAAACTTTTGAACAACTACAATGGACATCACAATTCCACATATAGAAAATCTAATTTGGTAATTTTAAAATGAACAGAGGAGCAACTGTGGAATCAACTAATTTAAAAGTTCTTAGTAGAGATAATTCTTGAGTAGAATGTAAACGAATAGAAAGTTAATTTAACTGTTGTATAACATTATTAAATCTCCGTTCAGTAAATTGCTGAAAACATTTTCCTATTTTAAACAAAAACAAATGTGACAAGTATACAAAGGTAATGATTGTCTACTTCAAGTGGTTATTTTAGCTTTATGCTTATTTCCTAAAAGCTGAAATTCATAAAATTTTATCAGACATACTACTGTTATCAAATCTCCATATTATCAAATGCATCCCCATATTAAATAAGTGAATAAAACTATTAAACTATCGTTCTATAGGAATTAACCATCTTCTAAACCAATTTCTCTATTCTTGAATATTACCAAAAGACTTTAAATCAAAGTATAATTCTACCTTCTAAGAATTGTTTAAATTTCTAAGAATTTCAGAATGATCTATCAAAGACTTATCTGTAGCTGTTGTAGCATTTTACTAGCAGTAAGTAAAAAAAATTGAAACATAATTTAAAGGAAAATTATAATTGGTAGATGATGTAAACTTAAAAGTTTCTTCTTCTTTTTTTCTTTAGCAAAATGGATTTTGATTTTTAACCCGGTTTCATGGATGAGTCGATGGGCAGCCGAAAAATCAGCTAACTTTGAGCCAACATTTTTTTATCCTTTTTGAAGCTACGATTTCATGTTAAGGCGGAGTTCACAACAGTTTTGTTAAGAACTTTTATTCAACTGAACAATAAGTGCTGGAAGCATATCTAACATTTAAACAGAAAGGATAACAAATAACATAAAAACAGTGGCTTTTGACTGAAATCCGAACAGCGCACCTAAAGGGAGGTTGTTGAATGAATAGCCAATGTGTACATAAAGGTGTGTGAGTAAAAGTGCGTCTTTCTCGGAGATTAGGTATATCTGTTATTCATGCACTAGCTCTAAGGGTGGCTTACTAACCTGGAATGTGTTGTGTTGGGTCTGCAACTGGTGCTGCAGCTGGCGCTGGAGCTGATCGATCTTGCGCTGCTGTTCCCGGATCAGTGATTCCTGACCACTGCCCGTCTGCGAGGGAGAACTTCCCGCGCTGTCTCCATCCTCTCCACTTCCATTCACCCCTACAAAGATCTCATCCTTCCATCATTCTTATATAAACTTTATTGTAATAGTAACTGAAATAATGTTGCTATTTTTTTATACTAGCTACCATATGCACTACTACCTAGGTTATGTGTCGTCCAGAGTAAACATTCCAAAGTACCGGGCCAAAAGTCCTTTTTATTCAAAGAGTTTACTTTCGAACTAGCTGTGCATGAAATCGTATGCAAACCCATACATAAAAGAACTGGTCAATTAATCTTAATTGCAAAATAATAATTACAAAGATTTTAAAACTATTTTAATGCTAATATTTGTTGTTAAATATAACTTATTTTCATTACCGATATAAATGATAAAAGTTTTACTGATGGGTTACATAAATATCAAAACTATGCAAAGAATAACTGCAGTTATTAGCAGGTGAAAGTAAAAGGGTAGCAAATATAAGTTTACTTAGCTTACAGTATATGTTACTTTCTTTTCTTTTAATGATAATTCAATCAAATTAAAAAAGATATATGTTTTGTGGGCTCATTTGGTGAAATTTGAATGGAGCCGAGGTCATATACTACATACATCCATAAACTTCAAGGAATTATAATATACATAATTTACAGTTACAATAAAGTTAAAGTTAAAATAAAAAGTTTAATCAAGAAGGATGACATTAAATTGAAAAATAATATGTCAAGTGCGTTCTTCATCTAGGATCGTGAAAATATTGTTCGATACAAAAAGGATCAACTAGTCCAAGGCATCGCATAAGGGCGATAAGAACAACCAAGCGTTAAGAACCTTGAACAAACGACTTTGGGGTCGAGGAGTCCTTAGATATTAAATTCAAAGTTTAATCAATGAAAACTATTAATCAATTATGTATTTTATGTATTTTTATAATTTTTTTTGTAGTGATATTCTATGCTAATTATCAGGTTAAAATTAATTATTGATACACAAAGTGACGTGATTCAAATCTTTTACAGAGTTGTTTCTGTTCTCTCAATACAGTTAGTATCAGTTAGTCGTTAGTATTAGTAGTCGTTGATAGGCCTAATATAAAAGTAGGAAATACGTTTCGTTGGTGTCAGTAACCAGGACCATACCGTTGATTGTAGAGGAGGCAGAGTCCTCCAACGAGGACTGTGTCGGACTGCTCTCGCTGAATGGCTTCAGTCTCTCTATCAGCTGTGGTTTGGCACCCGACACAGGCAAGTTTCTCCTCTTCAGTTCCGCTTTTAGGTCACTCACTGTTCAAACAACACAAATAATAATAACTTCTATATATAGAAATGAACTCTGTTCAATAATGTTTCTATCTAAACAGCTTACAATGCTACATGACACAAAACTCTCTTACCATATTCGAATCATTGCAAAAAAAACGGGTTATTTAAAAAAACTAAACTCTTTTGATAGATTTGTTTAGCAACGAACTTGATTGAGGAACAGTACAGTAGTATATGCATGCATGATTAATATTTGTTTAAGTTACATATTAATTTAGATAAATCTGTTCATATTCTCAAGTACACATATGACCTAATCAATCATGAGGACACATTAATTACATTTGGAAGGAGCATAAGGCAGTTACCCTTCATATCCTCCAAGTTCCTGAGGAGCAGGACGGAAGCCGGTGGACTCGTGGGAGGCGGCGAGGACGGGAGGGGTGGGGGCGGAGGCGGAGGGGCGGTCACCTCGTGGTGCGGCGCGGCAGGCAGCAGGATCTGTGGATACTTGTGTTGCCACTCCAGCTGCCACTGGAGGAAAAGTTGTTGTTGCTGAAGCAGCAACTCGTAGGGCGTTTCGACGGCAGCAGAACCTGAACAGCCGGCTCCATTCTGACCCAAGCCCGGAACAACACTTTTCACTGCATTCGGTGGGCCCTGCAGACCAAAAACAAAACACCTCCAGCCTTTCAACTTGTCTAATTTACATCAGTGAGACAAGGTAGCAATAGCTTCAGAGGGAACTGGAAAAGGGTATCGAACAATACAGCTCATTTAGTTTTATGCACTTCTATTTAAGTCATGAAAATAAACTTTGTTTTACCTACTTTATAATAAAGTTAATGGAGTACCGGATTTTAATTCTTTAAATCTTCAATAATATTTTTATGTAGGAAGGTAAGCAATGAGCTGACAGGAGGGAGCAAACCTTCCTGTAAATTGCTCTTCTAGGAAAGGCTTGAGCAGGTACCGACTATTACTAGATATAGATAAATATACTTGTTAATAAACCTTTTTAATATGAATATTATGCTATTCTCATAAATATTTTGGAGTGCTTTGGATAGACAACGATTGCTTTCAGAAAACCCGAGCTTCTAGTTAAAACTAGTTCTTTGTAAACACACATTTCACATCCAGGAGACTTCTGAAAGGTCATGAAGTCATCAATTTTAATTTTGAACATGACGGAAATGTATCATCATTTTTATCACAAATAACATTTTCTTATACATTTCTTATCCTCTTTTTATTGAACTCATTTTTGTCCGTTGGCCTGTTAGAATCAAATTTTAGGCTATACTGTACCTATTGTATATGGCACACGTCTCATATGCAAATTTATTTAAACCATGGAAATTAGGCAATCATGAAAATAAAAAATCAACATATGTTTCAAAATACAGTCAATAAATCTACCACTTTTTAACTAGATATAAATATCAAAAAAAATAAAGCAAAAAATTAAATTATGTTTCTTTCATCAGTCAATAATACTGACTGGGATAAAAAATATCTAACCATATTTAAGTTTAATTTTCATACAAACTCAAGCTTTAGTGCTTAATGCAAGTTTCTATTTACCATAACAGAAAATTTAAAGTTCAACAATTGGTACAAACATAGTGTTTTTGAAACAAATTACTAAAAACGAAAACATTATATGAATAATAATTTATGAGATTACCTTGTACTCGTGAAATTTGATAGTACGGGCTTTTGGTTGAGTCTTGACCTTAGATTTTTTCCTGTTCTTGTCAGGCTTGGGGGCAGCGGGGCTAGGGGCAGGCCTGGGCGAGGCGGAGGCAGTGGAGGACGGTGACGTGGAGGCGGAGTACAGAGAGGGACTGCTCTGGAGGGTGATGGGCGTCAGGAGCACTGTCACGATACCAGGCTGACTCTGCGGGCAGGCCGAACATGTCTTACAACTCATAGCGAACTTATGAGACAACTAGCGAACTTATGATATTACTTCAGACAACTAGTGAGAGCCAATACTCTCGTCACAGCTGATCCGAATAGGCAATGCTCGTCAAGCTAGTCAATTCAGGTAATGCTGAAGAAACCAGTCACAGCGATTGCATTCGGGCAATGCACTCGAAACTAGTGGCAATAAGGTGATTCGTAAAACATTCATGGAATTAGGAACAACTTCTATAATCATCGAACTCTCCTAAAAAACTTTATGAAATAACATAAATTAAAAGAGTGATATGGAAGGGCAAATACAGATGCCAACCGAAACACTCGATCATTATTAACATAAGGTTAAAGGTCAACATGTTTGAGTACTGTCAACATATGATCAATATGAGATTTATTAAAGATCAACACATTGACATTATAGGTCAACTTATTGATCACTGTCAACATATTAATATAGGACAACATATTGATCACTAAAACCAATATATTATAGACCAACAATATTGAACACCACATATTAATGCACATCAATGTATTGGTACTAAAGATCAACGTACTGATCGTTACTAATAAATTACTACCGATTAGCATATAGATATTGTCAACTTAATTCACATTATCCTCACCATGAGAAACTCTCGTTTAAGCTTTAAACGATATTGAAACTACAGAGGGAAGTCCAATAAGTTTTGGGTTCAGTACGGCTTGCGTTGCAATGAAATAATCCACTAGTATTTCCAAAGAAGCAACTTCCTTTCAATATTCAACAGAAGAAAATCATTGAACAATTAAAAGTAAAACTTACTATTAGTAGTCTTACTACCACAGCGGTTGTAAGGACAGCTTAAGTTATTATAAACCGTATTTATTACTATAAACTCGTAGATTTCCTTCTCCAAGCAAGCACTTTTGAAGTAATTCCATCTTCACGGACTGACAACTAGGTGATGACTAAACGTTTGTCTATTGAGGTTCCATCTATAGTATTTTCTACAACTTGTTCGATTTTAGATTAATCTACATCTTGTTTATCAGATTAAATATTTCATATCTGATAAATATTTTATATCTGCTGATAAATAAAGATATCAAATATTTAATTGACAATAATTAATCGAACAAGTTGCAGAATAAAATATTGATAAACTGGTAAGATAACCCCTCCAAACATTTAGTGGGAACCTAGATGTGAAAATGTAACTATTCCTAAAGCACTCGAGCGAAGAAGGGAATATACGACTTAAGATGGTTTATAATTATTTAAATCAATTAAAAGTAAGTTTTTAATTCAACTTTATTAAATTTGCCACTAATAGTGTTTGACATTATTACTACTATTTTTATGAATACTTCCTTGTTTGATAGACATTTTATTTTTACATATTTACTTAATACTGTAAAGTTTAATGTTTTAATGTTATACTTCACATTTTCAGTACTCTATTACCAATAGTATCATTACTTAATACGCACAAAGAAAAAAACAATTATCAAGTAACAATCATGTTCAACTAGTAAATAACAAACTCTGATAACATGATTGATAATCCATTCATTTGAATAGTTCTATTTTTTCATATTATGACCTAACCAAATACTAAAAATTTAAAAGTATTAAAAGATTGTACTTAACATTTCATTGACATCCTCACGACATTATACATTTCAAACATGAAGAAATAATGATATTAATAAATACACTGCAGTATAACTAAATATTAATGTTTCAATCATAGAATTATTAGATGCCATCTATTTTCAACTTCTTGCAGATATTAACCAGTATATTATATACTTTTGCCTAGAGCACTGTATTCGCATTAAGTTTGTAAAACTTTAAGCTTCATTAAACTTATCAAAGCCCCATCAAAAATTAACAAATAATTTTACTTTGGACAGTTTTCTGATCGGGGCCTTGCAGTTTCCTGACCTGATAGGAGTTTGGATAAACGCGCAACCCGATTTAAGTGCAATCTTTGGCAAGCCTATGTACGAGGCTGCATCAACTAAATATTAAGAAAAGCCATGCATGTCTACTTCGATGTAGTTTGCATGGAATTGAGTGCCAGTGTGGCACCGCTTCAAAAATGTCAGGACACCGTCATTAAGTCTTAATCGTAATTAGACCCGTTATCCACTTCTGAAACTGTTGTCTTCAAAGTTTCTTTCTGCACTCTAAACTCAAGAACCACAAGGGACGAGCCACATATTCGCAAATGTGAATGCGATGGGTGCATAATTCATTAATATTTTATATAGTGAATAGTCTAAATGGTAAAATAGTCGATATACAACCGGGCGTTGCAATGCACATGAAGTTTTTCCTCTGTTGATTCACTTTACTCCTTGTGGGTTATTTTGTAAAACTCAATTCACATTACTGCCACATAAGGAATTCTATTTCACTTTTGGGTATTCACTTGATGTACCTCCGTATTAGTAATGAACCACCCAACAAATTTGGAACAAAATAAAATATTTGAAACAAATTAAGACTGCTAGATGAAAATGTTTTATTATAGTGAAGAGTACCTGGAGGGTGGGAGGGAGTGGGGGCAGGGGAGGCGACGCGGGGGCGGGCGGACTGGCGGGGGTGGGCGACAGGCTGCTGGAGTCGTCGTCGAGGACGTAGTGGTCGGGAGGTGAGGGCTTGCTGCTCTGGCCCTCGCAGGTCGCCTTGAACTCGATGTGGCCCTCTGCAAGCATAACAGTTACTCCGTGTCCTCACCCATCCTCCCTAATCAGTTCTGTTACTTACCCTTCACCGCCCGCTCGATCGGCTCCTCTGTGTGCAGTATGTTCTTCTTGATTAGCTCCAATGGGCCAGGTCGGTGGGACAGCTGGTCGTTTAGTTGGTCTGCTAACTTGCACTTCTTTAAAAGCCTCTGCTTCTCTGCTAACGACCGGTCCACGTGACCCATATCTGCTGTAAATTAAAGTCCATTCAATATTCAAATTAATCCTACGCAAAATCACTCACAGAAATGATAATTCCATACTTTAATGTCACTCATTCTACAAACACTTCCTTAATAAAAATATTTCGTAATAATTCAGGAGTGTAGCTAAACACTTCAGGTTGCCCTAATTTTGTTAGAAAAATTTTGCACTGTTCCGTATAAATTGGTTTGTTGGTTGGTGCAGTGCGAATGTGGCGTGTTAGTTCTAGTTGGGCAGTTTTGTTTACAAATTTCCATTGCTATACATACTTATTTTAAACTTGGAATGTAATGTCATAGTTTTTCTCTTGGAAACGTTCTTACTTTTAGAAGTTCTCTCAATTTTCTTCTAGAACATACATATACCATTGTAGTATTGTCTTATTGTAATTTTTCGAATTCTGATCAAATGATTATTATTGTTTCATTCTTGTATTCTCTGTACACTGCAGGCCGATCAAGAAAGTTTTAAACAAAACCAGAAAGTTTCCATCGTAGGTTTTATTCCAATCTAAAAATCTGACCTAATCAACCCATTTTGATTTGACACACTATACAGATACACCACTCACACTCATACAATACTGTATTTACTTTTTAAAAACAATAAGATTGAAAATATTGTTATATATTAATTATAAAAGTATTACATTATTGTTAAACATTAAAGGATATAAAAACAAAAAAGAAATAACTATCATCAATTATGAGACCGATGAGATCCATAAACTACCATTTACAGTGATGAAAGTAAGAGAACAACCAGGCTGAGGACCAATGGTTGTGCATTATAACAAGGAGACCTTCAAAGAACACAGCTTTTGCTCGAGGCGAACTCAGAGCATGTTAAAAGTCATTCAGTTATTATTAAATAATCGGACTTGTCCTCCTGTATTATTACACTAAGCACTAGTAAAGACGGCCAACCAGGTTGGCTCTCTCAAATCTCTCAAATTTTCTGTCCAATTCCCGGTATCACTGGAAGGACTTAGAAGATAGAAGTCCATTAATCCATTTACAATCAAAAGCAGAAATTCGAACGATCCTCACGGTCAGGGATGCTAGGCTAAGACCTAATGTAGTCAGTCGTTTGCTATCTCCAAGGATGTACTGAAAGACAAACTCCTTCTGGACAGTATGCTTGTCCTACTGTGAAATGCAAACCGGCCAATGTTACTTTACAGGATGTTATTCATGACGAACTCATCGCGATGTCAAAAATTGCCATAAGTCCTAATGTAAAGTAAGACGTATGCTGCCTTTAATGCGTGCTGTAACCCGTGGTCAATAATGTTTACCTAAGAACTAATGTAATGGCGGGCGTGGTTACCTTCGAGGATGTGCTGTCTGACGAGTTCTTCGCGGTCAGGCCGCTGCTGTATCTTGGCCTTCAGTAGGTCTCCCATCTTGGCTCTCTCCAGCTTCTGTCTTTGCTCGTGGTAAGCTGGGGGGCTCTTCAACGCTGCAGAAACATAGTCTTCACTCAAAATCAACAGCCATAACAAATGTATAACACATTTACCAAGTAAACTACAATATAAATTCATTAAAAAATACAAGCATTCTGTCAACACAATAAAAGAAAAGGAATAAGAGAAATACACTCAACTTTTACTCAAAAAGAACACTTAGCTTTACAATAGACGTATTAACTTTAGAAAAATTGCAAATAAAAATATTTGTTAAATCAGATTAATAAATTTGAAAACTTATTATGACTTATTTTAAGGATACAAAATATATATATATATATATATATATATAGTATTAAATGCATAAAAAGTCTCTAAAAAATCACCAGAACAAGTTTTCAAAAGAAACCTAAATAAATGGCTTGCTCTATGAGAACTTCTAATATATACATGTAAATGTAGTATTATTTCGAAAAGAGGATAAAGATGTATGTGCTAAAATACGAGCATTTATATTCTAAAAAAAATATTTAAATTTGAATTGATATAAATCAGTACTTTTTATGAAATATTGCACATTTTTTGGGTGGGAAATAGTAGAATTTATTGATAGACAAACTAGTTTACTGCTTATAAATTAAATCAGTATACCATTCATAGCATCTGTAAGATAATGGATTTAAAAAACTAATATAATAGTTATTTGAATGTATTCTACGACCATTTAATTAAAAAAAATAAATAGAGTATAATCCATTCAAGTTTTTACAAGGTTTAAATGGTAGAATATTAGTTACTCAACAATTAGCAATATACTCGTACTTGAGCAATGTGGCATCTTTTGGCTAGTACTGGATCATTTCAATCAATTCAAGAATAACACTTACTCTATACATTCCTTGTCCACTTGATCTGTTTCGGTTCCAGTCCATCTTCTGGAGTAAACTGAGTTTCCTTAGTGTTATCCAAATTCGTATCGACTTTTTCTATTATATAACCGTAGATGGACTTGCTACGTAAAGACCAATACTGACAATAACAAAGGCTTTAGACATAAAACCGTCCATAACACTATGATAAACAAACTAACTACGCGACAAGTGACTTACTTAAACCACTAACGGACGATAGGAAGAACACAAAGGGACAGACAAGAGAAGGGTGGAAGGTGAGAGACAATAGGAAATTAAAAATAAGAAATATCTTTGCAAATGGCGAGAATATAAAAAGCTCTAATATTATACCATGTAATTGCTAATTAGATGGTTATGAAATAAAAAGAGTCAAGGGCTTAGGTAAAACTCCCAGTTTACTCCAAGAAGATGGACCAGATGGGAACCATTTCCATTGAGTAGGAAAGTATACTAGGTAAAATGGTTTATTTACTTGAATCTAGCAACATCTATGGGATTAACAATAATAATGTTAAATTTAAATGAAGCTTTAATCTATTCTAAACTGTACACAGACAATAAATAGGATTACCTAATTAAACTAGTATTTTCAAAGGTCCAGTTATATATAACATATTTAAATGTTATATATATTGCAAAAATTTATTGAAAAATACTTGCAATAAATATATTTAAGACATCCACTTGATTAACCGTTTCGTAACTGAAATATGTTTTAACTGTTGGTGCAATTTGACTTACCCTAATCATTGGTAACTGAAATCATAAACGCAGTACTGTATAGACCCTAATTAAAAACCAGTTGTTACCTTGCTTAGTAGAATAGTGTGCAGTATCACATGCTAATTACTGTCTTAAGCAAACTAATTGAAACAAGATTTCTATATAACAATTATTTTTATTTTTTTTTATATTTGGATATAAAATAAAAACAATTTCTGAGACTGGCATCCGGACGAAATGATGCTTTCTTGACATCATTCACTGTCGACCACAAGTTGATATAAAGAAACCATTAGTCGGTGGGTATATTGCACAGGTGTGTCACGTATGACCCCCTCCCTGCTGAGGGGGCTACACATTACAAAACATTTGGATCACGTATGGCTATCTCTGACTGAAATACAACTGATCCTTACGGCCACAACATATTGCCCAGACCGTATATTTGATTACCTGGGGTAAAGCGACACAAGTGACCCACTGGGTAAATAGATATTAACTTCTGTGATAAAGAGGCATACAGAGTCAAGCAGCTCTGCCATATCTGGGTCTAAAGGCCACATGTAGTCAAATAAATACTACGCCAGTAATTTATTTTATTCTCTCAGATTAAAGTCTACGTATGCATACTGGATTGACATTGCAGAGATAAAGGTTCATGTATCATTCTTTCGTGGGAAAACGGGCCATGTATTTAGCACTATGCACTAATTAAAAGAAACAAAATTATAGTAAAAGCATGTACTCACGTGGCATGATTCCCTGAGCAACCAGTTGATTTATAGGTCGTCTGAGCATCAACTTCACTTTGAGAGCTGGAAAACAACCAAACTATCTCAACAGCAAGTCTAAGTTCATAACATACAATTCATTCATCTGTAAAACTCTCTACCAACATAGTTTTCTAACATATCATACTCAACCAATATGTTTAAAAGTGTCAATGCTTAATAAGTAGATTACATCAAAAAGTACTAAGAGTTTTACCAATTTGTACAACTTCTTCATAAAAAATATGTGATCAGAGAAAGTTACAGTCTCTGGCACCAGGAGTAAGCACGCTTAGCACGATATCACCCTAATCTGTAATAATATTATTTGGAGCTTATATTTAGGAAACATACAACTATGAAGGTGTCCTCAACACTTCAGTAAAGGAAATAATTTTTGTTGACATATTTTAAATATTTTGTTATAAAAAAAAATCAGGTTACAACATTTGGAGAGAGAGAGAACTCAAAAAAAAGTGCTTTAGTTTTTATTTAAATGACGTTATCAATCTTTTGTGGATTATGTTGTGATAATTATTTCACTATCATTATGAAATAATGATATATGAATAATACTTTTCATTATAAGAATAGTACAAAGTTAATTAGAGACACGTTGAAATAGCACAATATGTATTTCTATTATTTATATACGAGTTCAAAATCGAAGAAGAGTAACACACAGAGTAAAGAAACACACTTACAAACTCAAATTTTCGGGCAATCCGTCTTCAAGAGAAAAGAGATAGGGAGACCAGGCCAACAACGTTGTAGACGCAACGGTCGGTAACTGTTATGTAGAGTCAACTGCCGTTGCGTTTACAGCGTGACTCCCTCTTTCTTTTCTCCTGAAGACGGATTGCCCGAAAATTTGGGTTTGTAAGTGTGTTTCATTACTCTGTGTGTTACTCTTCTTCGATTTTGAACTTCTATCGTATCCAGTTTGGATCGTCTTTCTGATTTTATAGTGTATTAATTTATATATTTATAGATCAGACATATAACCTGTATGTATCCAAATACCGCAGAAATGACCATACGGCCCGAGGTCACTAGAGCCTCTATATAATGAGGCCCTCAGTTGACGAAAGGTTGCCCATGCCTGCTTTAATTGATTGCATAGAAAAGCCTGAAATCATAGTGATAATCGCAGTTTGTACCACCGCAATTAGACTATTCCTACTGTGTCCTCAGTGGCAAACAACCATGATACAGGACACAGCTAACTCTTCATCATGCTCTTCTCAGAATAACTCATATTTACCATTTATAAACAAATGTTACAAGGACTTAACCATATTGAAAAATGGTAGAGGACATTATATTTGACACAGTTCAAGCTGCAGAACCCAGTTTTTCTAGCATCCGTGATGAACTGGTGAACTGGATCGACAGCTTTTCATGAGAGGATGGCAGGGTTAGTATTTTAAGTTTTTTATGGCCTTTTTTCAAACATTTTTCAATTTAAATATACTTTCAATAGGACAACTCTGACTATATGGTAGGTGAGTACTAAACAGAGCCTTGTCATCAATAAGCTAAACATCTTTGTTGTACTTCTGACAGTTTATTAATTTAACAGTGGATGCAATATCTCATTGATTTTGAGATGTGAAACAATGTTTGACGAAATTTCCATTTCAAACCAATCTATTTTTATAGTAATGGAAAAAGGCACTTTTGAAGTCTAGATGTTTTTTTTTCTTCAGAACACTTTTCACCAGCACGGTTAATATGAGGATCTATTTTGAGGTAGAAAACAAGAAACTATTGCAAAGAGAAGGCATTCAGAGATTTAAGTTATTCGAGTGAAGAAGTACAAGACTGAATGTCACGATATTTACAAGCTGCTGAGTTGACTTGTTCACGTCACTAGTCAGACCTAAATCAAGAGCTCCATCCTACCGTAACCCAATTAATCAAGTAGTAAATAACCTACGGCAAGCCTAGTCTCGCCAGATCAACAAGACCAACACAGCGCCCACTACTCCCTAATGATTTAATCCAGAAGGAAACACACCAAGGCCATTCTTAAACAAGACCATTTCTCCACTAGGCTAGCTACCAAGCATAAATATTTATAAATCTTTCCTTCAGCTCTTGGAGTGTTTACTTCATTAGTCATCTGCAACCTGCCCGATCTCCAACGAAATATAGAATCTAGTGACGTAATGCAACAGACAAAACAAAGCCAAAACCGACTAGTGTTTAGTCAAACCATACTTTTAATCTGAACCAATACGAACAAGATGTGGAATGACTGTAAAATTCATGAAAATAGTTCTATGTATCTATATCAAGTGTTCAAAAAATAACTAAGAGAGAATCACAAGTGACGGGTGTTTTCAGTTACGTTGAGGACTTGTTTGGAGGTTCAGGGTGTGACTTTGCCTCAGGACTCCCCAGTTCGCACGTCTTGGTGATTTCCCGGTTTACTCTGATCAGGGCGACACCATACGATAAATATCACGGAGACTTACTATACATATAGCTTGATAGAAATAGTTTATATATAATTTTGTAATATACCATATAGATATTAACTTATTAAAGTAAATATATACTTGCAGAATAGTATTGATTCCATTTTAAAAATCCATACTGCGCTTTTAATGATACTACTACAGAGTGCATTATAGTAAAGTACTATAGTATAGTACTACATAGTGCATACATTATGGTAAAGACTTTAATTATACACCTCAATAGATATAAATTACATATCATCATAATAACGATCCCACTAGGTATATAACAATAACCTATATAAATTTATACGTTACATAAATATATAACGATACTAAATCGTATATTAAAAAGAATAAAAATTACAAGTATAATTATAAATAGTATAATACACCATAACTGTATCATCATTTAGAATCTGACGCACTGTTAGATGCACACTGCATTAATCTCTTTAATAGACCAGGAATAACTAACGAACTCATTTCCTGGTGCTAACTGTTATCAGAAGATGATATCGAAGGCCTTTCCGAAGAGGAACTAGAGAAGGTCTGCGACGCACTCGTTCAATGTTCCTAACAACACACTTTCAGGACACTTGTCTGTCAGGTTCGATTCATTAAATCATATAAAATGTTTCGAAGTCGGTTTGTTCCGTGTTCCCACTTCTCACTTACTTGTTAAGCAGCCGCCTAAATCTTCGACTGCAGTTGATTAGAATCACACTCTGCTTGGCTTCTTTTCTGTGTCATCATGCTTCGTTTACTTACTGAAGCAATAGATACAAGGAACTTTGTTGGTTAAGACCGTATGTCGCTTGTCTCGCCACGGCATACTCCCCTCTATTCCCTCAACACTCGACTGCACATGTTCTTCTTGACTACCTCACTACATTAGATCGGTTTTTCTATAGGATGGTCCGGGTGAAATTCCAGCAACACCAATTAGCAGCAAAAGTAATTTCTGAACACTGCAAAGTTTTGTAATTAGTTCTCTATTTATCAAAGGCAGATAATCGCAGAGCTTCATCACTATTGGGAAAGCTTCCCCTAGAGTACCTAGGCACTTACCTCCATACATGCCAAATGGCTGCATATTTTCATTTTCATATTCATTCCTGATATTCATTGCAGAAAAGCTGTAGTTAATGGAGCTTTCTCCACTGTTGCATTAAAATATCCAAGTGCATATTACATTCTAAAATGTATCATAATAATAGAGTTCTGAATGTGTTGGATAATTTAATATGTTTGAAGTCTTAAAACTTTGTATGATGATTAACGTATTAACATTATTTAATATGTTTATGGGTTTGTCTCACTTTTTGTTCAATTTGTTCACTTTTGGTGAAAAAGAGTTCCCTTTTTCACTAGTTAACTTTTTGTTCAATCTATGTAAGATCAGTATACCACTAACGAATAGATCAGTCTGAGATCTCATCGACAGACATGAGAAGTTCACCATGAGAAGGAAAGTACGAGAAAGTAACGTGGTGTTTCCCTTTTTAAGGGCTCCACAGAACCAACTATAAGAAATTTAATGCAGCCATGGTACATTTAAAATCCTTAGATACATTACTTCAAATACAAGTGTAGGAAACCAAATACATTTATTCATTCAATTTATACAGACAAATAATATTCATTGAATAATGCCTGGCATAAAATCAATATTGAGTCAAAGTTTCTTTAAAACTCCTGTTAGATTTCTTGTTTTACTTTTAAGTTACCAACCATTAACTTACAATAGTAAACTTACGATAAAACGAATGTTAAAAGTTGACTTGTCACGTCACTTGTCAGACCTAAATCAAGAGCTCCATCCTACCGTAACCCAATTAATCAAGTAGTAAATAACCTACGGCAAGCCAGCGGTCATCCAGTTTTCCCTAGACACGCTTGTCGTTGTAGTTCATTAAGGCTAATTTTAGTGCTTGTGTCATTTTACATCCAATACTTATTGGTTTTATGACAGCAGTAATAATAATATTGTGGTGGGTATCATGAGTAGGGCAGGTGGTATTGCTGCAGATATCTCCAGTGCGATTGCTTTGTAGTTCCCTAAGCTTAATTTCTGTATCTCTTCCATGTTGTATAACCAAGGCCCTGTAATTATTCATCAGAAGTATCACAATGGTAGTAACTACATCCACAGAAAGCATCATTCTGGGTACATTTAAACATCTAACACCATCCCTAGAGCTGCACTACAAATTATTGATAAGGTATTTACTAAGAATGAAGAGAATTGATATTGAAGAAAATATAAAAAATTGAATCCAGTAATCTCAAAAAGTACTTTTTGAGACCTACAATACCTTTGAAACCTACAATATAATAGAATTCAATTAAAATTGCTATAAATACTTCACCTGCACAAGTGAAGAAATTCCCTAGAGACGTAAAAGGTACAATTTCTTTCGTAGAATACATACAGCAAGTTTCCATTTCGATAGGAACTATAGGTTATAACGTGATAATTTTAAAATGTTATTGCATAGTAAATTGAACAAAAAGTGAGACAAAAACCATAAACATGTTAATACGTTAATCACCATAAAAAGTTTTAAGGCTTCAAAGACATTAAATTATCCAACACATATAAAACTCTAAAATAACAAACAATAAAACACATGTCAAACTATAAAATAATTTATCCGAGGAGACAGACAACACACTGAACTTGAACAGTTGACGATATATTTCCTATTACTATAGGATTACAATGCGTGCAAGGAAAATGACAAAACAGCTTTCTAAGTCAGGGTCATCAGCAAGATAACGTATTTACCCGTATAAGTAATTATAACATTCATTTGCCAATATTTTATTAGATAATAAATAATAATGCCAGATTCTGATATGATTTGCTAAAATCATATAAATATCTTATAAATCCTTGATGAATAGATCTCTATAATAATAATTATTCATAATTAGGGAAAGACTTTCATGGAGAAACACAGAGTTATTCCATAGGGCCTTAACAAGTTTTCTACTTTCTTAGGCAAAATGTTTGTAGCCGATTGCGTTGACTTTTGATAGGTGTGATGTCCTTTAGGAAAATGTTTATTTCTCAAAACTTCTATTGCCACTATGGACAGTAGTAATAGTTATTTTGAATTTATTAATACTCTGCGGATATTTGAAGCTCCTTAAATATTCGTTTTAAGACAAAGATTATACAAATTCGATGCTTACAGAATCACTGCGTAAATGGTTTAAAATGAAAACAGTATCGGTAATAAGAACGAAAAAGTTTCTTTCTCATATTCCAATATTACCCAAAAAACAATGAGTTTCTTAAATATACTTAAATCAAGTATAACGGTTTCTTAAATCAAGACCTAATGATATATATCACATTAAGATTTGTAAAAGAGTGCAACATATAGACTGATAATATCACTTTCATTATTAAGCCATCCGCTCGAAAATATCATAAAATATACGTTTCATTTGCTTTCGCAGTATTAACAGTTTTATTCATCTTACATTATCATATTAATTAATTAAAAGACACGAGCATTTTTTTACTTATAAATACCAACTTTGTTTGACTGGATTGTGTGAAAAAAATGGAAATAAATGTAAATAAATCCAACAAGTACAACAGACTATCCAGTATTCTAAGTTGATTGCCCTTTACGGGTAATCAGAATTTCTTCAATTATTTTTTGTAGTTTTCTAATTTTATGTTGATGTTTTTGGAAAATTTTAATCTTCTATAGCTAACCGTATAGCATAAAACTAACATTTTCAAATCATAAAATACACCATAACGTCAATTCCCGTCCATACACTTTTACGAAAAAGCATTCATCTCATCGTCTTCGGCCTGCTATTTTTGGTTGTAATTCTACAATGATCCATCAATCCGTGTGACCTGTATCGTGTCTGCAAACTTTCAGAATGAATCGTGAGTTAATATTTTTTATTTTCTACTACAAAACTAACAGTTCTGTTTATTAGAAAGTTTTGATTTTTTTATCTTTAGGGATTAAAGCTGTAGCTGTTGTTTTCATATTAATCCTAATGAGTTAGTAGTTTAGGAGAAACTTTTCATCATTCAATATTGTCCAAAAACAATGGGGCACACCTACACCATAGGCCTCTTTTTTTTTTGTATAAAATATGAATTTGATCTATTAAGCGGTGAGCCCTGTGGCATGGCCACAAGTTTTTTAATACTCTTCACCAAAACGTCAAAAATAAACTTTATCGACCTCAAAACATAAATCTGTCAAAATCTCAGCATCAAATTTTTTTTCATCATTATGCTTTATTATTGTAAAAAAATAAAAAATGATTTTAACTTTTAACTATCATATCAAAAAGGTTGTTTCTGAAACAATTTAAAACTAGATAATGAGGTTAATATATGCAATTTGGTAAGTTTTTTTTCAATTTATTACAACAACTTCTACGGTTAATACACTAATAGTACAATAAAGGTTTACTGTAAAAACAACAATAATGAAAATTGTTACTATTTTATAAATTACCAGCTGCAGCATAACTTAAATAAACTTTGAAACTTTAATTAGCTCTGTCATCCAGAAGTCAAACCAAGGGTCAATAACATTTTTTGCATTTCTTCTTGATTGTGAATGAACTTCCTTTTTCTGAAGTCTTTGTTGTACTCGTATTTCAGATACTTCATCATAACCAGAATGAGCACATGTTTAATTTTATATATAGCAATAGTGACTTTTAAAAACAGAATATTCTTGCTTACAGATGGCAATTGCATCACTTTACAGGGAATACCTTTCAGGTGATTACTCATTTTCGTGTTAAAAATTTTCAATTCTTAGAAATCAGGAGATTTATAATATGCAATTATAATAAATAATAATAAATATATCATAGTATAATGATAAATAAGAATAATAAATAGGAATACTATATAAATATTCATACCTAATTTAGGTAGTGTTACCACGCAAACAATGTTTGTTATAATGAATTTAGACAAAGTTATTGACTTTATAAATACAAGGTATACCTGCATTGCATGAGGTAGACCGACTCTATGAGTGATTTAAAGATGGCTCACAAATGATCTTGGACTTGCTTCATTGCCTTCAAAACCTTGATTGATAGTAATTAAATCAAGGACGAAGCAGAAAATCTATTGTGGTTGAGAAATACAGATTTGAGATGCTATAAAGGCATTGTGGGAGGAGAATAGAAGAGTGTTAATTACTCTGAAGGAGGGAATAGTGGCAAAGAAAGGGAGCTGCTTTCGCTATTGTGGCCTGAGGCGAGGTGAGAGCGGGAAGAGCAGAGTTCCCACGAGGCCAACTCCCTGCCTCCATGAAACTGTTCTAAGCTTCTGCCTCTGATGGCTACTCTACTAACATATAGCGGCAGGGAGCCCACAATTAGTCCGCGACTTCAAGATACATGGCGAAGTGTATATCTAAGATCAACACAACTTCAGTTTAGCTCTGTTGTCTTGTTTACTGTATTCCTGCATTTTGAATTTTGGTTGGAAATTTTTGGTTGAAAATATCAAGATATTTTCCGAAGTGTGGCTATGTAACATTTTCTTAACGGTAAAGGTACTTAACATACATCTCTGCAATTTACATTTCCAATTACTTATATCATATATATATATATTTTAACTTGTTTAACTTTCCACAGTTTCCAAGGCAACATAGTTAAAGAAATAAATGACATATAAGAATCATTTCAACGTACTACGGCGAGTAGTTTAGTACAAGCAACTATTGTACTATTGTATGTACAATTCTATTGTACAAGTCGTGGTGATCATGTCTCCCATATAAGCTAAAAAGTTATCAACATCTGATTCAAACATATAATGTTGTATACATGTAATAAAGTTGCTTAGTTTTCTTTATAAATATTATCGGGTGGTATATGAGTGATAAATTCTGTAAATAATAATATATTTTATAAAATATTATATAGAATTTTAGATGAGTAAGAAATAATTTATTTTGTCCTCTGTAAACAGGAAGTCAAATACAGTGTGACAAATGTTAATATCAATAATTTTAAGGTTTTGGGATTCTTAACGAAACTGGCAACCCCTGATATGGTACCAAGCTGTTCATGGTTCGACTGCACCATGCTATCTTTGTTGGGTGGAAATAGAACGTTTCTAATTTTAAGGTAATTAACTCCAGGTGCAAGTATTTTCTCGCTTTGCCGAGATCCATCATAGACAATAATTTTCGAGTTTTCTAAGAAAATACCTCGGTAGTTTCATAGAGAAGGCAGCTCACCAGCAACGCTAACGAAGGCTTGCTTGTTCGAATCACTTAGTTCTTAATTTGTATTGTACACATTTTATATGTCTGACTAAGATGGCATCAACAACAATAGTTGTGGATGAACTATTTATTATTTAACTAAACTACTGAATGACAATCGTTTTGTATTTCTTTTGAAGCAATATCTAAAGGTTCGTGAGATATCCCTATTTGCAAGTGTGAGGGTGGATTACATCCGACAGGCAGAGTGCGGACGACTTGGCACTGGACAGCTGACCACACATGCCGGGTTGACATTAGGTCGTGGTAAGGTATGGAGTAAAGACAGGGTGATTGCATTGAACAGGCAGCGAGCAGAGAGAACAACAAAGGCGAGATTGTCTGCAGGCGCGGTTGACAACCCCGCAGGCTGTTTACCTCGCCGCCATTGCAGCTGGTATAAATAAACAAAGCAAGTAGACTGATGGTGAACAGCTGACATCTATATTTTATGGCACCTGAAATCTGACTAACCCATCAGACCTTGTACTAACACTAGAGTCGCCGACTAGACTAGTTAGTGATGGTCACGTGCTTGAAATGACGAAGCAACTAAAACGACTTCTCCCTTCTTTCACAGATCCTAAATCAAGGCAGCATGCTCTTTACATTTTATCTAGTGACATTTCCTAAAAAGGGTTTTAAAAAACCCCGTCATTGGTGTTTATAACAGTAAAATTAAAATTGCAATCATTTTAACAACTTTTCCTTATTCAATACCAACTGAAACAACAAACTCAGCGACTTGAAATAGTATTTCTCTTAAAGCTGCAACAGAACTCTTAAACCAAACATACAGATGCAACGACTAAGCTCGAGAGCTCATTAAAGTAGACTTCAGTGCCAACAATTTGCTACGCTCCTTCACTGCTTCGAAGTAACTGTTTCAAAAAGAAACTTAATGACAAACATACTTTTGTTAATAAAACGTTTGTTAATGTTTGTATTATACCAAAATGCCTTCTAGCAGTTCGAGGTTTGATAAATTGTATTCATTCGAAGAACCATATAATTAATTTAACCACAGAAGCGATTTACACAGTAAAACTCATTAAAGAGCCTTAATTCATATAACATTCAAAAATCATACTAGTCATTTATTAATCTACCACAATATAATCATGAAAGGTAATATAATATTACCATACATTAATTGCATACAATAAAGTTTTTATTTCTGTAGTTTAAACATATGTAATTCTTGGTAATATGAAAACGCTGAAAAAGCCGATCAAGCGAATAGTAATAAGGATATGAGGTATATTTCTCCATCAAAAAGAAATTATTTATTACAGAATGTAACCATAATGAGATTGAAGTACAACTAAAGAGATGATCTAAAGCACGGAGAGTTTAACAGTACCAGGAAAAAATATAGTTTCACACCACAATGTTAGAGAACTTGGTTTTAGTAACGTTTATCAGGGTTCTGATCTTGATAGTAGGTCTAGATTTCGTATATGTCATATGGAAAAGTTAGTATGCCATGCTCGGAGAGTAGAAACATGATCGTGTACGGTGTTAGTTACTCGTTCAAGAACGCTGTATCGTAACACCGAGTATCAGTGTTAGACTGATCGACACATTCGCTGGATCGAACGAGTCCAGCGCTTCGTCGATCTTAAACGTCGTGATACGGATTGCAGGGCTCAGATAATATGAGAACTAGTTGTTCTAACTAATCCATACCTACTGGAAGATATAGCACTGCTAAAGCTCATCACATGTCGCTCCCCCGGGGGAACCATGGTAAAAGTGCTTCTCACACAGTAGCGAGTAATTCTGAATGAACCCATGACTCAACCAAGTCAGCCAACTTTTTAACATATGGACAGCTCTCGACTGCATAACGGGCTCCACGAATGCGTCCAGACGAGCCTGACCAAATGGACATTCGGCTTATACACCAAATCCATAAGGACTCCACTGATTCCATCAGTGAAAATACTTTAATCAACCCATTTTATTGTGAATCTGAGAACTACCCAAAATAAATGGTTCCCCTGAGTTCTTGGCAGCTAAATAAGGCAAACTCAGGGCTGCCGATGTACGAGTATAAACAATCCAGTATGAACAAACAGATATTCTGCGGGGAGTACGGGACATATCTGGTGGTCCCTTACTTCTAGTGCGTGGTGTTCTTCTCATTTCTTGAAATATGTTATGCTTGATACCTGATATAATATATTACTTCTGTAATATTATGAGCTGGTTTGAGTTTTTAGTAATCGGCACAATTTTAAGTACTAGAGTACATTTTGAGAACCCTTGTTCTCAAAGTTTATTACTACACTAACACTACTTGTTGATAATGAACTTCAAGACATAACTCAAAAGAAAACACTTACTATACATACTATAGCCAAATAAAATCTTACAAAATATTTGAGATTTATATATAAGTTTAAAAAAGAAATGCATTATTTTTAACAGTTTAGCTTATTAAATCTTAGTTATTATAATGAATTTTAATTATTTGTTGCATTAAATGAAGTCAGCTGAGCGCAGATTTGGCACTACTGTCGCCTGAAGAAAGCAACATTTGTCTAACATATTCGCCTTCCTAATGAAACAACCAGCCGAGGCAGCCTACAGCTTTCGACACATTAACTCGACCATAGCACATTTAATAAAGAATACTATTTACATTAACTTAATTAGCCCAGTTCGCACTCAAGCGATTATTATTCGTATATGATTTGGAAATGTTTATCAGGAAAAGAATTAATGCATGATGAAAGGAAAAGTAGAGTTAATATCATCTCGACATCTGTCAAGGACATCACTGTGATTATCTGCAGCTAAACACTGGCTTCAATAACCACTAGTGTCAAGCGAAATACATAGTTTAACGCCTCCAGCCACTCCTTAGATGGACTTGTTTTGGATTTCTGTTGCTGACAAAAAATATAAACGCACAAATGATTACCCTTCTTAACTCTTGTAGACTTATTTACTAACCACGTTCCTAAAATTGTTGCCGTCGTCATCGGAGCCTCTAAGATAAGGGAGGGGGTTAGCTGGAGGGGTGCCAACTCGAGATATTCAGTACCAACGGAACTGGAAGCACGCTAACCTGTAAATCCCCTTAAATTCTGTCGTTATATCAAAACTTCTGCATGTTTCATAATTATTACTATTTTCTCTATTAGTAGTTTAATTTAATAGTAGAAATATCAAACCATTAGACATTAGACCATCAATTTGAAAAACAATTTCCTAGTGCGCTCACCCAATACCATTGCATATGGTACCTAAATCTCAAGTCTATACCACTGAATAGGTAAATACCAAGGTCTACCTTTAACAACATGAAACCATATCATATGAAGCACTTTACAGTGAGCCACTTAACACAAACGAGAAGAGGAGCGTCGGTATTGCCTAGGACTCTGCTGTGATACTAGAGGCTAATATTCCACTCTAAGATCTACTCGTATAGATGTCAGACTCTACTGAAGTCAAACAGCTGAAGGACTACCACTGCATTCTGTAGAATTCAGTCGTCCCTCCAAATAGGGGGTATGCCTATTTCCCGAATATGCTTCCATCCAGAGCGAGTACCAGCAATAAAGTCCACCAGCCAAGTAGATCTACTGGTATAATGGTGAATAAGCAACTTTACGTTCTATATTTAATAACATCATAATAAGTACTCTATATTGTCAATTCAAAAGATTGACCTAGAAACGACCTAGGCCACTTGATAGTTTCATTTATTTAGAGACTACTATCATCTAACTTATACTCAGGCAAATTCACAACTACTGGATGAAATATAAACAAAACTGACGCTTTGGGGACGAATGAAAGATGTCACATCACTCCTTTGGGGTTCTGAATATGAGACCTCTAGATGAAATGATAGACCAGCCTGAGAAATGAAACTGTGTAACCAGGAAGTAAGAGAGACGATTCTGATAAAGAACTCCTCTTTGCCAATCCCGACCTTGTAAGCTTTCACCACCTTTAGAGTTCTTTTTTAATCAAAAAAAGTGTTTGCTTCTTTATCACACCTACATTGCTTTTGGAAAGCCACAGTATCAGGGGGATTCCAAATCAGAAAGTATTTATTTTTTTCAAGTTAGTACAGTAGTGATCATTAATCTGTGCCCAACATCTGGTTACGTCCTCTACGAAAGACGAAAGCCACCATATTTTCTATCTGAAACACCAAAAAACTTCCAGTGGCCGACACTCAACTTTACTCATAATACAATATCAAATTTAACTCATTGATCCATTTGAATTCGGCTACTAATGATTAACATATAATTATTCATTTAGAAACACTAGGCCAGTATGTTTCTGTTTAACACGTAACAAAAGCAACGATTTAAATCCTATGCTTTACAATACTCATTAAAATGTATATTATTAATCATGTAAATTAAATACAGTGGAAGATTGCGATATCTAATGAGTTTATGAATACTAGTACTGGTTTATAAGTAGTCGAATATATTTATAAGTATCTCTTAGTTATTATTTGAGAGAGAATATGAAAACTAAATAAACTAACTGTAAACATAGTAAATAATTTTACATTTGATTTAAATTCTTATATTGCTGTAGGTGAACCTAGTGATGAATTTATGGTTTTGATGGTTTCAGGTGCTCTGAATTCCTGTTTGTTCGAAATGATATTTGGGTGGATGTGAGAGGTAGGGATGTATATTATAAGTTCCACAGTTTGAAAATTTTTTATAAAACTTATCAGATATGTATCTATGTAAAATGTCCTATGTAAAACTATGTTATTGTTTTTGAACAATATTGCATCACGGGAAAGGTATTTGATCTTGTTCGTCCCTGATAATTCATCTAATAACATCTGATAACTTCAGTCTCACATTTACATTTTTTTCAATACAATATTCAAGTCTTGTTACAAATCAAAGTAATTTAACTGTTTATAACCAGTGGTGGGATTCAAATTTTTAAGAACAGGTTCTAAGAAAACAGTTCGTGCGAACCAGTGCTTAAAATATTATGAGTTCGGCGAGTTAAATAGCTCAAGGAAGTTTTCCTGATCATTGCTTGTTGCTTTAACATGATCACCAGCGATCAATCTTTTTTTCGTATTTTCTGTTATTGCTTTCAGTAGCTTTGGACGAGGTAGGCTAACAAATCTGTGGTTTTCAGTAAACTGGATCTCTTTGAATGCGTCCGAAGCAACAATTTCTTTTACAAATGTCCCTATATTGTCCTTAAGCAATTCATATGCATTAATAGATATCTTTATGAGGTTTTCTCCTCTGAACAAAGTTGTGCCCTTGCTTGGAGGGCATTACTGAGCAATGACATTTCATTCAAAATATCAATAATTAAAGCTAGGTCCTTCAGAAAATTTTTGTTGCAAAGACGGGCAGCCATCCCTGAATTATTTATCTAAACAAACACTTACTTTAATCTGGCGAATTTAGGAAATTAGATCTAAAAACATTCAATATTTGATTCAGAACTAGAAGTTTTTTATAAATTTATTTATTTATTTTATTTATAAATTTTTATAAAGGTCTAAATGTAGGCTAGACCAACACAACATCTACATTGTCATGAGTAGTTTGAGCACTGTAACAGTTATGCAAACGAAACTAAATTGTTTAGTTATATATAGGCTATATACATGCACAAATTACGTTGTCGTACATGCACAAGTTACGTGAGTCACGCGACACTTGTGGAGTTTGATAGTGGGCTAATTAATACAGGTCTGAATAGGGGTTTACGTAATTTTAACAACCGGTTCGCCGAACTCATAATATTTTAAGCACCGGTTCGTGAACCGGCTGAATCCCATCACTGTTTATAACTAGTACATGCACATTGAGGTGTTGATCTAAATAACAATTACCAGCGTGTATGGCCACTCTGTAGTCGATTAATGACGACGCGTCTCATCTTTTCGCCTCCCGATGCTGATTTCTTTTTCTGACTTATTTCATAACCCACTAGTTGAGTCCATATCACCCACCTTTCTGATACCGATTTTGCAACAATATTCGACATCATCATGGTAATGTTGTTCCTGCCTCTAGCCGAGTCCCTGTCTTGGCTGCATTGTCTCCACATCATTTTCCTCTATACCTAGGTATTCCAAATTTACCCTCTGACAGGCTACTTAAACGTTATTAGGGTTTATGAGCAAACATTTTGTCTATGAGAGAGTCCTTTACACTGGCAGACTATATTTGTCAGAGCCGATGAAGTGTCTGAAAGAATCAGGTAGTTTAAGCATAGCTCTGCCTCACAATACTAAGCGCTATATGTAAACCCATAAGTTATGATGTAAAAACACTGGTTTCCCGGGAGGAGACTACAGAAAAACATCATGGAAAAGGTACGGACCTTATAAAGGTAGACTTTAAACATCCTACAACTACCCTATATATTAAGACGCTAGTAACTAGCTACCTACGTGGGACACACCCGAGTAGGACCGATGTTTACCCAATAAGAAATGGTATTTAATAAGACCAATGGTAACATGAGAGTGTTCGAAGTTTAAACAATGGAGCCGAAGTACCGATCAATTACCAACAGTGAAATACAATTATTTAAAAATGCATTAAAAAATTTTTAATTCTTCTAATGAGTTAATTCAATATGTTAAGAGAAAAAAATTGTTAAATATAAAAAGTTAACCCAAATCAAACATATATTTTCTGATGAATTCCACGGTGCGATGGCTCCTTATGGCAAAAACTGCGTGACTAATCAAAGAAAACATCAGTTGGTTGTAAACGAGTTTATTATTGAGTGCAGGGCACTCAAGATTTCTTATTTTAGTTTCTATTCCTGTTCGAATTGAATATATTAAAGGTAAGGCAGTACAGCGTCTGTTGGGATAGTTATTATGTTAATAATTAAATACCAAATTAAGCTTAGCTAAATGGAACATGATATTCACTGATCATAAGCTCATTATAATCGGTGAATCATTATAATCTAGCTGACCCGGCAAACGGTACGAAGTTTGCGGGGTCAGCTAGTCAAAAATGAGTTCAGGGGACAACAAATACAGTCAGTGTAAGATAACAGGCCAAACGATCAGCACTAACGACAAGCATGCTGGCAAAGGTCTCCTCTGACTCTCCTAAACAAAGCCAGGCCTATCTAGTCTGCGACAGTTACATCTCCATGAATCTTCTGGGTCCAATCGCTGTTTTGAACTTCCTGAAAATATCAAAACCTAAAGATCCAGAAGATATTTCTAAATCAGTTATACAGTCACCAAGTAATAGTAATAGTGAGGGATAATGTTGATCACAATAGTATAAAGTACATGGGGAAACATAAGGAGTACCTTTACAATAGTCAACCTTCATCCTCGTATAAGTTCCTCACTCTACCATTACTGAAACTTTTCTATCTTCTAAACTAAACATTTATCCACGATCACAACAGTTTCGAAGCGAATGAAAGAAAAGGAAAAATACAAGGTGAGTTTCTATTCACAATAACTTTAGAAGTAGTAGTAGTGCTTTAGCTGTAGTGCTAGAAGTCATATTTCCTTAATAATATCATATTTCAAGTCTTACATCACGCACTGATCAGTATGGGCAGGGAGTAGAAGCCACTTAAGACCCTTCGTGGATCGACAAACCAGATAGTTGACTTGCCTAGATAAGCAAATCACAACGGTTATTAACTAAGCTCTTATTGAAACCTTCTAACTACTGATTATTTTACCTGACTATTCGTCTTGTTTAAGGACTCCTATAAACTCCTGTATGTGAAACCAAAACCCATAATTTCAAAACGTGAACCAGAATTGACACAAAAATGTCATCAAAAATAATCGAACGATTTGAATATTTATATAGACAAGTAGACAAAGAGCACATAACCAAGAACTTTATATATACATATATATATAGGGTAGATAAAATGTATAATTACATTGTTTGTTTTTGTCGAGGGCATTGTGGAGCGGTGACTCATCAACAGTGGCGTGAGGAGGGGAGGCGGGCCGCATCTCTGCCTGGTGGAACCACTCCGGGTAGATGGAGACGAGGGTGTGGAGCAGGTCTAGGTCCAAGTCAACTCTGAACACCACCAGACACTCCCTCCTACCGCACTCTGGGGGCACAAACCATTCATCTTCACAAACCATACAGTCATCTTAGATAATATGCATCAAATCAAAACCAATTGGTATGCCAGTATCATTTTGATACAATTCTTTCAGTGGTTTCAGGGCCGGGGGTCAAGTCTGCACACGGGATAATATTATGAGTTCTAGGAGCCGGAAATTACTCTGTATTCAGTTTGTTTACGATATTTCCGTAAAAGTCTCGCACTTTCACAATACTATTTTGACGAATATAATCAAACTAAATAGTAATCTACTAAAATTCATTTTACGTATTCAAAGAAAAATAACATGCACAAAGAAACTTCATAAAAAGAAGTCATTTGGAATATGCGGTGTTGTTCTTCAGGTTAATTCTGCTTATAGGAAAAGGAAGAAATAAAGGCCGATGAAGGGAAGAAGATTGATGATGAAGGCATCAGTCACTTTTCTTCTTATTTCCAGGTCGCACATTCAACCTGAGAAAGAAGTCTTTGAACCACATGGTTGAACCACTTTTATACGGACTCTAATCTGTTTACTAAAAAGTTATGTTACTCTATTTATATTATAATAGTAATCTATTCACGAATACAGATATTGACTCGGTAACATAAGCCTTTGCAGAAATGTATGTCATTAGTTCCAAAACCTTACATATTTAGTAAATACTTACAATGGAGTGTGGGCAAATACTAAGAATGTATAATTATGAAGATTAGTATGTATGAAGAATATAAGAACTATGAAGATATGAAAATTCCAACATAATTTCATCTATTCATTAATATTGAAATAAAAACAAAGTAAAGCTGAAGTTTCGACATAAAAGATAACTTACAAACACAAGAGTAAACAGGGCAGTAAATTTGCCTTAAATTCTGATTATATAAAACAAATTACAATTATATTAGTAAAACATAAAAATTGATATGTTTATACATAAAACTTAAAATTTAGTAATTTGTCGGAAGTATTAGAAAGGGAAAGACGTTATCACAAACTGTCCACCTTAAGAAAAATCTTCGTAATAGTGTTTTCTCCACAAAGCTGAATGGATTGTTATCACCCAATTCATGTTTAAGTCATACTAGAGATGTTCAACATAATTTCATCTATTCATTAATATTGACAAAAAAAAACTAAGTTTAGTTCAAGTTTACACATAAAAGATGACCTAGAACACAAAAGAAGAAGAGAAATATATCTATAGAACAAAGATAATACTCAATTACAGAATCATTAATTATGATTATTATTATAAACTAGATTCTAAAATGCTAAGAAAAACGTTATGGTTACATTGAAATTATTAAGCGTCACGAAGTCTTTCTTTTAAACGCTGAAAGATTGCACACTTCACTTAACTGCCAGTACTGCTTAATTTGTTCAAAACCTGAGGAGTTATAAGTAATCTTTTCGTGATGTACTAGAGAGGGAAGTGGGATTAAGTCGAACTCCTGGAGTTATGAAAAGCTCATGTTCACCATATCAAGGACGAATACCTGATATCGCAATAACTCGGGAACGATTGCTTTACGACTTATGCAGAGGATCGCGTAAACTAGTTTTCCAACTAAGTCTTTCTTAGATAGCTTGGTACGCCTGACGCATTCGGTACTAACAGAAAGTACGCTGACCACTTGACACTACTCATCGTAAGTTTAAACTACGAATGTTATTGGACCAATTTTAGATTAATTGGGCACGAACCCATAAACCATATATACAATAAACAATGAAAACTCACATGACCTTCTACACCATACAAAAAGATTTTACCTTCTCTTAAAGGCGATCTGTTATATAATAAATTGGAAGTTTTGAAAATTACATAGCGACTAAGGTAGAATCGTAACCCTATCTGAAAAAGACAAGTTACAGCCCGTTAGGTAATGGTAGCCATTGCAAACATCCTTTTATATGAATAAAAAAGAAATGAAATAGCATGCACTCTTTTTTAACTGAATACTAAATTAAAAATTCAGTGCCTCAGTTACACTTCTTATTTTCAAATTTAAACCCACTTTCAAAAACAGCTTACTGATCAAAAAGGAATGTTCTTCTCATGCAGGCGAGTCAATCAATAAAAATTTTAAGTAATTCCCAGTTCCTGAAAACTTGACAATTCCTAACATAGAATAATGATATGTCTATTTGACGATGAAAGCCTCAATCCTTTGGGCATGAATTAAATGATACAGAAGCAATAGTTCTAAATGGTGCTAAATAAGGATGATCAAAGGTAAAGGGAATGCGGATTTAAGTTGAAATAGTATTACTAAAGCTGCAATAAAGTAAATATAAAATAAAATAGTGCGAGAAAGTGTTTAGAAGAATGGAAAGTGAAGATGTGATTGAAGGAGGAAAGGCGAGAGGCGGTAAACAGAATTAGACGTAATGGGCGAGGCGGAATGGCAACTTGTGTGAGATGAGAGAACAGTTTATCTCTCAGCCGCCCATTCTGAATCTATTAAAAATAACGAATAAATATTTATGCAAGGAGAAGTGCAAAAGGAGAACTCAAAATAAGCAAATATCGCAGAGAGACGAAGGCTTTGGTTGGAGGAAAACAAACAGAGGTGCTGAATGTGTAGGGTAGACTGACGAGAGGGGGCTAAGCGGGGCAGCTCCCGGACCCATGAGTGCAAGGAGCACAGAAACCAGAGAGGAGCAAAACCTGGGGAGGACTCCTCCACGCTGCACAATTACTGCATTACAATCCTATTCAAAATACTGTGTGCCACTGATTAGATTACAGAAGAAATATTACTGTAATTCTGAATCTCAACTAATGGAGAATTCTAAACACTAATGATTTTTTTTGCATAATTAAAAATACGGGTTCCTACTTATCATGCTAAGTAAAAATAAACGAAAACAAACAAAACAAGACAAAGGGATAATACCTCTAATGTATAATAAAACAAAGAAATGACACAACGATAATAAATAATATTTTAAAAGAATATCTGTGGGTCCTTCGTTCTAGACCATCTACCGAAAGCAACCAATATCAATAGATCTTTTTTAATTTATATTTATTTCTGTTTTATTATGTTTACACTTAGTGTTTTATTTATGTTTGTTTGTTTTCGTTTATTTCTACTTTTACCCTTCTCTCTTCGCTATTCTTCCTTGCCTCCTCGGTAACAGCAGCACCTACTGACCTGGCGGACTTCCCACTTGTCTGTCTCTGCCTCATACGAGCAGCGTCATTTCTGACGCCGACTCCCATGTCAGCATCAGTCAAAATGTCCCACTTGTGCCAGTTGTTCTTATAAAGAACAAGTAATAGGGTAAGATTTGACTCCAAATAATAGAAGCCTTGTTTATTCTACACAAGAAGCCAAGCATGGATCCTCCAGCAACAGGAGGATTTTCCAGAATTTTGGAATTACATTTAGATGACATACCTCTTAGCTGTAGAGCCATACAAAGTAAATTCAGGATTCTGCAGAGTAAATAGTAATTATTAACTGAAAACCTGCAAGCGTATAAAAACTCCTAGAAATCAAAAAATAACCTCCCTTCACAGCATAACGCTTATATGAGCATTTTGGACTTTATCATCATTATAAATAGTTTCGATTTAAACTGACACTTCCTTTAAAAATGGATAGATATTAATCACTGAGAATTAAAAGAAGGAAGAAGGATGGGGACAAAATGAAATATATAAACCGTATGAACCGTAATAAGAACATTAATAACTGTATGAAAAGTAATAAATAGAACTTAGAATGTATGATAGTAATAATAACATCAAACCAAAATTGAAATGTATAATGATCATACCGTAGATAAACAAAAAAAAACTATTACAAAAATTAATTAAATAAAGATAAAATATTGAGAAAAAATTAAAGAAAACATTATCTGACCATGTGGAGATCTAACAGCAACCAAATAATGGGCCCTAAAAGATACCTTTAAAATGTATGGGCATCCTTAAAGGAAGATAATGGGAGCCGGCATGAGTGGCAACAGTCAAGTGACTTGAGCTGACCAGCGAAGACCCGTGACTATTCACTCGGAGGATGAATAGGCTAGCGGTCAGGCCACATTTACTGCAATCCAAGAGACACAGTTACTAGAAGTTCACGAGTTGAAAAAGTTAAGAACTTATTGGAGGTAAACTGAGGTCGGAGTTAATAACAGAGCACGTTATGCAGTTAAAACATCGACATTCCTTAGTATCACCAAAAACAGGACCATAACCAGCTTGCTTCAAAACCCTATAAAAAACCCATACTAAGGGGTCTCCTATAGGAGGTACAGGTTTAATGAACATATTACATGTGGACGGAGAGGAACAAAACGATAGAAAATAGTTCTTTAATAGCCTTGTATAATCTATTAATACGAGGTGAAAAAAGGGATGCTATTAGGAATTCGATCAGTAATGGTTTATGGTGAACTTGAGTCAGGGTAATGCGTTTTTTAGAGTAGCACCGTTCTAAAAATGTTCTTTAAGGTTAATTAATAATGTTAAAAAAATGATAATGCATCAGACTAACTTTTTATGCAGCACAAGTTTGTGACCGGAATGAGGCCATACTGTTTGAAGGATCAAATTGATATTACACCCAAAAATAGCTCTTCTGATGTACAGAGGTTGCATAGTTTTTCTGCAATATTACCTCGTGGGAAGTCTGCTTCATTACCCATTATCTTTTTTAAGACACTATTTGTTTTCTGAAAATACTAAGTCTAGGAGTTCATTTCTTTTAGTTATTATAACACTATTAACACTATAAACTGCAAAATTTTCAGGATATTTCAAAAAAGAAAATACAATTTGGCAGAAAATGTAAACATATTGACTTATGATTGAATCGGAAAGATGTGATCACCATACTGCTCACGACCTTTGATAGAACGTAGTGAAATACAAAACAAAAATTGTCCTCATGAAAGATCAGCAGTACATTATTTGGATAAAAAAAATTTCACTAAACTGCAAAGGCTCAAATATTAAAACATTGCATATGGTATCTACCTGAAGTTAGTATGCTATAAAATGATTGCAAAAGTTTTGTATCACTGGAAGAAACAGTGCAGTCCATAAAGCGCGAAACTCTACTTGGAGAAGTGGTATCTCCTCTACTTGTAGGCTTTGTTATATTAATTTAAGATTTTTGTTTTCAGGACACAACTGGAATAGTTAAATAAACTTATAATTCTTTTTAAAAAATCGTTTGAACTGCCCAAAAGAAGTAACTTCATTTGATAGTAACATAACATTGTACCTATTTGGTTAAATAATAATAGAATAATTTTAAATAATTATGCTTTCTCTGTTATAAGTTTGAAATATATCTACATTATAAGATAATGATATGATCTATAATCATGGTGTGATAAAAATTTGTGAACTAATACATTTAAACGAGTTTTCACTTCTTAACACAGAAATGCTCATATTTCTTGTTGGGTATATTAGGTATACGGAAGAAGAAAGGAGTATATTTTGAAATTTTGACGGAGCACCATGTTGGTGATATTTTACTTAGCGAGACTAAGAGTGTGTCAATCGATTATTTTTTATCCACGAAGTTTCTCCAGTCGTTAAAGCCTTCATAACATTTAACAGTTTTACCAAAAAACAAAAATTTTTTGGCAAGGTAAACAACACTATTGTTTGGGTTATATTGAAACATGGGAAAGGTTCTATACCATATTTATGTCAAAAAAGGTATTCATTTTACCCCTTTTTTCTGCTGATTACAGACAATTTAAAATTCCCATATGTTTGACTTAATAGGAAATTTCAAAAAATTTTAATATTGGATGAGAAAATGCTACATAAAATGAACTACTATTAAGTTCTATCTGTAGTGACTTTTAACATTGTTCGATAAGCATTGTCATATTTCATTATAATTGACTAAATTATGACAGCCAAGTTAAACAAGGAAATAATCTACTGCTAATGAGTTTGGAAGTATGATTACGAGTATGTGGAACACTCCATACCTTTAGCACTTAGCACTTTGTTCCATTGGTAAAATTAAAAACTGTAAGGTACCTAATAACTATTTTTTCTAACTACCACATTTCTGCGCTTCAACTTTAAGCCATATTACAGAATTAATAGGAATTACACTCGACCCTCCAGTTTCCACACTTCAACAAACCGTACTTTTTTTCTTCTGAATAGAATAAATTAGCACCAATTATTATCCGGGTGTTGGTAATTCACAATGAGGGCAGAGTGAGACCGAGTAGCCAAGGCTACTCCAATTTCGTTATCTTAAGCAAACTATAGCTTTATTGTGCATAAACAATATTATTATTACGTATTTTAATGTGTAATAAACATGAACTAACTGTATCCACCTGTATTTGATGATTATGATTGTGATTTAAGGCAAGGTGAGGCAGAGAATAGCCTAGCTACCCTCCCCCTTCTAATATGCCTACTCTACACCATTGGGCTAACACTTACCAGTGTTACCAATTTCCGGACTTTTCTGTTTCCAGACCTGCCTCGGTCTCTATTAGTACAGATATTCGAGGGTCGAGTATATTAAAAATTATATTTTTCTAAATTCATAAATATGTATAACCATAAATCAGATAGCTTTTCATCTATTAGTATGAGTTGTATTAGTATTTCATTGCTACTTTAATTGTATCAAATTCACATATACCAGTATTTTTTTTAAAAAAAAACATTCAGTTTTATTAGTATTACTGTTTTTCATTCGGGCGAAACCAGGTAGGCCTGCTAGTAACCTTATAAAATACATAACATGTTTTAAAAAATATTGAATATTTTGTACAAAACGGGGTTTTTTACAGTACATTAGAAGGTATATTAACTTAACTCACGTAAATTAGTAAATATATTATAACTTGTACTTTCCTAATTTGCTTCAAAACTAGGTGAAATTTGATTTACAGAGAAATATACATTCCACCTACAGAAATATGTGATAATTATCTTCTATTCGACTATTCTAGTTACAGACTTGTGGGAAGTAACTGCAAGAGTGTGGGTTCCATTGGATTGATTATCGCGTATGGTGTATGATGAAGCACTGGTTACACTGGAGAATGATGCTTACCAACCTCATTGATTACTGGCGCAATGGAAAAGGAAAAATAACTGATGTACTTTGGTAGAATATTCACCAACTTCGCAGTCAATTTATCAAGATTTCAGAAAACAAGTTTTCTAATCAAATATAATAGTTTTCTGTTCGTATAAAACAATTTGAACAAACTCTATAAATTCATTGTTGTTGAATGTGATGTATTTTAGAAGACGAAGGTAAGTAAATGACCCACTGCGAGTGCAGTTAATCATACGAATAGATTGCTTGGGGAGAAGCAAGATGTGCCAAACCTCTACTCCTACCAGTCGACTATAAAAATAAAAACTCAACCAGTCCTAGAAAAGTGTGAATGCAATTAAAAAATGAAATCAAAGATGATGAAAATATTGAAATCAGTTTAAAGAGACATAAAACACAAGACAAGTTTTTTTGTGAGGTGGTGTTGGTGAGGCGGAAGCAGATCTGAACGGATAAAACTAAATATAAAGGTACCTAAATGTTTGTTAGTAAAAGTTGAATACAGCAGATTTAATACAATAAGTGTAGTTGTATAAGAGTGGTTGGAGGTGATGCGCTAGGACTGCCATTCGAAGACACCGGAGACTGGAGGCGAAGTGCGCTGGACTGGCAAACTGCCACCCAGACTTCACAGCCAACACGTCAGCTTGCCCGAATGCCCCACATCTCCCATTTAGCCACCACTATAATATACTGCACATCATATTTAGTCCAATCTATTTTATCTCAATTTTATTTTATTTAAAAATGTACTTCTCTCTTTTAACATATACATATAGCTGGTTCTCCTCAGTCCATTACTTCATATAACCATTGATTTTGCCATAATAATTTCATCTGTGATATAGAAGGCTCTTTGTAACATCATTTAAAATTAATTTACTAAAACCATGAGAAAATCACTTTAGTTTATTTAATAGATCTTAAGTTTTTAGCCCTAAGAACCCATGTCTCAATTTTCATTATGAAGCCTAAATAAACGAATGCTTGTGAAAGGATATAAATGTACCGCTTAAAATATCTTCACCCTATACGACACAAGACGAACTTTCGCTAGAAAATTAACTGACCAATCTCAGTGCAATACCACACAATGAAAAACGTACTGTTAAGTCAATATGGAAAAATGTGTATTTTCCCATGTTCTCGGATCACAAAGCGTTGAAAATATATACCTTGTAATAAGTAAATGAGAGTTATGATAAATAATGTATCAGGCTCGGGCATTAGAAGAACATTTGATAGATATTCACTTCCTTAGCTGTCAATTCGTTGAGATTTCAGAGACAAAAAGGTTTTAATAAAATTCATCTAAAACAATTTTAACAAATTTTGAAATCTAGAATTTATAGGTTAATAAATTATAATACATATAAAATGTAATATAATTATTTCACATGTGTACTATATGCATATAAAAACTTGTTATACATACAAAACTTCACAGGTTACAACCTCGTTCACGGTATATTGCTGAGTACGTTACGCTGACATACAACGTATCGGTTTAATTACAGCGCACATACTGTCTAATCTAATAGCTGTAGACACCGATTCAATTATTTGATCTTAATAACTGAAATATAACCTCCTTACTACAAAAAATCTATTAAGTTTAATTGGATTAATAGCTTTACTTATAGGAAATTATTTGTGAAATTATAAATACTATTGTAATCATTCGAAGTTTTTTTTTACAGGTTATTCTAGAAAAAGAAATGTAATATATGAGAGAGAATGATGAAAGAGTCGGCTGCCTACCACTTAAAAGCGACTTCAGGTGATATATATATATGTTTTGAAGCACAGAAAGCTAATGTTTATGGCCTTTACAGAGCATAGTACATCGAACTACTTTGGTTATTTATTAAGAAATGTCCGAAGAGAGAAAAGAAAAACATGTCCAAAGGAGTGAGGGTGTCTAAATAGAAGGGTTAAGGTGGAGACAAAAGTGACGCAGGGGCTGAGCTGTAAATGTAAATATAACGTGTGACTTTGTCTAGGAAGGAGAGAGAGAGCTGGCAGATCGAGAGGGAAGAGGCGTGGGTGAGACTACACCCACCTGTTAAACTAAAAATACTAGCGACCAAGAGAGGCTGGTAAACAGCATACCACTTGTATGAGCGCTTCCTACTAACCGACAGTCAATCCACAAGCTATCCAGAGCCACCTCGCACGACGCCATTCATTGGTCTCACAGGAGTGCAGAGAGATTGCCAAACACCATTGTCTTGTATGACCACTTCTTCATAATAGATTAGGCTAACTTGCAGTGGCATTCCACAAGGGAACACTTGTGATTCCACAACAACACAATACATTGGGAGTCTTAAATTCTGCCTAACTCCAGTGTATTTTTTTAGAATATGGGTCTTTAACATGGAGGACTGGGTAGCGACGGCTTAACGACCTCTTCGAGGGGCGACGTGCTCAGATTTACTCACCTCCCACGTAGATAAATCGAAGTCCAGAGTGGGTACAGGCCAGAGGCGAGCACATTGCCACTGGGCAAACCTGGCCCCAGTGTTTCATACTACATGATAATCCATCGAAATTGAACTCACAGTCTCGCAGTTAGTTCCCATAAGTCTGTGAGCTAACTAAAGAGTTCTGCTGTTAGCGAAACTAAAGAGCTAACAGTACCTTCTTCACATACATTATGTCTATGATTATAATATGATGCTGTAATGACTTACTAAATTAACCACTTAATTACGCACATTAGAGAGTCAAGCCTGGGCTCTCCAATAATGTCACGACATCCAGTTTTCAATCTTTTAGTCTTATAATTAAATTTAATGGTTTATCCTACATTCTGAGTGGCGCAAAGACGTCCGCCGACCCTACCAGTTTTATCCGCTACAGTGCTTTCGACTGCATTAATCTCGTGGATAGTCAGAAAACAACAACTAATTGATTCACTTCATATAATCATTTTTATCTTTCTGATCCTTTTTGATTTTAGAACTTACTTAAGAAGTAAAAATATGGTTTTTACTACTTATATATCGTTGTAGACCAATGTATAAAAATTACTACTATTAAGAAAAGTGGCGTTTCTGTGTTATCCATCGCTCTCTGACGAGACCCTTCCCAAACATAACGGCCGTGGTATAAGAAACTACCAATAAGTATTGCAAAACAATTTCCTTTAAGCAAAACAAGATTAGAATGTCAAAAATTGAAGTTAGGCTTAAATTACGTCAATAAAACAAACTTCATTTCAATAAAAAACTGCATCATTTTTACTATTTCATGTAACACAAAACATATAAATATAATACAAATTGTAAATAATTATAAATAAACAATAATATTTTTGAAATAATAATTTCAAGATTAGATTAACATTTAGTAAAAGAAATACTTGAAATAAGAAGTGCAAAATTGGTAATTATTCACGTGATATATTCGCCCCCACATCACGTCGGCGCCGTGGCTTAGTTGGTTAAAGCGCCTGTCTAGTAAACAGGAGATCGTGAGTTCGAATCTCGCCGGTGCCTTCAAAGAAATATTTTTTTTTTATTCTTGACATCACCGCCTTAATGGCACTTTATTTCCTTACATACAAGCACTGTTCATCCTACGTATATCAGTTGTAATATATCTATGTACGCCAGTATCTCTGGTGAAAACGATGATGTCACGAACCTATATCCTACTATAAATGAACATTCGCATTATACTGGAATATAAAATAGAGTTCATAGCTAAAGTCGATGACTGACATAAAAATTAAACAAAATCGACAACAATTATTTTAAACTAATTTATTGTCTCAATGATGGCTGACTGATAAATCTAGTTATGTAGAATAACAGAAATAATAGTAAAACAAAATATATGCCTATTTCCTTCCTACACCCACTATTTCTGAGTCATTGACTATGCCTGAGGATGTCCTAAAACAAGATGAAACTTTAGTAAGATCTCGTTCTATTACATAACAACCTATAACAAAGAAAAAATAATACAATATTATCCGTAGATAGGAAATTCCTTGTGACAGGTTTGTTTTCTTCGGAAAACCTTAAGTAATTTTCCACTCGTCATTTTAATCCCTATAAATGATAGGATCTGTGAAGCCAGGACCAGCCGGAGAGTCGTTTGCCTTGACCTGCCTGCCTGCTGGCTCACAATCCCTTAACCCTTCCCTTTTCTCTTGTCCTAATTTTATATAACCTCAAAATACATCAATCACTCTAGTTGTTCATTCAACAAGAAGACTAAATAATTTGTATAAGAACCAAATCATTTCTTCAAACCAGATACAATTTTGAGGTAAGAATTTATTTAAATCATTAAAATGCTTTAATGATTTAAATACTATTCAATGTTAATGTTTGCCAGAACAGGGTATTCCATGTATTTAATTTCAATAAAGTTTATTTAAATGTTGCATAATTACATAGAAAGAAATACATGATAAACTAAACGTATTTATCAAAGCCGTTCCCTTCTCTCTCACTAGGCTTACTACTGTGTCTAAAGGTTACCTTAAAGTGAATTACAAAAATATTCCAACATTCAAATACTTTCAGGATAAAATGCCGGTATGGAACCCTCAGGAAAATCCTGCATTTGGAACCATACTATTGACAATCTAGACTTTACTTCCCAGCGACTCGATTCGGTCAGTTTTGTGTGTTATCCATATCTGCCTATAATCTATACCTGATTATATATACATAACTCATGAGAAATAAGAGGTACAACAATAAACACTTCGATATAAGAATGTACAGAGCAGAAACAACAATCTGAGACAGCAGGAGATAACCAGCACAACACGTACAATGTATACTGTAAGCGTTCCCTGATAAGTACTCAGCACATGAAAGGGTATTGTAAACAATAACACGTATCCAAAAGTCAGAATAAAGCTGGTATATATTATAAAGGAAACAACGTCCTAGTTAATTATAAGAAACAGTTCTTAAATGCAACAGCATCTACAAGAAACAAACTTAATATACGAAAACTCATGCTAAACTGGAACCACAAGTTCCAAAAATCTTTATATATTGGTTGCATAGTATACAAAAAACATCCGACACAGCACCTTGCCTCGTTAACCCAGAAGGAACATATGTCCATCATTTTAATGCAATAACAACAGCCCGTAAATGAAATGAACAACGAATCAGGATTCTATACAAATGTACCCTAATTCCTAATAGCCAATACGTTAATTTTAACTGGGTGTTAAAATTATTTGAAAAATATCCGGCTAGGAGGCTAGGAGTTTCTCCATGCAGGAGAAACTTGGCACCTCCCCCGCCACCAGAAGTCGACACCCACCCAGCCTTCCAGACCATGGCATCTCAATGATGGGTCAGGGCATGACCAAAACATGCCGATGAGTAATTAATAAGTTTAATTATTACGATAAGGCCCAAAATATCCAATAACAATATTGTGTAAACAATTTGGACAGTTAAACAATTATTACCTCTGAAAAACAACCAGGAAATTGGAAAATTATCAGAAAGGATAATTATTATTTTTTATTTATTAAAATTTTTTCTTTTTTTTTTGTATTATTTTCTTTATTTTTTGACAACTCATTTATATTAAGATTTTAAGCAAATGAAAATCAATGTCCAAACAAGTGTACAAAATTCAGAAATAGGTCTAAGACCTATCAACTAAAACAACTAGTCTTCGTCAGGTTTGACTGAGACTCTCACGAAGAGCAGTTTTTTAGTTGAAAGATCTTAGTCTCATTTCTGACTTTAGAATGTCAGATTTCTCATTTCAATGTGGTTTAGAAGTATATATATATATATATATATATATATATATATATATATATATGATAAACGAAATGCGATCCAGAAGGACTGATAACACTTAAAATAAACTGTGGCAGATAGATAGAAACGTAACAAAGGATTCATTTTTCAATATTTCCATCTCTATGGCGGTCGAAATATTAAAAAGTGAGTCGTTTGTTACGTTCATTCTATGTGCCAGTCTTCAGTGGTGTTTTAGGAGCACGAGACTTGGTCACGTGTTACTTTGCATGCATTCAAGTTATGGTCCATCATGCATATATGTCGATTTCTCCGCGTCCACTTCTTTACATCCTTATGAATAGAGTTTGTAAACAAGATTTTATACATCCTACATAAAAAATCTATACTAATAACCTAGATGCAACCTTGAATCTACTGTTAGCAAACTATCAAAAGACCGAGCCGGACCCACTACTTCAAAGAAATGTATTATTTCATTAAACCTATGAACTTTATTTTTTTCTTAAAACTCATTTTCATTAAGTATTATGTTGTTTTGAGACTAGTATGTTATAGTACTCCCAACAAAATTGGTTAACATGGTATATTTATTGAAATGAATGGAAAGTCTAATCTATTAAATGATGTGGAACACGTATCTGTTAAAACATTTTCCAGAGAAAATGAAAATATGTTTGTTGGGACCCCTTATGGGGGAGGAGGAGGTGTGGGTGGAGGCCGCAGGAGAGAGAGGCAGCGAAGGTGAAGAGGCTGGTGATCTGCGCAGCACTAAGTAGGTCGACCATCTGGTGCGGTGTGACGTCACGGTCCACCACACCCGCAGTCGCCGCGATTCTGGACACTGCAAGCCCGCCTCTGCTGGAGCCCAATGTGTAAACACCCCACAGTCCCTTCATTGCGCACCATCCCTGCACGCTTTCTAACCGACAACGCATGGTCCTCACAAGCATGGTGGCGGCAACAAATCTAAGGCTCTTCCACTCTAAACTTGATATGAGATATCACTTACAAACATAACTAATATAAATATTTATTTCACTATTAGTCCTCTGTTTAACACCCAATCTTACACGTTCGTTTCCGTTGATCTAGATCAACAGAAAGGATGTGCTAGTAAAATAATATGTTATTTCCTATGTTTATACTGTTAATTAATGTTTATTATGCAATAATAAAATCTGTGGATACAATATTGTTTAAGAACTACTGACCCAAATTGTTGAAATTGTTTTATTATATAATAGGTCTGTCAAGGATTGATTTTACTTTTGCGTTAGACATGGTTAAGCACAGAGAAAGTAAAAAAACCGCTCAATAAATACACAAAGTTCAAAAATGTTATACAATTTAAGACATACAGAATAATGTTACAAATATATTAAATTACTGTCTCATTACATCTCTCCAATGGATAGATTACATAATGTAGAATATATGAACACACTTTAGTTATTGGTGAGTCTCATTGCCAGTTTGCTTCCGATACCTTTAATTCTAGTGACATTCAAATTAGCCAGTAGACTACACCAGACCCTTAAATTTTGGCTTACTCAATATTGTTAGGGCAAATTTTAACCCCTCAGAGTGTGCCAATGGATTTACTATGTGCGAATGACAGTATACTGGATTTCCTTTCTCACACATGAAAAAAAATGTGTGTCGTTTGCAAGGTGCAAATCTATAGCATCTATACAAGCAGAATGCTAACTACTGCAGACGATCTGGACTTTGAGAGTGTGTTCATACAGAGAACAATAAAAAAAATAAAGAGAAAGCTAGAGCAAGTCAATGGAAAGACGGATGACCAATAGTTGAGTGACCAGAGTTTTGAAGGGAGACTTTGGGCGGACTTGTAGAGGAAGTGGGAGATGAATGGGTCGACTTAGCAGTGCCCACGTCGAGGCGTGGGCAGGTGTGGCACTCGCGTTGTCAAGGCCGCGTCCCACGCGACCAACACCCACCCGGCACCCACGGGAGCATCAATGGGCGAACGGCATCCGGTACGCAACCAGAAGGACGTCCGCCACAACAATGTCTATCGCCAATCATCTGGGGCGGAAAATAAGTCAGGAATCATGGGCAAGCGCGTGTGATGTCATGTAAGCAACTGCGTCTGCTTGATCAAGACTCAGTGGAGAAGAAAGCACACCATCTAGACATACACGAATAAAAAGTACTGAATGAATGAAGGAATAATACAAACGTTGTCCCGCTTTGTTAGTTTGTTTAATTGAAGCTCTATATTCAGTCAATGGAAAAAAAAATAGAGATTCGTAACAAAGAATCAACATGTAGACTTTGCAATTCGACAGCCAATTCCAAACCTCTCTCAGAGTGTGATACTTAGTCACTAGGGTGGCCTGCATCTAGGATGCGGGTGGCCAGGAGCCAACACCTCTGTTCCCGTCCGTCAACTGTGGCCCTTCACCCCAAAGAATATCAACAACGCTTCAAGTTTAAATTTAACTACTTACATACAAAACTTACTTTACAAAAACCCTTTGGACCTTCTGTTGCTCCTTGCGCCAGAGATTCCAAACAAATGGCTTGCAGGTCAATGTGACCCTTAACAGGGGGGTCAAGCATAGGACCTGCGGGTTTATATATGATTGTTTATCCTAAATTCATCAAGTAAATAGTCTATGGGCTACACATCATCCATTAATTCAGGATGTTAAATAATGTATGGTAATTTATTGGCCCTTATTGGTAACAAATAGTCTTAGATGCTTATAAGTGTCTCTTTATTCTGTTTGTGTCACACGAATTCCCTGTTGGCTTGATATCATCCTTTACACCACGGTTGGTTAAATATAGTTCTGTAAGCTATAGGTCCTTTGTCCCAAGAGTGTTTAGCAAACTGTCTCGGTGCTTATATGTATATCTTTATCACAGATGTGTCAAACAAATGACATACGGGCATATATTCATTATTTGACATATAGGCCAATATAAAATATATGACCTAAATGTATCAATTTTAGTGACAAATGAAGTACGTACCTGTACAGAGTCGGGTCACTGATAGTCCCTCGAGTTCACTTATATAGGCGCAAACTGGACGGGGAAGTCCAGACTTTTTTCACTTTGAATCACATATAGAAATAAATACTTATTATTTCAATAAAATATGATTTCATTACATTGGTAATTGAATATAATTAAAAAAAATGAAGATTAAAGAAACTTTTCATTATGTTGAACACAATTGAGAAATTCTGTAATAGGATAGCTGAACCCTTAATGAGTGGGTCACACGTCACTAATATAATTCTTCGTAAGTCTTGTTTCATTTACTTCCGCACAAAAACGGTAAATTTTGAAACAAACGCCTCAAATGCTATTTTCCTTTCAGATAATCCCTTCCATAGCTCTACAACAACCAACAGTTTCAAAACAAAAATTGTTTAAGGTTCTTAAGATACAAGTATTATTTATTAAATGATTTCATAAAATAATTGGTCCATTGCATTACCTAATTCGCTTGTTATTAATTATCCATTTAATGTGGTGTAGTTTGTAAAAGGTACATTGAGAAGAAAGCCGGACGGGCTCCGTGGTGCCCGCTATCAGGGAGCCCGTGATAGTGGGCAATATAATGACCACCACGTCATATCGAAGATATACCAATTGTACTTGACAATTGGTAATATCTTCAGTAACAGCGGACAGTGTTTACTGTTGTTTAAACTGCGTCTCCAAACAATCTTACTTATCATTTTCATAACTGAAATCTAAACTGACCAAGCTGGCTCATATTACAATTGAAAACTTTGTTATTTTTAATGGTTTGGCTCTAATAAAAGATTTAAAGATCTCATAATTTGATAAAACTAGTTTCTTTTAAGAGATGTTCAAATTAAGGCATTAAGTAAGCCCTGAATTAATCCTTTAATATGACTGAAACAAAGAATGGGACGAATGAAACTACCACGTTTGAACCTGCAGCAGAGTCATTTAAAATGAACTGAGGATTGTAATTGACTGGTGTACCGTGATTGCCTTTCCCTGAACTGAAGAAGGAAATAGCCCATGCATACTGGACTAATTACCAAATGTCAACTTATTCCTAGTTGAAAAACACACTCACTTAACTGTCTCAGTCACCTTGTTTGCTTGTCACTAGCGCTCTTCTGTAGAGCAGGATAACTTCGTTTTTATAATATAATAAAATATAAGAACCCAGCCAGCTCAAACAGCGGATGACTACCACATGTGACTAAAGCTTGAATACAATAACACTTTAGCTCCAAACCAATGCCACACTACTCCCCACTACGGTGAACAGATATTACGAAAGGAGTATTCGCTCTCCTATATGATTACGAACTCTTAATAGTTCAATTATTCCAACAACCTACGTGATTAAATAGTCAGCATGCGTCATGTTAAAACCAGGAAGCAGTAAAAGTAGGTAATGGTGCCTAAGTTATGACTGTGACTACAAGTAAAAATAACAGATATCAGATCTGGAAGTTGTTACTGATGAAGGAAAGCACTTGGCTGATGGCAGTGCCAATAGTTTGTGGACCAAAGATTTGCACCTTCTCATTTACAGATTTATTTAGTATTCAGTAGTACCTACTTTTCCTCTTCACCTATCCAATGATTTTCATCGGTTTTGAGATATCTTGTGCACAGACTGTTCCTGAATGCATTAACTTCCTACACATTGCATGCATTGCATTGTATGCATTGATTTCTATTGTATGATTAACACAGCGAATTTCTTAACTTTCTGGTGAAGTAAGATATTTCTGACGTTATTATCATATATTGGGCATCCTTGTATTAATTAAATTACAATACCAATGTAACACTGTATTATAATTATTTAACGCTTGCGTTATTTCTAAAGACAATCTCTATGATTCTAAACAATACATTCACATGTATTCAAATATTCACTTTTGAGTACTAAATAAGCCAGCTGTAGTCTAGTGTGTGCGAGTGCGGAGGCCACTCAGTTCAGTCCATTCACTCTACTTCCTCCTTGTCTACACTTCGACTCCACTTCTTAATGATCCAAAAATACTTCTTAACAAGTTAAAAATAATTTTATTTCAAGCTTCACTAAAAAATTTAAATATTGAAGTTAATGTTTATATAAAAGTATATATAATTTATTGGAAATTATAGTCTAAACTCCACATAAGCAATTTTATTACGAAAAAGCAAGAAGTGCACTTTAATATTGTCTGCTTGGAGTGACCTATATACCATTCCCTTTTCTAGCCTCTAGTTCAATAAGTGAAACTGAACAAGTAGTCTACATGCTTGAAATTCGTTGTTCCCGCAATAAGACTTTGTGGAGACCTAGTCTATTAATTTGCAGCAATGACTAATATAGCAGGCAGCCAGAGCGCAGTAGTACTGGATGTTATTCTACATATTTGAGGTATTCAAAGGGTTAATGTAAGTTAGATGCTCAAGTATGATTAAGACGGATCTGTCGTAACGAAGGAATCCGAATCTCACCGAACTCTAACTCTAGTATCATTCATTATAACTTGTTAATCAACTCTACATTAGATTATATTTAATTCAATTAGATTAATTCAGTTAGAATAATAAGAAAATAATTGTATTAAATGCAATTTTAAGCTCCTAACAAATAAACGAAAGTGATAAAAATAGCTTAAATACTAATGCATTTATACAATAAAACATTATAAACTTACCTAAGCATTTATACTGATGTTTCAATTAAAAGAAAAGTTCATTTCCCGATTTTCGTGATATTTTAAAGCCAAAAATGTTGTACATAACTTTATATATTACAGTATTTTTTACATTATTTGTTTATTACTGTAATGTTGTTTCCAGAACGTAGGGACCACCAAATTCAGAAACAATTAATAATGCATCAAAAAAATTCAACTGTCACAAACAGAATAATATCAAATTTTTTTATGTATTAATTCATTGTCAATATTTGGCGAATAGTATTAGTATTATTAAAAGAGATCAAAGATATTTATTTGATTTTTCGACGATAGAAGACTAAAACATTTTAATGAAGCCAAAATACATCTCAATTTCATCTAAAACAGCAGAGGAATGTTTTCCTGGCAATAAAACGCAAAAAGTTAAAAATGATATAATGAAGGAGTGGAAAGAGACCTAAATCCCAGCCGCCTAGGAAGCATGCCAACTGCCTCCCTCCAACTAGATTTCATTTTTTTTTTCACTATTACTGGAAATCAAGTCAATACTAACTGACAAGATAATATATGTAATTAGAAAGTTAGTGCGGTGCTGGCATAGTCATGGTCTATGTTATATATTGAATTTATTTAATAGCTGGAAGTTTTATATTCTTGTTCACAGATTCAAATGTTTGGGTGTCAATGAAGATCACTCTTTAATTAATTTTCCTTATTTGTGTTTCAATATCTATGATCGTTCTATTTGAAATCAAAAGAATAATTGTGGGTAAAATCAAAACAGACATGTTTGGCCAAAGCACCTGCAGTTTCTCTCTTTAGATGCCTGTTTTATGCTCGGAAATTCTGTTATATACTAACTGGTTAGTCATATATATTTCGATATCACAACTGTTGTAACTAATGTTATAAACTATGTGCATAGTATAGATCCTCAAACGAATAAAGCCAACTTTAATAAAATTAAAAACCAGAGACTCATAAAATGATAAAAACGAAAATACATTTGGATGATGAAAATACATCTCATCGAAATCGGGTTCTTTGAATAAGGAAAGTTGTAAAGGAAGCATCCACATTTGAAGTAAGCAAGCATGTCCAAGGTTCGTGGAACTTTAAAGCTGAAATAAATTGACTTTTATGACAGGGGTGGAATGAATGGGCCAAATGCCCCAGAGATTTGCAAAGTAAACAACATTTGAATGGAACCTAGAGTTACATAAACATTGATTCAAAACACTAGGATGCTCTTGGCTCTGCCTGCCCGTATAACCAATACAGATTGAATCCTCGACGAGTTTTATGAAGCCCTCGAGAACTGAACACTGTTTCCCCAGCTCCGATTAAATTTAAAGGAATAGATTGTTTTTCTTGTGGTGGTAGGGTATTACATTTGAGTAGTACATTACGTCTTTTTCATCACCTCTCACTACACAATCAATGAGCCTCAAGTGCTCTCACTATAAACACCGGTGCTCGATTATTGGTGACCCACTCTGTCCCTTGCGATTTCATGTGCAGATGAAAGCTATTCGCACTCCGCCCCTCAAAGAGTTTGGTCGGTGCCGAGCCTATACGACGCAATGTGTTCCTTAGATTAATTTAATATAGAGAAATTTAGCACTACAATCAAAAATGATCAGGGTTATGTGACTCACCTATTTATAACATGGGTGCTATATACAAATAACACATTCAGCTCCCAACTTCCACTAAAGGTCAACAACTTTAAAAAAAACAGACAATTACTTAATTATTTGTGTATTATTGAAAAATGTACTAAAACGCAACTTCTTATACACTACCACGTTTTTAAATTTATATATGAAATAATTTTTTGAAATTTTTGCAACAAAGTTGATCAGAAAAAGTAGTACTCCTATTGACAAATTGGTAAATTACCAATCCAATATTATTTCAACATAGCCAAATGCACACACAAATATCTTACGTTAGTCTTCAAATCAAGATAACGCCAAAAACAGAATATCAATAGCGATATATTACAATAGATTTCGGTATTTTTCTTGACATTATGATTCAAGATGTTAAGTGGAGTTTAGCATATAATAAACAGACGATAGAAGTGTGACCCATCAGTAATTGTTTAATAACCTCTCACAGTGCTTATTGAACGTAACTCAGATGATATCAGTGAGTGGTGGGGCTGGTGGTGACTTAAAATATGTAATTCTAAATAAATACGACACTGGAGTCTTTTAATATGTCTACAAATTTTGTCATTTATGTATGCAAAATTATATTGTCAATTCTACTCTTAATAGGTATTTTATTTTTTCTATTTATTCCAATTATATATTGAAACAATAAATAATAGCTCAAAAAAGTAATCACAAATAAATACAAAATAATTATCTTATAATACATTAAATAAGCTAATTAAATAATATGAAATTAAACTATAATATGAACAATAATAATAATAATAATAATATTAGACAAAGAATCTGAATGCAAGAAAAAATTCAAAAGGAAAAAGCTTGTGAGGCTGTAGGGATACTCACCCGCAAAAATACACACTTATTAATTAAAACATACATAGAGTGTACTCCGATAAGTATTATTACATCAAAAGAATGCAAGTTCTTAAATTGAAAACTAAAAAGAATATAACGTATAAATATTTGTTATTTGTAAGGATGGACCTGAAACGTGCTTGCAGGCGTAGTAAAGTTTGCAAGAGCGGCAGACAGAACATAGTTCACTATTGACCAGTTCGCCCCGACTGTCACTTCCACTTACAGCCTTCTGCTACCACCTTTCTCTGTTTGTCTAATCTAAATAATTTTCAAAGTATTCAGGTGACCTATCCTACTAAGTCATCAGTTTTAGAACTATCTCAGTATCCGTAGGGACTCCCCTCCTTATGGATACCGAGTAGTCCTAACCCGGGACCAGGCCTCACTTAAGTGAGTAGCAGTTTTCAAGTCCACCTGCCAACTGACGGACCTTACTCAATGGTAAGGGTCGAGGGTCTAGCTTCCTCTTGTTACTATGCAATAACCTCCCGAGAAGGTACTGTTATTCATACAGCGGCATCCTACAGAGTTTCCTCTTCCTGGGCAAGAAACCACAGCCATCTCAAGCCCAAAACAACGGCGGGGCATACGGAAATCCGATGGGCTCCACCGTCCCAACAATATGAATATTTACCGACAACATTTTAAGAGCTCTCAAGTAGAACTCCGGAACTAGGTCATACTGAGCCTGCTTTGGCTGCAGGTTAGGTCAGTGGCCAAAAAATCTTCCGCCTGTTAGCCAGTTTACAAAATCAGCATAACCTGTTACCTGGTCTCGGGGCATGGATGCCGACTGATAAGTACATTAGAATCAGCAGATCTACCACCAAACAGAAGGAGAACCCTTTTATGGGAGGGGCCTTTGAGCCCTTTAGAGAGCCTGCTCAGCATTCATAACCAAATCTACTTAAAGATTATAGACAGTTTTAAGCACAATGTTCATTTGTATATGATACAATATACAATTACTATTACAATATGATAACTATACCAATTACAGGATTAGCCAGGCATTTACTCAGTCTTTAGGTCCATAATAACAGTTGTACTCTGCTTGTAATCACGAGCTGTAGTGGCGCTTTAATGATCTTTAACGGGTCCCAAACTTCAACTGTAGTGTATCGTTCTCGGGTGTCATTCCTGTCCTACAAATCCTCTTTTGCTATTATGAAACGCAAATACAACTAAGGTATTCTTGTATTTCTTTGTTCGACTCTTGTCTTATAGCATTTTTTTTTATTTCAAATGGTACTCTCGGAATTATAAAATACTAGATATATTCTAATGATTTCCAGACCTGTTCACGGAACAGTGGTTTAAATAGTAATTCAGTAAACAACTGCACTATAAAACAGGAGGTAAAAATGTCAAGAATTGGAGGATTGGCAATGACAGTGATAATATGCAAATAATTTGGTGAACAACAATATTCATTTAATGTTCAACCAAGTAATGACATAACATAATTTACTGCTGTTTACTTAAATCAAAAAAGACACTACTGTTTTTTGGGAGCTAGTAATAAGCTACTGGGTAGCGACGCCTGCTGCACTGGTACCAACGTTACCATAATCAATCTGGAATTTGCTTGTAGAAAACCTTGTTCATGCTTTCCGAGGGTATAACAAGGCTTTCTACAAGCAAATTTGCATTGCAGCAGGCGTCGCTGCCCAGCAGCTTATTACTAGCCTGTCTATCTAACCATTCCCATCATAGTAATGACGAAATGACATCCAATTTTTAGAAATTACTATTAATCCAGTAATGTAGCCCACCCACAACTAAAATATGCCAAATAACAAATGAGATAAACTTTCTGCGTCCTGAGTACTACTAAATGTGGAAGCGTATACGTGTGGCAGTTAGAAACATTCCCATTAATTAACTTACTCCTTGATTTAAAACAGTAATTTAATAGAAAAAAATAAATATATCCATTCATAAACAAGAAAAAAAATGTGAGGTCGGACGTTATTTACTTTCATTCCCTCACTCGTATAAATAATCTGTTCGGAGACACGATACGACTCCATTCACCTTTTTATAAACAGTAGTGGATTGGTTAGGGTAATCCTAGTTGAATCATGGTGTGCAGATGATGCGTTTGAGTAGTGGATTGGTTAGGGTAATCCTAGTTGAATCATGGTGTGCAGATGATGCGTTGAGTAGTGGATTGGTTAGGGTAATCCTAGTTGAATCATGGTGTGCAGATGATGCGTTGAGTAGTGGATTGGTTAGGGTAATCCTAGTTGAATCATGGTGTGCAGATGATGCGTTGAGTAGTGGATTGGTTAGGGTAATCCTAGTTGAATCATGGTGTGCAGATGATGCGTTGAGTAGTGGATTGGTTAGGGTAATCCTAGTTGAATCATGGTGTGCAGATGATGCGTTTGCCACTTAATATCTTCCAGACAAATGTTCTTTCCCTGACTTCTCTCAGGTGTTCGCCACTGCAGAAACAATACACTACAGACCTTTTTTTTTTCATTTAGAATCAATAATCATTTAAAAATCATAATGTTACAAGTACAACTTAAAAGAAAATAAAATTACTTTTGAAACGATTATTTACCCTTATTTAATTCTCTTCGAAAACATATTGGTTTTAATTGTTTCTAGAAATGACGTTTGAAGCCTTATGGTGATTGAGAAATACGAATCACGATCAGTATAAATACCCAGGGTTAAATGATGAAACCTGCTGGTTGGGCCAGAGGTCCTGAGCACGCTGTGAGTTACCTTCAACCTACCAAGAAACAGGTTTAAGCGTTATTAATAAATATATTTTATCATTGTAGCCATATCAATAACTAAATAATTTTTCTACAACACTGAATCCAATATCTGTGAAATAGTAGATCCCAAGAATCAGAAGATGAAATTATTGATCTTACCGAGTGATCTGAACAATACAACATCAGGAAAACACAAGCAGAAAACATAGGGAGGTTCCACACTACGACTCCTAGATCACTTATTCTCCTGAACTGAAAATAACAATTATAATCCTAGATCTTTATCCTCCTCTTCAGTTTCGTTAAAATAGAAACAAAATAATCTGCACTAGGAGACAGAATCCGAGCCAGTATGAGGTGCAGGAACACCTGAGTTATCTGAGTAGTTCACATGGTAAATAGAGCAGGAATGACAACTCAAGGACTGCGCAGTGCACCTCAAGTTTAATTTTAATTAAAGATAATTCAACTGTCACTACAACTTTATTACTTCAATTCAGATGATACATAAGTGAGAACATTACATAAGTGTGTAGTACTTATTATCGCTGAAAACGATTATATTTCTTTGATATAATCGCTGGAATAATGTTTCTACTTTTTTGATTTTTGAGATTATAATAAAAACAGTACAAATAAAAATGGTTGAGAAAGAAATGTAACAGGTGTTAGCAAAAGCAGTACAACGGTTAGCACAGACATAAGGACTGAGTCTTTGGCACAGTTCATCTCATTGGCACAGTTTATCATATTGAAATGGACAATGGACTTAGAGTGTTTGGCTGTTTACGGAATTAAGCCGAGGCTGTGAGTGCCGAAGTGATGTTCGAAAAGTATTTAGATAAGACAAGTTGAGAAAGGCGGACAGCGGTGCAGAGTAACTTAACTGACGTCACAAGGTGAACCAGCACTGATAAGCCTATCAGGCGGCGTTACACCAATCTGACACACTTAACAGAGATACGTCACGTTACTCTGCCAGCACCTCTTCAACTTTCTCTGCCCAGCCTGTGTGTGTTCTGCCACCAGCCTACCATTTAGACGTACTGTCAAATATCATTATTACGTAATATTACCAATAAGACCGTCTAAAGATATCGACGGATTCTGAAAACAATTGAAGGAAAAACGAAAACATTGTTGCCAAATGAAGCCAAACAATGGAAGAGTCAGGTAACAATGGCTTAGATTCAGGAAGTATTTGAAAAGCATCCTCAAGGAACATTGCAAAATAAACCTTTTTCTGGCTCTTGAACTCGATTTCTTCAATAAGAAGAAACATCTTAAAGAAAGAAAAAGGTGGTCTAGCGGACCCTCAACAATTTTCCTAAAACAGAGTATCTTCAGATCATAAAATGTTAAAAGTCTGACTTATTTAAGAACTGGGTAACAACGACCAGATCGTTGGAACTATGACAAACCAACCTGTGCCACAAAAAAGTGAACTGGGCTGTCAGAGTGATTACATTTGCTGCTTATTGATTCTCAATATAATGAACAACTATCATCAATGACTCTAATCAGCAATAGATCTGAAACACAATTAACAAACAAATAAGAGATTGAGCCCACTAATGCAAGACTCTGAAAGGATCTAATTTATTAAAGCCTACCACTAATGTGTTATGCTTCGTAGGCGCAACAGCAACTGAATCGAAGAGAGAATATTACAAACCAGGGAGAAAAAGCTATCACATTATATGGAGGTTTGCTATTTCATATCTCCAGTATACAACAAATGCGATATTTCAACGTTCCCTGATGAGAAAGTTGCTCAACTTCAACAATATGTTCACCAAAGTTAAGTATTAGGTTGAGAACTTAATGATATTTGCACATTTTTTTAGTATATTATATTATCTCTAAATATAGGAACTTGATATCTGTTCAAAAACAATACATTATTCATGTTCTAAATTAATTGGAGAGACAACCTTATTTAATGCTTATTGATTTAATAATGCATTCTATTTAAATAAACAATGTGATGTAGGTTGTTGGTGTTTATGAGTAAGGTGACGACTATATTTCTGCTATAAAACCCTTTGGGGGGCTGAAGGCGAGAGCGGGTCCACTTTAGGGACATAAGCAGGTCAGAGCGAGAGTGAGAGGGGAGGTCAGGGGGGCCTGACCTCGCCACATGGCTCGGCCATCTGCCACTCGGTCTGTCCCACTGCCTGACCAAAGCGCCACCTCTGGCCATCACTGCGTCACCACCTGTCCTCTTACCAATCACAACGCAGTCCACCTATTCCTATCACCAATCAAATCATTTGTAAAGGACCAACACAACTACATAGACATAGAAGAGACTCTTTTTCTCTTCATTAGTTACATAGGATTGTAACCTTAAGAGTAATGAGTAGATTCCCATTTCAAATTAGGTTGCATTTCACAACTCGAAGACTCAGAAGACCATGGGTCTTCAGATTACATCGCAAAGGAGAGAAATATCTTCACACAAAATGTTTTTTTTTTCGAGAACTGTTCTATTCAATCAGATTAAGTCGATATACCATAGGCACTCACCACATTTTCACTTAAATCAAATTCAATTCCCCCACTGATTAAAAAGATTTGCCGCACGTTTGATCGTGCCATCCTCAAGGCTACCAGGGACTTCTTTCAGAATGTAAAGTTCTGAGTCTCATAACATGCAAGGTTAATTCTGTTAAAACGTTACTTGAATCACACACATCACAATCAACATGTGGGTCATGTTCACCCAGATTTCCAGAAAAGAGAATTCACATTTACCAGAAAATCCATATTTCATCAAATTACTTACACCAAATGAAAGCAGTGCGAACAAGATGAGTAACTATCAATCATATATCAATAAATATCATATTGACTAAATAATCACTTTTTAAACTCACTTTTAAAAATTTAAAAATTCTATTAAAAAAGTATCGGATCACCGTTATAGTTCTATTAGAAAAACATGCACTCAAGCCATCCATTATAAAAATAAAAAGTTTAACATGAAATCATTAACATAAAAAAATAAAAATAACGTTATCTGATAAACTGAACACCTGAAGAGAAAACATATTCTTAACAGGCTCCATTATGGAACAGGTTTTTTCCCTTGAGTAAAGGTAATTCCATTTCACAAATGTATAAGAAGCTTTTGCATGTCATATCCCTGGGGTACTACATACATAACGGTTGGAGGGACGCGAATGAATGGCGAACATGCAGAAATAAATAATTTCAACATGAATTCAATTCGTAGAAATAGAAATTTTTCTAAAATCAATAATGATTAACGTCGATGTCAATTGGGACCGGATTTTGAATTTATTTGAAATATTCGGCTTGGATGGACATCGTAGGCATTTCACCCTTTTGCGAGCCACTGTTCTGCAGGTTTCAAGTGCTTTATTGACCCTGATTCTTGAGTTAGTCTCACCTCTTCAAACGCACATATCTACAGCTTGTTTGGCAGCATTATATTTTTATTAACAATGTTTCATGGAATTACATATCAACTTTGTTCTTCGTATTGTTCCTAAAATCAGTCACCAATATTTTAAATTTTAATGATATTATTTACTTAGTAAGATATCAATGAATCAGTTTTATTGGTACCATATACACATCGCGTGAATGAATAACACACCTCAAAGCCAGGGTGTGTTATCTTCTTCTTGAATTACTGTTACAAACAAAATAAATACAGGAAATAAAAAATAGGAAACGTTCTAATCTAAATACATGTGTACTTCCATGTTTTTATTAAAAGTACTCATAAATTAAATATATGATGACAAGTAGTTTATCAGCTCTGACAAGGTAGTAAACAATTACATTAAACTCTGTGTGTATTACCTGTGAATCTATAGGTAATTACAATTTATTTACAAAACAAGAGTCCGCTGCGTCAGCCTTGTCATTGCGCTCCTTGAACGAAAATATTATATCCCTACACTTACAATGTTACGAGAGAAATTAAATGAAACAGAAATATAATACTATCGAAATATAGCAATATAGCGAAATGGAATAAGGTATCCACTTCGAAAGAGATTTGGAATCGACAATTTAAACCAAGAATCTCCCTTATAAATTGAGAATTGGTAATTAAAAAAAAAACAAGCTATATCGCTCTTAAATTCCTCTCATAATGAGGGTAAAACTCCGAAATTTATAAGATATGAAAGATTAAGGGATTCAAACTCAAAGAAATCAAATAAGCGTGTTCACGACATGACTTAAGGATCCAGTAAGAGCACTTTAAAGTAAAGTGCAGATAATTAATTTTGATAAGCAGTAATAGGAGAGAACTTTAAAAAACAATGGCACACTTCCATCGGAAGACAACCATTATTCAATAATTTTCCTGTTTACTATTATAATTTTCTCATTTTTAAAAATTACTGAGGGGTGTCATTTGGCACTTCCTGAGTTTTAGGTCACACTCCTCACCTAAGCTAAGCTCATTTCGTCAAGGACTTGCAAAGGAAGCGTCACTCCCTCCTGGTAAACGACGTCCTGCGATAATTACAAGCCTCCGAGGCAAGCAATTAATTCCCTCACCACAAGACTCTGAGAGAGTGTAACTCTACACAATATTATCACTCGATCTCAGGAAAAGCAGAGACAAAGTTTAAAAAAGATATAATACGTCCGCAAGCATTGCAGAACCAAAATGTAAAATATTCTCCATTAACACTTTTTCATACATTCGTTATTCAAAAAAATAACAATTCAACCCAAAAAACCTTACGGTTAGCTGCCCAAATGTTGGCACTACAATATTTGGACAAGTCTTCCAATTGGGTGTGATCAGGGTTGTCAGAAGACTTCCTTGCGTAATATCATTCTTTATGAATGTTTCAGTTTCAAATCATTAAATTTGTAAATGACTTAAAAATAATGGACTTTTATGGACGGCATAATAAATGTCTTCAGTCAATAGAACTATACAGCATTTATAATAACAGATGAGATTCCAAAGGAAATCCAGCAGCTGAAAGAAGAAATCAAAAGAGAGGAAGCCTACAACTTAAGAGTTTTTATTATATTTATTAAAAAATATAATTAATTATTGATTAGGAATAAAATATAGTTTTATGCCTAATCAACGTGCATTTAGTCTATTTGAAGTTTTATATTAGTTTTCTGATATGCTGAGTAACAGTCCGATAGCCGTAAGAAAAGATAAGGCCCCAAAAAGGTTGAAGAATTTACGAAACGTAACAAAGGAAAATACATGGGGAGTCCAGAAAATCCTAATAACTTTTTGAACATAGATTTTAGAAGTCCTTCTGATAAAAATAAATGTTATAAGAGAAAATCACCATTTTTATTGCTTCTTTTAAGGTTTTAAATATTTCACATGTCATTAGTAGAATATAGATAGTAATGCTTTATGCAGGTGTGCAACATAAGCCAATTGATATATGGTAATACCTTAAAGCTCTGTAGGTTTTAAGTCTTTCAATGAACGAGATGTAGTTACACGTATAATTCACTTCACAATTTTTTTTACTCTAAGAATAAAATAGGTTTTGATTTTAGATAAACTGTTAGAAATAAATACCTGGAAAATGGCATTACTTTACCATAATAAAATTAGGTCCATTATGATTTATTTTTAAAGAGCCTTTCTACAACAAATACTACTGAAGGCAGATTTTTTTTAAACAGTTCGCGTATTACATAGACTTTCTCGTTTTCTTCCTCATATATATTGTTTTTTTTTTTTGCTACTTTGAGCATATAAGTTTATTACCTACACAGAATCTACTATAATACGAGTAGTAACTATATTTTTCGTATTATTAGAATAGGAAACCATTACACCACGTAAATATTCTTCTAGTTTGTTTGACCAATATCGGTACAAATCTACCTTTAAGAGATAACTGCTTCTACTTATTTAAAAAAAAAAAAACAAATTTTGAAGTTAACTAAAAATATGGAAGAAAAGTTTTTCGAAAATAAAAGTAGCATTTCTGAGAGGCTTGGGCTCGAATGTAATTCCTAAAAAATGGAAGAGAAGTTAAAGTAAGCACAAGTGCACGCAGCTTCCTTCAAAAGAAATCAGACGAATTATTTTGTCATGGGAAGCGTGTCGTATTGTTAGATGGGAAGGACAACAAAGAGGCGACATGATCCAATCAGCAGTGAGGAAGCATTGACAACTATCAGCCGACGTGGCCAACAACATCTAGAGCATACCAACCTAAGGCAAAGAAATGTGCTTAGTAACAATCAACGTTATCAAAGACACCTCGGAGGTCAGAGGGGCGCCTCAATCAAAGAGTCGTCGGTTAGAATGACTTAACTCTTTGATGTCCTCCTATACCTTAATCTTCCAAGAAATAATTACCATGGACTACCATTTCTAAATCAGAGGAGATCATTACGATGACTCCGTTTTCTAAATCAGAACTAACCTTTACAACAACTACAATCCATAAATCAAAGGAAGATCACACCGGCTTCGCCCCTCAATCAGATGGTCATTAGAACGATTACTCTAACAAGGTAAGACAGTCATTCAAATGAATACTCCCTGACTAAACAACATGATAATTACATGTTTATTCTGTTCATTGCGTAAATCACAACATCATTACAATGAATTAATTTCCAAAATCATCGATGAATATAACGATGACTACCATCCCCAATTGATTACTATCAGTTTAATGAATACTATCAACACTGCTATGAAAAGTTCAGCTGATGCAATCAAGAAATAAGTAACAGTCTTATATTAACAAGACAAACATACAAAGATGCGTATGGAAACGGTCCTCTATTACCACGTCATAGCAAACCGTTCACACACCTGCATACATTCGGATGACTTCTCGTATTAACACAATAATCACAACGAGATTTACAATGAAAACTGTTAACAACAAATGAAGTTTTGTTGGAAGTTTCCAAAATGTTCTATTTATCCGACATAAAATAATTCAAGAACACGTTTTACATTATACACTAACCAAGTGACTTACCAGTCAACATTTGGGAAGGCCAGTGTTGGACAAACTTTACAGAGGGAAGTCTACATTCAAATTACACAATTTTAAAGGTCAACGTTGTATATTACTTAAAACACTTGAACTTTAAAGCAGTCAGCAGTCATAAGAAAGGCTTATGTTTACAAATTAGAATTTAAATACTTGGAGCTCTCTTCGATCTACTTTACCATTATTATTACTCTAAGGTAATTATTGACTTTTAAAGGTAAATCTGTTTTTAATCGACAATTACTGATTTCCTTTAATGTGAATTTTGCTGAAACTGAATCATAGTGACGTGCGTATTTTCTTTCGAATAGGAAGATGATTCTGTAAAGAGAGTGGATCTACAAGCTGCTCCTAGGCAGATCTGCAATCACCCTACAGTAGAGAGACACTCCTGCTGCTCCTCAGTGCTTCCTGCTGACCGTAATTTAAGTTGTCTAACCGTCAGTAGTGCCTGCCGGGGTAGGTAAACCTTGGCACGGTTGTCTGCATTCTTGACAGCCATACACTAACTTGACACCCAATCAATTACTACCCTCAAGCAACAGTCAAAGTAACTACAGGTGGAATTAAAAAATATTCAAATTTATATGATGCATAGTTTATTGATAACGAAAATAACTCTTCTGTTTTTAGGCAATATTGGAAATAAATGGAAATATAAAAATTACTAGTTTATAATATTTCTTACTAGTAAGACACAGCTACAGTATATGTTTTTATATTCTAAATGCATGATATTTCTACCATAAACATAAAGGGAATGCTACATGCGATATTTAAAGGCACTAGGAGAGCGGGAAAAATAAGTACTGCTTTGATATAAAGTGCAATCAAGTCCCTTCTCGATGATAAAGAATCCCAATAACAATAGGTCACATTTCCACACCAGGACTATTTGTATACAACTTTCATTATCACATGTCCAACAGTCCGAGTTGTAGAGTTATTAAAACCTTACACATACCCCAACCCGTAGCAGAGCAAACTCGGAAGCCTTCAACATGAGCAAAACGATCAAAATTATACTTTGTTTATTATAAAATACAGTAAAGCAAAAATTGCTCATTTTCAAGAACTTCAGTCAGGAGCGAATTTACCCAAAATCAAATAAGAACAGCTATTCAAAAATCTCTGTCACACTCACAAAGTCAATCCAAATTTAACTCATTAGTTGTGCAAACCGCAATTGTGTGGTATTTACTCATACTGGAGTTGTTGGGTAAAACAGTCTCCACACTTTTTATTCAAAAAGTTTCTTTTTTGTGTATAGAGACTTTGATTTATCCATTTACCCCAGTATTAATCTAAATATCACAAAAGCACATTCAATCGTTTATTTGAAGAAAAGCACACTTGAAATTAAAAAAAAATTGTTTATCAATTTATTTAGCATAATAATTTAATAGCGAAAATATGATTTAATTTCTGTATAATTCCCATTTATACTCTTTTCATTCTGTAAAATTAGAAACTGCACTTAACATTCCAACAAATTGTTTACAATGTTTTTGAAAACATTATAAAAAAATTATACAAACTCTTGTTGTTTGCAACATAGTAATACATTGCATTCCCTAGATGTGCAGAAAGTATACATACAATATTCATGGTACATTTATAAACATGGATTCTATACTGTTGGACTGTACAAGCATGTAATCGTAATTGACTAATTCGTATACGAGTATAGAACACTGAATGTAAATTCTCAATTCTACTTTGCTAAAGAGTATTATAAGAATGAACAAGATGTATATCACACATTGCTCTAGTAGATCAATATTTGCTGAATTAATTCATTGAGCAAATGATACCTAAGGAGATAAGAGTTAATGGAGTTACGAGTATATCCCTGGTCAATTTGATAACCAGGAATCCCGTAACGACACTTCAAAGAAGAAGACACTAGTGACAACATATTTAAACCTAGAAACTCGGAGAAAAAGAATGCGAAGCATACAGTGGAGGGCCTACTGACACAAGGGGCAGGGAGGACTGGGGTACGCCGTAGACAGGCTCTCGCGAATAGCACCACATTCGAGGACACCGCAAAGAACACTGACATCCCCACCCTGCTACTTATCCTGAGCCCCCCTCAACCACCTTGCAGACTGCACCAGACACTTGACAAGACTTCACTCTGCCTGACCCAAGCATCAGCACCGCAGAAGAACTGGATTGATGTCAGAGATTAATCTCAACCACCTTGCAGACTACACCAGGCACTTGACAAGACTTCACTCTGCCTGACCCAAGCATCAGCACTGCAGAAGAACTGAATTGATGTCAGAGATTAATATCAACCACCTTGCAGACTACACCAGGCACTTGACAAGACTTCACTCCGCCTGACCCAAACATCAGCACTGCAGAAGAACTGGATTGATGTCAGAGATTAATCTCAACCACCTTGCAGACTACACCAGGCACTTGACAAGACTTCACTCTGCCTGACCCAAGCATCAGCACTGCAGAAGAACTGAATTGATGTCAGAGATTAATATCAACCACCTTGCAGACTACACCAGGCACTTGACAAGACTTCACTCCGCCTGACCCAAGCATCAGCACTGCAGAAGAACTGGATTGATGTCAGAGATTAATCTCAACCACCTTGCAGACTACACCAGGCACTTGACAAGACTTCACTCTGCCTGACCCAAGCATCAGCACTGCAGAAGAACTGAATTGATGTCAGAGATTAATATCAACCACCTTGCAGATTACACCAGGCACTTGACAAGACTTCACTCCGCCTGACCCAAACATCAGCACTGCAGAAGAACTGGATTGATGTCAGAGATTAATCTCAACCACCTTGCAGACTACACCAGGCACTTGACAAGACTTCACTCTGCCTGACCCAAGCATCAGCACTGCAGAAGAACTGAATTGATGTCAGAGATTAATATCAACCACCTTGCAGATTACACCAGGCACTTGACAAGACTTCACTCCGCCTGACCCAAACATCAGCACTGCAGAAGAACTGGATTGATGTCAGAGATTAATATCAACCACCTTGCAGACTACACCAGGCACTTGACAAGACTTCACTCCGCCTGACCCAAACATCAGCACCGCAGAAGAACTGGATTGATGTCAGAGATTAATCTCAACCACCTTGCAGACTACACCAGGCACTTGACAAGACTTCACTCCGCCTGACCCAAACATCAGCACTGCAGAAGAACTGGATTGATGTCAGAGATTAATATCAACCACCTTGCAGACTACACCAGGCACTTGACAAGACTTCACTCCGCCTGACCCAAACATCAGCACTGCAGAAGAACTGGATTGATGTCAGAGATTAATATCAACCACCTTGCAGACTACACCAGGCACTTGACAAGACTTCACTCCGCCTGACCCAAATATCAGCACTGCAGAAGAACTGGATTGATGTCAGAGATTAATATCAACCACCTTGCAGACTGCACCAGGCACTTGACAAGACTTCACTCTGCCTGACCCAAACATCAGCACTGCAGAAGAACTGGATTGATGTCAGAGATTAATCTCAACCATTGCAACGTGATCGATCGTGAATACCATACATTCGATGACACGGGAGCTATTTATTACTAAGGGATTTTATTATTAAGTTGCTTTAATCAACTTTAAATAATCCCTTGGTTCTATTCAGATTGACATACTCGTATAGTGATAAATCTTGAATTAATGGATAGTATATAGTCGATTAAATAAGATACACTTTCAATGATATTTACATTTGTACAATGAAAAGACAGAGTAGATTCTGATTGTACATGAATTGGTTATTCTTCAAATTTTCTCACCTAATGTCAAGGACACAGAAACTATAATGTAACATGATGTGAAATGGATAATTCTGCAGCATGGAGGTGGGATTCCAGGTACTGAAGGAAGTGATGCAGGTAATGTGGACAAATTCAGGTTATGAAGATGTCCTCTGCAGGGCAAACATAATCAGGTTGACTGTAATAAGCATAAAGAAAACACTCCATGAATGGCTAATTACTGACGGGAGGGGGGCAGGCCTGGGGCCGAGCTCAAAGGTCTTTTCGCGGCAACACTCAATGCAAATCTACGTCTTGGCATCAACCTACCCTCTTGGCTCCAATTAGCTCACCAGTTTATTTAACCAAATGAAAAAAATGTACCAGTTGCAAGCAATCTACTGACACCATTTCAATTAGAGCAGAACGGCAAACTTTTAATTGCACAGAGGGAGTCACAGGTGAAGTAAACAGCTTAGACCTCGAGTTAATTTCTTTGACTAACTATATTTCACGACTGACCTCCAAGTGAGAGCTATTGGCAAGCTCACAGATCGCAATCACACACACGAGCTGTCGCTCAGGACTGCAAATTTCAGTTATCACCGAACACTTCAAAACGGCTGACTTCCCAGTGCACTCCTGAAGTCATTCGAATTTGGATCAAGTATCCCCAAAATATAATAAAATCTGCTGTTTTCATCACTAATATTATTAAACGAAATATATAGTATGAACATCGTTTTAATTAAGTTAATTAATTAATTATAATTAACACCATAAGGATAACCAATTGAAATGAAAATAGTGTAGTTGGAATGAAATATACATTAACAAATAAACGGTGTATTTGTTTTGTATCTATGTCTTTTTCTTTAGAAATCCTGAGATCCGAAGAGATTTGACATTTTGTAATTATCTTACAATCGATCCAGCGCAATGTCGAAATTTTCTCCTAATTATCCAATTATCTAAACAATCTGAATTATCTGATTAGTCTTAGAATCTGATATAATGTTGACATCATTTAATCAGAAAGATTGAATGAAATGAACACAAAAATAGCTCCTCATAAGTTGATGAGCTGTACAGTTTTTTGACGAACTTCAATGAACGGTAAGGGGCTTTGTAGTACGTTTCCTGAATTGTTCAGAAAAAAAATTCTCTTTACTAGTCTCATTGGAATATTAAAATGTTACTTATTGCAAAATTAGCAATATTAACACTAAATTCTATACTTTAAATAGTTTTACAACGAATTCAGGATATCCCGACTAATATAAGAAGCAACATAGTTCTGAAAACTCAGAACTCAACTCAGGATAATCCATACTTGCCTTACTTGTATTCTTTACATGAAGCCAAAAAACCGTCTGACACCGGAGTTCCTAGATATTATATTTTTTAAAAGGAAGTTTAAGTGCTTTAAAATGATTATAATGAAATATAAAAAGTAAAAAAAAACAATGAAACATAAAGAACAAATATAACATGAACGTACAGAGTTCAGTGCAGACGAGTATTTGCATCTGTTCTTTGGACATTGTAATAATGCATTGGTTAAAGAATAGCAGGATAATTATAAATATGTATGGTATACACCATTACATACGATTGAAATATTGACCATCTGATAGATTAATACTAAAATAAAATCTGAACTGAGTCAGTTTTCTAGATTCAAATTAAACTACCACATGCTGACGTTTCGGTTGAAAGAAATTGAATTAATATGATATAAGAATTAATTAATATTATAAATAATCAATTAATTAAAAATATAATAATAATAATAATAATAATAATAAATAATTTATTAATAATATAAGAATTAGTATTCTTAGAGACTAAATAAGCTCTGAACTGCATATTCAGATCTATCAGAGTAAGCAGATATAACTCCGTTTCACTTTTTTTGTTTTGAAAAATAAAAGACTCCTTTTGTTGGGGGCGTTTTGCAAGCGTTTAGGAGATATGTAAACATCATTCCAAGATCATGCCAGGAAGTAGATAACATTGAATTCAAAACCAATCAGAGTTAGCATCCATCTAATGAAAACTATTTCGAGCAAGATAACATTCGCGTAAAGGAAGAAATAAAATTCATTGGAAACAAAGTAAATTCTAGCTATTTTCTTTACTCTCGTAAGATCTTACCCCAAATTGTTGGTAACACTCAAATAGAAGATAGATTTTTGATATTAGGTAGTACATTAGTGTATAGAATATGTTCAAACTGAATGCAGACAATAATAGAAAAGGATCAAATAAGGACGAAAGTGAAATTACAGGTTGTCTGGCTCAGGTGTCATAAAGTGCTACAATATGTTTATTAGTGTAGCGATTTTTAACAATGTTGTTGTGTTATTAATTTAATAATACTAGTGCCAAAAGTATTTTAATTGTTCAATATACGGGTATTTCCACTACTTGACAGTGACTTATCTGCCAGGCAGCAAAGGTGGACTGGCAGCTGTAAGGTGTGCGGTGAGGTAAAGCGGCGCGCAGGACTGGAGGTTTCAGAAGGCTGGCAGATCAGATAGGATCAGTCAGTCGACAGCTGAGCAAGGACATGCACAGAAAGGGGCACGATTCAAAGAAGCAACCCTGGCCTTTCCATGTGCTCATTAATCAGCCACCACCACTTCACACCGATTAGAATGCAGAAACACTCCTCCACAACAACCAATCCCTATTTTTCTCATTATACACCCTTTTCAGCGCATGCTACAACTTATTCCCTTTATGCCAGGAATTCTTCCTTTAGTAAAGCTATTCCAAATAATTAATGTACAATATTAAAAATAGCTTCATTTTCAATACCAATAACCCTTTTTGATTACTACCAACTAATCACTCGTATTATTTTTCAACAGATTCATGTTGTGAGGCTTGAATCTTGACTTGAATGTGTAAGATCGCAGCTTTTCCATTAATGTAATCGAAATCAATCAAACTTTTATGATTAATCTTTCTGCAAGAACACATCAAGACTTCAACCAACGTCTATCACAAGCAATACGACACCATCATTATTTTTAACACCTGCACTAAAATGAGATTACTGACTAGAAATAGAGGAGCGGAGACCTGCGGATAGCGGATGAAACTACTAGCGCCAAATACAAAATGACCCCACCTGCTACAAATGACAAGCAATAAACGGAGACTACTAGAGTTAGCAACACGTTATCAAATTGGGCTAGCTTCGCAACTACTTAGAAAATCATAGGACTGTTACCATGTAAACGAAGCAATACCATGGAACTTTTCATGGTTGTAATCCATAGTGTAAGACGACTCTAATCTCAAAACATGGTGTGCGACGCCACGCAACAATTATTTATCACATTATATTGCACACTTTATTGGGTATTAAATTAAATTAATTAAACAAGTTACGATGTATTCTTGATAATAACCTTGATCATACATTATAAATTAACATTATATATGTATATATTTCATAGAAAGTAATAACAGTTTCTGCATTTAAGACCTTCTTATTCACTGATTTTAACACCCTGGCTATTGTCCTTTTCGTCAGTGGTAAACTATAGAGCAGGTTCCCCAAAGACATTTACAAATACATATGTCCGGTGAACGAAGGACATTTGATTGAATAGTCTATATATATATTAAACTATACTTTTAAAATAAACATTCAACATACATAAGTTATCTTCAGGTTTACATATATTTATGTAAATTATGGATTGACACATAATTAAATAAATAAATGTTTATTTTAAATATATATATAGCAATTATAAGTTATTTATTAAGTTAATTATAAGTATGCTAAAAATACAAATTCCATGTAAGAATTTATAATGAGGTGTTCATAGGAACGCTTGGAAACACAAAAAAACATTCTTCATTTCTCGCCAGGAGTACAATTAGAAATTTAGACATAACCTTACTTTCTACAAATATTTAAAACAATCTTAGTGTAATAAAAAGTAAATATATTATGTATCCATAAAAAGGAAACAACAAATGAAAAATGGAAACTCCTAGTGATAGTTGATGGAGAAGCTCCGACTACTTGGCCCTTGGCCACGTAGGAAGTACTTTCTGACAAATATTAATGCTAAACTAAATGATACTACAAGCGTTTACTACAAATAACAAAATCGTACTAATAAGAAGTAAAACTCCAGAAGCAGAAGAAACAAGATAACAGACAAAGGATAAGAGCTCGAAGGGCCAGCTCAAGGAAGGAGCTCTGACTACTTGGCCCTTGGCCACGTAGGAAGTACTTTCTGACAAATATTAATGCTAAACTAAATGATACTACAAGCGTTTACTACAAATAACAAAATCGTACTAATAAGAAAAACTCCAGAAGCAGAAGAAACAAGATAACAGACAAAGGATGAGAGCTCGAAGGGCCAGCTCAAGGAAGGAGCTCCAACTACTTAGCCCTTGGCCACGTCGGAAGTTCTTTCTGACAAATATTAATGCTAAACTAAATGGTACTACAAGCGTTTACTACAAATAACAAAATCGTACTAATAAGAAGTAAAACTCCAGAAGCAGAAGAAACAAGATAACAGACAAAGGATGAGAGCTCGAAGGGCCAGCTCAAGGAAGGAGCTCCAACTACTTAGCCCTTGGCCACGTAGGAAGTTCTTTCTGACAAATATTAATGTTAAACTAAATGATACTACAAGCGTTTACTACAAATAACAAAATCGTACTAATAAGAAGTAAAACTCCAGAAGCAGAAGAAACAAGATAACAGACAAAGGATGAGAGCTCGAAGGGCCAGCTCAAGGAAGGAGCTCTGACTACTTGGCCCTTGGCCACGTAGGAAGTACTTTCTGACAAATATTAATGCTAAACTAAATGATACTACAAGCGTTTACTACAAATAACAAAATCGTACTAATAAGAAGTAAAACTCCAGAAGCAGAAGAAACAAGATGTAGATGAGGAATGAGAGTAAGAAGGGACTGTTGGCGTGGGATCTCCGCCTACTTGGGCCTTGGCCAGGTAGGAAGTCTGAAATTCTGATCATCTTCGTAGTACATGGACATTTTGGCCTTCATTTTGACAACGGCATCGCGCACAATCAATCGTGACTACTAGCGTGTACTGCATACGGCATAATATGTATAATATGAAGTATTATTAGGCATCCAGAAGAGTCCACATGACAATGGAAATCTACGCCATTGGAAGGACCATTGGCGAGGAGTTATCCTTCTTCAGTCTTGGACAGCTAACTCTTGAGTGGTAATTTTTGGTGCATAAGCTAACAGAGACTACCAGGATCTATAATCAGTAAGATAATGTGACTACAATCATTTATTGATAGAATACTGCTGCAAGTGACTGCACAGACAGAGGAGGAGTGAGACAGATCGAAGGGCCAGTTGGCGGAGAGTTTGCCTACTTGGGCCTTGGCCAGGCAGGCTCTGTATTCTGACAACTGTTTCCGCACACAACTAATTATAGCTCTCGGCCAGGCGCTGTGACCAAGACAAGACCGCAATCCGACAACACCATTATACTGCCTGAGCACCGAGAGCACTCATGTACAGTACTCCCCCCATCCTATATAGATTTTTGTGCCCTTATATTATATTCTTTATATTCAAATAAACTACCAAATTTTTATTATATGGGTAACTGTTCTCACATAATGAAACTTAATTGATTTACCACGTGTATTAACTGAAAACTTAATAGCACTGCTATGATCTGATACTAATGATATTAACTTTAAAATGTAATTATGATTTTGCAATTTATATCATAATTTTTCTTGGAATTTTTTTTTCTCGTTCCTGAAGTTATCATGGTTGTTGACCTAGGTAAATTATAATAGCATTGTAAATTTACAATCTTTCATTGATTACCATTCATTGGTAATCCCTAGATGAATGAATGAATGAGTTTACGGTCCTAGTATTATAAAGGCTTAAGAAAGTGCAGGAATATGCATTTTTTTATCAATATATCTGTAGAGGCCTATACTCAACTTTACGTATTAACGAGCTCATTGATAATCAGTTCCATTACTTAATTTATTTTCATGTGCTGTATATTAGTGAAAGCCAATAGATGTCTTTTAAATACAATATTTCCTCTTCCGATATCCTAAATTCATAATAAAACAACACATAATACGCAATTTAATGTTTCTGGAGTGACAATGGCAATTAACACATCCATTTAACCCCTGGAAAATACTTCATATTTGTCCTAAAAACATATCACTGTCTAAAAAAAATCTCTTTGACTGGACTACGATAAAAATTGATAAATTAATTTAAACTAATATGATAAATTGAAAGGTAATAATAATAATAATCTAAACTCGAGTTTTGCATTTTTAGGTTCATATTACCTATTCTAATAATCGCTAATTATTAAAAACTTTCTGAATTCACAAGATGTACTAATAAAGATAGCTCCTTTGAAGAAATTTCGCCAAAAAATCATTCAACTAGTTCTTCTCTCAGTTTTTCATTACACACACTTCTTCTGTGTGTAATTTCATTATAGTCCATTGTAGGGTGTTGCCCACCATCAAGTTCATAATCTTTTTAATTCAATCTTAAATCAAACTTTTTATGGGTATCTCACTTTTTCAATAAATGAAAAATTATACTTTTTCCTTCATAAAACCAATATTGGTTCTATAAAATTTCTAAATTTTAACATCCTAGATTATTCTGGTTTAGAAGAAAAAAACAAGTTTGATCCAAAATCGATATTTCGGAATAAAATGGATTTCCCAGAGGCAATATTGTCTTAAAATTATACAATTTAGCCACACCACAACGGTCATCCATTCATCACAGAGTGTGACCTCTTCTGTGACCATAAACTTTTATGCACACACACACACCCACACAACACAAACACATGATTTAAAAACTTCTAAAATGGACTCGGGAGATACCAAAATGATTAAATCTATTAAAATCTGAAAACTTAAGCTTTTTATGATTACTATACTTAAATAATAGTAAAGCAAACAGAAAATGTATGTAAATAGATGGTTTAATTCTATATGGAAATATATTTTCTATATTTCGCTTTGATCCTTAGAAGTAAATATATATCACGGTAAAGCTTATTTGGTACAGAGTAATTTTAATTTTCTTGCAATGATCAGATCATGTTATGAGAGTTTCTACCTAAATTTATGAGAGTTTCTAAAAAATTATGTGAATATGTTTATCATAACATAGTATCTAATAAATATCAATGATTAAACTACAATAAGAAATGGCAAATATGTTTACTAATGAACATAAATATCACGTAAATAAATATTACATCTACCTAATAACAATAACATTGAATTTTAACTACGATGTAATATAGACTCTATTTTCCAACTTATCGTTACACTAACTTATCGTTGGTACCAATGACTAACGACTAACGAATATTACCATGCACAACAGTGCGTGTCCAGACCAGAGGCCCACTACTGATAGATTCTCATGCTGCTGTTTTTGTTTGGTCAGTAAACATTGTCATGAATGGGGGAGTCAGTCTGTCAGGGAAAGGTGTCGTCTTCGTCGTCGTATTCTTGTTCGTATTCTTCTCGTTCGTCGTGTGGTCTTGCGGCTTTGCATTCTCTGAGGTACTGTACATTTTTGAAGTCATCTGGTCGTCATTTTTAGCATAAGTAGGAAGCTTTAAGGCACGTGTGATTAGGAAAGGTTGGGAGTTGGATTTAGTTTCCGAACAAGATGTGGATGGGTGGATGAAGCTTTTTGTCTTCATAACTGGCAAGTCGAGTAATGTAGGAATGAATAGATTCCAAATTCAACTCATGTTGAATATCAACATTCCTGGCGTAGCTACCTGTAATCGCTTTCTTAGCTCTTTGCTATGATAGCATTCGGTGGTCATAGTTTGATTAATTGTCATAGGCTTGAAGGCTGCTGAAGATTGCCACCTCATTGGTTGTTCAACCACATTCTGAGAGGAAAACCATTATCTTTTATCATTACTATTAGGGAAGAAGAATTCATACGATTAGTGAAGTGAAGAATGGCAGGACCTCAAGTTCCTTTTTAAGAATAAAATATTAAGAATATTTTATATGGTTCCTAGTTCACTGAAGCAGCAGACATTCACTGAAGCATGTGGTATTTACTCATTTCAGGAAAGGTAAAAAACATTTATTTGTGGAGACTTGTTTATACATTTCCTGAAATGGTTTCCATTAATGAAGTTTCATTTATGAAAGGAAAAATAAAATTCCACCACTAACAGAGATTGAAAATACGAGTATAGACTTATGAAAAAAGAAAACCATAGTGAGGGAAAACAGCTTAATATATAGGCCACAATAATTTACATATCATGTAAAATACTTATATAAGTCACTTTTGCTCATAGTTAAAAGTTTTCTAATTTAAGCACCACACAATCGATAACATTAGCAAGAAGCTTTTATGATCTTTTTATTAATCTTTAGTCACGAATATTAAACAATATTTCAATAATTATAGTAATTGAATTTCACTTTCAAAACGATGTTAGCCACATAAAATTCATCAATTATTACATTGTCTATGAATTTGATGGTTAATAATTGCAAAAAAAAAAACAAAATGATTGTCGACCAGTTAAATTTATTTTTTTAACAGCAATTGATTTCCAATCATAATCAAACATAATCATAAAATCATAATCAAACTTTTTTCTAATCTTTTTGAATCGAGCATCCCCACATTATTTATATTATATAGGACACAATCGGATTTATATAGAATTCTTCTCGTAGAATGGATGTGTTTATAATATTTGCGATATTTTGGCAGCAATAAAGTTTTGAAAAGGAAAGTGGAACACTATTTTTAAACTCTAGATTATGTTGTTAATTAGAAGGCTAAAATAAGACTTGTAAAACTATTACATTTACCTGGACTACTTGGACTACTACTACTACTGTACCTTATTTAGACTACTTATGGAATGGAAAGTAGATATATGAATACGTGTCTCCCCAGGTGTATACCAATGCCAACTAAACAAGTACTCATAGTCTTACAAGTTGGAATTATAACAAGCTGTTATGTTGTTGTTATGTTATAACAAGTTGGTGTGGATTGTATGTATGTTAGGTTTGGTAGATCAGGATAAAAAGGTTTGTGTAACATGTCAGGTTAAGTAAGCTATGTTAGGTAGGGTGTCTAGGTTTGTTCAGGACACCTAGAATATATACTCTGCTTAATTAGTGGGATCATAACAGAGATAAGCTATTTTAGGGATATTTAGGCAATACCTGGCATCCTACAAGATTTACCATACCCCAAATGAAGGAGTAAGCTAAGACACTCTAGACACACTGACCCTGGTCCTGAATAACTTCTTTTTTTCCAAGTGCCCTTAAAATTTTTTCAAATTTATCAGCTATTGGTAAATAGCACGCTCGAGTTATTCCTACATTGTTCCTACAGCCAAGATATAAACACTTTCTGTACAAGTATCTCACGTTTTAATAGGATGTAAAAAGTAAAATAAAACTCTCATTTCTCTTAACAATTGTTCTTAAATTTAGCATCAACAAATTCCTTCACCTGACTCTATAAACAATGTATGAATCACGAAAAAATAAAACATGTGTGAAACAAAACAAATAGGTTAAGAATAACTGAATCTTGTAGCAGCAGAATCAATCATTCAAGATATATTATATATAAACTGCGTTAATTTTTTACAAAAGTGAAAATGGTAAATATGGCAAGACTTATTAAAATGGACCCATATTGTCATTTATACTACAATCTAAAGTGAAATAAATACTGCTTGTACAAGAATATTTATTTTTAACTTTTTCGTATGGAAAAAAGTTAATTTAATACATTTCATTCACACAGGCACATATTACCCTCATATAATTAATATTTTAGATAAATCGTCTCACCTTATAAATAGGAGTTATATTCGCCCGACTGGTTTCGCACGTAGTTCATCTTCAAGTAGGACTGCTTGAAGATACACGAAGTGTGAAACCGGTCGGACGACCGAAAGAGCTATTTACGAGGCGAGAAGGATTTAACAAATAATACAAGTTGCCGACCTCTATGGTACTAACAACATGCTTTCTCTATAATATTAAACCTCAACTACAATAATTTTTCCTAAAATCTGACTCGTAGAATTATTGATATACCTATAATAACTACTGTATTATTATTGACCAATTTAACAGAATAGTTAATCTGAAAAATAACATAATTATTTAAAAATATCGATAAGTTAGGAGAGATTATAGAGAAGGTAGTTTTTTAGGATAAATTTCAAATGTGGGTTTAGTTCTTTATGAAAGTGAGTACAAAGAATTTGATTGGACCGTCGGTTAAGAATTCGTGCGATTGATGAGACTGTGGAATTCATAAAGATCCACACGGCCAACTTTACATAACAATTTTAACATCCCAAAGTGTGTATCGAAATAGTACCTGATAAAACAATAAAAATAGTACAAAAAATAGTAAAAAAAATTGCACCAATCCATGAATTGGAAGTACCAATAAAGTTCGTATAAGCAAATCGAAATTCACAGTAATGATGATTAATTCTTTTAATATTCATGAGTTTCTGCACTTTTACTGCGTTTCCGAAGGTCAACCTATTAATGTTTATTAACTTTACTTCTTTAATGCTCTTGCTGAACTCTATAAAAAAAGACATTCTGGAAGGAAAGACATGGGTTCTCCACAAAGACAGTGAGTCGGCTCACTCCGCATTCTCTGTCAAGTGGTTCTAGCCAAGCACAGCATCTCAGTGTCAGACAGGGCCTCTCAGAGAGGGGTCCAGCGGGAGGAGTACAGTGTTCCGAGGCTGGGAGCTACGAAGGGGCTATGGCTGAAGGGAAAATTGAATGTTTGACAATAAAACTTGGACTAAAGCAGCGAAAATACCGAAATACATCCCGATAATAAAACTAGTTTGCCCTCAAGTATTTCGCGGCTAGAGTCATGTATTCTAACGTGAATAGCTGGCAGTTTATTTTCCTGATATGATGCATTTATACAGGAAAACAGATCTAAAAAACTCCATGCTGAAAATTTTAAATTCTCTCTCTATTTCTAACTATTGGTAGAATACTACTCATAAAATAGTTTTCATTAATACCATGGTATAGGTATGTGCAGAATAAACGCCGTATGTTGAAAAACATTATGAAAAGTGAAGCATCTGTTAGACAAATTTAGTAGGAAACGATAACTAGGTAGCTGATTTCCACTGTCCAGAGTTATTGGCTATAGGCAGGCTTTTTTGTTTAATATCCAAAGCGAAACAATAACATCTCCATTTTTACCTTTACGTAATCCAGTCTGTATGTATATAGGATTTTATGGCTAGTGTTGTAAGCTGGCGATAAATTCGCAATTTAGCACCAGAAACGAAAACTAGAGCCAGCTGGCAACACTGATCCTCCGCAGTCAATCAGTTTGTTTACTTACTAGTTAGATAAGCTCTCAGTGTTTTTTTTTCAAATCTATTATCACCTAATTTTTAACCATCCTCTTAAAATAAGTAAGTCTTTTTCAAATCAGTTGAATAATGCTGATTATAAACACTATAAACTATCCGAACCATTGAGGGGTTATTTGAATAATTTTAGGACATTATTAATGAATGATTATTTCTGTGTGAAGATGGTCTGTGTTGACTGAAACGCTGGAACTTTGATATACTCAGCATATCGATCCCAAAAAGGAATGTTTTGGTGAGTTGACACATTATACCGGAGAGTTGGAAAACCTCTATAAGAAAATTGTTAAAGCATGTAGGAAGTTTAAGAGGATGAAAATAAACAAGGCATTTTCACCAACACTCTCTCTCCCTCAGTATTTGGTATTTTGATTTAAAGTAGCTCCAACTAATTCGGTATACGGGTATGTGACACACATGTATAATTCAATTGCAAACATAGTAATATTTCTTTCTTTTCTTCTTTTATTTTACATTTTAACAACCTATCGGGAATGATCCTCACAAATCAGAATGACATAAACAAGAAAAGAAGGCAAGAGAGGAAAGGCAGTAGGAAGGCCAGACTGGCCAGTACTTTTTTCAGGTTAGCCAATGAGGCCGTAACACAGTTCAGGCAGAAGACTAGCCAAACCTTTTATGTTGACAGAATTAAAGAAACCGAAGAAAGACCACATTCATTATTTACTGTCCAGTACAGGGAATGTAGGAAAGCAGGTGGTCCGTCAGACTTTAATGAGCCAAATCTTCTGCATCTCATTCAATGGTATCTCAAGCTAGAGATGCCACTTTAGATGTAGAGGGGTCGAACATTGAATAAGATGGACATCGAATTCTGCTAAGAACGTGTACATCAGAAGATAACAAAGATACATGATAACACCAAGTACAAGTGCCAATATGGCAGAAATCAATCACACACGGAAAGAGGTTTATTTTAGAAAAACTGTTTTATTCTTTTATTGATAATGTTGTTGCTGGATTAACTTTAATATTTAATCTTGTCAACAGGTTAGCTGATTTTTTTCATTTTTTTTTTAAATATTCCACAATGTGTGAAAGTGAGCTAAAAAAAAAGTATCAAGTTAACTCATTATTATGATCTGTTAAGATATATATAGTTGAATGTACATAAAGAAACATAGAGAAATTAAAAGCACACACTTACAGTCTCTAATTTTCGGTAGAACCGTCTTCAGGAGAGATAAGAGAGGGAAACGAAAGCACTTTGGTGGAAACCCAACTGTCTTTGGGTCTCCAACCGTCTCCGTACCAGTGCACTTCGTTTCTCTCTCTTATCTCTTCTGAAGACGGTTCAACCGAAAACTAGAAACTTAAGTGTGTGCTTTTAATTTCTCCATGTTTCTTTATGTACACTGAACTGTATTTGTCCATTTCTGATCGTATGTTCATCAAAAAAGTGTACATATATATATCAAAAAACCAGTTGGGTTTTTGACTCTGATGAAGACTGCTTGTTATGGTTGAAAGATCTTAGTCTTTTTTCCCTTCTCATATTGTGGTTTGATCATATATATATATATATATATAACAATTAAAAAGAAGATAACACACAGATAGACACAGGAATAACTCACTTCTATATTTCGACCATCGTCATCATCAGAAGGGGAAGAGCCCCGCAACCCAACAGTTGGGTTTTTGACTCTGACGAAGACGGCTTGTTACGGTTGAAAGATCTTAGTCTTTTTTTCACTTTCCATAATATGGTTTGATGATTGATTGTTATTTCACGTGCTTATGTGAAATCTTGTTTTATATATATAAATATATATATATTTATTCCATTCCATACAATGATTAAATGGAACACTTCTTGTTGAAGTTCGATACACATGAATTAGCCTCAATTTTTATTGAAAATAACTTTGCAATTCTTGCAAAACCCAAAATTGGTTTCGTTACACCTAAAAAGATTTCCCCTGGAGCTCTAATTTAGACCATCCTCCTGATTCACTGATCTCGCTCTTCTATCATTTCTTAAGGTGAAATCTGCAATAAAAGGAACAAGTTTTGAGCCTTCTGAACCTGTGAAAAAGAGTGCAGCAGTTGTCATGAAGGGGCTAACATTGGAAGAGTACAACCGCAGGAACGTTATTTCATAGCCACACCTCACACACAGATATCACCAAGATGTTTGGAGACCTCCAAACATAAACAAGACAAGAAATAGATATTTGGACTGTTGTCATAGTTACTGAAAAGTTAAAGTTACTTGAAAATTGAACAAAAGTGAAAATTGAACAAAGGGCGTGAAAAAGAACTGATAGGGCACTGTAGAGACGGATATGTACAGAAGGGATACTGTGAAGAAAAGTGAAGAGTTGTTTGGATGGATGTCAACTGACAAAGCACAGCTACCTGACTTTAACATCATTTGGGACGCAAATAAACGACACTTCATTAACCCGGCGCCATATGCTTTTAACTAGACATTGTGTCAAATCCTTTCTTTAAATTAACTTACCCTAATAGTTCTCTTCCTCCTACAGCTGTTCTTTATATATAAATATCTTAGAAAAACAGTTTAATAAGACACATGCCAATAAAAGACAGCTTTTAAAATATGGGATTTCTTTTACATACATATATATTGTAATGTAAAGAAAAAATATTCTATGTATATATATTCAGTGGTTGTGGTTGTTGATTTTCAAAAAAAGACGTATTTTAAAAAGGATAAGAATATAAATATAAACTAATCACCCCATTCAAAACCCAAATGATGTTACGACCATAAAGGAATATATGTTACGTTAAAGGGAATATACCGATGAGAATATTTACTTACCTCTAAGACCATTACAATCGAGAAGACAACCACTTCAAATAATGCATCAAATTAAAAAAGTTTAATCATACTATACTTATCATCATGTAGTAAATTTGTAATTGAATGAAGTGAGCCACTTCTCTGGGACGTTCCAAGAGTTGAGTGTTATCCTATCTGTCGAATTGAATGAGTCGACTGTAGCTTCTAGGTGACAATTTGTAACATTTCATGTTGGTTTTGTGTATCGAGTTGTAATTGAAGTGTATTAATTCTAAATAAGCGTTTCTATCAATTGCGATACTTGTAGGTGGCACGAGATGACGGTTGGTGTGGGCAGGAGAAGTGTTGCTGACTGATAAACGACATCTATTTGGAGTTATCTTCTCATGAAAGGGCAGCGCATCATTGATGAAAGCTCAGTCAGCGCCTGGCTGCGTCCGGCCAGCGCCCTGCATTCCTCCCTCTCGCACTCAATCTCCTATATATAGGCCAATAGAGACCCAACTTATATTTAGCAGTCAATTACCATGCCCAGCTGTTGCTTCAACCATCCCCAGTCTTCAGGACATGTCTTGCCCTTCTCCACTTTTTCTACCCTTAGCAGAAGGCCTGCCCTAAACAACCCTTTTTCCACTAATCTAAACTATATTTACTTACATACATATAGAGAAATGAGCACTGGAATTCAGAAATACACTTTTGAGATCTCCTGAGATCAATGAAATAAATTTTGCAATTTGGTCCACTTCTGTGTGTACCAGAATTCTGTGCGAACAGAATACCCCAAGAAAACAGCTCTAATCACCAACCAGAATGTTATAAATTTCTGCTATCCCTGAGATGGAGAGCAAGCTCAGCACCAAAATTGCACTTTTTTAGGGCTATGTATATAGTCTCATCGGACTCGTGTGCACAGATGCTGTTTGTTTCAAGTATATTTTCAGTTCTTTAATGAACTATATACTTGTCTCTAGTGAAGTATTTCTAACTTTTGTTTGATTTTTGGTAAGAGTGGCCATTAATCTCTATCCTCTTCAAGACGAGTTCCTCTCAATCAAAACAAATGTCTCTGATCCCCTAGACACAGAGTCTGTTTCCATATATCTTTAAAACCTTTCTTAGTACATATAGCATTATTTTATAAATAAAAAAGACAGTAGAATGAGCTTCTTAGACTAAAATAGAACCCATTTTTTTTATTTTACTTGCTTTCCTTTTCATGCATTCTTCAGCTGGATCCTTTCGAAAGTTGAGGTGTGTTGTGTAAAAATGGCTGCACAGCCCAGATGATTTGTCTGGCTACCAGCTTTTCTGAACAGTCCACTGCCTCTTCCTCTGTGTTACCTTCTTTGTATACAGGTACCTGCCTTACAATCGAGGTAATCATTTGCATCGAGGGTCACTCTATCTGCTGACATATAGACTAAACTACTAATGCTCTGTTCCATTAATCTTTGGAAATTTCATCTCCTACGGAAGAATTTCCATTTTCTACCAACACAATAATGTCAAAATTGCCTTTTGATATATAAAAAGTATCTAAAATAAGCCGATTAATAATTTTTCCATGGATCCAGGCATTAGTCTCATAATAATACCAAAATTTCAAGATTCTAGAGTTTTTTTTTAAAATTCTATATTAATATTTTGTTATCTTTATTATTTAACCTTTTTAATACAATCTCTGTTTTTTTAAATAACTTATTTCTTAGTTCTTTAGTGTTATTTAGCTTTTTGTTGTATTAATAACAATTAATTACCATCATTTGTAGCTTCATCTTTTGTCTTTTTCTCCTCGATGCATATGTTGGCGGCCCTTTCACTGCAACTACAATGAAGGATTCTTCAGTGCGGTTTCACTGTATAGGAGGAAAAAATGTTGTCTAAAAACATTTAGAAGAGGTAGAATTGGAAGAAGAAAGTATAAGGAAGGAAGAACACCTTAACAACAGTGTCTAGGTGGTGAGCACTGGGGAAAAAGTGGTAGTGGAGGTATTATCAGTGAGATGTTTGCTGGGGCCAGGCCAGTGAATCACATCTGCTGGCACAACCCGGCTGTTAATTAAAGCGTAGGGAGAGAAGCGTGATATGGGTGTGTGATAAGAAGGTTAAGATTGTGAATGTAGCCTTAAATTAGCCATTTAACAAATAAACAACCCTCTGTATTTGTATGTATGAATCCATAGGCTCAATAAGGACCTATAAGGAAAAGGAACTATTATTGAGGAGAACTTTAACATCTAGGAAGGAAATAGAACTGTTATAAACATGATGACCATCATTATGAAGAGGACCATCATGCTTATTGGCCAGTTAATGTGGATGACAGCACATTAACCACTGAAAAAATAAATTCCTGAACGTGACTATCCTCTTAATTTCGTCATGTTAACTGCTGACCCAACCCAGTCTGTGACGCCGTGCGTAACTGTCGGCCTCAACAAACCCTTTTTATAGGCGCATCGTGAGACATCGGGACAAGAATGTCTTTGTCATGCTGACACATTTGGCATTCGTCAGAAGCACACAGTCTCCTATATTATCTTCGTATTCGTACAAGACATTGACTTTCTGCAGATACATGTACGTAGCCTTATCAACAGGTTTGCTGTAGTACGTGACTTGCAGTCGATGTTTAACTGTGCTGGCAATAGGGTTGTTTAGATTTCGCCATTTCATGATCATCTGTTTCAGCACTTTTCCTCAGATTTATAATTCTCTGTGTACTGGTTCTTGCAATAAAGGGGATGTACTCTTTGGGTCGTTTTTGAATCGTTTAAATCACGGCCTTCTTGTTGAGGTACGACAACTCCATTAAACGAAGTATTGCTGCATTTATTATTGGTAAATGTTTGTCTCAGATTTTAATTCTTTCATGAACATCTGTCATGTGGACGATGTATTGTAGGAGCGATGTAGCAGGTCACATGTTGCACATGCAAAGTACATCACCCCTATAACACATCATCTGAATTGATCAATGAAAGAATTAACGAAGTTATGCAAGTGCACATGCAGATTCTGGATGACAATAGAAACACCTGGACCATTAGCATACATCTCTCTACCGTTAGTTCATTCATACAGAAAATATTCAGTCGTATTCAACCAGATATACATATCTGCTTTAAAAGTATTCTAATATTTTATAAACATAAAAAATACTAATAAATGTATATTTTTATAAAATATCATAAATAATAACTTAATTCATATGTCAAATAATGATCATAATAATTTCCATAATTATTAAATTGGTCAGAGGGGACTAAAAGCACTGGTGACAGGTATCCAAAGTGTAAGGGTTTTAACGAGAGGTCTGACAAGCTAGCTTCAGCCCACACACCGGTCCTATCTTTAAAATAAAACTCCCCCACGACCCACATATCTCACTGGACAACCTACAAATAAAATAATTATTTTTTTATTCCCCCTCGCGCTTCCTTACCCTTACATTTTCAAAGATCCAATAAATTTATGAAAGGGGAAGATGAAAATGAGCTTTAGTAATTTCTACTGGAAAACGGTCTGAAAATAGACTGGAGGAAATATCGACACGATGGGTAAGTCAAAGGAAGAGAGATGGGTGCAAGACTGTTCTCTGCTCACCTCGAGACGGCTCTTGGTGTCCACTTCAACACTACACAACTAAACATAACCCCTCCACATTTTTTAATATTAGTGGAAACTCTTGAAAATAGATAGAATTCTCTTCTCCTACAAAATTGGGTGTATGCATTTTTTCCAAGCAATGTTTTTATATATTACCAATAACTCTAACATTCTTGCCATTTTACTGTCCAATACAGAGACCAAACTAAAACTCAGCTATCTCATTCCCGTGCACAAAGATCTGATCCTAGATACAAATAATTGTCATTTCTCTCTATCTCTCTCTCCCTCTTTCACTAATGACTAAGGATTAGGTTAACTTGTCTTACATCTCCCAATGAAGTGCGTTTTACTATGAGTATTCTCTATGAGTCTCCAAAAACACGAAATCCCCTAGAGTAGGGCAATTCCCAACGAACGACAACCCTATGGCTTATGGCACTAACTCTTTTGAGTAATGTTGAGGAACACTTGTCATCAACAAGTTCATGAAAAACTTAAATTACTCAGTCTTCACACTAGGCTATTTAACAAGTAGTTAAAGGACAATCAGTCATTTTTGACGAAACTGGGAAGAGCATTCATGTGTGGTCAATATTTCATTGTATTTTTCATTGCATTGTTTATAAGTGGATCAACGATAAAAGAATGGAGGTCGCCGTTGGTTCAAAGGACGTAGATTCGGAATCCCCTATTATTTGACTTCAGTCAATGACAAATAAACTGAAAAAATAATTTAGACATTATAATGAAACCGTCGTTAGTTATTTGCCCATCAACTATTCCTGAACGTCGGGAATGAGACCATTTTACTTGTTACCTTGAAGGACCGTTAAGAAAAGAAATACAGTTCCACTGGAATAACGTTTAATAGACACGGAAATAGGTTCCAGTAAAAGCCGCACATTCCTTTAGACTATGTGTGGCACTGGAAGAAGCCTAGTTCTCTACTGACGCAGACGAAGATCATCACAAGATAAAACTACGTAGCTAAAAATTATTGGAAAGAAGCCAAATTCGCTTGTGACAAGACTAATATGAATCAGCACCCAGTAAAATATTTATGACGACACACAACTTTATGAATGACGTCACAAACTAATCATTGGTTAGTTCAAATATTTCCAAACTGGGAATTGAACCATTCTGGGAAATTAACATTAATTAAAAAAAGGGGGGGCAGCGAGAATATACACAAACGATATATGAATTTTTTATTCATACGTACATGAAAAAATGCACTCATAAAAAAAATGTACCTACTGCACACTAATACATTTCACAGAAAATTCTTTAAAGAATTGAATGCACCTATCCAGCAGTAACTTCATTAAACACAAGTATCTTTACCTCCTTATATTAGACCTCTCTAACCAATAACCTTATATAAGAAACTAACAAACAACCAACAAACTTCCTTGAAGACATGTGTTTAATGTTAAAATGCTGCTCCTTTTCTCAAACATCTTAAAACGCTTCTATCAAGCAAGATGCTTAGAAAAATATTTACCCACAACATTCGACTAGTACTGGTCCTCATCACAAGCCAAGTAATACTTATTACAGCTTTGTAGGGGGATCACTATCCACTTGTAGAATTTCAGCCATGTAGAATTTTGACAATAAATTTAGTACTTAAAGTTAAAGTTAATGTTATCATAATATAAATGGATGAGGATTTTCCTACTTTATTGTTTTAAAGATTTAGCTAAGATAGTTGGACAAAACCCACAATAGGAATGATCCAAACAAGACGTCATAAGAAACTTGCAATGTATCAAGAAAAGTAAATAAACATACACACATATAGCAAGAAATCAACAAAAAGAGTAAAACAAGTGAGTTGAAACTGTAACAGTAAGCGGAACTGAATAAACATTAGTATAAAATAGCTCTGAAAAAACAGCGGAAGTATCAAAAAATACTCATAACAAAGTTTGAACATACAATGATTTATTGAGGCAGGAGTCAGATAATTTAAGAGAACCAACCAAAAACGAAGGAATTGGAAGACTCAAGATCTGGAAGACCTCCGGAAGTAGGAAAACTGAAGAGACTGGAAAATACTAAAGGTCGGAAACTCACTCATTATATCGGAATACTGAAAAATAATTCCTTCAGACAGAGAAATCTAAACTCCAATGGTTGGATAACTCAAGAGGTGGGTAACGTAAATAACCTCTATAAATGAACAAAGAAGTGTAAGAACCTTCAATGTTTCAGAGAACTCAAAACTTGCAGGAAAAAGGGTAGGAAAATATAGGATTTGGAAAAGTTACAAGGGTCATACAACTCAATGAAGTTGGCAAGTAGCATGGGCATTCAAACTTTTGCACAGTTTTGTGAAAAGTCACAGAAGTGGGCAACTTTTAGTGTAACACTGCACTAACACTTGATTTACTTGTACAAAGAGTTAGTTCTTAGTGCTCAGGGTTACTTAGAAGTAGCATACTCTTTCAAATTCAATGATAACCGAAGAGACAAAATAAATGTAGTAAGACGATTAAAACTAACCTCACCTGACCCAAACAATAAAGGACCCAATAATTCAGAATGAAGAACACCTCAATGATTAAGTTAGTGTTCAAAACACAATACATCTACACTATTCATATGTCAGTATACCAACATTATTTATAAAGTAGTTCTAACACAACTACGAAGTTTAACAAATTCCAATAAACATGTATCCTAATTTCTTGTACATTGCCTATGGTGGTTTGTTATTGAAGTGATAGGTCAATTCATATACTTATATAATACTATATATCCCAATGATTTTAGGGGCCTAACTAGATTTACTATGTTCTCTGGACGGCTCAAAGTAAGCAGCGGAGTGGAAGAGCAGACCCGTTCGTATGTGCCGCGGCCTCACAAGTAGCCAGAAGACCTGCTTATGTTCTGCCCCAACAACTGCCACCACGACCTAACCTATCATAATTTGTAAAGTCAGACAAATAGAACGTTCTTCTTTTAAAAATGGGGTATCACTCGAAAGTGCTTAAAAACATTTTCCAATTTCTTTTACTAATTTTAGTGGTGATTTCCTTTCTTATAGAGTCACATGTGTTTATTATGAATTTATATACATATTTATGCGTTTCAAAGTAAACTATAGATACACAGTAAAGGGACTAACACACTTACAGTCTCTAATTTTCGGTTGAACCGCCATCAGGAGAGTAGAGATATGGACACCAAGCGACGGTTGGAGACCCAACCATATAATATAGTTATGTACTGTACTGTTTACTATGTTAATAAATATTCTGCGTGTTATCAACAGGCTTATACTGAAATTAAAGTTAAATAAATTGAAGTATACAATATCTTAAAGGATACTTTAAAATATAAGGAATTCGAAGTATCGTTGTGTTTTTTCCAACGGTCTTTAAATATATATGTTCATATAATTTAGGGAATAAATCTGACCCAATAAACATCTTAAATAGATTACAGTAAATATCTTTGATAAACTTTGATCTGTACACGACCGATGTTATAAACAAAAGAGTTTTCAAAAGAAGATGCTTGTTCTAGGGATGTGGATCACTGAGTATTCATTATTTTATGATTATACTTATAAAAGAATGTCTTTCTAATATACAATCCAGGAGTAATCCTAAAATTAATAAACGAACTGCTCAACAGTCAGTGACTAGCGATTTTTATATAAATACTGGGAATAGTACTCTTAGCTATAATATCAGTAGAAAACTCACAAACTAGTTGTTTTTCTTGTTCATGGTCAAATATAGCAAACAAATTTTTAATGCCCTAAATTTTTGGCTACACTTGCTGAGTAGAGACAGAATTGATGTAAGGAGAATGAAAACACGACCACCAGGCTGGACGACACGGGCTTCGAATCCCACCCAGTGTCTTGCGATCAGAAGACTGCAGTAAGAAGTGCACTAAAGACAATGAGGACATTTCACTGGCACTATCACAACGACCACAAAAGCACTCTCCGATTGATGAATTGGCGATGCCGGTGATAGTTACCTCTACAGTAGAGGCAGGGGTGTAGCTCGGAGGTGGGGGAGGGTGCGGGCATGCCGATGAAGCCATGACGTGTCCTCACATGGGGACCCGGCACGCGGCCTCAGTAGACTGCCCCGTCACAATCCTCAGCTGGCTATTGGCCAACTCCCACTCCACCTACCCCATCAGATCTGCACTCTGGAGTCCCATTCCTCCCAACTACTACCACCTCACCTATTCAAATAGACCCCTGTACTCGTCAAAATTCACTTACCGACAACAAACTTTGTAATTAGCAGTCCAGGTCATGAATATGCTCCCTCTGAATTAACTGCGTACTGCTTGAGCGAGGTCAGTAAGAAGAGGTCATTAGAGTGTTGTCTGGTTGGTAAGTTGGAGTTGGAGTTGTAGACATCTGGCCTTAAGGTTACTTACTAGTACTGGGTCTTAGTAATAGAACTAGTCGTAGTAGCAGAAAGAAAGATCACTTAAGCAGACTTTCTAATATTAAACTGTTCAAGCTGCAATAATCCAGTGGTGAATACTCAAATTCATGAGCATGCGAAATGACATTGTTTATGACCAGTTGTGAATATTCGACCATGATCGTAGAAATATATATGAAAAAATCTTCTACAGACTTTTCTAGCGAAATGAGATTTTTCAGCGAAATTCAAAGAGGCGATCACAGCCTGTAGGATATAAGATACTCGTTACAAATCTCTACTCCAAAAAATTCAGAAATGTAAAATTTAGCACTTCCTGTGGGGAATAAAGCCTTTAAACGTGGATTCTAACAAAACTGGTTACTATATACCAAATGAGTTACCTTTCGTCCAGAACAGCATGAAGCCCACATTGTTTTACATATGTAGCAGTAGTTTTAATCATACACTCATAAAGCTCAAAGACAGGATTATTTATTGGGCAGCGGTCATTACGTTAGTGAAACGAAATCGGTTTTAAAGTACCAATAATTTAATAGCAATATATAAGTCCAGAAATCCCAAGTCAACTCAGAATTTCGACTTTTGAATCAAACTTCAGTCGACTGTTTTTCGAGCCAACTGTAGTGGGACCGGAGACTCAGGAAGGCTTCAGGCGCCAAGACCACAGGAGCATTCAAAAACAATTTGAACACAAAGTATCACATTTTTCTTAGTCTTCATAGACCTGAGTTCTTTTATCAAACTTTCTCATTGCTATTATCTAGTACTAAATATAAATTATACAAACATTACAAACGCCACCCAACAACTCCAGTACTTTAACAGCATTGACAACCCCAAAGCCCTTCAAATTCTTTCCACATTTATTTGATTCCGGTAAATACAAAAAAAAACACATTATACATGTTTAAAATATTAAATACATATCTTACCATGAAGAATTAAATTTATGAAAATACTTAATTCTTTTGTCACAATAAATGCCTGTGGGCAAAAATTAAGCAAAAGTGCATTAAATATGTTTATAAAATCAAACAGACGATAAACAAAAACAGAGTTATAATAAAACATATAACATATTTCATAAAACCAAGATAATCGTAAAAAGTATGATCATTATGTTAACACACAAAAAAAAGGTTAAAAAAAATGATTATACATCTCCTAAAGGAAAAAAAATGATTGGAGAATAGATGCACGAGGTAGCCAAATAGAGGCGCCAATAAAAGCTGCCTCGTGGGGACACGAAGAAGCGCTTAATTAAATCCGGGAACGAGCATTGCACCACCACCTGCCAAATTATTTATTCAAAATTTATTTTTACGCCACGATGAGGAGGAGGAGCAGGTAGGTGGGAAACAGCGGCGGCGCCTAGCAATCAGCAGAAATAGAACACCAGAGGCAGCATCAGCACATTAGCACTCACTCTACAATTCATCCTTAACGTCTACTACACTCCTGAGCAGACATCACTCTACATGGCAACCATGCAGTCAGCAGAACTAGCAACATCTACCCATTAGCCGTCCATCCATTATATATCCCTAACGTCTACACACTCCTGAGCAGACATCACTCTACATGGCAATCATGCAGTCAGCGGAACTAGCAACATCTACACATTAGCCGTCCATTCATTATATATCCCTAACGTCTACACACTCCTGAGCAGACATCACTCTACATGGCAATCATGCAGTCAGCAGAACTAGCAACATCTACACATTAGCCGTCCATCCATTATATATCCCTAACGTCTACACACTCCTGAGCAGACATCACTCTACATGGCAATCATGCAGTCAGCAGAACTAGCAACATCTACCCATTAGCCGTCCATCCATTATATATCCCTAACGTCTACACACTCCTGAGCAGACATCACTCTACATGGCAACCATGCAGTCAGCAGAACTAGCAACATCTACACATTAGCCGTCCATCCATTATATATCCCTAACGTCTACACACTCCTGAGCAGACATCACTCTACATGGCAATCATGCAGTCAGCAGAACTAGCAACATCTACACATTAGCCGTCCATTCATTATATATCCCTAACGTCTACACACTCCTGAGCAGACATCACTCTACATGGCAATCATGCAGTCAGCAGAACTAGCAACATCCACGCATTAGGCGTCCATCCATTATATATCCCTAACGTCTACACACTCCTGAGCAGACATCACTCTACATGGCAATCATGCAGTCAGCAGAACTAGCAACATCCACGCATTAGGCGTCCATCCATTATATATCCCTAACGTCTACACACTCCTGAGCAGACATCACTCTACATGGCAATCATGCAGTCAGCAGAACTAGCAACATCCACGTATTAGGCGTCCATCCATTATATATCCCTAACGTCTACACACTCCTGGGCAGACATCACTCTACATGGTAATCATGCAGTCAGCAGAACTAGCAACATCCACGCATTAGGCGTCCATCCATTATATATCCCTAACGTCTACACACTCCTGAGCAGACATCACTCTACATGGCAATCATGCAGTCAGCAGAAATGCAACTAGGAGTAAAAACCCATTAAGACTCCAGGGGTGTAAACAAAGAGAGGGGTGATAGATAGTGTGAGTATGTGAGAGAGAGAAAGTGTGTTATTTTTGAAATCAGTTAAAAATGTAGTATGCATTTGTCTCCTTAGCCTAAAACAAACAAAATTCATTTGCCCACTGCATTAAAGCATAATCATTATTTTTAATACTACTTTAAGTATTCTAAATTCATTACGGTAAATGTAATTAAGAATTTGAATAGGAAATAATTAGTTTGGATATTATAACTAGAAGAATATATGTATAACAAGATTACCCAATAAACATGTAAAATAATAATCAACGTCCAAACCACACCAAGAAACGAGAAAAAAGACTAAGATCTTTCAACCGCAAGCAGCAGTCTTGTCAGAGTCAAATTTCAACTGAGTAGATTTGACTGGTAGAGATTTGACTCTAACGAAGACTGCTTGCAACGGCTGAAAGACCTTGTATTTTTTCTCATATCTTACTGTGCTTTGGATGTTGATATATATATCTGAAAAACAATCCTCAGAAGAATACCCCGGAGCTTCAGCGCAGTCACCTAGTGTACGAGTATACTTGCAACACAGGTGAATGTGAAAGCCTGCCTTCCAAGTACATTGGGATGACTGCGACTAAGCTCTCTAGGAGGCTAACTCTTCATTTGACTGCGGGAGCCCCCAAGAAACATACACAGGAAAAGCACAACACTCAGCTGACGAGGGAGATGCTGGTGCAGGGCACTGCCATCATACAGGCGGAACAGAATGCGGAGAAGCTACAAATATTGGAAGCCCTGTACATAAAGGAAAGGAACCCCTCTATAAACCTCCAGGTCAAGGACATGTATGTAATTCCGACGAGCAGGAGCCTGGAGCCGAGCATGAGGTCCAATCAGAGCAGCAGCCTTAACCCTGCGCTCTGATTGGCTCGAATTAGTCAACCTGATTGGCATTTAAGCTGTTTACTACAAGGCATGCTCTACCTGAAGATGACCAATGTTCCTATGGTCGAAAGCTCGTATAATATTGAAGATGTCTCTAGGACAGATGCTATGGCAACTGCAGCCAGAAGAAAGAAAAATCGCCCGAAGGATCGAGGCCACCAGCTTAAAGTTAGTGAGTAATATATATATATAAACCACAATAAGAAATGGGAAAACAAGACTAAGATCTTTCAACCGTAACAAGCGGTCTTCGTCAGAGTGAAAAACCCAACTGAACACTAGATGCAGAAAACATCTGGTGAGGAGTTGAGAAGAGTGGGAGGGAAGAGTGGTATTTTAAAAGGGTGAAAGTGCAGGAAAGGACTAATGTCCAGAAAGGGATGTTTGGGGAAACAAAGGAGTACAGTGAGAAAAAGTAAAAAACTATCCGCTAGCTGTCAACCCTCTTTGAAGAGGCTATTGCCCTCGTGACGAAAGTATCAAGTTTGAAGAGACCGTTACTAATGTTTATAATATTTGATCTATGAAATTTAATTAGAGACGATTCAATAATATTTCTTAACAACATTGATTTTTCATAGGTAATAAATTTAGCTCCTGTCCAATCAATATGATGATTTTCATTTTTTATATGCAAGAATAAGGCACTACTTTTTTCCTGTCTACTTACGTTATATTGATGTTGTTTTACACGTGTTTTTAATGATTTACCAGTTTGACCAATATAAATTTTATGGCAATTTTATAAATACCAGCGGACTCCAATTCGCTGGGAGAGTTTTTTATTAACATGTTACCCACGTTGTTACGATTAGAAAACACTATATTAAAATCAAGTTGTTTGGCTAATCTTGGAAGGGGGTCCAATGATTCGTGGTATGGCAAAACTATAGAATTTTATAATAAAGGGGGCTCTGTTGAAGTATTAGAGAAAGTTTTTTTCGCACCCTTCAAAGCTAAATCGATATAAGAAGAGGGGTATTTTAATGAAAGGACAATTGACCTAATGTTATTAATCTCTTCATTAAGGAATTCAGGGGAGAAAACTCTTAACGCCCTCAAAAACATATTTCTAAAAACAGAAATTTTAACAATTTTTGGATGGGAAGAATAAAAGTGAACGTATGCAAGTACATTCATAGGTTTTCTATATACACTAAAGCGTAACTCATTAGGTAACCTATGGATCAGGACATCTAAGAAGGGCAAATTACCACTTATTTCTTCTTCCATTGTGAATTTGATTATCGGCACTAATGAATTCAATTTTGTCAGGAAATCAACTTTATTTAAAGAATTGGGACAAATGCAAAGAATATCGTCAACATATCTATACCATTTAACATTTTTGGGCAAAATTGCGCTTAACATTTTACTCTCAAAAAACTCCATATATAAATTACTTAGGAGGGGGGATAAACAGTTACTCATAGCAAGACCAAATTTTTGAATATAGTAATTATTTTCAAATTGAAAATGACAATCTACCACACATAACTTAATTAACTCTATTATAGTGGTAAATGGAAGGGGAAGGGAATAATTAATTAATTCCTCCTGGAGTAAGCTCAACAGATCAGTTACAGGTACATTGGTAAACAGAGACTTCACATCGAAACTGATCAATCTATCATTTTTGTTCATGTTGACGCTTTTTAATTTTTTAATTAAATCCACATTGTTTTTTATATGGCTGCCTGAAATTTTTCCAATTAATGGGCTTAAAATACTTACTAACCATTTGGACAAGCCATATGATGCCGAACCAACCGAACTCACAATTAAACGTATTGGGTAATTATCTTTATGTGTCTTGATCAACCCGTACATATATGGCAAAGAAGGGGATTTTGATATAAATTTAGTAATAAGTTCGGGTTGATTTTTTAAGATAGTTTTAATTAAATGAACTTAATGAATGTTTTATGAATGTTTATGAATTTAATGAATGTTTTTTTTTATTAAATGAACTATTGACCCTTTCCAAAGGATTAGACCTTAACTTTGTATACACATTTTCATCATTTAACATAATCTCTATTTTAACGACGTAATCTTTTTTATTTAATATTACTGTTACTTTAGATTTATCGGCTTTAGTGATTTTTATGGTATTATCTTTTTTAAGCTTAGAATAAGCCTCGATAAAACGTCTGGGAACGCTAACAAAATCAGTTTTTTCTGAAAGTCCATATACCATTCCTTTTAAAATATTTAAATTATCGATATCTATATTATTTAATTTTTCAGCTTTACAAAAACCCTTAGCCACCTGAACATAATTTAAATTGTTACTTTTAGGAACAAAATTTAAACCATATCCTAATGCTGCTACTGCATTATTATCTAATATTCTGTCTGATAAATTAAGAACTAATTTTTTATTTTTATTCCACGGGCTATTGTCAATTAAGCTCTGAAGTTTTTTATTATGTACTTTAGAAAAATTTTTACATACCTTTCTAAGTTGCCAATAAATATAATCAAATACTACTTTCCTCCAATCGGAAGGGATGAGCTGATTAAGATGACTTTTGTTACGCGCCGAATCACCGAAGGCTAATTTCACTTCACTCCGGCACAAATAAACATGTTTTTTTAGCAACAAACAATGAAAATTATCAAAAGGGCCTTCACAAATATTTAGCAAACATTTAGGAATAAGAGATTTAGATATTACCTTTTCACTAAAACAATTATTTAAAAATTTTAATTTTAGTTTTAATTTATGGGCCTTTGTCAAGCTAGACAAACAATTTTTCACTACAGGGACGAAGCAAGGAAAAAGATGACAGAAATAGGAGTAGGTATCGCACATGGTATTCATCGATAAAAAGCTTTCACATAAACACGTGAAATAACAATCAATGATCAAACCACAATATATATATAAATAACAATATTGTGGTTTGATCATTGATTGTTATTTCACGTGTTTATTGTGAAACCTTGTTATATATATAACAAGGTTGTATCCACAATATTGTTATTTGTTTCATCATTGATTGTTATATATATATATAACAAGGTTTCACAATAAACAATAACCATATTGTGGTTTGATCATTGATTGTTATTTCACGTGTTTATTATGAAACCTATATATATATATATATATATATATATATAACAAGGTTTCACAATAAACACGTGAAATAACAATCAATGATCAAACCACAATATTGTTATTTAGTTTTTTTTAGTTGAGTTTTTGAATATGGGTTTTTGACTCTGACGAAGACCGCTTGTTACGGTTGAAGGATGTTAGTATTTTTTTCCCATTTCATATTGTGGTTTGATCATTGATATACATAAGATTATTTTTTTGAAATACTCATAAAATTCCAAACCTTCACAAACCTACACCTTTTTTTGATGTAACATATTTTTTGTATAAAAATAAAGATAAATTACTTAAAACTGGAAGTCCGTCTGTTTTGGAGCTCCTGAAATTTCTTTTAATGCGAATGAATCGAGCTCAGTATGAGATAGTTGAAGGAAGCCATGTAAACATTAAATGCTAAACTGAGAAAAAGTAGAAAAATAAAAAAGTTCTTAATTACCGATTCAGAGAATCCAAAGCGTAGAATAGAATTCGCCAGGTTTGGAATCTGTAACAAAACAACAAACACTTATTAGAGCAGAGAAGGCGTTTACAATTGAAAACTAATCGACTACAATGATCGTGTGGGGAGGTGCTGTCGAGATTTGTTTACAGTTAGAGCCTATTAGACAAGCCATGAGCCTGTCTGAAAAAATATTTAGGCAAAAAATAATCAGCAGAGAGAAACAGAAAAAAGTATATCAGTTGAAAATGTTAATTACTGGCCAAATCCACCACATCCCACTCCCAACCTACTGCAATTTAATATGTCCCATAAATTATATCAACCAATCTACTTTTTATAACACTCATTGATAATCCCAGAGGTTATTGCTTCACAATTATAGGGAGTTAATATATTCCTACTTCAGTTGTAACTACTGCTATCTGACCTTACCCGTAACTTGAGTGGGTAACTTAGAGTCCATTACATGAGTTGGAATTCAAACTTTATGACAGTTGGTATTTATTACACATAAAGTTATATACAAAGATTTTGGAGCTAGTGATAAAATTGGAGCACCGGTGCAGGTGGTGTGAGTCCTATCCTTTCAGAGTATGAAGTGTATACAACCTATTTATCAGCTGTAAAACCTATAATTCAAAGAAAAGATTTACACGTTTTATGAAAGTTGTATGAAAACATGATCAACAGTAGCATCCTTGCACTAGCTATACATGTCCTAGGAATGACTGCAGACGTCTGAATCAGTTGTTAGAGGGCAGATTTAACCAAAGGAACAATCATAAATATAGTGATTTCCCATTCTTCTTTCATTAATGCAAACAGTGACGGACTTAGTAACTGTCAAACATACATGTACAATTCATACATTCAGTTCAAGAATGCTACGGTCCGCCCTACCAGATCAAATTAAATAATTAAATTGCATACTTCGTCAATATTAAATAAATTAATTAAATAGAAAAAATTGGAAATATTTGTATGGTTTAATTTCAATTGAAATTATGATAAATGTACTATAATTTTGTTGGAGGCTTCTTCTGATGAATCGGCTCCATGTGTCTTGCTCTGTGAATTGTGTCCTGAGGAGACCCCTCTATTTCTTGCTGATAACAAATTTAAATGTATTTCTAGGGAGGCGATTCTTTCTACATATTTTCTAACACAATTAGGAATTAGGAACTTATAGATTCCTATAAAAAATCTACTATAACTGTTATAACAGTACCAGTTATAATAGATTAAAAAAATAAGTAATTGTAAAAAAAGGATAAATCATTTATATGATCAACAAATAAATCCATTCATTCTATATAACACATTTTGCATACAGTCGTTGCTTGAGTTACTTCCAAGCATTTTAATGTGTAATTTTAATAAATCCACACCACAAATTGGAAATGTAAATCATGTAGGGTGGAATGAGCAGTAAGGGGAATAAATTCCGGGTTTAAATCTCAATCATGCTATATATACACCGTACTGCCATAATAGGAATAAACCAATAACATAAAGCCTTTAGTAAAGCCACTAATTTCACACTGGGGTGAGCAACCTCAGTGCCGGAAAAGTTAAGATAAAAATATACTTAATTTAAGATTTTCTGAGAATTCAGGAAGTATGGAATGAGTTACATTTATTCCACTTTTAGCAGATATATAGAAACATAAGAGTACCTTTTACACTCAAGGGGTAACATCAAAAGGAAAGATTCTGAAAACTATTCAGAGATTAATAGTGACTATAATGGCACTCAATACCATGTAATGTTACTTAGGGTTTTCCTTTTACTTTCAAGAGTGCTTTTCTTTCCACCAAGACGAGTGTCACTATAGAGCAGTAACTATAGATCAAAAATGACTTAAAACACAATCAATAATTACAAGTCTCAGAGTAAATTTAATACTCCACCAGCAAAACTTTATATAAGATCAAAAACAGCCCAACCGTCATCATGTACTTTGAGTTTTGAATGTTTTTCTCTGCTATTTAAGGGATTTATATATATTGCTCCCTGGATTCTTTAATGTTGAAAATAACTTGCTAACAACGGTTACAACACTGCTATGGATCACAATGCCTATTAAAGAGAGCCATGAAGCAACTAGACACTTTCTTCTATTCAACTCTGAACTCCAACCCCACCTCTGTGTACCACGTTGAGCCATTTCAGTTGATCCACAATTCCGATCTCCAAGAGGGACTTACTTGTAAGTAAATCTCTGTTCCAGTTACCAATGGTTCTCACTGCATTGTTAGCTATCTTCTATCCAATATCCACAAAGTCACCATATGGCAGTCATCCCCTCTGGCAGACTCATAGTCAGAATGTCTGACAGAATGGCTTTCTTTCTGCCCTTCTCAATGACATTTCGTAGTTCATTGTTTCTGCTTTCCCTCTTTCTTCAAATATCCTTCTACTTCCTATAAACATCTACCAACCATCGCGAAGTCTCTCCCTGTACTTTCTTTTCCAGGGTCACAAACAACAAACAAAAATTCATATATGTGACCTATGTTGTAAAGCATTCTTTCCTTAACCAGTTATGGACAATTAAGGGTTAAAAACATAATTGTCAAAAAACAAACAATGAAAGGACTAACATAAAACCATTTCATTAAGAATCACACTCGGTTTTCCTTCTTATTCCTCACCCATATCTCTACCTGCTCATTCTAACATCTCACACTGCACTCCTCGGTCAATCTCTCCGTCTTCTACCCGCACCTCCTTATATTACTCATAGCTACACTCCTCATCTTTCACTCCCCTTTCCACTTTCTCACCCTGTCCATCCCCTGTTCATACACTTTATGTCACCACCCCTTCTCTGTATTTTCCCTCAATCAGCCATTATTCACTCCCCTTACTCCCTTATTACTCTCCTTTCTATATCACTCCTCCGGTTGTCACTCTAAAACTCTTCCTCGTCATCTTTATCACTGTTCCCTTCTCTTTATTTCTCATTCTACCTTTCTCCATAAGCATACTTCACTCTCCTTCTTCCTCCTTTTCACTTCTTACTCTTTCCATCACTCACTTCATTCATCGTTCTCTACCTTAAATCAGTTTTAAATTGTTTATATGATAACTTTTACCAAATTACTTATTTATTTTTGCAATTCGCCGATAAATAAGACCCAAGTACGAAGCTACTGATGTACTAATATAAAAATAGTAGGCATTAACTCAAAAAAAAATAGAGTTTATTTCAATTTTTTACTTACCCATAAGTCCAACATACTAATCATGAGCCAAACCAATGTTGAAACACTGACGGACTTCCATGTTTTTGATCCCTCAATCGACTGTTTCAACAATATGAGGAAAGTACATTATCGTCCTTTAAATAAAAACCAGTTTATTTCACGTCAAAACAAGAACTACTTTTTTCCTCTCTCCCTATCATCCTAGAAATCTGAAACTTTCGTCTTTATTATTCTTATAATATGAATAGTGTATGATAAAAATTACACGAATTAAAGATTATAACAAGACACAATGTTAAAAAGTTTAACTATCATGTTCTACCTGCAGTAATCTTTTCATCGTTGTCTATCTGCCTCAGAGTCATATTCGTCTCTTTCCTCCGCCTTATCTTCATCTCTTCTCTCACACCTTAGTCCCTCTTCTCCACTTTCTCACCATATTTCTCTCTCTCTCTCTCTCTCTTCTCTCTCTCTCTCTCTCTCTCTCTCTCTCTCTCTCTCTCTCTCTCTCTCTCTCCCTCTCCTATCCCTCACTAATATATATATTTCACCCTATTTACATGAATTGCATACATGTAATGAAGAAATTCCATTGTCTGATTAATGTAATACACATGAATATCAAAATTACTATTAAAGCCAGTTCTATATAATTTAATCTGCGCTTGGAAAGGATATTAAATTATTATTTTTTTGTTTCAGTAATGCAGTAATGTCTCTTTAACCAAAACGATCACACAGGTGAGAGCATCTACTCCACCGCACATCTCTTATATAAATCTCCACCGCCCACGCACGCAGACACGTTTCTTTATGTCGCTGATCCTATTAATAGAGGAGGCCTCTACACTGGCCCCTGTCACACACATATAAATGTAATCCGTTTTATTGGATTGAGTTCAACGCTCCCAAGACCAAACTGCGTTTCTGCCGCTTTGGGAACGGGCTCGCTTACTCTCAACACAAAGTCCATCATCTGAACACAAATATAAAAAGACGTACAAAAATAAACTGCCAACACTCTATGTCTGTCTAACAAGAATGTCAATGAAACAGGTCCACTACAAAGAAGGAATATTTAAAAATATAAAGCAACTAACTTATCATAAGACATAAATTAATGATACATAAATTAATTAAAACATAAATTACTGATACAAACTGTCTTGTATCATTAACTAAGAATAATAAAGATCTCATATTTACAGCGACTAATAAAACTAGAATCAATATTAAAAATGACATCACAAACATAATCCTCGAAATAGTTTATGCGAATTAAATAAATTCTGAAATAAATTACTTGCCATCGGTATATATTTTTTACTATTTATTAACTTTTATATACATTAAAATATCCTGATGTCATATGTTTAAAGGAGTATAACTTATAATAATAATATACAATATATGAATTATAATAATAATGATCATAACCACTGGTGGAACAAACAGTCTGTTAAGATTTTATTTTGATATTTCACAGAGTAAGTAATTTACTTATGATAATTACAGTTGGATTGAAACTGAAATACCGTGCTTTAGGTTAGTAAGCTAAGGGCTCAGCTTAATAGCTCGTATGCTTCCCATTGAACTACAGTGTAACCACACCTTATTAACTTGCTTATGTGATTAAACTATTTCTTTTGTTTTCTCATTATTAGAGTAAGTTCTTTTAACAATCCAGAGATATTATTATCCTTTTCACTAACCCAGAAGAATTGGCGAATGTGTGACGGGACTAGTGAGTAGAGAATATTTACTTATTTAATGTAACTTATGAAATAGATAATCAGTTAAGAGAGCGTACACAACTTAGTAGATTTTTATCGAAATCATTTAACGAGTTTTAATAAAAATGAAGAAGGGTTATCTACCGTAGACCTAATTACAAATGACGTTTCACTGAAGAAAATGTGTAACTATTGTTTGACATGAGTCAATAATATTAGGCAATACCAGTTTAACAATGAATAAGATAACATCAAATAGCGAAACAGATTGATGAGTCCGAAAGCTACCACGACCCTTGGAGGGAATCCCAGAGGTAATATTCATTGTCAGAGCGCAAGAAGAGAATTGGCAAACCAGCAGAGCAAACAGTTTCAATGTAACTTATAGATTACTCAAAAATAAAACTCCCTTATTTTGATTTCAATATAAGAAACTGGTTAGGATTCTAGAGACACTCTTTCGTCTCGACGAGATTTTAGATGATCACGAAAAATTTACTTATGAATCACAAAACACGTAGAAGGGCTCAAGAAGGAGAAGGGCACTGATTAATCAAAAACAAGGTCATGTATGGGTTCATTACGGCAGTAATATGACCAGCTGCAAGGGTAGTTACCATTAAAAAGTCTTGAAACTTTAGAGACTTAAAAAATTACTACATATAAATATTCTTTCAGTTTAATCTGCCTGTGAATGATATACTTCGTTCCTAGAAGAGATGTAAAACTACGTCAGGTAAAACTAACAAGCAAGAAGATTCAGAAAAAGTAAGCATGATTTGAGTAAGATTGCTATGACATGGATCTTAGTCATTGTCTTTCGAATTGGCAGGAATAAATTGATCATGAAGAATTAATACAATTGGAAACAAAGGTTTTCAGTCAACCAACAATCATTGAGAGGGCGTAACAAGTTACTAAAGGAACTGTTACTGTCTACCCCAACTGGATTGCTCAATGTAATGATGCAAAGGACGAACATGTGATGTACATATACTTTGTCCTAACATCGTGAGTCGATTGAGTGTAACCAAGCTACTAAAATGAATGATAGTTGAAAAATATACAGGAAGATATAGTGTCAAAGAGATCACAGGACAGACATGCAAAAAAATAATAATTCGGTATACGGAGGACATGACCAAGGTCTATGTAGAATACTGAATATGGCCAAAGGTAATAGCACAGTTATAGTTGTCGATAGACAATAACACGTACCTCATTCCTTACTTTTTCGTATAAGAAAATAATGACAAGAGGTCAAAACAAATGAGACTCTTGCTTCTCCCTCTTTTATACCAACTGTATTCTTGCAAACATTAACAGGGTGCCAATAATCGCGGGCGGAGATTCAACAGACTGCCTACAGATGTCGTACACTGATACACTGACGAAAGTAAAAGAGTTTTTACCTGTACAACTCTCTTTGATTGGAAGATTTAGTACTGGGGCAAAACTAAAAGTGTACACTGTATTCTTGGTAAATGCAGTTAAAGGCCACAATTGGTATTCTGGAGGTTCTAAACCACACATATGTTCTACAATACCACTTGCATAGATAAAATAAAACCGCATAGCATTGTGGTTATGGATATGTAGGGATGACCTATTAAAGGGTTCTTATCAGGGTTGATATGGAAGGGAAGCTGATAACAGAAGATAATGGAATTACAAAATACCGCTTGATGGGCTTACTGCTGCTGAGACCAAGTTGCAATGGACCGTTATGCGTCGAATCCCCCATGGCAATAGTGATAATACAGCTATGGTGGTAACATCAATGTTGACTAAGAATGCCAGTATAAGTGACTTGTGGTTCCTAGATACTCTCGGTACCAAAGACCAGTCTGAAGATAAATCAAAGGTAAACATGCAAAAGGTTTAAACGTCGACATTTTGATTAAACTTTAAATAAATCAATTATGCCGATATCTTTGGTTACAGGCAATTGTCAACTATCAGCTAATCCGCTATCAGCTAATTGTCAACAACTCTTTCAGATCTGCACAATACGGATAAGAAATTACAGAAGATGGTGTCAGCCAAAGATATAAGGAAATCGTTCAACAATTCAGGGAGGAAGGTGTGACAGAGGAAGGTTACTCTGGGCCATGTAAACATAAGGTTAAGGAAGGAAGAACTTTGTATAATCAGACCAGTTTTTGATGCTTCCAGAGAAATGAAATAAAAGCTCATGTCATTAGTTTTATAGACAAGCACGGGGAACCTATTGATAAGTTCTTATCGGGGTTCATGAAGAAGGGACATGAATGCATGGAAAAGGGTGCTCATTTGTTTCAGGTGATGCTTTCTATTTTGATTCGCTTTAGATAAAAGAAAAGAGGAATAACATCTAACATTCGTAGACTTTTTAAGTGATCAGCTTATGCCACCAAGATAGGATTTTCGTAACATTTCTCTGGTTCAAGGAAAATGGAGTCTTTATCTATCACCAAAACTGCAGAGTGGTTTTCGGTGTTTATTGCAGCCCACTTTTCTGAGGAGCAGTGTTGCAACACCACCTGAAGATAATTCTAATTTAGTCAGGAAAAACAACACCCTATGCTATAATTATGTGCATATTTTATTGGACTCCCTTGAACGCAATACAGTAAAAATTCAAGTGTTGATTTTTTTAATTGTATTCTGCTAATCTCAGCAGTGAAACCCACTTCAGTTACAACATTCGGGCTAAAATACGAGTGCACCGTAACTAATGCGTGCACTCACATACCTCCCTCTGCTGTTGGTATACCTGACATTCTAAACTTGTTTTTTCATCTGACGTCAACCATGTTTCAAAAAATATTAAATGCAAAAGTAACTGGAAAATGTTGTTCAAGTCCTTATGCTCTCCGTGTCGATGACAAAAAAAAAACGTTCTAATCCTTTAAGCATCGGTAGTACCATTTAATTCTTTTAATTTAATTCATATTTTATTACCGTTATTTCACAAATCTCTTTTCCTATTTCAGACAACCCCCTCTCTCTATTTTACAAAAAAATTGTGGAGGAAAAATTAAGTGTTAAGAAATTATTAATTAAGTTTCACAAGAGCACACTAGTCTAATCTGTTTAAAGCTGAAGAGGACTTCAGCCATGATACAGTGTCATTACCATCCGATACACCAAAAAAGGGACCATGTCAAGCAAGTGCTTATTTAGCACTATGCAGGAACAACCATACACGACGTCACGAAACTCTCACTTCATTATAAATACCATCAAGAGCTTTACAATCACCAACACTCACCCCAATATTTTTCTTTTCTATTCAACTTGTACGATAATATCATTTGACGACTTTTGGGACCTGAATACATGTGATTCCGTCAAAATATCGAGATTGAATTTTTTCACGATCACCATAAGTAAAGTAAGGTGATCTTATTATTCTTACTTATTATAATTATAATTGTATTATTCTTACTTTATTCACTGACCCCTCCCGGTCAAAGTCATACTGTCTCCTTACTTACTGGACTGTTCCTTACAGGACTTGTTACTGACTATCGTTCTTCAATGCAGCATTTAAGTCGGTAAAGGTAATGTTACAGAAGTCCTATAGACATAATAGACTTTTGCCGGGTCTTGGAAAATTTATGAGAAGATAATTTTATTCAAAATAAATCAAAGGTTACTCTTTGAAGTTACTTTAGACTTAGATTAAGTTCAAGAAGTTCCACCATAGTAAATCTAAACTAGGAATTTACCTCAAGTCCAATCTGTATTCATTCTCAATCCAAGAGTACTCCTATATGCAGTAAAGGTCATTCGATGACCCAGGGATCCACTAATCTCTCCTTATTTAAGCAATTTATTAAAAATACTTCAGCAGTGGTATAAGGTAATTTCAATTACAGAGAACTTTATTGGAAATAAATTTGACAACTTTAGGTAGGCAACTTTATTTTATTGGTAGAGCAAAAAAAAAATAAATATTGCTGTTGAAATCACTATCTGAAAAACGCAGGTTGATTTCAATTATAGCCTCTTCAATTTCGACAGTGAAAAGCTTTGATCTTTTAATAAACATATGAGAAAAGTATTTAACTGTTAATTTAGATTCGGCTCCCTCGGAAATCAAGAACACATGATGCCACCGACAATAATTTTGAAAAAGGCAGTTAGCTGAGTTGTTTTTTTTATTTGAATTTAATAGGGCCTTTTTTTTAAGAAGTAATTTTGTTTTATCCAGTCAAATGGGAAATTTAAATATTTCGGTGTTTACTTGTAAGATAATAAGATGAAATAAAGTTGCCGAAGGAGGTGATTTATAATGGGGCGAGTTGGCAAGAAGGCAGAGTTTTATATAGGTGACGGGAGTGCAAAGAGAGATGGCGTGTTTGGGAGTGACAGAGACGAGACAGAGAGTCAGCCAAGTCGGCATAACAATGGACTTCATTTGACTTGTGTCTACAGCCCATGCTGCACTGTCTATAGCCCATGCATGATCAGTAGTCTTACATGGCTGCGAGTCTGCTCATATCTTTATGAACAGCATACTGATAACAATCAACCCTAACTGATATTAATTGCGAGCATTCATCAGTATTAAGTGAATGAAAGTGAAATCTGCAGACAGAAACCTTGTTCTACTGAGCTGTATAAATATAACATGCTTTAATAACTATATGGAAATATACTACTCCCTAGCAACCAAATGCATCTCACCCAAGCTAAAACCCTCATAAATGTTTCGGGGACTTTGCCAGCAGGAGCCACCGACAAACGTTTGTTAAACCATTTGACATATCGGCTTATAAATCCCGGCTGACAGCATATGAACTACGGCAGCCTTGTTGATTAGCAGCCTGCCTCTCAATTAAATCGTCCACTCTTACCACTATTAGCAAAACAGACACGTTTTAGACTTCACAAACAATTTTTTTTAACTAAATATCTAAGATTAAATAAAAATCGAATGCATTATATAATCATATATCAAACAATGACAGACTAACTGAAAAAAATATGAAGTAATAACTTATTTGCATATTAAAATATATTAATTTCTTTTTTAATAAAAATTATACGAACGAGCTTAAGCATATTGTTATAATATTTGTCACTAATTTCCCTGTATCCTTCTGATTATGCTATAAAACGGCCGTAGCGAATTCCTTTGAATCAAAACACTCAAAATTGGACTATCAACGTACTTATAATTTGGCAATAAAATTACGTTTAATATTTTTACGATTTCAATTCTCAAACTGACAACCCATGGGTTTGATAAGGTTGAGAGAAAACCATATGTACTGGAGCTATAGCTTAATTTTTGCAGTACTGGATTCTGGAATACAGTAAACAAAAATGGGACAACGAAATGAAAAATTTATCAAGGTTGGAACAAGACTGAAAGCAGTTACAGCTTAAGTCGAAGAAATATCAGCCTTTTCGTTTACATCTATATGAATGGTATACATAGCATAATTGGCCAATTAAGTTCTAAAGAATTAAATGAATTTCTCAAATTAAGCACTTAATTCATTAATTTCTGAGACTATAGCGGCAACAGACCTAAACGTTATTTTACCTCAAGAAAGTCAGGAAATATGGACTACAGTCTTTGTAGTGGGAGTAAACAACTTCTACAAACACACCCCATACGCAGTGAGAAAGCTGAAGAGCTGCCTGCAACAGACAGCATGCCAGTAGCCCATCAGAGACCAAACGTGCAATAGCCAACTATACGAGTAATACCTCATAAAACTTCAGAATTTACTGCAATAGTGGTCTTTTATAATTTACTGGTATTATCGGATATGCTATATTACAAAATATACTATAAACGTTCATTCATAATATTATTATCAGGTACTATTAAAATATCATGGGCAAATTCTTGCATCTTGTCCGTTAAACTTAGGAATGAGAGGATAATTTGTTTTGCTGAAAAGCAGACAGCAAATAGAGGTGTGATTGTCAAGGGGTGATGACACTGGAAAGGTCAACACCTGATCACCCTTCACGAATGTTCTTATCTCTATTCCTGTATCTGGGAGGCAGCCAGAGCTCTCGATATCACGGTCAGTTGAGTAGGAGAAACAAGGATGGCCATGCGATGCGAGACGGAGAGTGATCGATGTAATTATAGTGTACGAAGCCTGCTCCGGCTATACTGCTGTCTCGTTACTCTCAATTTATGGGCCAAGTCACTGTGCAGTACCCTCTTCGTAATTACCCACGCGAACAGTAAGACAAATCCAAAAAAAAAGCCAACACCAACAACCACCTCTAATGACGGTTCTTAAATTTTTTTTACTCAGCTGTCAGAGTGGAGAAGAACATATTATTTATATTACAAATATAGTACAAGTTTAAAACATTTGGCTTTAGGTCAAACGTGGGCCGAACGCTATTTATAACAATAAAATGGCACTTGGAGATAGCCAGCAGCTTCTTCAACAAACTGACCATCCGGCCACATCGTCGACAAGCCTCTAACACTCTTAGAGTGCCAACCATTGCGCATTCACTGGAACACGTTCATGACATCAAGGGACTCAAGAATCTCACAGTCTCGGAAAGCAATCACCATTAGACTTCAAAAAAAGCACATTATAAAGATGCAAACTATAGTGAAAAAATATTTCACTATTGTAAGTTTTCAATATAAACTGAAGTATTTATGACAATAACAAGAAACAGACTATCTTGCCATATGTTAACATTGAGACCATGGTCCTCTGTCATAAGAAAATAATAATTTCTTGCGATCAAGTTTAACACGAATCACAAACGATTATGTTTGAGTTTTATAGGACCTTCTTTTCTGTAAACTCATCCACGTTGATTATAGTTCTCCTGAACCTATAAAACTTTATCTTTAATACCTCACTAATGGCCAGGTATCTCCATTAATATTACTAATTTTGTTAATCACGAAAATTTAAATTAATATTACATATATTTCTAGGTTATGACTGGATGTTCATTTTTTTTACAGTCGAATGACAGTCGAATTTTTTTACTTTTTTTTAAAAAAATTTAAAGGTAAAATTAAAAATTTGGAGTGGCCTTCACTAAACTTTACTATAAGCAAAAAAAGAACTACTGTTTAAAAACATAATGATTTTTGCCTCATCAAAAATTTGAATTCACATTCAAATCATAAGACAAAATTTTACATTTCATTGGAAAAAATGCGTAAGTCCTCTTTTCAACACACTTTAAAACTTTTATACCAGGAAGCTTAAATTTTAAAAAGAAGAAATATGAAATACTAGACTATAATAGTGAAAAAACTGGATATTTCTCAAAAAAACATAGCAGCCCTTCTATAGGAACGAAAGAATCCATTCCTCATACATCAATATTACCCAAAGATAACATGCTTTACAAACAAGAGAAAATCTATATCTAATATTAAGTTTTGTTCAAGGGTGCAACATATAGATTGATTAGAGTTTAGAGCACTTTACTACACAAACCCAATCATACCATGGAAAGCATCAGAAATTATATGTTTGATTAGCGCTCACTTTTTACATGTAACCAATTCTGTTCTCTTACATGGCATATCAACTCATTAAATCATTTCAAATTTTTTCATTAAACCACTAAACATCAATTTTATTTCAGTTAATTCCCTTAAAAACAATTTCTAAGTCAATATAAGTAATGCAAATAAATGTTAACAAATCCAAGCATCGCAGGTGATCTGTTAGTCGTAAATGAACATTCAGTTTTTATAGCTTTATTGCTCGTCTTTGAGGTAATTGAAATTTAATGATTTTTTTTATAGTGGCTAATTTCTTGTTCATTTTTTTGGTAAAATTTGATTGTTTATTAATGAACCGTTTAGTGTAAAAAAATATTCTGAAAACGTAAAATGCATGATAACGCCCCTTTAGTTAATGTTATTTTGAAAAAAAATAGTTCACATCGTTACCCACAATGATTTGTATCCTCCTCATAAGCTTTTAGATTGAATCAAAATGTTAATTTTATTGAAAAAAAATATATATCTCCAGTTGTTTTAAAACTCCGAGGTTTTCTTTAGTTATAGCTTTTGTAACTTCCAAGATAATGTCAAAATTTGAAGACTCTAGAGTTAGCAGTTTAGGAGAAAAAAATGTTGTGTAAAGCTCTTATCTAAATGTTATCAAAGCGCTCTTTGGATTTTTACAAGCAATAAGACCATTCAAATAGGCGCATGGCAAATCCAAGTTCGTACTTGAAAGTTCCTAATATCCATTTCCTATGACCAACATCAGAGCCAAGAGATCATTGGTCAGACAACAAAGCATTCACTGCATTATTTTGCTAACCCTTACAAAATAGTACCACAATACAAAACAGTACTTCAAAATAGTCTCGTTTCGGTACAAAGTTTGCCAAACAACTATTTAAAATTAAAGGAAATTGAAAAAGCGACAAACAAATTGCCCTACGGTGGTCAACCACCTTTCTAGAACCAAGGTTGAGTTGCTTAATCGTGCTCCACCACTTGGGTACATGACGTTATGGCGAATAGCCAACGACAGCTGTATAGACAACTTTTTCTCACCGCAATAAAACTGAATTTATTACCTTCTATGAAATATCTTCAATTCAACTTTAAATAATCATTAACAAAACAATCGTTAGATCATATATCATATATATATATTTTATTTACTAGTCTTAAAAATTTGGTCTGACTTTCTCTTCGACAATACATAAAGGAAAAACTAGATACGAGTATTAGATTACATAGAAAAGATGAACCCGTAGTGTTCTTTCCCATGTTAAACTATAATACGGATTATAAAAAAAACGCAGAAATCTTACATATAAGTGTCCTCTGTTGAATCGAAATGGTAGCGGTGTCCCGTCATATCAGTTGCTCAGATAAAAGGACGTAAGCTATATCCGTTTATAGTTTAACCAGTATGAGTTATTCCATTTCCTACCTGAATAATGTCAACAAGTCAACTACTTGGTAGCTTACAATATTAGTTCTTCTTTCCATTATTTATCTTTATATCCTATTAATTTCGTTTTTATTACTTTTTTATAATTTACTGTTTAATTAGTTTACCTGACTCCATTGCTAAAAAATGAATTATTTTCTACAAAGTCTCGGTTTATATAATCAAGGAAGCTTTTCAGTTTTTTCAACTTTTTTATTTTTTTCAGAAAACATTAGTTCTTGACTGTGAATGATATTAAAGGACATGCGAGTTTCACGATGAAGTACATAACTTATAACACTCTCGCACTCCATGGGGCTCTAGTGTTTCCAACGCCCACACTTATTCGCTTTTACCTGTATTGCTGTTCCAGGGAGGAAAGTGTGACTCTTTTGTCATTTGGCACTAATTTTAAGGGTTTAGCGGGCCAAAACACCACGGTGATGCTACATCTGGAGTTCTCAATTTCACTTCACTCATGGTTATTAGAGTAGGGATCGTGAGAGAGTACCTGAGGTTATATGTCCTCTGCTATCATCACAAGATTTTCGCCCCCTTCCACATGATAACACAGAGGACAGTGGTTCTCAAACTGATTTGATGCCATCGACATGTGATCATATTATAAGCACAGTTTACAAATTTAAGAGAACAGTTCTTTTTCAACTAAAAAATATTATTTGATCTCTGATATAAGATACAACAAAAGAGAAGGTATACGATTTTGTGACATTTCTATAACTTTTGTGATAGGAAATCAAGATTACTATAATATTCCGAAAATGTTAAAAAATTTTACAAAAAGAAATTAATGTGATACGTGATCTTCACATAATTTACAAAAATGTTTATATTTAATCGTACGTTGAAAAAATACTAAACCGATACTGCTTCTTATTAATATACATATGAAGAGATTCAAAACAAATCCGCGGTAGATTCAGATCAAACCATGTAAGTAGTGAACTTCACCTGGTTTGGATTGTATCGTGTACCTGAACATTCACTGAAAATATCTCTTTTTCTAAGGTAAAAATAATTAGACTTTCATGCCTCCCGGAAAATTAAAAAGCCTATCCATTAAGTGATAAAAACAACAAATAAAAAATAAAGTAATAAAAGATGTCAGGGTCGTCCAATGGATAGCAAACTTGGCTGACATCAAAGATCCCGTGTTCAAATAGAGATATAAAAGATCCTATAAAAGCATTAAATAATTGTTAGCATAACCCCACTCGAGTTCAAAGTGTTCCAGGAGAGAGGGAGAATACTCTCTAACAGCCCATGACCAATATTTGCTCGGAATACCCAACTTTAAAAGAAAGTATTTGGGGTTTCCACTAATCTTTGATTAACAATTAATTCGAATATAATTAAAAAAGCAACTATTACAGTGATGTATCATTTAAAAAAAAACAGCTCCAATGTTTATACTATAAATTTAACACTAACAAACCACTCAGCTTAGTAATTTGCAAAACCACATCATTAGACTATTTTTATAAATCTAAGGAATTATAATTACCCTCCTTGAGAAGACGATGAAAAAGAAGAAAAAAATGTTATTACGGCTGAGCGATAAGCGACAAGTGCCAGATCTGCGGCCCTCACTTTAACCCCAATCTATTAATTCCTGCTTCAATGCTTCTTTTTGCTTTTGACTACAAGACAAACAATTACATTTCAAAGCATTTGGAATTCACATAGGAATGATGCATATTTCAGTCGAGTCGTAGCTTCCTTTAACGCTTACATTTATGGGACTTTTTAAATAGTGTTGTTCCTAGGTTGAATGTACGCCTCACTGTATTGGCACCCCTTACAGTAATGAATGAGCCACATAGCATACTTCCACATAGAGAGTCTTTTACTATTCCTTACTCAAGCTATTACAGCAGGAATACTTAACAAATGTTTGCCACTGTACAGACTGAGATCTGACGCCTCTACGTCCTCTCAGACACAGTGCAGATAATATAGCTAGATGGGACCTCTGGAGCATGTAGTCACCTGTCCCACATAAAATAAACAGTGAACCGTTATTTAAAATCGACATTGCGTTGATATCAAATAACTATAACCACACTAGGACACTACTCCAATTACCAATAAGATTGCTGTGTTAATCAGAATTGAGCTAAATTTCAAACGATCTTCTCAAATATGATTAGCAAGATTTATCTAACCTTTTTCTTTTTGAAATGTAATTAACAGTACTAAAACTATTCAATTACGTTACATATTTGTACCATTTTGTTGGACAAGTATATCGACTTAATAGCTACTAAATAAATCTGGAGTAGCCTACACTCAACTTTACTATAAGTGAACTTAATAATAAACCTCTCGGGTATACCATATATAATGTCCCATTTAGAAATAATATAAATATATAAATAAGAGATGTTTATTAGTCTTTCATTCCTGGAGTAGTACAGATGGTGATAGGCCCATTTATCAATATATACTCTTATTTTTGTATATCACATCACTGATGCATATAATATCATTAATATAACTACAGCAGTAATAACATTTTTGAAACGAGAAATTGTAGATTTCGTTTTACGAAGTAATCTCTAACATGGGAAAATGGCTTTTGGTCCAATAGCCAGTGGATCTCTTACAGACTCGTAGTTTGCCTGCCCTCCTGCTGCGTTAAATTTTAAGACAAATTTTTAAAACTTGAAAATACGTCTATCTTGTCTGTAAAGTGTCAAAAACATCGTTTTTAAAAAATGGTCGTTTTAAAGTAATTTTTAATTTAAGATGTAGAATTACATTTATTTTTTCTCAAAGAATGTTTTCAATTTTGAATTATGTTTTACATTTTTTATCTTAATACAGAATTATTATACTGGACATTTTATGGCTTCCTAGTATTTAATAAAAATCACTTTTATTTCCATTTGACAAAAATCATATATACCAATTCACTCTGAGCGAGTGTTATCTTTTTCCTGCGGACAGTACTCTGTTATAAGGTTGCTGTGAATGTATATTGAGAACAAATATATTAGTAATCAGCCAATTTTATATACTCAAATCAAAATCAAAGCCGGCCATTCACTATAATTTAAAACTTTTATAGTTGGAAGCTTGAAATTTTGAAAAATAATAGGTATGAACTATTAGTTAGAATAGTGAAAAAGCTGGATATTTTTCAACAAACATAACTCCTCTTTCTTGAGGAAAGAGTCCATTCCTCACACTTCAATAGCACCCAAAGATACTACGATTCATAAACACAAAATAATTTACAACCGATATTGTTATGTTCAAGAGTGAAATACATAGATCAATTAGAGCATGGGTGTCAAACTCATTTCGGCCTGGGGGCCGAATACAGCTTAGTTTGATCTCAAGCGGGTCGGACCAGCAAGGTAATTGCAAAATAACGTAGAACTAACAATAAGTCTACCTTTTTCTTTGTATTAGTCACCAGCACTAAATATTAGTGCAAAGAAGAATAAGTAAATTATAAAAATTTTTATTAAACCTGACACTCTTTATCCAATTTTCTCCTTTTTGATAGAAATATTTTACGGGAGAAGGTGCGGGGACAACGGAAAGTGGATAATATGCCAACAGACGCTGAACAGACGTTTAATGCTATCACCTCCTTGTGTTAGTTTCGTCGAAGTGTTCCTTTCATGTTCTTTGCGCGTATATGAACCATAAATTAAGGTTAGGTTAGTTGAAAGTAGGTTACTTGCGATTGAAGATGGACAACGTCCGAAATCGCTCAAACAACTTCAAGATCATTTTACGAGGAACGACAGTTTCTCATATTAATAATATAAATCATAATATAAGAATATAATATAATAATATAAGAACCATCGTTTTTTAAGGAAATTAGAGTAAACTGATTTTTTTTTTTATAATAATGCAGATTTAGCCCACGGACCGGACCGAACTCTCAGGTGGGCCAGATCCGGCCCGCGGGCCGTATGTTTGACACCCCTGGATTAGAGCATTTCGTGAGACAAATCCATCATACCACAGAAAGCAACAGAAATGTATGCTCATTGGAAGTGAAGTCCATAATTGTCATTAGATCTGGAGTTTCTTTTACATTTTGCACCTTTAGATACTGAGCTCAAATTTGACTTTATTCTATACATACTTCTTACTTAGTATGCGGGTACGAGCACTCATTTTTCTAAAACGATTAAATTATTATGAACGCAAACGAAGTTCAAATAAACTAACAATACCTACTTGCTACAGTATGAGACACCTAAAAATATCTGTATATTTTTATCAATATACCTGTACACCTGTGTAGCTAGTCAAACACAGCTAAATTATGGTGGCTTTATTTGCTTGTGACAAAATTTTGGGACTAACAGACAGAAATTTTTCTAAGGGTAGATTCGGTTTTTCTAATGTATAAAATGAAAAGATAACTTGAAATAAGTCAGTTCTAAGCAATGTACAGACAAAACCATTCTTTTAGTTATATAGATTTATCATGGACAGCTCCACAATGCCTCACTGTCTTAATCACTAACACTACTCCAATAATGAGAGGCACAGCCCTGTGCAAGAGTGTGTTGTAATGTTTGCTTGAACGAGTCTGAGTATGAGTTTGGCAGTGCGTCTATGTGGGGTTTCGAAGGCATATAGTACATGTGTACGTGTATGCGCGGGAGTATAGGTAGGCCATATATCCCTGTGAATATGTGTGTACGTGTAGAAAAGTCTCAGAAAAAACCCGTGACATGCAATAAAATACAACAATACGACACCAAACGAAAAAATAAAAAAATCTAAGGTGTCAATGAATTCATATTAACAAGTCAAGGAAAATTATTATGTCAACAAATATTAGATGTGATATATAATTATTTACGAAAGACTGTGGGCTTGAAGACAAGAAAATTGTAAAAACTAAAAGTTCTAACAAACTAAAAATATATTTGCGCTTCTTACAGTAAGAAAGGGAACACAAACATGATCCGATCATCAACGAAAATTTACAAAAAAGTAAGGGGTAGTAATGGAGTGATTAAGCGCCTCTAATAGCCTCTAACACTCAACTCCGACTTTCGACCTTCACGAGGCTACCCTGTTAACCTGCTATATACAAGGACAAACGAAAGAAGAGGAGAAGGTGATCAGGGGCTGGGCCTGACCACCTTCGTTTCCCAATCCTTCCTAATCCCCAAAACCCCTCCTTTTATCCCAACCCTAATCTAAGGTGTTATGCGATCCGAGCCGAAGGATGGATGATACAGGGGTTTCTGTATTATGAACGGAGCCTCAAGGGCACCAGGCGACTCCCTTGAGTAAATAGCCCTACTCCGGTATGCGGTGCTCTGCCGGAGCAAACAAAATACCACCGATAGAGCTTCAGGGATTTTCCCTGTAAGGAGAAGGAAGTCTGGAGACCATTCTCCGGAAGAGCAGAGAGTCCAAAAGCGCTAACTAGTGGGAACCTCCCACAAGTGCACCTGAGGATCCGAAGAAGACCATCCCGAAGAAGGAGAAAGGAAAGTTACTTTCTCCCGAAACATAGGGAGCCTGGATGGACATTGCAGATTCTGCAAAGAGGAAGAAACACCGTTGCACCTGCTAATAACTTGTAACGCAACTTTGCTGTAGAGAGGCAGGTACTTCGCACCAAACCTCACCTCACCCAAACTTTTACCGCTGGAACCAGCAAAAGTGCTGAGCTTCTTGGAGGCGTTGAAGCTAACTGCTGGGGTGCTTCAGTACAGAAGAGGGGAAGTACAATTGTTTTTTTTTTTTTTGTAAGACGCAGAACTATAGTCACCCTCAAATAATAAAAATAAAATAATACAAAAAAAGGAATCTAACTAACAGATTTTATTGACACATTGAACATTATTGATATTAACATTGACATATCCTCAAAAAATACCGGAGAAATGCACTCACCTGTTAAGTTCAAATACTTATTCGGGTTCAGTGTTATAACTTAATTAAGCCACTAATTCCAATATGGATTCCACAAAAAGGTTATGAAAGTCTTCATAACTCCAACTCATTGACAGATATCAAAAACAATTCCAAAAATATATCAGGAAACCTCAAGTGTGTAATGCTTCAAAGTTTGAATGTTGGTTTTTTTTATGATCCCTATACTTTACTCAGCGAAAACAACAAATGTATCGCATAAGCAAAAGCAGTGAGTTACTTTTCTTAGCAATGGTAGCTTTAACCTTTTATCTTCTTCCTCCCAGGAGCCAACCTTCACGAAACAAATTTTAGGGAATAATATTATATTTGGGAATATATAAGATATAAAATTGAAGAGAAAAAATGGTTTCAGTTCACCGTTCAATTTAGCCCGATGTTTTTCAACCAATATACCTTGGCACACAACACACTCGTGTACCATTAAAGGAATTTCTGAAGCAGCTTACGTGGCTCAAAATATAGAAACGTACTGATTTACCCCAAAAACTAACCGTTATCTTTGATTGATAGACTGTTTAAAAGACTTATTTCATAGCCATTCCGTCAAACGCTGTATCCTATACCATCTAAAAAAAATGTTATACGCTACCCACAAAACAATATATAAAAAAAAAATTGTTTATGAACCTCAAGTATGTAAATTTGAAAATTCTACATTGTCTTTTTTAGAATAACTTCTTTATAATTACCTTACTACACTTATAGTACAGTAAAATACAGCTATTATTGTATCTTGTTACAGTAATAGTGTTCAAATGATGGTATGAAAGGAATATTTTAAAATTTTCTTTAATTTAATTATCTTTATTTACCATCAGTCTATATTAATTCACACAGAAATACTTTGCCAATTAACTTGCGAGAAGTTAGTCATTTATAATGATTGTATAAGAAAGCGCCTTGAAGCTGAGCGATGCTAGGCCAGCATGTCTGGGCAGACAATCGGTCACAACATAACCTGCAGGGGACTGGCACCTCATACATCCGCAATGTGTCGAAAGAAATATTACCGATTCCATATACAGGGTTCTTTTTACTTTAATTTGTACTTGGATATTATAGTCAAAATATTCAAAACTTAGATAAATTTCAAAGCCAGTGAAAAAAATTACCACTGTAAAAAACCCTCAGATCAGATTGCCCCAGTAAAGGATGGAAGAAGAGTGATAGGACGAAGATGAAGTGTGAAAGGAGGGATTAAGAGTGAGTGATTAGCAGGGAGGAGTGAGGCTTGACCCCACTTGCCTATTCACATAATCACTCTACCCTTTGACCACTTGAATTTCATCTTCTAATACATGGAATTTGCTCCTTCTATAATCTTATCCCTCTCAACATACTTAATAGACCAATAACCCTATTTCTATTCGTATGTCTCCACCCTGCCAACCCAACCTTAGAACGCTCTATCTCTAATCCTTCCACTTATGATAGAATAAATAGAGATATTCATTCTCCCTTCTTTCATTTAATATCGTCTAATAGCACTCCCACCACTCACTTTCTGTCTTACTATATCTCTCTATCTCGATCAGCACATCATTCCTTGTCATTCTCTATCTCTCCCTTTCCATACCCTACATAATTACAGATCATTCTCCCTCTGCTTTCTCTCTCTCTATCTATCTTTCTCGTGTACCTCACTCTACCAATATATACCAATTTATATGTCTACCAATATATACCAATTTATATTTCACCAATATATCACTATCCCTCCGTTATATACCCCATTGTAGATATACCTTCCTCTATCCTGTTTTCACTTTTCTCTCCTCCCTACCTCAAATCCCATCGCTCTCTTTTCCTCCCTCCCTTGGTTAGATTGGCCTAGAACATAACACTTTTCCTAATTATTTAAGAACTGGAAAGTTTACGCGGAGAATGTAAAACATAATTGAGCAGAAATCAACCCTAGAAATAATTTTACATCCTTTTCAAGTTACCAGGGAATAACATAAAATCGCTACCCAGGGCTGTTGTCCTAACGGACAACATATCAAACATTACAAGAAAAGAACACGCAGAAACTAATGTCCTAACGGACAGTTTCATGTTTTGAACTATTAATATAATAATAATTATTACTATTGATCAGAATACCAGATTATTTACGACTGGTGCACATTGCGGCCAAATTGTAGTATTCCGTTACCCCAATCGTTAACGAAACAACTTCAAATATTAACCATTTTAATGAATTTAATAACTATCATTAGAGAAGTATTTCTCACTTCTGTTCATTAGTAAGGTGTGATTTGCTAAAAAGCTTTAACTTTTCACAGACAATTACCTCTCACTCATACAAAATGCTTTCAGAGGTCTCCTCCTTGATACTAATTTCAGCTAATACTATGGTAGTTGATGTTTTCTCTTCCTCACTCTCGTTTAATCTATTTGGATATACATTAATATTCATGTATATACTTTTTGATGTATTTTTTTTTCATATACCTAACTGCAAATATGTATCGGTTAAAAGTTTATCAACACTTGAAAACTGTTTTTTAAACTTTTGACCCGTAATGATAATTTCTATGCACATTCCATCTTAGCCATTTTAAATCTCAAATAAAAATCCACGAATAAAGCAATTTTAATAATAACCGTGAGAACACATTACCAACAAATCCAAAAAAATCCCAGAGACAGCAAAAATTAATTTAATAATTGCTGGATGATGATAGACTTTTTCTAAGCCCATGAAAACAAACCGGATACTTACAGCGGTTGACGTCATATCGATTTAAGTTTCACACCTTAACGACTATATTGCCTATTCCAATAAACGAAATTTCTTGAATTTAAGATACATTATTTTTTTTAGATTGATTTAACAGGTTAAATTTTATCATTTGACACATAAATTAATAGAATCACAATTATTATTATTAATTTACGTACAATATCAAAAATACATTTTTCTGAACACACAAAATGTATGTTAAATTTCGGTATGATCCGTTCAACTCTGTGGTGTCATCACATACAGGTGTCAGATTCAATCAAAACTTAAAATTGTTACATCTTTATGCATAAATGATTTTTAATTTTTTATTACACTTATATAGATGAATATATTACTTCTATTGTTTAATACTTAGATATCTGCAAAAAATATCCCTTAAAAGTTTGAATATCACATTAGAGTACAGTTTTTTGGATTTTTGACTCTCAAGGACAATTTATGTTTGTATAGTCTATATACTTATAAACACTGATGACCGATCTTGTTTGATTTCTTACCACCGTACATTGTCTGAATAAATAGTAAAATATACGTAGTTTTGTGGGATCCGAACCCACGACCTTTGCACAGCAAGTCCAGTGCGCAACGCTAAGCAGAATAGCCCCATATGCTGGGCTATGGGGCCTTCTTATAATGCACTTCAAAAGCCTGATATACATGATGTTTTGCGTGTATAAGTCAACTAATGATGAAGCCTTAGATGTTGCACATAGATGAAACATGGAATACCAATTAATTTCAGTTTATACTGGATCATTCAAATAAATATTAAAGAAAACAGTGTAGAAAAACAGTAATATAGGACTTTACAAAGAAAGAAAAATGAAAAATAAATTCTCTCAACATAAGTCAGGTAAAATTACTGACTGCAGATGTAAAATCTAATTCTGTTATTGAATAAACCTAACCAGTTTTTTTCTAGAAAACATCTCAGCCCCATTTATGGAATATTATTGTTGTTTAGACGATGTTTTTTTTATTCTACACATTTACTTTTAATTCTAGGCACTATTCTCAGCCCCAAGGGGACTTTTTGCACTTCACTTCCAAAACATAAGCATGCATTCAGGAAAGGAACTCATTTTTATGTGTATGAAAAATGCTGATTCACCGCACTTATATAATGAAGACTAATAACCGAGTAGCTTTATGTTAAAGTCATTGTTTGTAAAATTATCACATCACGGTTTCAAGGGGAAATGTTTTTAATTCCATGAAATTTGTTTTATCTAAAGAGGGCAACATTTCATTTTCAAGGATTCAAATTCCAATTCAGTTAGCGTTTGCCATGACTATTCATAAGTCTCAAGGAGAGACTCTACAGAAAGTGTTAGTTTATTCAGGTAAAGCAGTATTTCAACATGGCCAATTTACTTGTTGCTCTCAGTAGGGCTATTTAGAGTTACCTGCATTTACTTGAACATGATTGTATTAGAAAGGAAGGTAATGGATGACCCAACCGGTCACGGGTAGTCCAGTATCCTATAAATGTTGAAGACTAACTAAAAGGCCAGAATTGCAGCCATTTTAATCAAAATATTGAGAACAGCTGTTTTAACGAAAAAAAAAACCTAACACAACAAAAACACATATACACACAGACCAACTAATATATGAAACTTATTTTACTGGACACAGAGGACTTCAAGCCGTGTGTTCCTGTAATCAATCTCAAAATTTTGACACGAATGCAAGCATCAGTTTCATTTCATATAATATAGTGTAACAATATTATATACATATAATATAAAAATGTATATAGCATGTGAAAATATTACAATAAACTCCCTCCAAGTATGGGTACTACTTTAGAGGAAAAAAATATACACATTAAATGAAAGTAGGTACAAATAATTTATTTGTTTCTATATTTATTGATCATGTTTACAAATTTGAAGGTATATTTTAATCACAATTTACTGTTTAACTCTATTTATGTAAACTTCGACGATACTCACTGTTAAACCGAATATATTTACTAAAGAACCTCTGTAAAATGGAATAATATCTGAAGTGGTTTATACTCAGCTTTCCTATAAGTAAACATATTATCCAATTCGTTCACAGTTTCATTTTAATTTGGCTGTCACAATTCTATCAATTAGAACAAAAATGTTACATCATTATAACTTAATAGCTGCCTTTTAAGTGTAACATTTCTTAATCAAACATTTTTTAAAATATTCATATTACTACGATATTTAGTATGTTATTAAAAGTTTCTAAAATTATCAAAAGAGAGAGTTAAAATAAAATACGATAATGCAGGTTTCCCATGCTTTACGATTGCTCAAAACCAATGGGGTTCTTTATCTTATCAAAAACAATATTGTGTCAAAGGCCAATGGGACTGGTCAAAGAGTCAGACATTTAGATTTGTTACAACACTTTCACAGACACCCACTCAGAAAACATAATTGAAAATGGCTTCAGCCCACCTACAAATCTATATCAATTCCAAAACAGATTTTTTTTTAACATCACTATACTTAATCGTAATTAACTAAAAGAAATGAACAGGTGCATGTTAAGATGAATAATCATCCATCTTTTATATTTACAGAAAATAAAACTTGTACTATGAATATATATCATATCAGACATATACGTCTATTTGAAAAGTATATATCAGACAGATATATTATTATTTTTCTTGAATCGTATAACCAAATTGTCATAACACAGTAAAAAACAATGTAATCTATCTGTCCAAAAAACATTCAGTCAGATATATTACGCTAAAATTTAACTCCTCAAAATATTCCCTTTAATATATAGTTTACATATCAACTAAATTACTGAATGCATTCCATTTTTTTTTAAAAAAAATGTTTAATATTATGCATAAGCTGAATCCATACAAAAAATGTTGAACGTTAATGCAAACAAATCCAACAAGTTGTTCCAATTTTCTAAATTATCTGAATTCAGAGACCGTTCTGAAACTATAATGCTCCTTTCCGTTGAATCAATTTCGCTAAAAACCTATTTTTATTTGATTTCATTAAGATCCATCAACTAGTGTGACCAGTATCGTATTAGAAGCTTTCAAGTCCAATCATAAGCCAAAATATTTACATTTTAGACTGTCATTTTAATTCATACAAAAAATTAACATTTTCAGTTAATACTAATATTAGTTTCCTTTCATAGTTTTATAAAAGTAATACTTTTTATAAATCATAACTATTAAAAAGTATTTCACTATCATCCATCAAACGCCATTGTTTGAAAAACAAAGTCATTATGACCAATATCGTGTTCACAAGATTTCAGATACGTCAAAGAAATTGATTAAAAGTAATTCACAATTTTTTAAAACGAACTATTTAGAATAAATATATTTGGTTGAATTATTATAAAAAATTTAAAAAAAACGTATATTTTCTTTATCGAAAACGCTAGTACATTTTTCAATTATTATTAAAATTAGTTTCACAATAGCTGCAAAATTTCAACTATCTAGAAATAACTACTCAGAGAAAAAAATCATGTCTAAAAGTACATAATAGGCAACATCACCAAAAATTACGGCTCATTTAAGGGAGCTAATATTGGGTCACACAAATTCACATCCATCAAATTGTGTGACCTGTAGAATATTCACCACTTTTAGATAAACGCCCACTCAACATCTAAAAGAAAAAGCTTAAAAAATGTAGGTTCAGAGAACCTCAAACTTGCAAACTATCAAAATGTTAAGACCAATTTTTTAAGATTTACTCTAGTTTACTTACAGTAAATTAAAAATGATATACGTGTTGATATACAACAGAAGAGTTACATAATTGTAGACAGAGGGCAAGTGAAATTTAGCAACACAATGAATTTAGTAAACTGAATGAATCTGCCATCACTTTTGCTACCAACAACATTGTAGCTAATATGATAAATAAGGAAAGACGGAAGCAAAAACAGAATAAAACAAATGACAACAACTGAGAAACGGTAAAGGAGATGAGAAAAGAAAAACAAAGTTAACTTTATATTCATGGTAGTAAACTAAGCAGACCTATTTATCCACCAGTAAAGCTAATCTTTTTACTAAATACTAAAGTGTTTATCAATGACCCAGAAACTCACTAATTACTAAGTAAATAGTAAAATAATTGAAAGCTTACATGTGAGAAGCTAAAGTATCATCTCTTTTGTGACTACAGTAGAAGAGGCTGCCACCTAAAACAAATACAAGACAGCAATTAAAATCAAATAAATAAATCACAATACCGAGTCATAATGTTTTACTTAATAAAATACTTTTCTTCGTTATATCATTATTTTTATTATAATGATATTAATCATCTCATCCATTAATACTAATTTCCTCTTACAACTGTAGTTCTATAATCCAATACAGATATGGAAATAAATAATACTTCCAAGTTACTTCAAGAAAGAAGGGTTTGCCCTTCTTACTTTAAGTAACTTGGTTGTGTTGTATTCGAGGAGAATTTTAAATTTCAAAACGAGTATTAATCCTGTTTAAAATGTGTAACGCCGGTCAATACCACCAATAGTTGTTCGGCATATTGGAATATGCGCCAAAATTCTCTTCTTCAGTCATCAAAGTAATGATAATTATTACAATTAAAATATTAATCTAGGTCCAACTCAATGTTTTATAACCAAAGATGTAGTATAAAATGAATTAGTTACACAAAAACGCATACTTTTCATTTATTCGTTTAATAAATGAACCAGGGGGGTCTCCAAAGGGGTCGATGAATATACTTGCAGTCGATAAGTACATAGTGTAGTAAGAGGGGTCAATAATTATGAAGTGTTCATTATTGAGTTTATAAAAACACAAATAAACGAAAGGGTTGAAAAGCAAACAAGATTCAAAGGCGTGTTGATAATAGTAGTTACATGGTTGAAGCTGGTTTTTCGCATCCAAACGCAATTCTGACAAAACAGAGGAACAGACAAAGCTTGGAAAAAAGTAGTGATTTGCAACCAAAATTTTCTGAGTTTGAACACAATATCAGCTCTGTTATTGCTGCTCACCAAGGACATTCTTCTCATTAATGTCACCCTTTTCAGTAAAAGTGATCAGTATATTCTTGAATTATTTTGTATAATAAACTGATAGGAAAGACATTTTCATCAGTATCATTCTTGCTTTATTTTAAAAGCTAACAACCTCTGTATCATTAACAATTTGTCTTTATACACATTTAAAATGATAAAATGTAAAAAATGAACTGCTAATTCTAATACCTAAACAAACGTCTAGAAACAAAATGTATTTATGAACTCTAATACTATTGTAATTCTAATGTAGTGCATTACTATTGTAATTACTAACAACCCCTGTAGCACTACCAATGATATTTTAACGAATTTATCTTTATATATTCATTTAAACTGACACAGTGCATAAATTATCCACTACTTCTTAATAAACTGACAAAAGTCCTAAGTCAGATAGAAATATTACTTGCTTCACATATAATGTCATTACTTCTGGAAACCACTATTCCGAATATCATTAAGTCGGTAAGTCCATTAAGTCTAACTAATAAGAGAGTTAGAGATAATTCAGTATAACTTTAATCTCACCAAGAATAGTAACACTAAAATAGGAATTACAGAATAACAAACATATTAGTTTTAAATTAACACTAAATGGTCCATTTAAAAATTGTACTAAAATAATGTCATAGGTTCTAAGGCTATAATTCATAGAAATTTTACACCAATCCCTGTAGAAGGAAATTAACGCTCACTTTAAGAATTAGAATCTAATTTCAACAGGACGTTGTGATATATAGATAAAAGGTCAAACATATGAAGCCTTTAAATAGTCCTTCAATTTTGTAATTGTCATTTCGTTGTTTCAAGTACTGAAAGCACACACATCGTATTTAAGAACAAATAACCAACTTATTTATGCTTATTAGTATTTCAGAATTACAACAAGTCAACACTAATTCCATTTTTTAAAATTTAGAAACTTGATTTCATTTTGATTTAAGGCTAAATAGTTGTCAACACAGTTATACTTAGTGTAATGAAAAATGTAGAATATCTAAAGATAGAAAACAACAACTTAGTAACATTTTATTGAATAACAACCTCCAAAATAAAGGTACTGTGAGGATGTACAAATTAAGAATACATGGAAGATAACATTTGCACATTTCAAGAATAGGCTCCCAAGAATATAAATCCTTGGGCTTACATCGCCCTGTTAAATATCGTTTACATTATTGTGGATCTGTGAAGAAATCCATCAGTAATCAGTCCATCAAAAAGGAAATATACTCTGTAAAACAAGTTTCATCCACCATTCAGTTTAGTGAAGACAAGTTAACCCATCATTTTGTATGTATTAGCATTGTAATACAAATGTATATTATAATGTGTATTATTGACCAACAGTCAATAAAGAACCTACATCAGAAACTTGGATTTAAAACAACTTAATAGACGTAAAATGAAAATGGGCTTTCCTGGAAATGATTTAATCCACTATTAAAAAGGCTTGATTTTTCTAACGAATTTAACCACAAACTCTTTTCGTGAAATGCCATTCAATTTCACACTAAATGAATGGATTTTTTATTAGATACATTCAATGTTAAGAAATAAACTTACCTCACGAAGTAATGAGTAACATCAAGATTTGTTAAATAATTGAACTATCGTTTAATGAGAACGCAAAACTGTTACTAATAAAAGAACACAATTCATTCACTGAAAATTTGAATTAATCAGCGGTCTCAATATAATAGTGCGTGGGTGCGGCTCCATTGACAGTTGTCAATACAAAAACAACTGATCCATATGACATATCCTGAGAACGGCATACAACGAGTCTGTTACGTTAACAGCAATGCTGATTAGATCAGAAAATAAATTTTGAGATGAACAAAGCGTAAACGAATATTCACTCAAAACGAAGTCTTTTTTGACACAAGGGACAACACACAAATTGTCATTAACATACCCTAATAATAATAATAAAAAAAGTTTGATGAACTTCTAAAAAAATGTATTAACTTTTAAAATGTTTAGGGTTGTGTTGTAATTTTAATAGTAAGTTTAAAAATAACAAAACATTTCTAAATTGTTACTTCTAAATGTAGATCTGAAATTCAATGTATATTTCCCTTATCAACTTATAAAATCTATCCTAAGTTGAATTCAATAAAATTAAATCATACTTCAGCAATAATTATGAGTTTTCAGAATATTCTTTTCAGAACGAATTGGAACAATAAATCTAAATCTTATTTTAAGTAATTTACTCTTAAGAGTTTAACTTTCGCTCCCTACTCAAAGTTTTTTTATAATTAACTTTACCCATAATTAATCCGATGAAATTAGCCTTCAAGCAACAGTTTAACAACTTTTTAAATTTAAAATCTCATTGTAAATTATTTATTAAATAATTTAATTAACTTAAATTATAAAAAATCTCAGGTTGATATATCAACTCTGCAACTATTAGCAAAAGTTTAATACATTAGCTTAAACCAAGATTTTGTTTTTCCTGGGTACCAATTACGTTAATAACAGAACAACTAACTCATTCAACATAAACGATATTACTAAAAATCATGATGTCTCTACGAGGTCAACTTACACGTACTCCTTTAGTCACTCAAAATATGTCAATTTATTACAGATCAATCAATTTAAAATCCCATTTGTCTTTAAAACAAATGAAAAATGTATGCTCATATTTGGGAGAGGTGAGGATAAAATGTAGCATAACTTTAATACAACTTTATTTCTCTGTAGGATTTAAATCATACATGTTTGGATAAAATTTATATCTAATCTGCGATCATTTACATTAGAAGTAAGAACATTGCTATATATATTTTTCTTCCATAAAGTTTAGTGGGATGAACCCTGCGTTGATTCTTCTTTGTAATCGAGTTGTTCCTCTGCGTCATGGGGCCACAATGTAGGCCTGTTCAGGGCATCAATAGCCTCCTCTGGATGGGCTTCAGAAAATTCTTCAATGGTCATATCTTCATAAGGAATCAATGCACTCAACTTAGCTATTTCAGCTTTATACTCTTCAATAAGTTTACTTGAATTATTCTTGAACTGACTTATATTGGATTTCTACAACAAGAAAAAAAAATAAAAATAATTTCAAAAAGTAATACAATTTATGGCCAGTTCCAAGTAAAAGATAATACACGACTACTACTACTCGTAGAAAACTTTAAAAGGATATAAGTTCATGAAATATTATTTTCTGATGATCTTATTTTATTCTCGCTCCTATAATAACTAAACCATTTTTTGCCAAAATGTAATTAGATGTATCTTGTACAGAATCACACAATACAATAAAGGCATAATAAATTAATTGAGGGGAATTTTTAATAATGGTTAGAAACCAAATACAAACTACTAAAAGAATCAATTTCTGACATTCAACACAACCTCATTACTAATTATTTACACAGATACAATTCACTCACGACTTCTTGTTCTTGTTTCTCAACTTCTGCAGTCAAACTATCCTTCGGATAAGGAATTTTCAAAGCTTCATATTGTTTTTGGAAACTATCAACCATTCCAGCTACAGGTACTGACTTCTTATAAGCTGCCCAATCAATTTTTGGAGGGTTTTCAGGATTTGCTAACATCCTGAAGACAAATATCACATTTATTACGTTTTAGGTGAAATTATATAGACAAATAACACCGAAATGTACCTTCTCAGGTATCCATCCGAACGGGCTCTAAAAGCAAGAAATTTAGGCATTTGTTCTTCCGTGACTCTTTCAGCAATTTTCGTCCATTCTATGGAGGATTGAGCGATTCTTCTGGCTGCCATTATGATAAATAAATAAAGTACTAAAAAACTATTTCTTGATACCTACTGAACGCAAAACAGCTGATTACAAAAAGCAAGTGAAACAACGTTACAATATTTCAATCCCTAATTTTTATGATACTTCCAAAGTAATTAGGAAAATTATAAAAAATAGTTTAATGAGAACTAATTTCCTGTCAAGTAATTATGTTTTAATTTTATTTCATTTGATATCTTAAATAACTTTCAGATATCTTAAAACAGATATTGACAACTAATATAATATACAACATTAATAAGAACATTATTAAAAGATTTTCAGAGAATAAGATTTAAGATAAAGACTTATTAAAGATTTTCAGTCAGTCGAGTAATATGGAGTTTAGATTATTATGTTAAAAATTACCTGTTACAAATAATCAAAAATAAAAGTACTCTATTGATAAATATTTATTTGTGTAATAAATGACTTATATTGTCTTACAAATGCAAATCAGTTAATTCAAAAGAACAAATTGACCAATATAAATAAGTACTATATATTTCTAGAGTAACCCTTTTCATGGAAGCTTTTTATAATGTTTTATATACATTTTCATGATTTTAAGTTTAATGAAACACTTAAAATCAGTATATTACATTTTACAGCTAATAAAATGTTAATTATAGTTACTAAAGCTACCGTTGTGCATCGCAGTGAGGACAGGAAATGTCCTGAAAAAGACAGGTGCTAAACGCATAGGACTGAAACGGACGTATAGTCCCACATGCTTTTCACTCTCGGACACCGACCTAAGAAAACATACAATCTCTTAGTGCTTGTCTTAGTTCCTGCCATGAGGGAAAAACTAACCAGGTAAGTTAATTCCCCCCAATACAAGGTCTAAGCACATGAAGGAAGAAGGCAATAATAACCATATTACTGCATACTTCCCAGGTAATCTCAAACTTAGCACCACTAAACTTTTTTTCAGTTTATCCCTCTCTACCTTAATCTCTAACATATTCCTAATCCTCTACTTGTACTTCAGCTCCCCACAACACCCAAATAAATTTCCTTACTTCCAGGATATTTCAAATTCCAGGATATTTCAACTTCCAGGAGTGATACCCACAAATCTATGGAAGCAAGATTCTGTAGAAAGCAGTGGTATATTAGCACTACTATTACCAAACAATTTTTCTACTTTCTTCACTTCCTTCATTGTTTTCCTGCCTTTTTTTTACTCTCTTCCTCCCTACTCCTACTCACCTACTTACTTACTCACATCCCTGCTCTTAATCACCCAGTAACAGTTCGTGGCCAACGGTTACTCCACTGGCCTGCTTAGATATCGAATTGAAATTTGAAATAAAAACTATGTACTATTACATTTGAGGCTTAAAATAATGTGTTTGAATACAAATGTCAAACACAAGAATTCAGTTTAGGCCTACCATTCACAAAAAATCTATTCACAAATCACGCTCTCCATTGCTTTAATCATTCGTTGAAAAAAATAATTGTTTTCCTATAGGCCTTGTTGATTTTTATCGGGATGTGTTTAAAAATGATTAGAGGATCATGAGAAATCAAGAAACACATTTCGAGGAAATATTATGATTTATGATACCTTTTTGCATTTACCTCATTTATTTTAACGAGATAATCTCTTCCGTTCTCCAACCTGAGGGCTAAATATAAACTCCTTATTTGTTTTAATTACATTATCTAAAATTCAATTTTCTTATTATCTGAAATGCAAAAAATATTTGTAAAAAATGCTTAAAATCATAATTGTATAAGCATTTTCAATTTTCAAGAATATATAATGTACTGATTATAATTGAAACAAATTAAAAGCAGGACAAATAAGTGATAAATTAAATGCCTCGTCCTTGTGTTTGGAATTGTTCATTGTGTTGTAAATAAATGAAGGAAATGATTTCACTGTTTTTTATATATTGATAAAAACGTTATAGACTATTATAGATAGAAAAAAGTAAAAATAAATAAAAGCATACCTTTAAATGTGAACATTCTCTCAAAGTATAATTGATGTATTAGCATATTATACTTCTATATTAATCTAAATTATATTTTATTATGAAGAAGTAGTTTACCAATATGCTGCTATGGCTTATTATTGATTTGTTGTAAAAGACAAAGTATCCCTACAAAAAATGTTTATTTATTCAAACTACAGGCTATCGTCTGTCGTCCTCTGTGTTCCCTTAGAAGTTTACCTGGTGATGAACCCCAAGTTTTTGTAAGGCGTAGTTTGAATAAAAAAACGTCATTTGTGTGGAGACTTTTTATTATCCATTTACCTCAGTATTGGCTTATTTCATTTTGTCGTGAGAACTATACTTAATACAATAAATTCAATAATTAAAAAAAATTATAGTAAATTTGAAAGACGCAAGGCTACTATTTCTCATGATCTGAAATTATTTTGCAACATAGTTAAAAAAGGCAAATCAATGAAAAATAACCAGTTGTTTATTTTCCTTCTAATATTCACATTTATTTTAGTCATACAATTTTTGCTTAAAAAATGTCTTCGAGATTCTGGTAAAGGAGTAATGTTATCTGAAACTGTGGTATTTTGAGGAAATCGTGGTCCTTTTGATGTAGAATGATGTCCAACACCGTGTTCTCAGTGTGGCGGTGAGATGAAAAATATACCTTTCTGCTGTAGAAAGAGTGAGTAGAGAAATAAAAATAGTAGGAAAATCCAAGCTCAATGTTTATACTTTATTTGTATTTCTTTTAAACTCTTGAAAAATAAGTAAAGTTAAACCTTACATTAGAGAAAAATTCCATTTTTTTTTATCTTATTTAACTTATAGGTAGACATATCAAATCATCAAGAAGTCATGGATATAAATGTTCCAATAACCTGAAAAAATAAATAAAAAATGTCGTTCATACTCATATTTAGATTAGATAAACATCATTATTTTCTAATTATTCATATTTTATTTAATTAATTTAAATTGAAATCGTCAGTGCCTTCATTGCTTGCAATAAATGTTTCCCTGCTCAAAATAATTAAATATTTTATTTTAAACCTTTATGAAGATTTAATCAGATAATTTTGCTTTGAACTTCTACTTTTTCGTTAAGTATTGACTAATGCTGGTCTTGACCTGGGAATAATTAAGCTTCCAGTCGAATATTTAAAACAATCTAATTACTTGCTTAATAAATTACTCAATTCGATACTTAAATTGTGACTAGCTCAAAATTAATAATAATATAATGTATGCTATGCTATTTAATATATAGTGTTTGTATATTTACCCACACGGTTCAAATTGATTAAATTATATCTTAACTAATTTTACAATTCTGTAGAATTAACTACTGAATAAACTACATTTAAAGTTGTATGCATGCTGAACGTCAGAAAATACTTTTAAGGTACAGATTTTTAAACAACTAACAAGTATTATTTGTAATCCATTATGCAAATTTATAAGTATGTATTTTTTTTAAAAAATCGATTTCCAATTACCTGACTATTATTAATTGATATTATTAATCTGATTGTGGCGGTTAGTTCTTTCTTGTTGTGCAAATAGTAAGTATGAAAGCTATATTCTCATAGTTTATTTGTATTTCTTTTAAGTTCTTGGAAATTAAGTTATTAACTTAAAAAATTCCCATTTTTTTATCTGGTCCAATTTACATGTAGGCGTATCAAGTGATTAAGAAGGCATGAATATAAATGTTCAAATAACCTGAGAAAAATAAATAAGAAATGTTGTTCGTTCTTTATGATGGGTAAAGGACGATCTGAAACAATAACTTTCTGCATTTATAATGTCAAAATTTATCTCTTTTTAGCATCCCCTGAATCCAATGTTCAAATTATTTTTATTCTGTTTGAATCTCTGTGTACCAAACATTGTGTAAACATGTTGCAAGGTATATAAGAAATACATATATTTCTTACTGAAACATAACAGATATAAATCTGTTATACCTATATAGTATATTATAGTTGTAAGTGTAAAAAAAATATATTGTTTTGTGCACTATCGATGTCTGAGAACGGTACTTTCTGTAAAACAGGTACTTATTTTACTCACAATTTTTATAATTATAAAATTTTGAATTTTCATATTTATTGTTGTCTTAAAATGAGTTTATCTAGATAAGAATGTCATGACTTTTCGATAGGGTAAGTTCTCCCTATATACATATGTATGTATATGATGTACATAAAAAGATTTCACATAAACACGTGAAATAACAATCAATGATCAAACCACAATAAGAAATGGGAAAACAAGACTAAGATCTTTCAACCATAACAAGCGGTCTTCGTCAACCCAACTGAGTTGGGTTTTTGACTCTGACGAAGACCGCTTGTTACGGTTGAAAGATCTTAGTCTTGTTTTCCCATTTCTTATTGTGGTTTGATCATTAATGTATATACATATACGTATACATATGTACTATACATAAAGTTACAAACCGGATTTAAGAGGACGCTTTTACTTATTTCCTGGGTGATAGATTTGCTACAGCTCTTAACTTGATCTAATAAATATTTTACACTTTTCTTTAAATTTTAATAAATTTTCTTTATATTTTTAGTTTCTAATTAATTAAATCAATAAATATTTAATCATACTATTATTAATTTGATTCATATTTCTTAGTATAACTTAATTTATTTAACCTGAAATTTTCAATACATTGAAAGGATTACCTTCCTCTCTTGATGAAGATGAGTGTTAAAATATTGTGCTGAGTTTTATCGTTGTTAACCTATAATTTTTTTTCGTTTGTTTAATCGACCTTAAATTTAAACACTTTTTTTCTACCATATGTATCTCTAAGTTTTTGTTTTTCTTTAAAAGTACATAGCACAAAAGTGTAAAACGTAAGCCTCATAATGAAAGGTAAGCCAGTAAAAGCTGAAGAATTTATTACAACTATATCTATATTAATTAAAAATGCAATATATATTATAATGCAAAGTATCAACGAAGGATGTTGAAATATTGAAGGGAGTTATGTTAGTGTTTTAGCTATAAAGTTTATATACATACACATTTTATTTTCCTGATAATCTAATATAATTATTGTATGTTTATAATTCTGTATATAATAATATACAACACCTCAAAGACCAACTCAACGATATCACAACATTTTTACTGGTCAATCTTGACAATCACATATATATTTTAAACGTTGTTCAAACCACAATAAGAAGTGAAAAAAAAAGAATAAGATCTTTCAACCGTGCCAAGCGGTCTTCTTCAGAGTCCAAACCCAACTAAAACACAAGATGTAGAAACATCATGGTAAGGGGTTGAGAGGTGTGGGAGGGTAGAGGGGTATTTTAAAGGGTATGAAGTGCAGGAAAGGACAATAGTCAAGGAAGAGATGTTTGGGTAAACAAAGGAGTACAGTAAGAAAAAGTAAAAAAACTATCCGCTAGCTGTCAACCCTCTTAGATGAGGCTATTTATTGCCCTCATCAAGACTTAGTCAAGTTTGAAAAGCCCATTACTAATGTTTACAATATTAGATCTATTAAATTTAATCAGAGAGGATTCAATAATATCATTTAACACCGATTTTTTATATGTAATAAATTTAGCTCCGGCCAAATGAATTTGATTATTTTCATTATTCATATGCAAGAATAAGATGCTACTTTTTTCCTCTCTACTTATGTTGTATTGTTGTTGTTTTACACGTGTCTTTAAAATTTACCAGTTTGCTCAAAATAAATTATATGGCAAAATTTGCAAGTAATTTTATAAATTCCAGCAAACTCCAGATTCCTGGGAGAGTTTTTTATTAACATATTATTATGATTAAAAAAAACTATATAAAGTCAAGTTCACACGCAAGCCTAGGGAGAGGGTCCAATGACTCATGATACGGTAAAACTATAGAATTTGACAATGAACGGGGCTGTGTTGAAATATTGGAGAGTTTTTTAGCACCCTTTAAAGCTAAGTCGATATAAGAGGAGGGGTATTTTATTGAAGGGCAATTGAACTGATGTTATTAATCTCATCATTAAGGAATTCAGGGAAACACAGTGAGTTAAAATTTCTGTTTGTAGAAATATGCCATTTGCGTTAAGAGTGTTTTCCTCTTAATTCTTTAATGATAAGATTAAAAAGCAGTGTTAATTTAATGATTTAATTTAATGATGAGCATTAATGAAAATTTGGGATCAAACTAGTTTACAATTAGAACATCTAAGAAGTCCTAAATAATTCTTACCATAGGTAACACCTTAAAATTGCAACACAATGTGGAATGCTAAACTCAACGGATTCAAGTTGTTTGATTTTCAAAGTTGCCGCCAAACGTAAGCTTTTTTGCTACCAGCTGATCTTTGGAACGAACTAGTTTCACATGACAGTTGCAATGTTGTTCCCGTTGGAGTTGTACTATGCTTTGTCTTCAATATTTTAATCTAGTAAATAAGGAAAAATATGAAATACTCATCTACTACTGAAAAACGGAAAAAAGAGAAAGAACTTTGCGAGCCCTTGATTAATGAAGAAACTGACAACGAACCCGGGTCAAAGGTAAGTGAAGTATCGATTAGCTTTTATTTACGATTCAATATCCCTGTATGAAGAACATATTAATGAATTAAAAACTAAACAAAAAGTTTAGCATTACCTTTCACTAACTGTATTTATATTTTTCCCACTAAACTTCCAGTTACAGCTTAGTTGTTAGTATCATATCACCACGTAAACAATATGTCATTTGTGGAGGTAATAAGTAAAGTTCTGAATTCAAGATTTTATTTCTCGTTCTAATGTTAACATTTTTATGAGTCCAGATATAATTATATAGTAATATAGCTTCTGTTATTGATATTTTATTTCTGGCCCTATACAGAACCGGTTTTATGAAATGAAATAGTAACGATTATTCAGGTCATCTGATGTATTAATCAATTTCTCGACTCTTTTACCTCAATAGGAGGCAGCGCAACAATTGAGTACTTAACAGTTATTGACGGTTAATAAAATAATTTATCCTCGACAGCCTAACAATACAATTTTTCAAAACAACCTATTGTATACCAAAATTCCCATTGACAACTTGTTAGTATTATTTATCGTTGACAAGGTTACAATATTCTGTTTCGTTGCGTTTAAAAATACCACAAAATATTTCGTTAAAAAAGTATATTGCAAAAAATGTTTTGTTATTTATTACTTCAATAAACCGATTTATAATTTATTTCCATGTGCCCATAAAATGGTTTATTATTCTTCTCATCAAGACCTCCATAATCTTCTCGTGTGTATTCTTGAGTTCTCTTCTTTGCCAATGAAGAAACTTATGCTCAAGTGTATTGTTCTTTGAACAAAATGTATAAAACTGTTCGGGGGGCATTCTATCGTACACAATTAAGACATTTTTTTTGTTGTATTTCGTTCTATATTTTGTATTTAAGCAGATTATAATACTCCTTATGATATAAGGAATCAAAAGAACGTGTGCTACCATGATATAATATAGATTTCAACCTTATAACTATATATCGTACAACTGAACAGTATAAAGTGTACAAATTTAATTTATTAAGGCTTCTTTTTAGTTTTTCACTGATCTTGTGTACTCATTTAAGATTTTTAATCATTCTTAATCTTAATTCTTAACATTCATTCTTAATCCACTTCGTATAGAGAAGAGAAAATAATTTACTTATTTGTTTACAGGAAATTAATTTATGGCTATACGAATCTGGCAGCTAAGGAAATTGTTATTGATATTTTGTTAAATTAGTACCCTAAAAAAACCCACTGAATGTTCAGAAATGTGGGGGAAAATGAAACTGAGATACTTAGTGCACGATTTACCTGTAGATGTCTGTGTGCTTAACTCTTTTAAAAAATAATAAAATGTTTAACCTACAGTTTTAATTTCCTGTTAAGAGTAAGTAGAGTACTACACCCCTCCTCTTGCACTTCACTAACGGTATTTATGGCTTCGACTGCACTAAGTGTTAACTCATTATATCTTGGCTTTAGATAACTGATGTAATGTATGACTTGTAACAGGTCGTCCGTTGGTCAACACACAACTTTTAACTTTTAATATTATTTTGTTTTCATAGTATTTGTTTCCTTTCTTAAATTACTTATTTTTCTTTCACCTCTTTCTATCAGATCAGTCAATGATATTGGCTGTGCTTTGTGACGCTCTATGCACTGCTGCGATCTTCTTCTGCACGGCACCATTCTCTTGAAGAGGATTTGGTGCCGAAATTATAGAGATATATTCGTGGTTATTTTCTTTTTAAGGTGGTATTCCACTGTCATTGAATTAAAGGAGTAGTTGTAGGGATACACTGATAAATCGACCTATAAAAATAGGAGTACCAATAGTTAACAAGCTTAGTTGTAAAAACAGAATACAGTAATTACAAGAGTTACGAGTGGTCCATCATATAACAATAAATGGCACTATGTCATCATCCATCTCTAACAAGTAAGCTTTAGATAAACAGTCAGATTAGGATGGTTCGTCTCGCAGTTCTTCTGGAAGTAGATCTAAAGATCACAGTCAATATTATTGATTTTATCACAAGAAATTTAGATCCAATGTGTGATAATCTAATCTCTAATTCAAGTATCATTAATTCTAGTTTGAGAATAGGCACATCTTGTATTGTATGGAAAGGAGCAGGAATAATCTAAGGATTTTAACCGGATTTCTAACGGGTCACTGCAAACTTAACGGCCATCTGCGAAGAATGGGTATTGAAGAATGATGGTTTGTGCAGATTCTGCAAGGAAGAGGACGAGACACCGTTGCACCTGCTGGGTGACTATCAAGCCACTTTGATACACAGAGGCAGGTGCTTCGGGACACTCAACAAAACTATAGAAGAAATTTTACCGTTGGACCCAGCAAATGTGCTGAGCTTCTTGAAGACGCTGAAGCTAACTGGGGTACTTTAGTACGGAAGGGAGGGAAGTACAATAGTTCTTAGGATGCAGTGCTTAAATCACCCTCAATGAATAATAATAATCATTAATTCTAGATACAACAGGTGATATAAATCCATTGAATTTGTTTGGCTGTTCCCAAAACAAAATTCAGTTTTTTATTGACACTGGTGCTGCCATTTATGTCTCACTATAGATTTTCAGCTCAGATGTTGTCCACATATGAGTTCATAGCAGAGATGCAAAACAAAATATCGTAATTATAGATTTTTTAAAATGTTTTAACCTAATGTTTGCCAGGAATAGCTGTTTATTCCATAAAGTGACCCAGCTAACCTCTCAAGGATGTTACTCTACACACTAAACAATTGAACTCCTTAATACCTACTCTACAGTGTTCAAAAGTCTCAAAAATTCTCCGAGCATTGGACCTTTTTGATACCACACAATGAAGATTGATTCTACATTGGGAGACCTAAATTTTGCCTAACGCAAGTGCATTTCGAGTAGGTATCTTTAACAGTACCTAAAATCGTACAGGCTCGGGACCGAGGGTACCGAGATTCTCAGAGGGACGATGTGCTCAGATTTATTCACCTCCCGCGTGAATAAATCGAGGGCTAGGTGGGGATCGAACCCTGGTCCTATCAGTTCAGAGGCGAGTAAGTTAACCACTGAGCTAACCTGGCCCCCTTCACTTACACTATTCCTCATATTTTTTCTCGGAAAATAAATATTTGATACTTTTTGTCTTTATATAAACAAATATTTTATACCTTACCGGAACTTAGTATCACATTTCAGTACACCGCATAACATCTGGACAAAAAGCTTATCACCATACCTTTGGCTTGTTAGCATTTTGTTGAAGAGTCTTTTAGTCCAATGAAGCGTGAGTTCTTTTGTTTGGACGCTTCTATCTTGCTTTTTCTAATGGTTTTAGTGTCTAGTGGACGAGTTGTAGAACGAAACGTGGGACTAAGCTCAACTACGCATCTCCTAGACTGTGAATACTATCGCCATTAGGAAAAGCTGTTTTTATTCTATCTCCTCCCATCACGTTTATATCAGCCACCATACCCTCATACTGGCAATAACAACAAATCAATCATTTGAAAATTAGGGAAGGATTTTCTGTCTGGATTTATAATGCCTCCAGAATATTTTTAAGACAAAGACCGTATTGAATATGAAGGATGTTTGTCCCATCTTCTCTCTAGAGGTACAAGTTCACTGAACTTCCCCCTGATATTTATTGTTATTTGATCTGAGGAAGAGAGTCCTCGTGAACACTGCGGCCAAATTGTCCTATTGTGCTACCTTTTGTTGTTAATATAGCAGTTCATATATAAGACCTTTAATGAACCTAATAATTCTGTTTGGAGAAGGGTCTCACTTCTGTCGGTTTTACGGATTATTTACCAAATATACTCGTATGTTACCTTTTAATACGAATACAAAATGTGTTGAGAGGCTTGATCCCAGTTCAGACAATTAATGTACTGGGGTAGATTATTATTAAAGGACCGGTTGATAAATTGATATCAACCAGTCCTTTTTGTTGACTTAAACAAACAAACAGGAATAGCTGTTTATTCCATAAAGTGACCCAGCTAACCTCTCAAGGATGTTACTCTACACACTAAACAATTGAACTCCTTAATACCTACTCTACAGTGTTCAAAAGTCTCAAAAATTCTTCTCTTCTTCACTTTCTATAAAGTGAAGAAGAGATAGATTACTACAGTAATTATTGTAGTAATTACTTTAGGGTTTAGTAATCTATTTTGAAGTTTCTGGATAATACATTTGTATATTAGGTCTGATTTATGGATGATCCCCAATATGACATAACAAGTCATGTTGTAAGCAACATGACAAGCTTATAAAGTTAATAAGCTTGTCATGTTGCCTCTCCCTCAGGGCCGTCCCTAGGGAGGTGCTGGGTCCGAGGTAACTCAATTTCATATTTTAGAAAATATGATATAGAGTAAAACTCCACAAGAGTTTTACCTCTACTCTTCATCACGGAACAGAACTCCGTAAAACATAGATGGAAATAACATAGATGCTGTTATTTCCATCTATGTTTAATGCTAAATGCAGCTTATATAAGTGGTATTTAAAAGGGCAATACCCAGTGTTCCTTTACTAATTGAAGTGATGCGTCCGACCCGAGTGTTGCCGCTCCGTACTCCTACCACCTACCTTTTCTTTCCGCCGATGTCTATCCTTGTTGGAAGCTCACATTGGGTTAACTTTTCTAATTTACCTATTTACAATATTTGATTAATCTACTTCTGTATTTATCTATTGATTTTACCATGTAGTTCTTAGTATATTTATTTATTTTTTTTATCTGGATGCTTATTCTTTCATTTATTTAATATGTCATATCATTTGAACACTTTAATTAGAATAGTCCCTTAATAATAGGATGATAGTAGGAAAGATGGAATATTGTAAGTCAGAAAATTGTTTAACCTGTCAATGGTAAAGTTTAATGAAACAGGCTTAAAGGTAGATCTGCTGCCAATTGAACAAATAGAATATAAAAAACAACTTGCATTTGGAGAGAAAACTGTTAATTTGGAGAGAGTTCAGTTAAAACATTAAAGTTAATAAGGTTGTACACAACCTGCTTATCCTATTTTCGTAAATTTAATCTATATAACAGCATTTATGAGTAAATTTACTTCAATTTTTCAGATTTTTCTGACTCCTAAGCAAAATGGTTTAAAGATAAGAGGTTTTTAGAAAGTTATTTCTGAATTGCTTCAGTTGAATGATTTACGTTTTTAGGGTAATTGGCCTAACGTTATGTCAGGTTGAAATGTCACGTTGAAATCAAATACAGCCATATATCGCATTCACGAACTAATTACTTTCTGGTTTCATTTTAAATGAGAACTCCGTAAAATGGTGACATACGTCCTCAGAAACAATTATTTTAATTTTATTTCGTCCCCACTAAAAATCGCTTCTTAAACATGCTTTAAAAAAATGAGTAGTGTACACTCAACTTTACTGAAAATAAAGATGTTATCAAACTCGTTGATAGTCAATTGAGTTTTAGTTTTATTTTAATCTGTCCAAAACGAAGACGTCAAACTCTCTGGTGAAATATCATCAAACTCATAGATTTTCAATTTAATGATTTCATTTGTTTTATTGTGCCTACATCGTTTTGTCAATTATAACACACTTGAAATCTTTGGTCTGGATGTATATGTATATATATACTGGTAATTATTAGACTGAAGACTGTAGGCAGTGAAAGTGTTCCATGTCTTTCCAAGTTTAGACTTTCATTTAAAGAGACTCCCATGCATTTGAGCACATCTGATAGTTTTAGTGTAGTGTTTCCAGTTAATATGTCTTTGTGGCGTATCTTCCTTCTTCTTGATAATGGAATAAGGGCTGGTTTTGCTGTCTTAGCTGATTTTGCATACAGACCTTTCTCCTTTACCCCCGCTGTCGCCTAGGCGAGAAACATGACTCAAAGCCCAAAGGCAGTATATCAAGCGGCCCTCTTCTATAAAAAGGCCATATGCAAATTCTTCATAAAAAAACTTGATTATTTAGAGCAGGTGTGCTGAATACGTCGATCGCTCTCTGCCAGTCGATCGATCTCCAAGGTATTATTGATAGATCGCATGACATAAAACAAGTTAACATTAGGCTATAATTCAACCCGTCACTGCTTGTATGGAATACACCGGTTGGTCTGTCGGAGGAAGTTTAATTTTTTGTATACTTAGGTCACTGCGCAACGTGAATAGTGCTTGTATGAACAGTAAAACTAATAAGCTTGTCATGTTGCCTCTTCCTCAGGGCCGTCCCTAGGGAGGTGCGGGGTCCGAGGCAACTCAACCACTGCTGGCACCCACCCACAAATTATTATATATATAAAAAATTGTTATATTGTGCTTATAATATAACAGAGATTGTCTGTCGGTTTGCATGAGTGACGGTTACGGCAGCTGTTAGTCCGACCTGCACCCGGCATGACAGATTAACCAGTGAACAGGTCATTTGTCCCATTCACTACCGTCGTCCCGCGGAGCCCACAAGCCCGGAACGATTGACCCGGTTCGGCCTAGCTAAGGGACTGGCCTACCTCTACTCTTTACCTTTAAAATTTAGAAAGGTTTTAAAGGTTTGAATTTAAAAATGAGTAGAGGAGACTGGATCGGGTAAGAAGAAAGAAAAAGTATCACTTCCATATGAAATGGGAAGAGAAGTTTTTTACGATAAAATATTACATACATCATCATATTGTAAGAATCCTCAATATATTTCTAAATAAATACTGGAGTGAATCCTTGTGATTATTCATTTCATAAGTAGCTTGCATGCAGAAATGGATGAGCACTTCTGATTTAGCGTATCGAGAAGACTTCCTCAGGGCTGCCTCTAGAGGTCATTATTTCAGTTGTGGTAGATCCTATACTTATACTCATTATTCTCGTTGGGGTTTAGTAATCTATTTTGAAGTTTCTGGATAATACATTTGTATATTAGGTCTGATTTATGGGTTCGAAGGCCTGTTATGAAAAGATCGTTCAGTATCCTAGGAACAACACAGAATGTTCACTTGTAAGGTTTTGCATAACAAAATTTTCCGTCAGCGTCTGTTTCGCAATGATGGTAAATAAGTTGCAAGACCAAACTCTGTCTACGCCAGGAATTGAAGTGAGTGGGACCAAGTGTTTCTCATATGATGAACACTTGGTTGTAAAAACATGTATGTTTCTTGCTGAAGAGTCAGAGGTTCAATTCTGTTTTTCCATGGACAGAGAGGAAATGTCGTGAATACAGAGGCACTTACTTAATACTATACCAATAAATATTTTTTTCCTATTCTATAATTTTTCTACTATTTTGTAATACCACGTATCATCTCTGAATTTTGGTAAAATAATCGTCAAGAACGGGCACGTCTGCTAGTTTTCTGTAATGTGTAATTGAGATGTACACAGGGTCTGTTGGTTATCGAACTCCTAAAGACTCAAAGACTCGAGATAGACCTACATGGTCACATATTCTATGAAGCTGTATGAACCAGCTTACTTGTAAATGGTATGTTTCATTTACGTTGTGCGTCACATGCACGATTATGTATAACAATCTGCAATATTTTCGACCACTCTTTCAGCTAATTAATATACAGAATAGGTGTGATCAATTATGTATTGAACAGTTATATGTGGATGACTGTTACATCGACTTTTATTTAGATTTTGATGTCTGTTCGTCTTGTCCATAAAAGTTATTAGTGGTAAAATATATGAACTGTTTATAGCAATATATTGATATTAAAATGCTTTACAAGCAAAAGTCTTCAGAAAATATTTTAGAAGACATAGTCGATAGCAATTTTATTTGTTACAATACCTGTTGCAAACATTATTCTCTGTGATGTCAACTATGGTGTAAACTGTAAAGTCTCAAGCAGGTGTCACTTCCATTGCCCTACTTAGATTTTCATTTTAGTGGTTAACAATCTATGATACAAATTTACTTAAGGCTGAACCACAATTATCACATTAGTAGGAATTGCTAAAATTTGTTCTTTTCTGAAGTCATGCCTATCACCTTGATTTCAGATAACCTTTTATTTATTGTTACTAGAAGCCCTCCCCATGGGACTTCGTTTTATCTAACTTAAATTTTAAGTGACTCGGAGTTTCTTAAAAGTTATGTTTCAAAAACATGGAATATTATTGATGCTCATGTATAAAAGGCTTACCATATACAGGTGGCTGCACAGCTGGCTGTATATCAGAGTATATGGTTACGCGGGCTATCTCTAACACCCTAGGAGGAGTTTGATGACTAACAAGCTAACAGAATGTCGCTTCAAACAGATGGATTGTTTGATTTTTTATTATTTACTTCTAGCAGATTCCCTTTCACTTTTTAATTTAGCTTAGATACTTTATAATACATAAATTACAAAACACATACTAGTATTATAGACAAACAACATTCACAACTTAACCGTTGTTATTTTTCATCCTGTTGAAGCAGTGGGGGTATGTTTATATTTCACAGATTCGTTTTCTTTGAAACGTGAAACCAAAGCATTAGAAATTTTCACTGTAAGGAAGTAAATTATTTTATGTATAACCTTCTTTTGTTTTCATTTCGTAATATTTCTGTCATTTGTAACCTTCTCAGAAAAACATAACAAATAAAAATTACATTTACATTAATACATTAAACTAAATAGTGATTAAATTAATTCGTATCAATTATTAAAGACCGGAAAGTCTATTGAAAGTAATAAATGTTAAAAATATAAATAATGAATGAAATATATGAATACACATTTATTTTATAAAAATATTTTATTTCTTTGGGTGATGTTAAAATAAGTTCATCTGATACTAATTAATCAGTTCTTGAAAAAATTTATTAATTTCGAAAAAAAGAAAATAAAAAAAAATTTTTAGAAGTGCATTATTTTTAACGACCGCTATTAGTTCCTGTTTCAGTTATTGTTTCATTTTTAACGGATTGAACATTATCTGATAATTCCTGTTAAAACTGCTGTACCAAATTAGATCAAGCAAGTTCCAGATCAGGCGTATCCTGATGTCCTGTGAATAGGACACTGTGTATGATTGCTGTATTCCTCGATATTACTTCGTGCAATCAATTTTTTTTTTCAAAGTTCTTCTGAACTACATAATTTTATTCTTTTGTTATGCCTAACTGCTCTTAATGGAAATTTGGCTCAGTCACATCTTCATTTTTATTTCCTCTTTGCAAAATGTATTTAAACACGGTTTCGGAATATCATTGATCATTGTTTCACGAACTCCATTATCTTTACTGCACCCTTATCTTTTCCATAATGGACATGACAGCTGACTCAAATTTTTGTTCGTATAACCCATTCTTTTTGTAACTGTACAATATCACCCATTGGGAAGGCTCTTGTTGCTTCACAAGATACTACCCTCTCTGTCTCACATTTAAAACTCGATGAAGAGGAACTTCAAAGCGTACGATATGATGTGTCACTGTGCATGTCTCCAGGTGGAGTAATGGCGGAGCTGCAGTTGAGTATTCTATTCAGTGAGCCTACTTCGTATACAGGCCAGTAAAATTAATTGTTATACTCGTACAAGAGCTATTGTATTCGACTTTGTTCAGCCAGTTTAGTTTTATAACTCAAAATGATAAATCAAGTCTTAAGGACTGAATACTTGGATAATGGGTTTCAAGTAAGATGCCTGGCTGTTTCAATTCCACGTATAACTGAATCGTCTAGTGTTACTTAGTAGTATCAGCTCTGTCTTAGGAGTTTCTGAAACTCTTTTACTTCATTTCCTCTCGCTGTTAATTCTTTGTCTCATTTACTTATAATGAGAGTTTTATTCGGTGACTATTAATTATTTTCATTAATAGACTCAAAAAACAGGTTTCCGATTAGATAAATCGCACTAGCTGTTACGAGGGTAATTGCAAAGGCAATATTTCACCTTGGTTTACTCGAGGTAAATATCAATTTAAAATAATTTCTGGAAAGGTATATTAACCGTTATTAGAAACTTTATCTGTAGCGAAACAATAATAAAAATTGTTTATTCAAAAACCTGCTTCGGAAAAATTACACCAATTTCTAGTAAAAGGCAGTTACTGTATTATTAGTGCTTGTTCATCACCTTTTATCTTTTTTTTTTTAATTGGGCATAATTTTGGCCGTTCAGCAGATATAGGACTGAAGTATGATCCGTATTTACAATTTCTGGAATATCTGCAAGTGAAATACACATATGAAGTGTTCTGAGGTCTTTTACTGCCTTCACAAAGAGGACATGCCGTAGCCTCTCCAGTCCTAAATTACTCTTTTGAAGGTATCCACAACCTCCAAAGGAAAGTGACCACGCCTGCTCTCCCCGGTACATCTACTGTATTCGGGTTTGTCAACAAACACCCTCCGCCTCTTTGTATCTGTGCCCCTTTGCAATCCTAACTGTAATGGATTGCTTTGTGTCTCGGAAGGATATCGGCTACTCAAATTGTCATCCAGGGTCCTTCAGCCAGCTGATCGGCCTCTTCATTTCTCACAACGAAATAATGCGGTGGCACCTATTCAAATAGGTGCGGTGTCAAATCAGTTCCTCTTGTAAAGGAACTGTCACTAAGTTTTCTGCACTCAATTAACGACATGTGGTGGGTTTCTTTACTATAAGGTAGTATGGAAGCCCACACAAGCCCCCCCCCCCCCCCCACACACACACATACACAGACTCACGCATACAGCCGTAGTTTATATATATTAAAAGTCTTTGTGAAGCAAGGAAATATATTTAATACTGGTAAAATGAGAACAAAATTGGACAAACTGAACACCACCAACTCTGAAGGTTCTTTTAATTGCTGTAAATTACCATTTATCTTAGGAGGAACAGTGGCTATGAAAGGAAATCTCGTTGCGGAGAAGAACATTATGAGAAGGTATAGTAATTAACCAAACTGTCAGCTGCAAACTTCATGTTATTTTTTATTTATTATTTTTCTTTTTGTTTATTTTCTATTTTATTGAATTATTTTTTTTTAATTATGTTCGTTTCTTTATTTAAGGCCCCGCTGAGCGCTTAAATTTAACAAAACGTTGAAATAACAAGGGATTTTAAATTTCTCTCGAACTTTCACTGCATAGTTGGGACTGCACTGCCTGCACTGTGACGAGCTCCTTGCAACTGTTTAGGTAACGCTTGAGTTATTTACAAATGAGTACCATTCACTATACCCAACTAGAAATCTGTTATATCCAATGCTAAGCGTTTTGCTCCTTCAGAAAAGGAAAATATTGGTTTTCTCAAGATTTAGAAAATGAATAGAATAATGCGCCCCTTGTGACCAAGTCAATGAAATTAAAAACGACTTTAAAAAATGAGTGAAAATGTTTGTTTTACTACATTTTGTGTAAATCAGTTATTCTAAAGACAAAGTCTTTTAGTGAATACCATGTAAGTTAGAGATGTAAATACATTGCTAGTAGGAGTTGCAAGTTAGCAATCCAACATAAAAGGGGAATCCACAAGAGATATAAATTTGACCTGGTCGCACTATTTCAGGAATATCTCACAAATGGTAAAAGACCACACTTACAATGTATATTAGGGATGTCATTTAACAATAATTCAAGGAATTTTAGGTATCGTTTATATATTTGTTCTGTAATGATGTGTAAGGCAACATTTTGGACTCCTGATGTAGAATCAATGTATATCATTTACAAACCAATGTATGGTTAGATTTAATAAAGAATTACACTGGTGGGTTGTTTGGCTGGTCAGAGTGGTATTATCATAACATGACTGTGTTTAAACTACAATGAATGGAAAGCTGGAACATGAAATGTTCAAAACACTTGTAACTGATGACTCAGTCTCTCTCTTACCATACCACGTCTCCCCTGTCGCCTTCCCAGCATTTTAATCTCTTGGTTTTACTCATTTTTTGGTTTACAACATAGGACATTGCGGACAAGAGGATTGTCTCTTGTCTCAACTCTAGCAGTGCTCAGATAATTTCACTGCACTTTATAAATGTATGTATATATAATCATAAAACAATAAACAGTGTTATCATTTTTAATTTTAAAATATCAAAAAAAAAAAAATGGAATGATACATTAATAGTTTGACCTATATATTGGTTAGATACAATTCCCTACGTAGATTATTTCACAGGGGCCTGTGAAATAATGATAACCTGGATTCAACGCTTTCTGATATCAATAAAAGGACTCCAGTCTAATATACTGAGGAGTGATGAATTCATAATGAAACAATGTACATTATTTGATTATAATGCGAATGGAGACTGGAATCAAGGGAAAACCTGGAAATGAATGTAGGAAAACCGATTTAAGTTACATACGCGTATTTTTAGTATTTTTCTTATTATTCGTCTTTCTATTCTTTCTATTTTTCAGCATTTTATTTCTTGAAGTTGAATTGTATCCGATGTTAATAGCTATTGTTTTTATTGCATTTAGTTTTTTTTAAAGTTTTCGTTCATAGGAATTCTTATTAGTGAATCTACCATACAAGTTAGGGCTGGCATTTGTTTGTTGGGGGGGAGGGGGGGGATAGAGGATTTTCAATTCATACGAACCTTCTTAAACATATGCATACAATATCAAAATAATGTTCAAAAATACTCAGGGAATCTGGCGATGTTATTGATATAGATTTTTTTATATCAAATAATTTGTTAGATACGATGGTAAAAATATTTGGAGTTGTCTGCACATATTATAAGTAACGTCTTATCAAATGAAGGATGATGAATTGTTTAAGTTATTATTATAATGTGCAAAGCTCCATCTTGCTTCTTCTGATGATAATTTAATCAATAGAGATAATCTTTCAAATAATACCAACAACTTGACAGTATAAATCTATCAGTCATCGGAAGAAACTTATTAGTCAATCATCGGAAGAAACTTATTAGTAATCATCGTAATAATACCTTATCAAGTTGTTGAAATGATGTCAATATTGCATCTAAGAACAACAGTATCAATTAATCTTATTTTATTAATAAAGTAGAGACGAACATTTTGGAAGAACCAGGAATTAAGTGGAGCTAATTAAAAACATGATCTGTCTATTATGACAACTTATGAAAATGTTAAAAGAAAAGAATACGGAGAAACAACTACAAAACTGACTTTCTGTATTTCGATCTTGTCGTCACCAGGAGATGAAGAAGAGTTCTGCTCGGCTGGGAAACAGCTATGAAATAAAGTTACTGTTTACCAGTCAAGTAGAACTCTTCTTCTCCTAAAGACGACAAAGGTCGAAATACAGAAGTGAAAATTGTTGTTTCTCGATACTCTTTTCTCTTAATCATTTTATAGAGAATATCAATGCAAGGAAGTGTGACAATACCGTATAGGAGAACGGCTGTCAAAGAGTGCCTTTAGGGTCAAGCAGTTTTTTCCATCACTTAAGTGCAGTTTTTCAAAGTGATGTAAAAATACAGAAGATAGCGCCTTTGAAAATCAATTGATTTAAGTATCTTTTCCCACACTAACCTGCAGCATAGAGCTCCCGGCAATCACATTTTCCAATGCCTTGCTTCATTCTCCTGCTAGATAAAATTAATTGAATTCGTCAATTCGATTAGCCTACTTGTCAAGACTAGTAGAATAAAAAAAATATTGATAGATTTAAAGAATATGTTCCTTCGTTATTCATCGGATCCTCTGGACTATTACCCGTTTAGAGAAAGCTGATATTTTACAGTTTTCACAGTAAAATTAGTTCATCTTGTAATAAATATATGAAAGAATTGGAGTTTGGATTTAACTTTACTGTAAGTAAACATTTTTATCAAACTTATTCACAATCAACATAATTGTTTTTTTAACTTGTCTATCTGCACTGTGATAATCATAGCGGAAACAATCGTAATTGTAGCAGTGAAACAAGTAATTGTAACAAATTATTGCACGGAAATATATAACTTATCAAATCAATAAAGCAGTGGAAGGGCACGATAAGCGTCCTATATGATACATATTGCCAATTAGCTGAGACAGACCTTGTGCAGATATAATTGTCAACTTGTTTTCGTATCGCATGAGAGTTCATGAAAACAATCCTCAAGGTCCTAATAAATTGTTAATATTTCTTAACATAGCTTATTCTGTATTTGCCTGAAAATAGTCGAATACAATGGGTTCTGTTGAATTTACCAATTTAATAGTAATATTATAAGAGAAAATGTTGTGTTATGTTATAGCCATAAAAAATATAAAAAGTTTTTCTAAGAACTTTAAAAAGGCTTTTGAAAGTTACACGAATGTTATAATAATTATTTATTTAGTTTTATCTTTTTGTTGAACATTTTATCCTAAGTTATGAAATAGTTTAAGTAATTTTTTCTATATAATAAATATAAATTTTCTATTATAAATTCTATAAAAAAATTTATAGAATGCTGTAATAAAAGCGATAAACTTCTTTTATATTATTATAAATCAGTGAAAACTTTTAATGTCTTTACCTAAATGATACTTTCTGTCACTTATAAACAAGCATCTATATTATGTTAAACATGATAAAATGGTGTAGAAGTGTTTACGATGGTTTAAAAAAGTACTGGTCATTCACATATACTGGAGAAACATACTTGCAATTTCTAAGTATCGTTTGAACCGTTTGACCAATATAGTTACAGGTTGTAAGTATGTTGTTCCATTGCATGTTTATCTATAGTATGTTTGTAAGCGTTCTCAATTAGGCCATTCCTTGAATCTCGATTCATCCATGCTGAAGCGTGAATCGCCATTAGTAAACCACCCCTCAGTATTCCTATTTAAATAACTTTATTCACAGTCATGGGAAGCACATGTTTACTCTTGTATTGTGTACTATTCAGTTTGGAATTTCTATTGAATCTTGTATATATTGAACGATATAATTTTAGATCAGTTTAAGTTAGGAATTAAATTTATCAATATGATTACATATATACACATTTTCTGAATATTCTTTTTTGATGCATATATTAGTTTATTCAGACTAGGTAACGACCATATCGTTGATTTTATCGCAGCCTATCTTATGGTGTGAATCAATTCTTAGTTAATATAATAGTCCATGATGTTTGAATTTCTTTCAATTATGCTTAATTGTTATTCATCTTGATAGTGAAAAGTTACAGCATTTGAGTAAGTATTTTGTATTCAGTTTATATAATAAACCGAAAAAATGGTGATAGCTTTCTAAAACTACAATTTTAAAAAGAAGTATTTGTACAGACATATTGGCAGAGTTATGAAAATATATTTTAAAAGGTGTAAAACCTTTTAATTTTAGACAGAATTGTTATCGAAGTTGTACATTATAGATTTAATCTTCCACTAGCAACGTTGACAAAATAAACTATAATACTCTTAACATAAAAGGGATGAACTAATGAGTTATAAGAATTTTAAAAACTTTGCTTTCTTTGTATTTATGATGGACTGGAATAATACACAGTTATTACTTTTCATTCATATATACTTTTGTAATTAAGAATAGATATATTCTGATATAATATCAGCTAAATATAAATATAGATGTGTCAAATGTCCATGCAAATATCCTTTTTTTAAGGAAACAGAAGGTGTCGTTAGAGTATTCTTAAGATTGCCGGAAAGCTACTCGCTTGTAAGTGTTGTGTGGCTATTGTTTGTGTTTTTAGCATTAAATAGATGAGACTGAACATTAACTTTACAGACATTGCAGATATTCTTACGAAAGTTTACTTAAACGAAAAGTGATTTTCCACAATCGGGTAGCTATAAAATAAATTGGTTTGTTATTGAGGATTAAGTGTGAACACATTATTGACATAGGCTGCTTGAATACATGTCGTAGCATACATTGCAGAGGAGCGCTCCTGCGTGCTCCGCAGTCCTGTTTTGAAAGGACGACGGTGATATATTACACAATACTTAACAAGGCTTGCAAAGTCAAAGGCACTGAGTGTCCCAATTTGAATTATCTCTATACCTGTTTTAAATGACCTATTTCTGATAATTATAGTTCATTAATTACTGTCGTTTCCCTAAAATGCTCTATTTTTCTTATCTATTCCGAAGTACTTGCTTGTAATGAAAGTTTTCCTTCAATCAAAAATTGTCTCATTACAATCATAAGCGTGAAGTAGTATGCATAAGCATAATAAATAATTTAGCGAACATGGTAAGCATAATCTGAGGACCCAATGTAGCCTTCTTTAGAGCTCTAAGAGCTATTGTGATTGGGTACCTTTTTAAAACCTCAACTCTCAAATAGCCATTGATGTTGAACTTGGTTCTTTATTCCCGTCTCTTCGCGTACTTTTTCTCTAGTTATCAAACCTACTTTTGGATCCACCTACAGGTATGGTCGAAATATTGAAAAATGACTTTAACTGTGTGTGTGTGCGTGTTGCATTTTTTTAAATATTATATTATATGTTTATCAACATTTAACCACAGTAACAAATTGAGAAGTGGGGCTAAAAAGTTGGACCAAAGAAACTGGTTACCGTCAGGAGTCACAGGATGAATTGAGCAGGAAAGCTGGTGTGTGGTTCATATTAAGGAGGGGAGGAGGTAGTAGGGGATTAAAGACGAGGTAAACAGACAAGGGGTTGTCAAATCAGGCTTAACAAAGGAGTTGAGGAGTAAATAAGAAAAACATTACCTACCAGTTGTTGTAAACCCTTTAGGCAAGGCTATTTGCTTTCGTTAATATCCAGTTTAATTTACTAAACGATTACTGCTTGTTTATACTATTTGAACCGTTAGTTTAAATTAATGAGGACTGGATGATTATCTTTCATGTGTGACCGTTTTAGCTTCTTCCTAAGATATTTCGGGATTCTCATTATTAATATGCAAAAATAATAGTATGCAAGTAATTTTTATATTCAGTTGATTCGCAAATAGTACAAATTGGTCTGTAGTTTTTCATATCATCAAAAACATTTAATTTAATTAAAACCTAACTTTTTTTTTGTCATAAAGTTGAAATTTTTTTTAAATAAATTGCAGAATACCTTGAATATTAATGAAAATGTACAATTGGTCAAAGGTATGAGTAAACAGAACTATGAAATTTTGAAACAGAAAAACTTAAATATTACATTAGAGATTTTCTTGAGAAGAAAACAATTTGCGAATTGAAATAAAAGTACCTATAAAAAAAGGTTTTAAATAAAAACGAAACGTTGGTAACAACACACAGAGTAAAGAAACGAGCGTTACAAATTCAAATTTTCAGGCAACCAGGTTTGGTAAATTTTTATAACTGAATAACTTACAAAAAATAACCCTATGTCATAACCCTACTGGGGATCTATGGGTAAAGGTAGGACAATTTACAATTTAAATTTACAATATGTGAAAGCGGATATGTCTGCTTTCTCGTGGTTAATTCATTGTACGACTATGTCTAGGACCGGTTACTTTGGTCGATAGATCTTAACCCCATATCTGAATTTTTCACTTTAGTTTAGATGGTGATATTTATTTCACGTGGTCATTGTGAAATCTTGTTGTGAATGTATACATAATATATTAATAATAATAATAAATATGTTGTCCAATTTGGACTGTTTTACGAATTTAAAATGATTTATATATTTAAGCAATTAAATAAAAAATTCAACGGACTAAATAAACTCCATTCATGAGAGAACAAACATAAAGGAGATCACAAAAAACTCACTACTGTATTTCTACCTGATGATTAGGTATTCGAAATTTTGTATTATCTTTAAATATATTAAATTTATAAATATATTTATTTATATACAGTATCCACAAAAAAAGATCAAAAAGGACAGTCGCCTTCCACCAAGACTCTTGACCGCACGTCCCTCTTCTTCCCTTTTACTCTCTTCCTGATGACGAACTTCGGTTAGAAATATTGATCCAGTCTTTATGTGTTGTCTTTTTTCAGTTAAGTATTCATATATATTTGTAAAAGTTGGAAGCAGTCCTTCATTTAAACATATATTGTTAAATAACGCCCCATATTTGGCTTGTATCTGTTTCTTACACAATTTCTCCAGTTTCCGAAATTCCTTCCTCGTCTCTTCATTAAAACTATAAAGCTTATCACCAATATTTCTAGTCGACATGTCTCGAATGTATCACATTCATCATGAGGACAATAATGAGAATAATAGGATTGTCAGTTTATATCATGTAATAATTTATCGTGGAATGACCACGACTTCATTGTCAAGAAGAATTACGATGCACCTTTCTGCTGGCAAGCCAAAATGCCATACAACAGCAGTCCATAAGACAAAACTCACAAGAGAAATGATGGTCAATTCCACGAAAATTATCGTTAGAGAAAGGAACCACTTTAAATTACAACTATTAGAAGCAATAATAATTCAAAAAAGCAGCCAGCCATTAATATCCAACTTAATAGTTCTTGTCGAATTTTAAACTATTTTCAACAGGCCAACCCAGATTAGCCAGGTAGTAGGTGAGTCCAACCAGCCTACCTTAATCCCCCATAATGCTCCGTGATGCAGGGCGATGTCCTATGAACATCCAATAGTAATCCACCTCTATATATATAAACTGACAATCCTATTATCGCACTGTTCATACAATGAAAGCTTCTAAGGCCTTTGTTTTTTGGTTATCAACAACCGTAGCTGAAAAATTAATCCACAGACTGGTCAGTTATTTTACTAAGTTTTCTAGTTGAATATAGAAGTAAAGTTATACTGTGATTTGTGTGTATGTGTGTATTTTATTAATGGTGAACATTTTATTTCTGAATGAGAAATTTTTATTTCGTACCAACATCAATAAACTGAAAATTTTCCTTTTCTTGATAAAAATATGTAATAGAAGGGTGTTTAATAACTTGTCCATTGTGAAGGTACTGCAAGTGATAATTTCTATTATCTTTTGAAACACTTATTTATGTAATTTATTAAGGCTAATATAGATATATTTTTCAATTATTTTAGGATAACATAAAACAAATGCATGTCATACTATTGGTTTTGTGACAGCAGTAATAGTAATTTTATAAGAGATAATGTGTTTGTAGTTAAGACCCCACGGGTACCTATCAAAGTACTCGTCAGTTATACATTATGTATATATATATATAAAGATTTAACATAAACACGTGAAATAGCAATCAATGATCAAACCAAAATATGAAATGAGAAAACAAGACTAAGATCTTTCAACCGTAACTAGTGGTCTTCATCGGTTCTGACTTCAGACTCTGACAAAGACCGCTTGTTACGGTTGAAAGATCTTAGTCTTGTTTTCCCATTTCATATTGTGGTTTGATCATATGCATATTGTATGTTTTACAGAATATATTTATATATATCGAATTTGAATGTCATACAAGAGATGTTTGACACATACATTAATGTTGGTGAAGAGATGAGGCTTTTTTTTATGTGTAGTGTCCTGTGTGTGGAACATCGAACAATATTGTTTGCTGATACTTATGATGAAGTGATAACTAGTCGTATCCGCTTCATGTAATTCTGAAATTATCAGGTTACCAGTGGTTTGAGAAGCTGGTCTAGATTCATGGCATGTTCTTACTCCCCAACTATTCAACTGGTCTCTCCAAGGCCTTTGTGTCACAGATTTCGATTTCATGGACAAACTAAGTTCATTTTACAAGAAGCTGGAGCTGTCGGAAGGTCAATGGTGGAAATTTGAGTATGTTGGACACCTGGGATAAGGGTTTGATATAAGAATAAACACTGGGAATGTGAACGTTTGACTTTGTGTAAGCATGTGCTTGTCTGCCAGTAGAGTTACAGTTGTCATTCCTCGAACTATATAAGCTAGATGGAGAAGTGATAAGAAATCCCTTCCCCTTGGTGCTCTGCAAGACGAATTTTTAGAGTTGAAGAATGACGCTTTTAGTAAAAAATTAGCTTTTGATGTCTTTGTCTTTGTCTTTGATGTTACAGTACTTTCCTGTGTGAGCAAGGGTTTTCAGGTTTAGAAAGAGGCACTTGTTTTGAACATACAGGTGCAGCTTTCCCAATAAAACTCACTGTAAATTCATGTTCCTTGGTAATCAGGTGAATACTGCTATGTATAATGCAGTATCATTGGAAAATACTCGAAATATTCATATATCTGCGTAATAAAGACTTCATGAACTTTAAAGTTATTTAATAATTTCTCGTAGACCCATTTGCACTAATTTAGTCAATATTGTGAGCTTGTTTGTATAGGATTCGAGTTGTGTTAACTCGGGGACTGCTTAAGGGGAGAGAGGTTGAGAACCACTGGTCTAATCGGTAATAGATAGCGCAGTAAGGGCATACACCTTATCAGACCTCTCAGATAGTCCCACAAAGGAGACTCTGCGCATTTCATCCATGCCAACACTAGGGTCCGCTCTAGAAATCGTGTGTCACATAATGTTGTAACCTTAACACATTTTTTACGCTTTATACAATGCTTAAATGTGTTAACGTTACGTTACTTTTTTACTCTTACTCATTTAAAAAGGAGGTTAGGTACTTGCTTTCCTAATAATTTCGGTAGCCATTTTTATTACTTGTTAAAATTCGGAATTATTAGTGCATTATTGTTCACCATTTCAACCATTTAGCTGTCTCTATGCCCTTGTATTTTGTTTGTAGATTTAATTTATAATGTGAAATTCGTATTAATACTAGGGATTGGTGTCGGTCGTAAACTATTTGTCTCGTTTTAGCGATCATAGCGGGCAATTATAGTAGTGGGGGATTTTTTGTGTTCGGTAGCGAAGGTCGGGAAATAGATACGGTTGGCTGGTTAGTCTGAATGCGTGTGTCTGTCATTAAGTGTCCCATCAGGAGTCGGTTTGACTAAGATGACCGTAGGAGGAATGGAGAAAGAAGAACCTGTCTTAGAGGGTAGTGTGACTTCGACACAGTCAAACCGTGGCGATGCAAACTCTTCTGAGGCCCCAAAGCAAGGGGACGGTTCCGAAAGTTTTTTAGTGGAGACTAACAAAGCATTTGTGACAGTTTCCTTAGAAGATGTGGTTGGAGATGATAAAAGGCATTTAGAAGTCTTTAGTAATCAAACTGCTATAGAAACTGCCAAAAGTGACCAAGGTGTATCTTCTAAGGGATGCTCTGCTGAAACTAGCTTACAGGAATGCGATCCTAAAGGCGATGCAGACAGAAATGATGGATTTGTAGATGTGTCTTTGAAAGACATGATTAGTGATGAAAAATCAAATGTAGAAGTCAACGTGTCCAAGCAGTCTGGTGAAGAAGTTTCTCCCGAGCAGTCGCTACCCGCTGAACTTCAGCTGTCTACAACTGAAAATCTCCCTTTAGAAGACAAGAATCGTAGTCTTGTTAGGAAGCCAAAGAGGAAACTATTTTGGCTGTTCAAGAGCAGGACAAAAGAAGAAGCCCAAATGTCAGTAAGTAACAGCTATATTAATTTACTTTTTGGAGCTGTTGGAATTTTCGCTTTTGAAGGTTTCATTATTGTTTCTTTGTAAACCACATGGAAAGTGTGGTCTCTTAGTAATTGGGACACATGTTGAAATCTGAATCATACAAGAGAGGTTAGGAGCAAGGTCTTTGCTTGTATAGGACAAGTATCATCGTGAAGCTGGTATAAATATTTAGTTGAAAGTAACTAATGTTTTGATTATTAAATTACGCTCATTTAATAAATTTTCTTATTTCTTAAATGTTAAAATTAAAATTTTTTAAATGTTTTAAAGGTATTATTATTCATCCTTGTCAGGGACTTTTATTTTAAAAAAATGATTATTTTGGTTGTTTTCAAAGCAGCCCTTATAAGCATTTCGCCTTCAGTTCCAGTCTAGAAATAGGAACATTGTATTTTTGTGAGTAAATAAAATTTTGGTTATGATGAACTACATTAACGGGTTGATTTTATATCGGGATACTAAATATTACATTATTCCAGTTTATTAAGGTAAGGATCTTCAATAAATGAGCGGCAGACTCGGGCAGAGAGCTTTTCGTTTTCTTTGAGTAATGGCATAAACATTATATTTGAACTTTCTCGAGTCGTTTCTATTGGATTTCATCTTCAAGGTTTTCAGTCATACCTGGACAGCAACCCAAATCATGGACCCTTGCTGCCCTATTTACAGCCTATTCGGATCCTCCACATGTTAAATATGCCAACCTCCTGCCATGTACCACCCTACGTACTTTAGCATGGTCTCTGAGTGCAGTTACCGGTCTAAGATGCATCCCTTTTGCTCTCTATATAGAGGAAGGACTTTGATTGGCTTTCTTTCCTCTCTAATAGCTTGATTATTAACCATACTTTGATACTGCCTCCTATAAGCGTTTGTCTTTTTGTGCAATTCATTCGATCAATACACGGTATGACGACCCATCTTTCGGCAGTCCTTATGTACTGGTATTGACTCACGACATGATAGTAGTATTGAGTTATCTCCAAGTCATCACAAGCTTGACATTTCCTAAACAGATTTTTCAGTTTAAAATCGCCGATTCATGTCATCATTTGGCTGTTCTTTTACAAGGATTCGTTTAAATTAAGCATTAACCGTGATTGAGCTTCTTAGTCTGCATTCTTGGCCTTAAATCCATAAGCATAAGGGGTATGTACTAAAAGTGAGTAAACCGATTCGAACCCACAGGAAGCCATATATAATGTGGTCCAAGAGACTATTCATCAAGAACTCTTAATTCAAACAAATTAGGTAGCATCCTACCAGACACCAAGGTGAGATTTTTGAATCTCCTATCATTAATTGTCTCTAGGTAAATTGGCCAACATCTTGATTCAGCAAATACAATGGCCCGGATACCATTAATTCCTCCAGCACTTTACTTCGCGTATGGCTCAACAATATTGATATACATTCTAAATTGATGAATTATGACGCGAAAGTTTCCCGCACACCAGCAGATGGCAGGGAGTGCCTACAGAATTCAAAATCCAAGTCTCTGATTGGCATTTTCATCTGTCTCATCGTCATTTATAGAGATCAAGCGGAGAGAAGCTACTGTCAGAGGTCGAGTTACGTACCTTGTTATTAAAGGATGGTTGTATAAGACTTACTTTATACTTCCTTTTTAAGTCATATATCTGGAAAAAAATTATAACACAAATGTTGATAGTTAAAAAACATAAACATTTATATTGTACCCAAAAAAAAGGCATGCAATTTTAGTGCGTAACTTGGGTTTCCATCGTAGGGATTGCAGGAACTTAAATATAAAATTTGGTTAATATAGTTCTTATAGTTTTTGACATACTCTTGTCAGACACATACACACAGACTCATTTGGAATCTTATAGTATAAAACCGATGTATAAAACATATATAGCAGGTTAACATGGTAGCCTCACGAAGGCCGAAAGTCGGAGTTGAGTCTAGAGGATATTAGAGGCGCATAATCACTCCATTACTACCCCGTATTGGTAGTTAATAAGAATTTTTGAAGTAGGTATACCCAGACCCTGTACTTATCTTAGTTCTTATAAAAAATTGTTACGTCTGTCTTCAAAAACAGTAGAGAAACAAATATTTTTTTCCCTAGAAGAGGTAATATAGTTCAGTGATGGCTTCTAAAGAGAATAAACGAATAACTAACTGATCTTCCACTTGGTTGTACTTGCCGTAGTCTTCCAAGAAGTGTTTATTAATGCAGAAAGTGTAGACAAGATCACAACCAGAAATTCATTTTTGTTGAAATAGTCATGCATGGTCAATCAAACTACTCGGGCCACTCTCCTCTTCCAGGAGAAGTATTCCTGCTGAAGACAGTCGTGGAAGACAGCGTTTTTGACTTAGCAGACCTTAAGAAGTGTTTTCTGTTCAAAACTCTATCCCGAAATGGTGCCCGAATGAAATGTCTTCATCAATCTTTGTCATGTGGGAGGTGAACAAAAGTAAAACTTAAATTAAAGGCCTTTACTGGTTTAGAATGGACAAATTTTCGCGTCAGTTTTAAGAAACCCTTTTGATTTCTCCTTTTTGGGACCATATTGTCATTTGATTGATTAAATTTTTTAACAAACAATTTTTAGGTAACTTTTATTGTCTAAATACACCAAATTTGATTGCTATATCAATATAAGTTTAGCGAAGAAGCAATTTTTTTAATTATACAAAATATACTACTACGAGTATAATGCTAATTATTTCCATAGGAATTTAACAAAAAACTATGGAGATCACTTAGAAAGATCAATTTTTTTAATTTGTTGTGATCCGTCCATTAGTGTGACTACCATTGTGTTCACGAGGTTTCCATGAATCAAACCTCAAAATGTTTACATTTTTAGGTTTAACTGACATTGTCTTTGTTTATTAGGTTTTTATAGTTGTATATAATATTACCCTTTGTTTAAAAACGTATCAATTCAAACAAAAAAAATCTTTAAAACTTTATCACCATTAATAAATAGTTTTTCGAACCTCTGACTCTGAAGGACTGTTTTCGTCCATATTGCATCATATAAATATTAAATTTCAACTAATATTAATATTAAAAAGCCATAGTGACAGCGATTCTAATCAAAACCGTGTGAACAGATTTTGTGTAACTAGGAATTTTTTTTTTTCATATAAAGTACCCAAAAAAAACTTGAAGACTTGTGCTGAGCTAGCCGTTCCGTCTCATCAGTGTCAAGAGTTTAAATCTGACATTTGATGATAGTAGCTCTTTTGCTTTTGGAGATATTCCGTTCACTTTCACACATATTGATGGACCAATTTGCAAAACTTACTTTATTTGACTAAGACGAAGTTAATATTATACTTTGAAAATTTGATTTCGAAATTTTGACCGAAAATGCAATATTTTTACTTCTTAAAATTTCTTTCAAATGGAGAGTATATGAAAAAAATTGTTGTACTAATATGATATTTATTCTGGGTAAGTAAAAAATATTATGTTATTAATTTGTTTCACTAAATATTTATTTAAAACTGGAATCCCATGTTTAATAACTCATGACTATAAGGAGTAGGCGTTTTCAGGGGGCACTACAAAACTTTGCATAACGGTTGCATAATTTGGTGGAGTATTGCGCAAAAATAAAATGTAGGCCGCTCATTAGTCATTATCTTTTAAAACGAAATAGGTTTAATTGACAAGCTAATACTGTTCTGATAGCCCCTTCAGTGGTAGTGGCCCGATCGAAATGTTAATAATATTGTTAACAGTATTAACAACAAGGAATCTAATTGGTAGACTCTGTAGTTATTTGAAGATAATTTCTTTCTTTCGTTTCATAATAGACCCTTTTGCAAATCTTCATTTAGCTAAAGAGATTTAGCAAAATATGCGAAAACATTTAACTCCCTGATCGAGGGCAGTAGGAACTACATACTAACACTAATAGGCTGTACTGCAGACAAACTGTTTTTGCATTTATGGCGTATATTTTCCACACTTAACATAAGTTTTTTTATAGCCTGTTACTCATAGTGAAATCTATGATACTAATACTGCAATACTGCAATGTTACTAATACTGCAAGAAACAATGATAGTTTGCGCAGCTTGAAAGTTATTAGTCATGTCTTATCATTTACATTCTGAAATTGGGAGAGAAATTGCGTTTAATGGGTGATCATCACCAATTTGTTATCAAAGTTGGATTGTTTACCAGTGACCTATTCAACGCCACAGCACATGTGCTTTCCTTCGTTTCAGTTAATGTTAAATATCTCATCTTGTGATATTGTTACGGCTTCTCATGATGGTGATGTTGCAGCTTACTTGGTTCGAAGTTCAGTTTGACTTATGCAACGTGGTGTACTTTTCATTGCTATAATTCTGAATCACAAAAACAAACCAGCATATGTTAATTTTTTTTAGAATTATAATTATAGAAGTCTTAAAAAAAAATAATTTTTTAGTTTAATTTTGAGTTCTGTTACAAATAAAAACGACATTGACTTTGTAATAAGCAATGCATCGTGTGTGTCGATAGAGACACTCGTAGTGGAAAGTAATGCTAGTGAGGCAGTTGATTAGAAAGTATTGTCGCTCTCCTTGAAAAGTATTGCATTCCCCAGTATAAGAAGAAAAGAAAGTACATAAAATACCATAATCCAAATTAAGAGTTAGAAAATACTATGTAAGCTAATTCTAGTGTCCGTTTGATATGTTAGGAACGTCACCTCAAATAGCGGCTGAATCGGTTTTATTTTCACTAGACGACTGTCGTTGAAGAAATGAGGTTGTAATATAATTGTTTGGGAATATTTTGGCGGGCCGGGGAGTCGGTAGAGGAGGCGGTGAATGGTGACTTCCTTTTCAGTTGGGGGACAATTGCTCTGCCGACCTGCAACATAATTATGTTGGTACTCCCTGGGACAGCGCTGGTGACCGCTGTCTAATCATTGCTCTCATTGTCCTGGCCTTGATTTCATCTTACCTCAAGGATAGTTATTTAATAGTCATTTTTTATATACATAGAAATGACATCAATTATGTCAGGTCACAAGAATGAGTTTTCGAACGCTTTTTGCAGCTTTAAAATATATTTCAACTATTACTTAATGAAGAATAGTTATGAACCATTCATGGTAGCACATACATTGCAAGTACTGCTGACGTTCATTGTTCGGCATGGAGACTGTATAACAGACACAATATTGAACAGCTGCCCGTTGTATTATTGTGGTCTAAACCAATTAAATACAATTTCGAATCAGTTTTCTATCGATTCATATCAGATTATAGCAATACTTTATTTCAAAAACTCATATTCCTTTTATGGCAGAAAGGTTCACCCCTTTATTTTTTCCATGTTATAGTAACTTGCTGATGTTGTGCACTTCAGTATTCAGTATGCAATAACTGCTGCTATTCTTAACAAAGAGTTTGTGATGAATTAATGGATGCTATTCTACTGTTCCATTGAAGCAGGGGTCTTCAATTCGGACGTATTGCTTCACTATGCATTGAGTGATATCTGCTGTTACATTATTTTATTTTGAAAAATGAAACGAACAGTTTAAAAACCTGTTAATAATGGTTTAATTATTTTCAAGTGTAATACTTAATAGGAACCTTCTAAGTATTTGAAATAATCAAAAAGTTTTACCAAATTTAGTTTACTTAAAGTCTTGAGATTATGAACCAATTAAAACTAAAAATTATTAACTTGATGGGAACATTAACTTATAGTTTACAACATTGGCAGAGTTTATGGATAACAAGTGGAGTTAATTGAAATTTATGAAAAAAGAATCAAATGACATGATTTTTGTTAATAAAGAAAACACTAACAAATTGGTGGTTCCCTACGTCCTCGGGCGTATCTCGGAGGCTGGTTGCCCTATCCTCGGATAGAGCTTGGTACTCCCGAGATGCGGCGAAAGAGCTTTCACGCTAAAAGGCATCAATCTGTGCTGCTATTATACGTGATATGGCTGAAAAGCTGGGTACACGTTCTAATATCAAAACAGGTTCCCTACGTCATCACGAGGTGATATTACATTCTAACTTAATTTTTAGGACCTCACTCATGAATTGCTGGAAACGCTGAGGCAAATGAACTTGCGTGAAATGCTTTCTTCCTAATCGTTTATAAGTAAAAAGTTTCATCTTTTTTTATTTTAGAAAATATAACACACCCAAAAAGAAGTATTTATTTATTTTATTGATAATTGTGACTAAAAGCTATGAAAATTCAGGTAAGATGATTGGAGGAAGCAATCAGTAGACCAATAATAATGAAATAAGTAGGAGTGATGTATAAAGAACAAGTGTGAAAACTATATTGGTGTGTATGTAAGCAGAGATATAGTACTGCCAACTGGATTCATAAATTTGAACTTATGAAATAAATAAATAAAACCTCATGTGTAATGTGGATAGAGTAAGACAGGCAAACGGTTATTATGATACATCTGAATGATTATTTTACGAGCTGAGATCACCAATCATGAGGGCAAGAAAAGAAATCAGTCTTCCCAAATAAGTTACATGAGAAAAACTATTACAACTCGTGGTGTTCTTCTCAGTGTTACATATATACACTCCAAGATAATCTGGTTATCAGTGCAGTGAGGCTAAAGTTAACAGTGGTATCTTGCCTTTCTCTATCTCCTTCGCGATAGAAGATGAGCTGCATACTCCCCCTCATCGAAACGCCTTTCATTTCATTAAACTTATTTCCCTTGTGGGTGATTTTTTTTTATTTTCTCACTATTTAAGATTGTTTTAGTAATTATTATTATTAGGTCAGCTTTGGATGAGATACATTTAAGTAAATTCTACATTATTGAATTGGTGAAATTAAAAATTGTCCACTTCTTTAATAAATAAAATCAAGCTGTTCTTAATTCATTGTTTATATTTGCAATATATTTTTGGTATGAAATGATAACACTTTGAATATTTTTTTTGTTGATAAATTTAACTCAAAAATCTTCTAAACATTATTAAAAATATGTCTCTGTATACTGTATATCTACATTTAAAATATTAATAACTCTTATTTAACAATTACCGTATAATAATAAACGTTTTAACTGTATATTTTTCGTAGATTGGTTCTACGGCAACAAAGTATTTTTGATATGAATTTAAATTGGTAGTACTTTATCAATTAATCATTTCAGAAAAAGAGAATTATTTGGCAAACTTTATTGAATAAATCCATTGAGCACTCCATTGCGAACCGAATAAATAAAAAAGTGTTCTAAAAGAAAGATAATTTATTAAAGAAATTCTAAGGGTAGTCCGTGTCTGTGTGTGATAGTGTGGCATTGAGCTTTGTGGGAGTGGGTGTTCATAAGGGTGTTTGTCTCTCTTTTTTTTCTTCTATTGAATTAAATAGAGTTATATAATGTCCACACTTTCTAAACGGTAGAATATCGAGGGTAATTAAGGTCTCTCTATTTATAAGTTGAAGAACGTTTGTCGAAGATTATTTACGAGTAGCTTTTGTTTTGGAGGCAGACGTGTTATTGACATATCGACTCATTATAAATTTAGACTGATGAGTACATGTTTAAAGCAAATATTTAAACTGGATGAATATTGCAAATCTTGTTCTGATGAGTTGTGTGTGAAGAGAAGGCCCAGGTTTATTACAGAGCATCACCATCTGGTGTACCCGCACTCGTGACTGGTGAGCTAGGCAGTTGTGTTACGATACTGTTAGTTCAAATGTAGATACTCTCTGGAAGGCCTCTCTCCTGCTAAATACTATTTTATTTCCTTTCCCAGTGCGTAATGACCGACATCTGTCTGTCACGAACAGTGGACAAGTATTGTTTAGTCGCACTGCCATTTTGGTATCCCGCCATGTTCCCTCGTTTTCATAAAGCTCTTGTCAATAGATACTTTATATAAATATAAAACTCAGTTTCGTGTCTGTGTCCCAACTGTATGCATGTCTAATGACATCCTAATTTACTTTTTTAGTTCATATATAATATAAAGGAGTATTCATATATAATAAATTGTGTTTTTTGCACTTTTTCGATCACCTTAAATAATCTACTAAATTATATCTAGTTAAATATACTAACAGGTGGTTTATAACGTGTTATACATTGTAATGTGTAATCGTGTTTCCATATTATGTTATGGTGTCATCTAATACCTCGAAATCTTGAAAAAGGGTAAACTCTTTTTTTCTCTTCCATGTAAAGAGAACCTCATTGATTCGTCAGTGCCAGTGGTTATCGAACTTTTATTTTGGATGTTCAGGTGTGGTGAACAGTAGGTGGGTGTTTAAGACATTACAGTAAAGAATAATAAAAATTGATAACTTCAAGTGCTATAAATGTTACAATGTGAATATTGATAGTTACCAATTCGTGAGTACAGTATACGAATTGGTAACTATAGATCCGGAATAAATGGTACGTGCACTCTGTTAGCACTGTTTGGCAAGCATGTCGTGGTCCAGAGCTGGCCAATGAACTGAATATGATAATGTGTGTAAAACAAAACCTGTCAAGTGACACGATGGTCATTTGGATTTGGTCAAACTTAAACAAAATATATCTTCTAACACGTGAACAAAATTTGAATTCCTCTAAAATTACAACTTATCGAGCAAGTGGAAAACAAATGAATTGGTTGACCCTGAGACTATAGTCTAACTTCAATCCACAGTAATGTGCTCTCTATACCACACTTTTGTTTTTTTTTCTCCCTGTAAGCATAACAATTATCACCACAATCCCATAACTGCTTTTGTTCGTGAAGTTATGTCCAAAATTAGGAACTTGATCCCTCATCCCTGCATTAGAGGATCTCAGGAGGAGTTCATATCTTGTTAAGACATTTTATGTTTATTTTTTACAGATATTTGATTCTTATTTTCATAGTCACGTCATTCCTATTGATCACTACGTTTAATGGGAGGTTCAATCTCTCCCTATCTTAATTCACAGTTAGTACAATAAAAAAATCCATAATGAAAACATTTTTCCTGGCTACAAAGTTGTCATTTGAACGTTATATTTATCTCTTCAATGAGCTTAGTTTAATAAAAAGGTATTTTAACATTAATATTGTTATACTCCAAATACGAAAGTTCGACTGTATGTAATGGTTAAGCAAACGAAAAATGGTTTCTTCATTTAAATGAAGCATACTTCTTCTCTTCATTGAGAGTTATTTATATTTGGATTTCTTTTTCTGATCCATTAATCACTATGAATTAGCATGTCCTCAAAAATGTGATAACTCACACAACAGAAATATTGTTGCCAAGATATGGCAGATGTCATGTCACCTCCAAACATTAAAATCCTTTAGTAATGGATTTTCTTGTTTACAGCATGGTTATCAAAATCGTATTGCCCTCAAATACAGATGAACAAAATAAATGCGGTAATTATTCATGACAGGTTTAAAAGTAGCTTGCGTCATTGTTTAATCTATATTTAGCTGCTTATTTATGTATTTTCATTGATTTGAATGTGTTACTGATAAGTGAAGTGGAATATTACGACACAAAGCTTTGAGTAGTAAAGAGCCATCAGTCCTGAATTCCTCTGGTCTAATGCGTGATACCCACGACAGCGGTACACAGTGTTTGTAGATAAACATAAAACTTCCATAAAAAAAGTAGGTTTTTAAAAAAAATTGGAATAGGTTCGAATGTTGACGAATAGGTTGGTGATCTAGAAGTAGGTGTTTACATGTTGCCACTTGGAGACTTACAGGCTTTCTTAGATGTACGCTTTCTTAGCGGACAATAGACCCATGATAAAGTGTGAAGCAAGAACAACTTCTTATTAACTATTACTGATTTTTGTTGTAATTGATATTGAATTGAAATTCGTGCGAATATAAGTATAGTTACTTAAGTATAAGTAAAGTATAGTTACTGATATGCCTTTTTGTGGTATTCATTATCATCCCCGCGATGATTACACTTAACATTTATCTCCATTTCCTATGAGTAAAGGTTATACCATTTATGTTTAATTAGTTTATCATACTATTTTCTTGTTAATGTCAAGCAGCACAACAAGGAGGTTCAACCTCATCCCTATCTTAGTTCACAGTTAAGTTACTATAATAAAGATTTTATATTTTTATCTCTTCAATGAGCCTTATTTAATAACGAGATATTGTAATATAAATATTGATAACAATAACAATAACTCCTAATTCGGAAGTTCGATGTTCGACTGAAGAGCTAGGATGATCGTGGGTTTTCAACGAAAATTTGTCTTGATGTTCACCGAGTATGAAATTAGTTTTTGTAAATTAATCTCTCTTCTCTCTCTCTCTCTCTCTCTCTCTCTCTCTCTCTCGCTCTCCCTCTCTCCTCTCTCAGTATATAGAATGGTGAAATTCACGACTTTATAGCACTGCTTCTGACAAGATGTGCAAGACTTTGTTGTGGTCAAAGGTTGGCCAACCTTGATAATTGCCACATTAAGGTCTGATATGTTTCATTCGTTTGAACTTCTTTCCATTGATGAAATTAAGAACTGGGTAAATAATAGTGATTGTTGCTAATTATTCATGCCTATAATCATAATTCATACACAAACGTTGATCTGTTAATATGATGTATATTCCTTTTGTCAAGTTAATTTTAAGAAGTTTCGCTTTGCATACTAGTATTTTAAACAAAATTAACATGACAATTAATTATTAGGTAGTTGTTATTCATTTACACGAGGGAGAGTTACTAGTTTATAATTATTTAAAGGACGGTCGAGAGGCGATTCACACGTCATTATTTTTGTTAAGCAGATGAATAGTGATATTGCTTGTTAAAAATTTATTGACTTTACGAAAGAGGCTCCTAATCCCTAATCCTGTCTGGTTTATTGACGATTATAAGTCAGTATTGTTACTAGTTAACTCTCATCTGGGTACTTGGACACAAGAAATACTGAAAAATGAGGCAGTTAACCTATTGGAAAAGGTTTGAAACAAAGGAAATCATCTGCGGCCTGTAGAGTTTTTGCACAACAGACATCTAAGCTTTCTCCATGATTCAATTGATAGTGGATGAAACATAAGTAGATAAAAAGTGACTAAAGAACCGTGTCTAACGCAGTATAAAGATCAATACAACTGAATATGACATTGTACTAACAACAAGAATTGCTTTATTTTTCTGTTCTATTCATTCTAAATCTGGAAGAGTTAGCAAACCTTTCAACATAATCGATGTGAATGAGAAGCAATCAATGAGCTTTAAGAGTTAAAGATTTTTGGCACATCACACCTACCATAACCAATAAAAGTGACAGATACATCCTCAAGGATAATTATGAAGTTCATTAAAGAACTTATGATCTAATAATATTGATTTTAGAAATAACAAAGGGAGACATAATAGAATAGATAAGATCGCGACGTGCTAAACTTTATGACATCCAGCCGCTCAGTTTAATAATATCAGGTTGTTCTGAGTTCATGGTTGTTCAACTGATCAAATTGAAATGACACATTAAAGCAATTGATGTAATTAAATTAATTTAATTTAGTCTGTGAGTTTGGTAATACTTTACCAGAAGTTTGATATTACGTGTCCACAATAGTCACATTAAAATAAAATCAAAACTCAGTGACACTGAGTGAGGTGGATATTATATTTACTAACAGTACAGTTAAGTGTAGATTATTCTAGATTTTGTTTTGAATATACATGGACAGTGATTAAATGCCACATTGTATTAATTCAATAGTTGAACAGTTGGAAGAGAAGTTGTGGATTGGGTTGGTTTCATGAAGGCTGCAGTGATGCAGTGTTGGGTAGCAGGCTGGAGGTGGAGAGTTTTAAGGCCAGATTTGATTTCAATGGACTCCGCTTTATCTCCTATTCACAGTTAGTGTTTATTCAGTTAGGCGGACTATCAATTGTGAAGAGTAACAATCTTCTATCACGTCGTCCAAATGTATCCAACTCCTTCTTCAATTCAATGTGTTTAGTCTGCAGTATTTCTAAAATATATGTGATGTTTATAAAATTATAAGCGCTCGAATCCAAAATGCGTAACGCACAACATCTATACTTTAAAATAACTCTATAAATTTGTTACGTCTACAAGGTTATTAGATAAATTATTGGACACATTTAAATAAACTATTAGCAATCATTTAACACAGCTCGTATATTCGTCTCCTCGTTAGACGTTTTCCGAATACTTTCATTTTTATATGCATCTCTTTTCGCTCTTCTGTTGTCGATATTAATGAAGAAGGATTACCAAGGAAGAAGGATTGGTATTTGTCCTGCTTTTATATTGATACACTTTTTCATGGCTTATTATTTGAATTAAAGAAGGGTTATATTTTCTGTTATACTCTTTGTAACCTTATAGTTATGGTCATAACGTTTACGTCTAATATCTTTTGATCATACCTCCACATTATAAAGCATCACATTGTTGCTCCTTGAACAAAATAAGAATGTCATTAAATAATTTTAAATACTCCAATTGAAAGCAATTTAATTTATTTTTAGAAATCATGAGTTGGAATATATGTTTTGTAGGACACACGGGTAGTAACTGGTGTTTTGAGAGCTGAGCCTCATCATTTACTGACAATTGTCACTGAGCTGGTGCTCTGAGCCACTAAGTGTATAGTAAGAACTGTCATCAGCATTGCCCCGCTGCGTGGAGCATGACATACATCATTTCTCTCTCGGTTACCACAAATAGAAAGTTTTATTAAATTACTTGCCATCAGCAAAATTCCTAGTAGAAATGAAATGATGTTTAGTAGGGAATCGGCAAATTACATTGCAAGTCAGGAAAAGTCCCTGCTTGAATTTGCATTATTGCTGATAATAAAAATTATCGGACGTGGGTTTCAATCCATGTAGATAATTTATAGCTGAGAGCAATGGTCCTTTTTTGAGCAATGCTAACCGTTATGAGAGCATTGGTCAACAAGAGATTGTCTCAGTACTGCATCAGTAAGGTCAAGAGCATATTATTACTTTACTAAAGGTAAAGTGAAGTAATGAAACAATTCCATCTAGAGTCTTGAAGTTTGAAGTTTTTTCGATGATGTCTGTGGGTGGTTTGTATCCAAAAGTCTGTGGACACGCTACTTAATGGATGTGTCACACTGTTTAATGGATTCTTATTTTACACAAAAATATGTCCCCTATAGTGCAGATGTGCCCTACAGTTTTTGGGCAATATTGTGTGATGGAAAAGTCAGTTTTTTGAAACTGATGTTTCCAAGAAAAAATGTTGGGTAAACAAATTCTTCATTTTTTCCTCTTAAATTAGCAACTAAGTTGAAAAATAGCGTCCTGATTTCAAGACATTCAAAATGTTTTGACATTTTGGGACTGTCATTGAAAAAAGGAGCGTTAATGGTACATTTTGTAATATCAGAAAAGTTTTTTTTAACGCTTAACGGAACAATGGATCATCAATAAATGTGCTTGGAGTAAAGTACTTATCGGATTTGTTTATATTGACTGAGACATTCTTTGGGAGAAATTAAATGAAATGAATCGTTAGTTAAAGGTTTAGTAAAAGAAGTCAAAGATGTTTTTATGGCTTTTTTATGATAGATAGTCAGAATAGAATTCATTATTACGAAAAATCTACACCAATCAAAGGTATATTTTATGATGTTTTCCAAGGTGTGATGGATGGTCATCCAACAAAGTGTTGCGATCAAACTACATATTCAATCTTGAACAGAACGTAATGTATATTTACAGCTCTAGGTGTATTTAAGATTCCCTTTGTGTTTTGGTAATATCCAAATATGGGAAGAATACTCCTTGGTAATGTATTAAAATACGGATACTTGTTGGATCTACAATAGCAGGAATCGTGATTACTAAAGGCTCTCCATATTGAAATAATCAAATTTACTATCCTCAATGGATAAGTAGATAAAATTGTAATTATAGATGTAATGCAATAAAATGGGACAGTAGTTTGTTCTATATGTTGCTCGGCACACTACCCCTCACAGAATATCTATAACTACGTTAAAGTGATCAGCCCTCCATTCTAAGGTTCCTGATTTCAAGCAAAGGACTCTTGTCTTTTATACTGATGAGTCATTAATTAATAACTAATCAGTAAAAATAAGTTCACTCTTTTGTGGGTACCTGGACACAAGGGCGTACAGGGGAATGAGGCAGAGGATCGGACGAAAACAGCTTATACGAGCTGGAGCGTTTTTGAACCAAGGACCTCAGCTTTCGTAAGGACTTAGTTGAGGAATGGGTGAAAAGGAAACACAGATAAATGTAAGTAGGAAAACGGTATTTGTTTTAATCTTAAAGGTTATTCATTCCAAGGGAACATACTATGGAAATAAATCTTGATATGTTCGAATTTAAAAATATATACAACATAGAATATATAATGAAACATTGTTCTTTTATATACCAGTTATGCCAACAACAATTGATATTATATTACTAATAGTGCAGACTTTACGAAACGAATATTGACAGGTTTTGAAACGTTTTATACATTCTATGCAAGGCAATTGCCTTGAAGAGATCAAGGATTTCCGCAAGTTATACGTAAAACAGTTCAAGTGGGACACACTTCTCTGAGGACAATCGTGAAGTTCATTAAGGAACTTAAAATCTAAAGTTGATTAATAATAATAATAATAATAATAATATGTTAGATACTTCTAAATCAATGATTTTTAGTTTGCCATTCTTAATCAAATGTCGTATTGTCACATTAAGCAAATGAAGTCATTGTATTTTCAACTATGTAATGCTAATATTTACCTTATTTTGATTTGCCTATACACTTTAGACACATTAAAATAAAAAACAGAACCCAGTTGTCATCGAGTTTATTATTTAATTTGCACTAGTAAAGTTGAGTGTATGCCACTTCAGATTTTTGATGGTAGGTGTACGACACCTCAAGACGATCTTGATTGAAGTCCTACAGACCGTATAATCGTTGTAAACACGCACATGCACTGTAATAGAAGGGTCAATGGAAATGAAACCATTACTCGCCCTTGATGTTACACCCATGCGAACTAAAGATATACTCAACTTCTCCGTGGTGTTATTACGATATAACAGAACACGTAAACTAAAATGAACCTAGTACCTTTCGATTTTGAATAAATGTTAAGTTAATACATGAAAAAAACATGTTCATGGAGATATAGAAGGATGACTGAAAACCAGATAATGGTACCGGTTATGCAATATACCCAGAGTGGAGTGTGCTGCTTTGGACCCTCCTAAAGACTGCCTAGTGCTTACAACTCTGAACTAGCAACCATCAAAGAAACACTAGTACTGCTGGACAGTACTGACCAGAATGTCGTTCACTATCGGACTCAATATCAGGACTGGCAACTCTAAAAGACACTTTTTGGATGACTGAATGATACACAAGATTTATAATGGAATGGATGTTAGGTTCAACAGTGGTTTCAATACTCAGGTTTAAAATCCTCTCATCTTTGGGAAAAGAGAAAGGAAACAGATGAGGCTTACAATTTATACAATCTTTCTCTCGCACATACCTGTACATGCATTTCAAATTAAATAATAAAATTCTAAGTGTTATATGTGTGGAGCTGTTTATGGTGGGGCCTAGTGAAAATGTCTTGGACGTTTTCAAGAAACATGTTTTGTTTATTTTTAATATTTTTCAAGAAACAGATGAGATTTGTAATATGAAAAAGGGTTGATGTAACTTCGGCTTAGGTGAATGAATGGTTGGTTCAGATTGAAGCGGCTATTTGGCAGGCTTCAGTCGAATCAGGTGTCTTGTGCCACGCTTGCAAGTCAGTTTTGTAATCACGACTATAATTAAATACATATCAAAATATTCTTACTTGAGCACACAGTAGCATATTTGAGGCGCCTGTTAAGTATGAGTAAAAGAGCTTCCAGTTGTGACACATTTATTGATTACCTCATTACTTTTACAATGAGTCAGGATTGCTTAGCCCTCCAGAGTACCTATTAATGTGACACTGTCACAAGCATCACAGGAATAAATGTCAGTAAGCATTACAATGTTGTACTAACATTTGGCAGCCAATTTTGTAAAATATATCTGCATATATACAAAAAATATTTCACAACAAACTTGTCATCATTCATTGTTTGACTCTGACGAGGACCAGTTGCTTTGTCAAAAGCATATTTCAGTGATACCTCTTTTTTTAATAAGTTTCTACATTTTTCTTTAACGTCATTACCTACTTCATCTTTACCATTAGAATATAATAAATATCCTATAGTCGACTTGTTTTAAATATCAAACACTTATCATCAATGAGTTTTTCTGCTCTATAAACAGGAAATCGAAAATGAGAGATATTCAGGTCCTAATGATGACTGTTGAAAAAAAAGTCAACTTTTATTGTATTATATATATCAAATAACGAGAGTGTTAACTTGAGAAACTCATTGAAAACAGATTTCAGCGAAGTAGGGTCATTTTTTTAACAATACATGTTTTCAAGAAGGATTGCTACCTAAAGTCAGTTATATAAGTAAATGGATACATGCCAATATTCTAGGAAGTGATATGTAACTCCTAGACGTATATTAGTATCTGGATTTCCTTTATCCGACAGCAGGTGAAAAATGAATTCAAGAATAATTTATATTGTTTATGGTGTGGTCTGTAGTCTCTACTGCACATCCAGTATTGTATCATTCATAGCACCATACGATTAGTGACTTGAATGGTATTGTTAACAGCCAGTAGCTGTGGAAGCCCTGTATACTCAGTCGCGCTCACATGATAGGGAGGGAAATAGTTTTGCTTAGTGGATAACCTTCGGCAAATTGGTCGAAAGGGAGTTAATGCAGCATTAACTTGATATTGGAATAAACATTCTAGTGGTCTACAACTGACAGCTGCTAGTAAGGTCACTACTTGGAGCTCACTGACGTTGTACAACATAGTCGGGAGTGCTGTTCGCTTGTAATCTACCTATAACTGTCTCCTAATCACTTCAAACAAAGTGGCAGACGAAATGGAAACAGGTTGTGGTGTTGCAAGTGTGTAGGTTATTGGTGAAAGAAACATAATAGAAACCTAACGAACTCAATCTAGTTCTACCGCAACAAGACTCTTCACCTCTTAGCTAAATTGTAAAATCCACTGGACTGAGGGAGTTGTGCTGCGTTTTTGACCTGAACAAATAGTCCAGGTATTTCTTTGTATGAACTTTTGCTGTGATTCAGTTATTTGCTTTGATCTATTGATTTTGTGCTCTTTAATCATTTACTTAAAAGAACAGCCAAATAATTTCACCAGGTACACATTTTTAATATTAATTGTGGATGAAATGCAATGAAATAAGATTGTTGATCTAATTTTGATTATCTATAATGAAATACTGGCGAGGTCAAGCGTGTTAGCAGAGGCATTACGGCTTAGGCTGATTTGCTGACGTGGCACCACTCGATTGATTCAAGTTCAGCTCTCATTGTTATGCAACTCTTGTGTAATTCCAGTTCAGTCACTATTTAGAAGAATGCAAGGCATGCTTAACTGATATCTGCGAATGCTCTTGAACAATTAAGTTAAATTCAAACGGTAGGTGGAGTGTCACTACTCACAGCAATCCTCCTTAGATTAACAGAAATAAGCTGTTGTTTTTCCAGGTCCAGAAATCTCAAAATGTAAAATCTCCTTTAAAAATAATAACCGCCAATAATTACATTTAAACTAAATTGTTGTGTACTAAGTATGTTCAGTATCATGCAAGTAGTAAGTAATGTAGCCACTAAGTTCCTCGTCGTTGGTCATACTGGGCAGTCAGTTAATTAATCTGTTCCATAGTCTAACAAATCCATTATAGAAATGTATGTCCATTTTGTCAAAATAAGTATCTTCCATGAGTAAATGCTTCGGCGTATTGTAATCGTCTAGAAGTAGTAAGTTCAGTGTGATTAGGGCATCCTGAGCGCGGGGTCTTCACAGGAATTAGAAACACAACCTCCCTCACAGTCGCACGCAAGTAGATATGCACACGTGCAGACGTGGTCTCGCAAATGCCATAACCTGCCTTCTGCATAACCCTAAACTTTCAAATTCGTTAAAACCCGAAAGTGTTAGTTGATAATTTCTATATTTCATTGTAATATGAGTAAAGGTAAACAATCGTTGGAGAGATTGTTTAGGCTCTTTAGACATGTGCATACTAAAATATGCTGAGCTATAAAAATGTTGTTCAAGTCAACATTTTAACCTAAATACCTAGATAGAAGGACTTTCATTTCTTCGTAAGATTTTAAGGTACTCTTATGTTGGACTCTGCTACAGAGTCAAATTTTAGATATTTCAAGATGCATTGATGAGGTTTTCATCAAATTGTTCTAGTGACTGGGCGCAGTATACAGAATTGACTACTTTAGGTATACAAATAGTTTTCTGTTCTAAGTTTGAGTGGAAATGCTTCACATTTATGAAGAAGCGTTATTAAAAGAAACTGTCAGTTGATATTATGGCGTTTCAATTGATTCATCTTTGGCATTGTTCAGCTTGACTGTTATAAATTCTGTGAATAGACAATGATTGATGTTTTTCCTTTGATTAACAATCGTTTGATGGACTGCCTTGCACTCCACGCATATTCTTGAGAAACAGTAGTTGCTAACATGTTTCCATTTTTAGATGTCTTCATTACGACACATTTCAACAAGTCCGATTTATGGAAACAGGTAAACCGCTTTCATTTCTTGTCAGTAACTTATATGTGTTATTTTAAGAAAGAAAGGTTAAACTTTATTTAATTCCTGTCTATTTCCATATTTTCAAAAGCAGAATAAAATGGATGTCAGGCAAAGTTTAAGGGCATATATGATGTAAAGGCATTGGCAACCTTTTGTGAGCCGGGGACCGCATTATATAATTTTCAAGTGTCCGCGGCCGCCTCTTCATTTCTGAGGTATTTGGATACATACTGATTATATATATAATGTATAAATGGATATACAGAAACTGTATACTGTATTAACAAGTCAATAATTATCTATTATTTTTATTATTATATTGAAAAAGTATTATTTATACATCATTATTTTATAACGATAATGTGGTAATTATCACAACCCAATTCCCAAAAGTTTAGTAGCGTCATGTAAAAAAAGGATAAAGCATTTGTTACTGTTGAGCTCGCTCTCTCTCTCTCTCTTTCTCTCTCTCTCTCCAATGATTTAATTTTCTTCCAAAAGTCTCGATGAGCTTTTGTTAATAAGCAAAAGCAAAGGAATTTTTAACATTACGATAGAATTCCAGATAATCTCCGAGGCCGTAGAATACACGTGTTGGCCGCAGGTTGCGCATGCCTGATGTAAAGAATGTAAAACTCCCAACTAATTTTACTGTTATTAATTTCGTTATTTCGTTTCTTTTGTTACCAATAATATCTGGTACTTTCTTTCTTACATTTGTGTTGAGTTACTGCAATGTGTTTCTATAATTTGTAGTCCTTGAATGCATGAGGTAGATTGAGTTTCAGTTTGTTATCTTTACAGAATTATCGTCAAGGAATGAAAACCGAGTCGTGTCATGATTTTTTAGATAACTGTTACGAGCTGATAATATCTTCAGTAGGGCAAATTAGAATTGATCAATATAACGAGTCATTAACTGAATTATTTATTTGAAAACTTAAGTCTTAATTAATCCTACTTGACAGTCCTACTTGGCATAGTAGAATATTTCAACCAATCTCTAATATTTAGTTTATTGCCAAGATTATTTAGTTTGTAGAATATTCGTTGTAACGATTTCAACGTTTTATTAATTACTATAGTAACTTTGGAGCTTCAGTAAGCTCGTCTTATTTCAATAAACTAAATTCCAAAGCCTCTTACATAAGGTCAGCAGTGCACAAAAGTTGTTAGTCGCATAGAGATTAGTGCCTTTTATATATATCCGAAAATGATTTCGGATAAGTCCGTACTAATTAGTAGTGGAGTCAGTGCTGTTGTTTTATGAAGTTGTGTTGGTTGTTTTAAGCCTAGAGTGACAAAAGTGATAATAGTAGTGGAATACAGTGATCATATAGAGGTTTATGCACAACAAAATGATATTCAAATGTCTCAAGTAATTATTTTATAGTTCACGTTAAAGTTGTTGTGTTACGTCAAAAAACTGATTTACAAAAAAAAAAAAAGGTATGGCAAAAATGACAGAACACCTTTGTTTATAGGTGCAATTATTTTACTTGGGGTTCCCTGTTTGAAGGCTTTCATCTAGACTAGATTGAATTGACTGTTGCAATGTTGAATGATTTGACTAGAGCAGTGGGATGATGTGCTTTGAAAGATGAGACAAGCGCGCTTGTGTTCAAAGTCCTCATGAAATGCTTTGTTTACCTTGGCCGGCAGTTAAAGTGCTCACCGTGGACCCTGGTGCGACAAACTGTCGGACCCCGAACTCGAGATCTTCTTGGACCGATGCATCTTGCGAGCCATCTATGTGAGTCCTTGCACCCTGCTGTCTTAGTCTACTTACTCGCTCTTTACTGTCGTAAACATACTCTGCAGCTAAGCAATGCAGGTATTTCACCACCTGTTTGTTGTTTCAGTCTCTTTTATTTTTTTATACATATACTTCCTTCATTTTAATCTTTGCTCCTAATCTATACAGTACTTTCGTTTTGCTTATACCTACAAAATCGTCCAAAAAACTAAACGGTTCTAAACAGTCAACAATTGAAAAAATACAAGTTAATAAAATAAATAAATTCATGACAAACAGAAATAAAGTGCAAAATTTATAAAAACAATAACAATTTGTTAAACTTTAAAAATTTATATGTTTGCTGATTTTTTAAAATAGATGTATTAATAATGAAGAAGAATAATAAGCTTAGTGATTTACTATTTCATTTTAAAAAATAAATCTGTCCTTTAAAAAAACTCATGAAATAGAAATAATTGTATGAACAAGAATATGAATTTTAAAGCAGAATAAGGTTTTTCTAACAATATATTCCTTGCATAAGTATAGTACATTTCTCGTTTTGAGACCTGGCAAAGACCACCACAGTCAAAAGATTATACCCGGTGTATCCTAGTTCATACTTTGATCCATAATAGATATATTTCTTCTGAATAGTGCGGAAGTAACACTTTAATTTCTGAGGAAATCATTGCCGAGACTTTAATCTATCTTGGCATTCATTCAAGCATGTGAAGGCATAAACCGACAAAGCATGGGATTACTCATCTGTCACGTGTGAAGTCCTTTACCTTATTTTTAAATGGTCTGAAATATAAATACAATAAACATCTATACTTTAAAATTTTACTTGCACTTAAAGTGAAGAAGTGAAAAATAGTCAGTAGTTATGCTGAAATTAAACTAACCAGAAATAGTTGCATTATAACCATTTTTTAGAAGTAATTGAATCTCTATGACCTGTTTCTCGAATGGAGCTGGATAAAGTTACTTTACTTAGAGTAACTCTAAGAGTCACGAACAACACGACTGTCAAGCCTAGAGCGCTTGTCGGAGTTTTGTGTAATCTGTGCCGCGTGGCCGCTGCGACTGTATGTGTGCTTTTCGTTGTGGGGCAGCTAGAAGGATTCCTGTTTCACATTGGAACTTTTAGCATGATTTCTTTTGAACATGGCCACGGCTCAACAACCCTTCAGCTAACATGAAGCCTCGTGTTTCCATATTCTCTGTAGAACTAGCATCTTTTTTCATATATTTTTTTTAGATATGATTAATGCGTCAGTAGTATACCTGGTGCAATTGTAAGGACTAATTTATCGACAGCGTATTTTTCCTTTGTCTATAATTTTTCTGTGTTCCTTGTTAAGTATATGTCCTCTATGAGGTCTCTTAATAAACAGTGTATGTCTATTGATATATTGGCAGTCAGTATATATGTTGAGCAAATTCAACAGTTGTGTGGCAATGCAGTACTTCTCGACATTGATGCGAATATAGTTTTACAACGCTGGTGTAGAAATTTCCCCTACCTCCCTGTGTTAAGTGCAAACTGTAATGTATTTCTCTTTTGTTGTGATTAACAGAGTTCCAGTCTTCCAAGTAGCCCTTGTCGCGGTAGTACCTAAAATATTAAGGCAACCTGCAAAATATTTTAAAACTTTCTGATAAACAGACTTTACCAGTTAGACTTCCGGACATGAGGCTGTGTGTTGTTAAGCACTACTATGTAAATAGTACTTTGATATGTCTTGTTTTATAGCCGTTGATTTGTAACGTTATTAAGTTCTCTGGCATTCAAATCATGTGGTCACCATATGGCACACTGTCCTAAATAACTTACATGCTATAAAGTCCACACTATGGTCATGTGTCCTTAGTCAAGTTGTTAATAGTTGGGATTTTGTTTCAGGACAAGAAAGAAGGAGAGATGTGGATGGGGACGGGGGAGGCCAGTGGTCTGGGGGCGGAGGAAGTGGCCGGTCGCCTGAGGGTGGACATACGTGCAGGTCTATGGGGGCGGGAGCCACAGTTGCGTCGCCAACTTGCCGGCTACAACGAGTTTTCTGTCCGTGAGGAGGACCCCACCTGGAAGAAGTACATCGAGCAGGTAAAGGTTTCATTGTCATTGTGGTTAACACCCAATATTCAATATCAGATAACTACAAATAATTAAACAATATTACCTTTATTATTTAAGTAAAAATCTTTATGCGCCTTTCAAACGAGTGTTTTCTTTTGGTTGCTCAGCTATTCGGCTTCTAGCTTCCCTGTAAATACAAGTCGCGAAAGCTTTTGGATGTTACTCTGACATGACTCTGAGCAGGGGTCTCAGTGCTCCCCATTCATCACCCCGTTGAGGCGTAATGCAGACTTATCAGACTTTGCCTGGCGGTGGTCGTGACCAGGTGGGAGTCTGGACTCGGTGGCGGCAGTTGCTATTTCATTAGAACGATGCAGTGGGCCTCCTTAAAAGGGATAACCCTGTCTTCTCTTACTCGCCTCTCATGAGTTTTTTTACATACGTTTGGACAGTTAAGTTGATGAAATAGAGTTAAGAGTCATCAGGGTGTCAGGCTGCATAAATGCTTCTTCTTAAGCGAGTTTGTCAACTTCTTCGTACCCCGTGTTGCGACATGGCTGGGATCCATTATAGCTGCCCGACCAGCTGTCAGTATCAGCTATAATACAGTATTTTATCAGCTGTAGTGGTAATGGCAGACTGAGAAGAAGAGAGTTGATAGACAAGAGAGTGGTACCATGATTTTCTGCTGCTATGTATACTGCAGCTATCTCTTCATCGAGGTTACTTTCATTTGCTCTGACAGCCAAACAGATTCTCACAACATAAAATATTTGGAGGGCAGACATTCCCTCAAGAAAGGTAACACTTTGACTTCCTGAGGGAGTGTGTGCCCTCCAAATATTTTAATGTTGATAGAGGTAACTCCACAGACTAGATGTACTAAGTACGTGCCTTTTATTAGAGCCGGAGAGGAGTAGAACCTAAAGGACCTCCTACTCCACCCCAAAACAACTAATTCATTAGGTCATCAAGTAGCCAATATATATATATATATATATATATATATATATATATATAATATACTTAAACTGTGACATATAAAAAGAAACGTAACAAAGTAACCGTTATGCTAGTCGAAATATTGAAAAGTGAGTCCTTTGTTTCTTTCTATGTGGGACAGTTTATTTTAAGTGTAATCAGTCCTTGTGGACCGCATTTGTTTTATCAGATATATATAAAATTGTTATGATGCTACTGGTGAATTGCTTTGTGATAAGAGGATTGCTTTTGGTTTCAGTTCAAGAATCCGTTGATACTGTTGCTGCTGGGATCTGCCCTCGTCAGCGTTTGCATGAAGCAGTTCGACGACGCCGTCAGCATTACCGTCGTCAGTACTTCACACTTCCCTACTATTCACCATTGTAGCTTCGCAAATCGCTTTGGTGGCTGGCTTCACTACTGCCTTACTGCCATATCATTTTACAATAGTCAGTCTAGTGACGTCGCCTCCACGGACTCATATATGAATTAATTATGTATAAGCTACATGACGTTACAAAAGAAGTAATATGTCATTGTTTAGAATTTAAATTTGAACCTAGTAGACTTCTATGCTTAAACTCATCACGGTGTGACGAAGTAACAACACGGTCGTTCCCATATCTAATACCATAATCAAACATAATGTGGTTCATTTGTTCAAAAACGTAAGGGAATTGACATACAGTATAATCCAGGACAATATATAAATTAATTATGAAAAGACAAATATGTCCCTTAGTATGTCAAAATTAACCTTATTTTTTTTAATTTTTCCAACTATTTAACAGTAGTTTATTGAATTAAAAATTATTAATAAAGGAAACTTTCTGGAAAAGTATTAACAGCTTCGAAATACATTGGTCTTTTATAAGTAAAGGGCAAATTGTGTTCATAGTTTGTAAGGTAAATGAGAGAGGTTCTCATTAAGTCAAAATTAATTCAATCACAGTTGAATGTAAGCAATTTTATTTCCTTCATGAGTAACCTTGAATTTATTGTTAGTAGGTACATTTTCAAAGCGCTATTTAATTCTTTATATTATATTGTTATCAGTATTTTTTACTTTTTAAAATATTTTTAATATGGTATAAGCATCTCTTATAAGCTACAGTTGGTTCTTTCTTCTTTCTGAGAACGACTGAAATTCATTATTTAATCGAATATATAGCATAAGTTCTAAGTATTAAAATGTAATTTTTTTTATTGACTTATTTTTAAATTTCAAATAATGTTTTATATAAGATGGCTAAATCGATTTAAGCAACACCAATAGAGACAGTAAACAAATTTAATAAAAAAAACATGTTGTAGACATGCGATACTTGCTATAGGTTTTTGGAAACTTTCAAGTTTTGGATTTTCATGCCTTGTAGTGTTAAAGGTAGCATACTATCACAATACTGTACAATTACGTTGAACATATATTCATATCTCTATCACATATTCATTACGTTGTTAACTATAACATTATTTGATGGTTGTTTTCGTTGAATAATCTCACATTGTTAATGATTCCTGATTTTAGTACTTAGTCAAAGTTTGTACCAATATTCCGGACTGTTTCTTAAGGAATGAATTCATTAAGTCATTCTTCCCACAACAAGTACAGACTATAGTAAAAATGAGAAAGAAAACCTAATAATAGTAAGAGAAAAAGAAATAAGGTGGATGAACCAGAATGAACTGATAAAATATACACAAATAAGATTGGGTTTGTTTTATGGTTCTATTATAAGGATGGTAAGCATTGTAACTGTGTAATTTTAACTTAAACGTATTAGTAAATAAAATGATTTAATTAAAAGTTCATTAATGATTTAAAAAAATTCCAAATTAAATGATTTAATAGTTAATGAATTTAATTTTTTAGTGAATTAATTATATTGTAAATTTTGTTCTGTCTTCTGGTCAAGAGTCTAACGATAGTGCTTCCAGAAGCCATTTGTACATACAGGCAAAACATGGATTGCGGAACTTAGAAAAAGACAAATTAATTTTGAAAAATTGAAAGTCATTAGTATGGTATGGTTTCATTAAGACGTAGGTTTTAGCAAAGTCACTAGTTAAGTACTAAAACAACTAGCACCTGTCGCATATGTCTTCCTTTGACCTATCGTCCTAGCCACCAACTTGCCTCATTATATTCTGCCGAGTTTATTCACACCTCCACTCTATTATTGATGGATATATTTATCTTCATTTTTGAAAAAAAAAATCCAATAGTCGTTTGATATTTTGTAAACGACTATTACAAATCTGTAAACCAATTGTAGGGTGAAAAAAGGAAGGAGTAGTAGTGTTGTTTACTTATAATCTGGTGATGTCTTTACATGTTTAAAGTAAAGTTCTCTACAACACTAAGTTTGGTTCATCGAAAATCCAAAACTTGGAAATGAGAGTAAGGGGAGGTATTCGCAAAACCAGAGTTACCTTGTTTCATGTTTTTGGTTATTTAAGAAAATGTAATTCTGTTTTGTAGGCTATTTTTGATGTACTGGTAGTAATTAGACTGGGTTGACAGAATTGGCAAAGTGGCATTGAGTTCGCATGTGCTGATGAGCTTGATTTGCAGGCAATCCTAATCGTGGTGACGGTGGCCTTCGTGCAGGAGTACAGGTCCGAGAAGTCTCTTCAGGAACTCACCAAACTAGTGCCTCCTACGTGCAACTGGTAAGCATCAGTTACTTAGTGACAGCCATGTCAGGTGAGAAGTACTCATTGTAACATTACTATAGCCGTAGGTTGTCCTTATGTAGCAGTAATGGGGGTTCCAATAATAGACAGTCACATGGTGTCTGTAAGTTGGAAGTTTGGGCATTTCTTAATCAGTAATCTTAATTATCAGTATGCCTACTTATCTTTTCTTATCTTGGACCATCCATTGGTCTTGCATAGATTTAAGTAGGTAGTTGTTGATATGGAATTCACAGGGCTGGGTAGTACCTGTAGTCTATGGAGTATGTTTCAACTAGCATATGCTTTTCATGGCTCCTGAATTTCACCGTGTCTTCCTAATTCATGACACAGGTTATCCTTCATTAATTTTGTCACACGAGTTCTGTGTTTAAGAACTTGCATTTCTAAATGTTTTGCGCAGGTCGAGGTGTTAGTTTTCTGGGAGCCGTACGGATGCACCATGTTTTCCTTTCCCATTTCAAATGCCCTTTAATTCGTTCAGGTGGTGTCTCACCCGTGGCATACAGTCGATAAACAATGTTCTTCTTTGTTGTGAGATACTCATGGCAACTGATCTTTGGTACGGCACCCGCTATTTCTATTCAATACAACTTTACAACAAACATCTGTTAAGGAAATTTGCACAAGCGTTTTTGAAAATAGTACACTTAAACGCACAGATAAATAACAAATTTTCTCTTATAAAACAAAATTAATATAGTCGGTTTACACTAAAAATCATGCATTTGTTTCAAAATATCCTATTGGAATGTTTCAGTCTCAGAGATGGCCATCTAGAAACTTTTCTCGCCCGGGATCTCGTTCCAGGAGACATTGTACACTTAAATATTGGTGACAGGGTACCTGCGGACATCAGGCTCTTTGAGGTACCGTTTTACGATTCGAGTAATCAAGTAGAACTACTAAGTTTAAGAAGCAGACAGTTGAATATGTGTCAAAATTATTTAAAGATAATTATCCCTACTTAATTTAATTTTGTATTGAATAATAAAGCTCTGAATGAAGGGTTAATTGAAAAACACTGAATTAAAAATGTTTATGGAAACTTCCATGGAAGTTCCACATTTTAAACAATTTCAGTGGAATTTTTCAGAAACAAAGAAAGAGTGGATTTAGGATAGAAAGTTTACTAATAATACATGCATATTGTTAAAACCACTGAGGTTAGTATGATTTATATTAGAAATAGGTAAAACCGTCATATCATGATCATCTTACGAGGTATGACGGTTTTACCTATTTCTAATATAAATCTTACTAATAATACATGCTTAGTTTAATTTGTTTTAGTTTTTAATTTATTGTTAGTACAAATAATATTATGTACTCAGCATATTTAACTTCATCAATCTGAAAAGTGTGATCAATTATGCATTTTAATGTTAATAAATTTGAAAATTACTTATGTGTGAATGTCTGGAAAAGGTATTATAATTTGAAAATGTTGAGTTAGTAATAGATAGATTTGGTTGTTGAAAGTGATTTTGTTGTATTCAGGCCATCGATCTGGCGATTGACGAGAGCAGTTTCACGGGGGAGACAGAGCCGGCTTACAAAGTGACTTCCCCGGTGCTGAAAACCAACGGACACACCTCCATGACTAACATTGCTTTTATGGGCACCCTTGTCCGATGTGGAAATGGAAAGGTAACGCTATTTATTGATTTAAAAGGCATGTTTCTATCTAATGCGGTTGTAGGTATAAATTATTTTCAAAGCAATCAGTTACTGTACTTGATAAGTTGTCTTCTCTCACAACCGAGGCTCCTGTTATGGACGAGATCCAAAATCAGAAACGTTTAGAGAATTATAGTTTCCTGGTATAATATTCATTACTGAATTGACAAAGAAAAAACAAAGCTTTGGATTGGTCTAATTTAGTAAGAAGGTTTGACTGTGCTTAGGATAGTTGTTTAAAATGTTAAGAATAATATTGAAAACCTCGAAAATGAAGTAAAATGTATTATATTAACAACGTTGTAGTTAACAACTATTTGCACTTTTCCCAAAATAGGGTTTTCTTCCTGCTGACTATATTATTTTGGTAATTAACTACTATTCTATTATTTTGTATCTCTGTAACAATATGTTTTTGATAACTATTGTCATAACCGTCTTATAAAACTCTTATCAATGGGTGTCTGTAACGTATAGTTAGAAAGTGACGCAAAGTAACGTTACTTGTCTGTAATGTATAGTTCAAAATATGAAAATGATTGCATCACACTAATCTTAAGATTTAATGTCATAAAGGTACAGTTAACGGTGATAAAGAAGTATTTAGTTCTATCATGGAAGCTATTTTTTTTATTTTTTGAATTGGCAAACAAACATCATCTAAAAACAGTATGATTGCATACTATGCCACTAGGCGTAGTAGGGGAGTTATTAGGTCAGAGTCTCCAAATTTGTTATCCTGTTGATCCTTCCAAGTAATATTTTACTTACATCGACCTAAGATATAAATAAGTTTTATAAAACCGGTAAGTCATTTTGACCATTTATGATGTAGAGTAATGAAGAAATCGGCTTACAAGACCTGTGCTGTTGGCAGAAATATGAAAACAGAATAACAATTAGCATTGATGATGTGTATATTAGACGGAATTCTTACTGAAGTAATAAACTTCAACGTCGATTAAAAGTTAATTCTGCAGTTTGTGTTGTTGAAATACAATTTATATCATTACAGTTAATGAATGAATGGAAACAAATGTCAGGAATAGGACTGAGCTTAACTTTAATAAACACTTAAGTACATACAAAGTCTCTTATGTGATGTGAACTGCATGAAATAGAGTTCTAGATTCTGGTGAAGTGAATATAAATCATCATTTAAAAAAGAACGAATTGATCTTGTCATTTTCTAACAATGATGTAAATACTTGAAGCTCACATTGTATAGTACGTATGTTTTAATATTAGTGTGTGTATTGTATGTATTATTTTTATTGGCAGTAAAAAGTTTAGGTGGTTATGAATGTGTTGTCTTGATGGACATACGTAGGACGGCAGAATCCAAGCTGAGCTGAGGTTGTTTGTTTTCAGGGTATAGTAGTGAACACGGGAGAAAAGAGTGAGTTCGGCGAGGTGTTCAAGATGATGCAGGCAGAGGAGGCCCCCAAGACGCCTCTGCAGCGCAGCATGGACACCCTGGGCACTCAGCTCTCCTTCTACTCCTTCTGCATCATCGCCTTCATCATGCTGCTGGGCTGGTACCAAGGCAAAAACATCCTTGAGGTCTTCAACATCGGCGTCAGGTTTGATTTTATATTTCTCTTCTAATAACTAACCTGGTAGACATTTCTAGCCATAAATTGGAACTTGTTTTCTTAATCATAAAATCTTTTCTTTATAGTGGTTTCTATTGACTGAAATGTAATGACAATGCATTCATTCCATTGCATTAACCCTTATCGGTTTATAACATTTTGCTACAGTACTTATTGATAGACATTAAGTTTGAAGGTATTTATTTATCATAGTTGAAAATAATAAATCATGAATGAATGTCGTTATTTTTTCTCAATCAAACAACTTGCAACTTTTTCAACTAACAAAAAAAATCCGAAAATTCAATTCGGACGTATAGTTGATATTCTATTTTATGTTGTCACAGGCATCCTCTCATTGTGAAAATAGTACTGTCTTTTTCGCTAACCCTTCTTGTTCAATTCGCTAATTGCTGACAGGTTTTGCACAGCCCAATACATTTTTATGATTTGCATTAGATATCCAACATCGCATTATTCTCAAAACAAGATCAGAAGAAAGTTTCCACATAAGTGTTGTTTCATGGAACAAAGACTGGTTGCCCAACTATAGACCCTAATGGCAATTATCAATTAATATCTGAAACATGTCAGAATATATTGAAGAGTAACAGATAATAGTTCAACAGTATCACGAATATATAGTTGGAAATTTAAAATCGCCATTATATATTTTGTTTAGGAAGTTAGAATTTCGGCTCCTCAATAGTTTTGAAGGTAAGTTCAGCTTTCTTTCTGTCAGAAAATCGTTCTATTCCTTATACCATGGAGTGATCATAACGTTGTTTATGTAACTATAACATAAACTCTAGAATATAAAATAAAACATAAAATGTATGTAAGTACATTTAAATTATATTTTGAAATTGAATTTAATTAAATTTAAAATTCCAATCCAGATATTCATTCCACTTTACAGAACTACGTTTCAGAGGTCAAAACCATTAATTACGGTCAACCTCAGAAAAATACCATGAACGTAAATACTGGCAATTGTTTGAAAAAACAAACTCAATTCCTTACATTTCCATAGTTATTATAATAGTTAATGTAAATAAAGTGATAACCGTATATTTTGAATCAATATTGTTGTTAACCCGATCGCAGTCGTCTTCATTTATATCTCTTTTACGGTTTGGCTGGATTGATGACTCACTTAGTTCACGTTTCGACTAAATTTAAGACACCTCGGAGTGTAGCAAAAAGCAGCAATGTTTATTGACTGTGAAATACGTGTTAATGTCTAAGTTTGTTTTTATTATTATTACCTTTGACAGTCTACCTGATTACTTATATTCTCCGTCGGCATAGTTCTTTTTGTCATATTGCTCACTAGTCATACTGTGAGACAAGATTATTGACAGTTCCGCTTTGATGAACTAACTAAATGTTTGTATTGCAGTTTGGCTGTTGCAGCCATTCCAGAGGGCCTTCCAATTGTTGTTACAGTCACTCTCGCTCTTGGAGTTATGCGAATGGCAAAGCGAAATGCAATTGTGAAGAAGCTCCCTACAGTCGAAACGTTAGGTATGTATTCCTTTTATGCTCTTTTATTATTTTTCAAATTCTGTTAGAAGTATAAATTATATAAATTATAATAACATAAACGCACTATCCATGAAGTTGTCAGTTGTAATGACCATAATGTTCATTAAATAAGTAAGATTATTAGATATAATTTTAAAATAGTGGTGTTTGTTCGGAATTGTATCATTCTTTGAATGTCAGTTACTGTGGTAATAATAGTAAATGTCGACTACTTAACTAAAGTTAACAAGTCATAGATAAAGATATCGTTTTTGATCAAAATGGCATAAATCCTCTCACTATTACTACCTGAGTGTACAAAGTCTACTTTCATCCATTTTCACCTGACTCAAGTTCGATTTAGTTCGCAGTATACAAGAGGGGAACACATGTGGTCATAAGACCTTTGCGAGTGGTTTAGGCCATATCAAATCATATCCTGACCTCTTTGCAACACTTTATACTAGCTCAATGCCTACACACATAGCCATTCGTTTGTCGTGCTCCTCCAGGGTGGAAAGTTTGACTCATTTATTTATTATCAACCATTTTATTTTTTTGATGAGCATATTTCTGAGTTGATTGTACATCGGTAGTTGTAAGTTTTCCATTACCCAAGTTTATTGTAGTCTGTTGGAATTTTATTGAGTACCTCATATCATGAGATGTTTTTAAACCAACAGCTTCCTTCCACATACGTATAAAATCAAGGGCCAAAACCAAGCCTGAAGCCTCGAATTTCTGTCGGAGTGATGAACGTTAATAGCCATGCCACGGCACTACCCCACAAAAACTTGCTGAATGTCATTGTTGGTCCTAAATTCTGCACGAAGGTTTAATTGTTGTGGTTATTTTGCAGGTTGTGTGAGTGTCATATGTTCTGACAAGACCGGTACCATCACTAAGAACGAAATGACTGTCACAGTAATTCAGACGTCTGATGGGTACCTTGCCGAGGTGAGTGGTGTGAAAGGGCACCCTTCTTTGTATGTCTACGCTCCTCCATAATTAACGAAATATCACATTGCTTGAGTACACGCTACCAAGTGATACGGAACATAACTCCCATTATGACTTCGTGTTTAAAAATTAGTTTACCCCCATTAACATTTTAACAAGATTGTCTTACATAATGAGAATGTATAAAATTATGCCTTTATAATTTTAGTTTGTATTTTCAAATTTATTTCATTTCTAAATGTTATTTTAACTGCCCAATTACATTCTCTCTTTTAATTGCCAGTTAGTTTTTTTTAGATGTTATAGTTAAGGTAAAATAAAATAAAAATATTCATAAATTAATGTATGAATTCAAAAATAAAAGAACACACAAAAAAGAAAATACTAAATACATTATAACACTTATCTGATATCTGCAACTGTTTAAGGTATGATGAAAAAAAAAGATAACATTTATTAAAGAATGTTATATCAGTTCGTCGTAGTTCAACTTGTTTTAAAGTTTCTTCAAATTTTATGATTTTTTTTTTTATTTTCACGAACAAGCACAACCAAACGACCAAAACTTCTCCCAGAATCCATATTTACCATTATTTTATGAAATAATCTCACTTTATGCAGTCTAAATTAAATAATTAATAAATTTAAAATATACTCTACTATGATTTAGTGCAATTTCATGGTTGCACTGAATTATTAAATAAACTGAATTTCAAAGAAAAACATAGAGTTTTTTCTTTGAAAAATTTTGCCAGTTTTTCTATAGATGTTTTTTTCAAATTTTCAAATTTGAAAAAGCCTCCCTGAGTCTTTTATGTTAAACACTCATCAAGTAAACCAAAACAAAGAATATTTTACAAATCTAGCAAAGACACTTTTCCTTTTTTTGGGGATTATTAATAAACCAGAAATTATAGAGAACTGAAGGGAGGAATTCGAGGCCATATTTCAGATATTCCCACCAGATATTCACACCATCAACCTTTAAAGAGTTTGATGGAAAGAGAATAAATATATGCTACTACCGAGTTTTATTTCACTCATAATATCTCCTCTTTCAAATGAAGCGAAATCGTAATCTTTTTATCCATTGTTAGAAGTAATAGTTAATTGCCCATATTCTTAATGTTATTAAATAGATCTACTATTAACGGAATATTGTTTGAAAGTAGAATTTAATGAGAAAAATTTGACTATTCTCTATGTGAATGTTCACATTCAATGATAAAGTAATGTGTTACCTGGACTTACTAACGTTTGCACTCTCTGTACTTTAGGTGTCTGGGGCTGGCTACAATGACAATGGCGAAATACATCTCCACAAATGCGACAACCTTGATCTTGCAAAAGAATCCATCTCTTCACTGCTGGAAGTAAGTAACTGCTAATGTTTTTGAGATTCAGTGGTCTTGCTAATATATGTTACTAGTAAGTACAGTAATCAAAATGTCATTTACACTTTTTAACGTATGTTTATGTTTTGATACCCCTTTAATTAATTAATTTATTAATTTAATATTGATAATATATTAAATTTAAATTAAGACATTATTATTTAAAATCCATTGATGTTTTGTTATTAATGTCTGTTTCGACGTTTCGGTTTTATTTAAAACCTTTTTCATAGGCAGAAATAAGAATTTTTTAACTAAGAAAATTAAATTTACATTGTTGTTCCTTTAAATAATGTAAATTTCATTTTCTTAGTTAAAACATTCTTACTTCTGCCTGTGAAAACGGTTTTAAATAAAACCGAAACGTCGGCAACGAAAGTTTGATTTTTTATCCTAGATAATTGACTGAATCCCGATTAGAGAACACACCTAAATATAATATATATATATATATATATTATTAAAGTAGACGGCAGCTTCCGCATTTACGACTTTTTTGCTCGTTTTCTCTAGTTTTCTTACTAGTTTTTTCTGGTAGGGAGTGATTTCATGGAGGAGTTGTCCCAGAGACATCAAAGAAATAATCTTTTAGCTTAATCAATAATATTATATTATAATATAATATAATAATAATATAATTAATAATAATTATATAATAATATAATATTATTGATTAAGCTAAAAGATTATTTCTTTGATGTCTCTGGGACAACTCCTCCATGAAATCACTCCCTACCAGAAAAAACTAGTAAGAAAACTAGAGAAAACGAGCAAAAAAGTCGTAAATGCGGAAGCTGCCGTCTACTTTAATAAAATATGTTTACAAGAAAATCTGCTGCCAATATACACTAATATATATATATATATATATATATATATATATATATATATATATATGATCAAACCACAATAAGAAATGGGAAAACAAGACTAAGATCTTTCAACCGTAACAAGCGTTCTTCGTCAGAGTCAAAAACCCAACTGAATGTCAGTTGGGTTTTTGACTCTGACGAAGACCGCTTGTTACGGTTGAAAGATCTTAGTCTTGTTTTCCCATTTCTTATTGTGGTTTGATCATTGATTGTTGTTTCACGTGTTTATGTGAAATCTTTATATATATATATTAGTATAAATAGGGAGCAGACCTTCTTTTATACAAATTGTGTTAAACTGAATTACCTTAATTAAACATACCTTTCTTTTGAGCAGTTTTTCATATTTTCTTGATAATTTCAAATCATCTTGATTTAGTTGGTGAATTATTTGAGCAAAACTCTGGTTGGCCATAAATATTTATTTATTAACATTTGACGTGCCTCTGAAGATGGTTGGACACAGCCGAAACATGTCAAATGTTAATCAATAAATATTGATGGCCAACCAGAGTTTTGCTCAAATAATTCACCAACTAAATCAAGATGATATGAAATTATCAAGAAAATATGAAAAACTGCTCAAAAGAAAGGTATGTTTGATTAAGGCAATTCAGTTTAACACAATATATATATTCATATAAAGTGCAATATAGAAAAATACATAGGTAAAAAATAAAAAACCTCCAAAACCTATGCTTACCGTTTGGAATGTACCAAATGTGATTCGTTCTATGTAGGTCAAGCATCCACCAAGCTTAATCTCTGTATAAATGGTCATAGAGTGTCCGTAAAGAACCACTATCTTCCATCGCCATTCATGCGAATAGCCATGGACTCCTCTTCAATCAGTGCTACAGGTTGCAGATTCTGCGACTCAGTCCTCTGACTGTTAAGTTTTTAATCTACGAGACTCCGAAGGAGACATCCTTGGCTTCTCAGTGCATATAGCACCTGGCCTTAATCTGAAAAGATAATGTTTTAATTAGTTCATTGCCTTCGAATCTATGTATTTTATATTATTTATTATTTTAAGATTTTTTTTATTTTAATTTTTATTAAAGCTTTGTCTTTTTACTTTTTATATATGAATCACATCCTTTGTTCATCCCTCTGTTTTCCATTTTTTATTTTTTAACTGTTATTGATTCAATAAAGTTAAAGTAGATGAAATATGTAATATTGACCGAAAATATTAAAAAAAAATTAAAAGATAATAAACTGGAGTTACAGTACGATAAATTATGTTTAAAAAATTTAATTGTTCCATAATTTAATCATTTTTGTGTAAACTTCTCACTTTTAGAAAAAAATAACTTAAATATTTCAAGGTAACCTGAAATGTGGAATCAAATTAATATACAACTTATCAAGAAACTGGTAGGAAATTTGATTTAATAAACCCGGTCAGAACGGTAAATATTAGTATTAAAGAAAATTAATTGTTATACATTTAATTTGCGTAAAAATATTTACCAGGCACTAGGGGTAGTAGTATTAGGATCATAGGTCAGTGATCTGGTAAAACATTCCTATCTTTCAGGAGTCCAAATCTTGTACTGGAACACACACACAAATATATGTAATATTCCGTTTTTATGTACTCAGATACAATAATTCAATTGAGTTTGTATAATATGCTAGTAAGAGTACTTATAGTAGTGTTGAATTATACTACCTTAGGTTTATACATATAAACACGATTACTTAAAAAAAATAATCCCACCGTTGCAGACAAAACCACTCGACGTTCTGTGCATGTGTCCCATCTAGATGATTAACATTCTTTTACAATATATCAGTTCATCTAGCTATCTTATCGCTTTTAGTAAAAAAATCAATTAATTATTGCAAAATAAGAAAGTTACATGAGCCGTTTATTTTGAAAGTGGCCTAATTCCATTTTCCAAAAAAATTTAGCTAGCTATTTAAATAATTACATTTTTACGTTATCTTTACCTTTTGCAGCAAATTGTACAAAATTTATTTAAAATTACTAAGAATTTTTATAACATAAATTAGTTGATAAATAAAATGACAATATTTTTAAATTTTGTAAAACGCAAACCCTTAAATATCTCGATTTTAACATAAATGGAATTAGGCCACTTTCAAAATAAGCGGCTCACATATAAGACGATTTAAAATAAGATATGGCGTAATGTTTGAAAGCTTGAAAATCAAAAGGGTTTAAATACCTATTAGGAAATTGATAATCTTGGTATAAAACAGTCAAAATAGATATAATTTCATAAATTGTATAAAACGATAGACCTAATAATATCAATGATAATTTTGTATGTAACCGCCTGTGATCTTTTCTATATATTATCAAGTTTCATATTTATAGTTGTATAATATGGCTATGAATGTTGTTGATTACTTTGTTTTTCAGATCGGAGTGGTTTGCAACAATGCTATCATTAGTGGAGACATACTGATGGGTCAGCCTACTGAAGGAGCTCTGCTTGCTGTCGCCATGAAGGTATGTCTGCAAGAGAAAGTTTTTATTTAAATTAGCTCTGAATCGGCAGAGGCAGAACTTGAGGGCTACATTCAAAATTTAATAATTTTAGAAGGGCGGAGAGTTTATATTTAAAGAAGTAATACTGCAAATAACCAATTAGAGGAAACTTTTTAATTAATATTTTAAATGCGGAACCTCTTCTAAAACGAGGAACTTTTATAAAGTCTATTTATCTACTGTATAAAGTTGTCGCTCTGTCTGTTTGTTTTCTATACTAAGTTCTGAGACTTGGGAGATGGTTGATCTGACATATCCATGAATGTTTTACGTGACCCAGAGTACTTGGATAAGTATATTTCATTTTAGGTTTCCATAATTGAAACAAAATTGTCAATTGTTATAGCCCACATTTCATCATAGCATACACCAAAACTGAGTTTCCCTTCAATATATCTCTGAGTATTAGTCTACTTGCCAATAATATCTACAGCAACTTGACTCAATCAGCTTGTGATAGACATCTGGTATAAATGTAAAGTCGCAATTAGAGGAGTATTATTATTATTTGAGGGTGACTATAGCACTGCGTCTTAAAAAAAAACTATTGTACTTCCCCTCTTCTGTACTAAAGTACCCCAGCAGTTAGCTTCAACGCCTCGAAAAGCTCAGCACTTTTGCTGGTTCCAGCGGTAAAAGTTTTTCTATGGTTTTGTTGAGTGTCCCGAAGCACCTGCACCTCTGTGCAGCAAAGTTGCCTTACAGTCAGTCAGCAGGTGCAACGGTGTTTCTTCCTCTTTTTTGCAGAATCTGCATAAACCATCATTGATCATGTTCATTCAGGCTCCCTACGTTTCGGGAGAAACTTCCTTTCTCCTTATTCGGGTCCTTAGGTACACTTGTGGGAGGTTGGCTCCCACTAGTGAGCACTTTTGGACCCTTTGCGCTTCTGGAGGATGGTCTCCGGACTTTCTTCTCCTTAGTATCATACAGGGGAAAATCCCTGTATCTCTATCGGTGGTATTTTGCCCGCTCCGATAGAGCACCGCATACCGGAGTGAAAGCTATTTACTCAAGGGGGTCTCCTGGTACCCTAGAGGCTCCGTTCATAATACAGTAACCGCTGAATCATCCATCCTTCGGCAAGGATCGCATGACACCTTAGATTGGAGCTGAGATAAAAGGAGGGACTTTGGGGATTAGGAAGGTTGTGAAACGAAGGTGGTCAGGCCCAGTCCCTGATCACCTTCTCCTCCTCTTTCGTTTATCCCTGCATATAGCAGGTTAACAGGGTAGCCTCGTGAAGGCTGAAAGTCGGAGTTGAGTGTTAGAGACTATTAGTGGCGCTTAATCACTCCATTACTACCCCAATTAGAGCGGTAGTTAAATATTAAGAATAATTGTTAAAAATATATTTAAATAAATAACAAAATAAAGGTATAGAAAAATATATAGTTGTTTATTATTTATTGATAAACTCCTGTATACTAAGATGCCTATATACAGCACTAATATGTTGTAAACTAAACGCAAGGAAAGGATTTTGCTATTAGCTGTTATAATAAATAACAAGTAAAATTCAAAGAAGTAGCCATGTTTGTGACGGAACATCACTTTTATTTAAAAAAGATAAAAAAAATACATTGTTAACCTCTAGGTAGCACCACTCGTCGTTCTGTGCATGTGTCCCACCTAGATGATTAACATCCTTTGCAATGTATCAGTTCATCTATCAATCTTATCGCTTTTAGTAAAAAAATCAATTATTGCAAAATAAGAAAGGTACATATAAGATGATTTAAAATAAGAAATGACTCAATATTTGAAAACTTGAAAATCAAAAGGGTTTAAATACCTAACATTTTTTTTTTTAGGAAATTGATAATCTTTGTATAAAACAGTCAATATTATTGCGTATTTACATAGACCCTCTTCATTGTGTTACTGGTGGTTACTTATTATTACGATCATTTCATCGTGTGTCGTATCTCGAGTAAAACTTTGTATATCGAGACTAATTTTGGAATTTTCGAAACTTACATCGTATATCGAAATATTCTTAAGTCGGTACGTTCGTAAGTCGAGGTACCACTGTGCTTTTACATTCTACCTGATCTCTTTAAGTGTTCCAATATATCATATCTACTCACAATCCCCAAGACATCACTCATGAAGAAGTGTCACAAAATGGACCTCGAAGCATGTGAATCCGACAAAACCTTGAAGACCTTAATTTTCATGATCATTAATTATATTTCACGGAAAGTAAAGAGGATAAATAAAGAGCCATCAGATTCGAATTGTCAGTATTAGTTGTAAAGATCTGAAGATCTTCCCTGTGCTAATAAAAATGAAAGATTACTTTTTTCCATTTTGTCTTAACATATATAGAACTTTTATCTTTCTCGAACATCTATTTAACTCAATATAAAAATTGCACATATTTTTCCAGTTTTTTTTTTGTTTTCACTGTTATGGTTGATATGCAGTGCATCACTCTGTAGAAACTGAACCCCATTAATTTGTATTAAATAATGAGTCATTTTGTATTGTGCAGCATGGATTGTTCGGAGTGTCTGACAAGTACGTGAGACTTCAGGAGTACCCGTTCAGCTCGGAGCAGAAGATGATGGCCGTCAAATGTGTCCCAAAGTACCAACACGTAAGCCATCTCATTTCCCGCCTTTAACATTTCCTATCTCTTGGCACCTACCGATCTATATTGCTTGATTAATTAACCCTTCACATACTCAATGTGTACCTCATCATCAGTCAACAGTTTGAAAAGGTCCCTAATTGTCTAAGTGATTTCTTAAAGATTTTCTGATCACAAGTAAGTTACAAGTTTTCAGGTTGTCTGAAATATGTCCTATTGTGGTGATTAATCATTATTAGCAACATATCTCTAATACAGTGTTGATTATTGATACAACATTCTTACTTGCATCTTTCTCATTCAGTGCTTTCAAAAAACGGAAAAGAAACGGAAGCTTGTTTGTTAAACGGCTCCTGGTTTACCACTGCTGTGTTTTTACAGATCTCAATATATCCCGATGATATTTTTGTGGGTATTAATTTTCAGAATTAAATTAAATTTTGGTTTGGTTCATGGTTTTGTCAGTAAACTTAATATATGCATGTGTAATTTACAATTAACCGAACAAGTGACGAGCTAACAGAAAAGCAGTGTGATATCTGGGAAGCCAACAGTTAGCTAATCACAGAAATAGTGAATGGAACATTTATCGAAAAGCTTTATTTGTAGCAGTAAATAAATGTTTAAGTATTTATATATGATTATTTAATATTACTCTAGTTAATTTTTTTTTTTAGAACAAGGAAGAGATCTTCTTCGTGAAAGGAGCTCTGGAGCGCGTGCTGAAGCAGTGCACTAAGTACTGCTGGCAAGGCCACTTGATGCAAATGTCTGCCAAGAAGGAGGAAGAGTTCCTGGCTGAAGCTTACGACATAGGCCGTGTTGGACTTAGAGGTGCGGTCACTATCCACTTATGTATTCATGTTTTCAAGTTTACTTACTCTATCGATAGTTTCAGAGGGTTTAATGATATTATTTATGTATATTGTGATAGAATTTAATGAGTTCAGACAGAAAGAGGTTGTTAGTACGGAAAAGGTTGATGTTGGTTCACTTTTAGGACCTCCATGAATCCTATTTACGTATTGTCTCTTAAGTTACTGGGTGTGACTAACAGATTCAGTACAGTATCCATTGTTAAGGGTAACGATGCATTATGTTTCACATAATGATTAAAAGTGCATGTGAAAGATTATGTGAAATCTTATCATATTGTCTTATATGATAAATGAAGTGTGGTTTCGATAATCACCATATGTTGATTCAATTCCGATATTTATTCCTACTGTGACAATTATTCTCTTTTTTAATGTGACAATTTTTAATTTTTTGGGGAGTTATGGTTTTGTATGTACACGTTTTTATACCTTTCCTAAATGACCATAATAAATATCTAATATACTCATTACTATATATTGCTGCAGTTTTGGGAATGGCAAAAGGAAGTTCTTTGCAAGACCTGGTCTTCATGGGAATGGTTGGCATCTGTGATCCTCCTCGACCCCACGTCAGGGAGACAATACACACTCTCCTTGGCTCAGGAATTAATGTCAAACTTGTAACAGGAGATGCCATGGAAACCGCAGTTGCTATCGGTATGTCATTAACCCTTAATATATAAACATAAAAATTGTTTTCTGAATTTGTTTTTCTACTTCATGTACCTATCTAAACTTCTAAATTTAAATAGATACCAAATTAAAAAAATTGGATTTGGATTGGATTGGTGAGTCATCCGTGAGATTCCCCAGAGGTTTTAAGGGACTTTATGACTGTCATTTATAAATGTTTGACTCGTTTCTAGGTAAGTAGTATAATAAAAACCCTCATCCGGATAGCCTAGTGCTCTGATTTTATGGATGGGGTACCTTGGTATGCTGAAATTGTCGTTATTCAAGGGGATCCTATATTGGGATATACTGAGCAAGGAATGGTGACCAAGATAATATGATTTTCCCATTCCATCTTACCTCATAAGTGTAAACCCCAACCAAAATATTTTGTCACAATATCCTCTCGAAAATTCGCTGCTTCAATAATATACTGAACTCAATCATTCATCTGATTCAATGATAAGTAACCATTTGATGTAACATATCATGGGAATGAACACAGTGATCACTGGTTTACATGATTAAGCACTACAGACATTTACATTAAGTAATCTCACGGATAAAGTCCGAGTTAGTTCAACAAGAGTAAGTTCATTCTATTTACAGTTTGCACTATGATGCAAAAAATGTTTCCTGGTCGTTGTTTATTAGAATTTATGCAATCATTATAATATAACAGCAATACAAATGATGTGTTTTTCTTGAGAGAAGGATTTTTGAAGATAACTGACTAATGTTTCAGCCCAAATGATAGGCTTGGACACTTTGCACAACCAAGTAGTTTCTGGAGATCAGTTGGACTCTATGTCGGAGATGCAGCTTGAGCAGATCATATCAAACATCTCAGTCTTTTATAGGGTCACTCCCAGACATAAGCTGGCCATCGTTAAGGTAACTTTCGTATTTAATGTATCATAGGGTTGTTAAGCTCACAGAGGTCATTTTATACATTATTATTAGAGTTATCAACTCTCGTACCGCGTACTTTTGTCTCTTCATTGAGTCAGTTTCCACTGCTTCATTCTCCGATATAGGTCGTTGTCAAAGTTTGAGTTAGTCCTGTTGTGAATACAACTAAACATGGACGTGATCCGAAACCGTTCAGATGAGGAGGCAAATGTAAGAGGGATTCTTGATTACTCTATGTATAATGTTTTATTTCTTAAATTATGGAATACGTCTTTAGATATGATTGAGGAGTAATTTATTTGTAGTGATAAAAAGTTTGTTTTAGGCTCTACAGCGAAATGGAGTGATTGTGGGGATGACTGGGGACGGCGTGAATGACGGTGTGGCGCTGAAGAAAGCAGACATAGGGATAGCAATGGGCAAGAACGGCACTGACGTCTGCAAGGAGGCCGCCGACATGATCCTCGTTGGTGACGACTTCAACACTATCATGTAATCATCCTAAGTCATTTCTAGCCACTTTATGATTTAGTACCACTGAGCAAAATCTCTTAAATAGTAATTAATATTTTATTCATTCCGCAGTTCATACCGTGCGTTATGATTCGCTTGAACCATCTATGGGTTATGAACTACTTACTCATAATTTTTTTTTTTTATTGGTGACCTCATACGTTTCTTATATAATACTCAAAAAAACTTTTACAGTTGCCAAAATGAAGAAAAAATAAAATAAATTAAACAGTAATAGTAGATCTTAACTGCGATATGCTGCAACTCAAAATCTACATCGTCATCAATATTATCTGTTATCAATATAGATCGCCTTCCTATTTGTCCACATCAACATTCTAGTCTACTTCTTTCGGTGTTATTTTTCTTTGTCTTTTATTTCTAAAAGGTTTCAAATGCACTAATAAATTATTTAGCACAAATCGGCAATTGCATTTACCCTCACAAAGAATTGTATTTTCCTGTTAGTTAACTGTGTATCAGTTTTCAATGATTATGAAATCATTTATAAATAAATACGATATCGGCTATATTATATTGCTACTGGGATTATTAATAATATATTCATACTGGGGTAAAATAGTAATACAAAGTCTCCACAGAAAAGAAGTTTTTCATTCCATGCGTTGTGAATAGACTTCTTTTGTGTGGAGACTTTGTATTATAGTTTTACCCCAGTACGAGTAAATACCACACATTACGGATTGTACAACTAATACTATATGATTTATTCCTAATTATATTTATTCATTCTTAATTAGGTTTGTGGTCAGGCTAAACCTACAATGCCTTACAGTTTTAGGACTACCATAGGATTCCTTTCACGGGACCAGAGCTTGCAACTAGTAGTTAATCAGACCACATCAGAGCATCATTGTGAGGAGTGTTGTTAGTACCTCAAGAGAAACAATGCATAGAGAGGGACTAAAACTAAATTAATTCCAAAAATCTTTCAATTCAAAAATCTATAAGGTTGGAACTAGTAGTGAGAGGGCAAGTAGATCAAGCAAACTGGATCAGAGGTGGCTTTTTGTTAACTCTGAAAATGGTTCACAATTGGATTGATTTAACATCGGAGATGCATACATTATATATGTATGTTTCTTTAAAGTAAAGTTCTTTCACAAGTACGGATTCGTACAAGATATGGACAGACAGATTCGTGGCGTGCGCAAAATTTCTCCTGCAACATGGAAAAATCTTAATGTTCGAGCAGCAAACTTTTATTTTTTTTTAAACGCACAATTAATTTTTTTTATCTGATAACCATAAAATTAGAGAATTGGTGTTTTTTTTTCAATATTCTCTCACCATAGGGAAAACCTGGTTTTATGTGTATTGGGACTCAAATTTAATTATGAACACAGTACTAATTGGCAATAGTGACAGATATAATCAACCATTTGAGGACTTAATTAAACCAAATTGCAAACCTTCAGCTGAAGAAAACTTTAAACATGATCCTATGCTTCATCAGTTTCCGGTCATATTAAATGCTAGCTGGTGCTGTCAGCTTCGCTCAGATGTCTAGTTTTAAAACCCGCAATGGCAGCTCAACGAGTCTTACAGTACCAGAGACATGGTTTTTTTCTAATACGCTAGGTAATTGTCTGTTGTAAGACTTATATTGTTAGTAAGTCTTACAAATCAATATTCATTATTTCTTTTTAAATTTTGTTTGTGCCTACATTTCTTGTTCAGCCATAATTAGATAAAATAAATAAATATTTATCTTCTACTCTTGGAAAAGCAACATAGTTGTGCCAAATATATATGTCGTACACGTATAGGCTGGCATTTTAAGCGATTATCCAATCATAGTTGCTATTCGGTTGAACAATGTGCTAGTTTCAAAATAAATAATACTCTGGCAAATTATTCATTATTCATTGGCAAATACTCTGAAATTGAATTAGATAGCTTAATGTTTATGGGCTTACAACTTGGTTTAAATCTAGTGGACTCAGAATAAAATATATTACGAAATAAATGCCGAGTGAAGTGGCACACGATGACTGCTCAAATATAAACCACATAAAATAATATTAAGCGGACATCTGCGACTTTTTATAATCAATACTGTCCCTTATTATTGTATATAAAATTACAGTATCTATCAACAGATATTCCATTAAGATCTTTATCCTCTTCAAACAAAACTCTTTTATAAGTTTAAATAATACTGAGTCTACAGTGAAAAATGTCGCTTTAAAGTTTTACATTAAGGGCTGTCTGTGTTTAATTGAAATGCTTTCATTATGATTTTGAAGTAAGCCACTTTCATTTTATATAGAAAATATGTTTATTTTTGTTATTTTCTTAATCCATTTTGTATGGAAAGTTTATTTTCCTACGAAATAGTGGTTTTCTTTTTTAATGGGTATATTTTGGAGGTTAAAACTGAGCTACAAAGTGTAATGTGTAGTATAATATTCTGTCACTCAAACAGAAATATGACAACAAATAATTGTTTGCCCTAACTCAAAAATGTAGAATCAAGCTACGTCTTGATAGCATCCACTGGAACATAACCTAACCTAAATTAAGACATGTATTTTTCATTTGTGAAATTTATTTTGTAGAGCAGCCATAGAGGAGGGGAAAGGGATATTCTACAACATAAGGAACTTTGTCTGCTTCCAACTGAGCACGAGTATCGCCGCGCTATCGCTGATCGCCCTGGCGACCCTCATCGGCGTCCCCAACCCCTTGAACCCCATGCAGATTCTCTGGATCAACATTATCATGGACGGACCTCCTGCTCAGAGGTGATTAGTCTTCAGGCTTTCTTGTGCAATCTAGTCTTAATTCATTAAATCAAATAAACTGATTCAAAGTCTTTCACAATAACTAAATCCTTCCGTAAAGTAGTAAATATTTTTAGTATTTGATCAAAAAGCTATAGTCAAATAATGACTGTCCTTATAAGTGTTTCTTTTTACTTTAAGTGAGACCTTAAAATCTGTTAAACATTCTCATAACACCATCATTGAAATGACAACCGAGGTTTGATTTTATAAATTGAAGAAATGCGACCATGTTACTTGCACTGTTAAATAAAAAATGGTTATACCCAATTTTTGGATCAGAATTTCTCTTTCGCTATGATTTCCCAAACTTTTGGGCACCGCGGAATTCCTTAGCAGGCCCAAGGTCTTTCTTAAGGGCATTAAGAGAATTAATTTCAAAATAAATATAAAAAAAAGGATGTTCCAATTTTAAAAATGACGCATTTTAACAACATTAAAGCATATGTTTGGCTTTCTTGGTTTAAAATTTAAGGGATCAGCTACAACATAAATTAGAGATTTGCTTCTTTGAGATTTTTGTTTGAATCATGAAAATTAAACCATAAAAGGGATACTCAGGTTGAATGTATATGAGAATAATCACCGACTGGTATGGAAAACAAATAGCCTAAAACTACAAAAAGCACAACTAAATGATAGTATTTATTTTCTTTACTCTTCTTAAGTACATATTTTAAAAAAACAACACTCTCCAACCAAACATTTTTTGTTTTACTCAACTGCAAATATAGTATAGTGGTAATGAAAAAAAATTAATTTTAATGGATTTACACGTTTTGAGGTCCCTAAAGTCCAATTTATACAGACTACGTATGTATGTATGTATTGGATACATACATACGTAGCTACTTGGTATGTATCCAAACGATTGTGGGCACGCTTCAGGCCATATCGATTGACTCATCAAATTAATATTTAACCGGAAATTGGACCCTACATTCTAAATCTGCCATATTTTGTTTGGTAAATCTTGTATAATAGGAAAGGCACTTTTTATTGCACAATTATAACAAGGTATGGTACATTTTCAGAATATGTTTTTTTTTACCCTACGGCAGACTATAGAAAATTGAAATTATGTGGAAAATTCTGACTTATCACAAATGGCAGTTTAGCTCTAAACATTAAACCAAACTTTGATTAACGGATAACCTGCTGTACTTGTTGGATTTGTTTACATTGACTTGAAATTTTTTAACAGAAGTGAGTAAAAAATAGTTACCATATCAATGTTTATGAAAAAAATGTGAATATATTTTAATGAGTTCATATGATATGTAAAAAGATTTATTTCTTAAAACTATAAAACCAAACTTAAATCAACAGTATATTTGTTTTTACAGCGTGTGATGCATAGCAGCTTCCAAAAGTTTTGTAATAATTGTATATGTTGTGCCTTTTAACAATTTAATGTCATATATATATTTGTTTGTTTGTTTAAGAATCCCATTGTTTTTGGGCAATATTGAACCATGGAGTAGTGATTTGTTATTTCTGACAAAATGGCTACTAATTTCAACCTTATGTTACTTAAGTACATTGTGAAACTTTTAATCATTTAGAAATATTATATTAAAACCGAATTGCTGAATAAGACCTTTTAACATATCAAATAAAATGAGAAAATACAATTAGCAATCTGAAAGTATTATACCAAAGAATTACCGCTAGTGAGTAATAGGTATAAACTCAAACAATTGTATTTATAGGTTTAGTAAAAGTTGGGTATCCTATGTGGGACTGGTGGTATATTCAGAAATAATAAGAGAGCAATTTTCAGTTTGGGAGTGGAGCCGGTGGATCATGACGTGATCAAACAAGGCCCAAGGAATGTCAAAGAACCTATGATATCTCGCCAGCTCATTGTCAACGTTCTCACTTCTGCTTCCATCATCATCCTAGGCACTCTCTGGATCTTCAGTCGGGAGGTAATCACTCACCTTTTAGGTTTAAGTTATGTTTCAGTTCTTGATTTCAATAAAGTAATATATTTAGTCCAGGGTTTTTTCTCCCAGGTGTTCTCTCACGCTCACAGTAAGAAGAATTATTCAATAGAATTCAGTTTTTAAATTACTCAATTTGTAATTAGTAATTTTATGATTTAAATGTAATTTAGTAGTTCCGATTTTAGTTTTTCAGTTTGTTATTTTTCTAATATTTCTCCTTGTCAGTTGGTGTAATTTTTCTTTTATGCTGGTTGTTTAATATTTAATTAAATACATTTGTATAGAAGAAAAGGTTCATTTAACGGCAATGAAACTTATTGAGAATCGCATGGCCAACTTTTGGAACGCCTTTAATTCATTTCAAAATGATAACCTTGCTTCAAAAGTCTACTGTAGATGAGAAATGTTCAGAGATGCAATTTTTTCTATATGAAGTTGTAAAAATCATGGCAATTTTCAACAGAATATTTTTGGGACTGTAAGTGAAAATTGTTTACTGGAATATCTTGTTTTAGTGAATGGAATATTTAATTAGTGTAGAGCAAGTGTGAGGATACTTCGAATTCTTTTTTTCATAAATACTATTTATGGTTCTTCAAAGGTAGATGAAGTACAAAAGAAGTCTCTCTCATATTATAGACCTGCTCACTTCCAAGTGATCTTTTTACAGTGCTCATCGACTTGGCTTTCGTACCTACAGTTTGATGGTGACACTGTGCTGTTGGATTACTAAACATTACAATAAGAGTAATGCTGTCAGGAAAACTGGATAATCCTGAATGTTTTTTTTTCTTCTTGCCTTTTGCCTACTGTTTTCAACTAATACTAAGTCTTGTTTTGAAAATATCTTTTAACTTATGTGTTCGTTTTCTGCTACATGTCAAGCACGCAGGTAATCCAGAAGAAGTTGGTTGTGAAACAATGATCTCTGTGCTAGAAACCCTCTGTTTCATACTGAGACTTTTAATTGATCGTATTTATTTTAGCTGAGGCGCTAGTAAGACGCTCCAAAAGCAATCTACCGTTAAAGACAAGTAATATGGTCCTCCATCGAAGATACATCTTTGAATTGACAAATTATAAAACTACTATGAAATACGAAAATTAGTATCTTAAACGGCAAAAAAATTAATAAGGATGAATAAAGTAACATAAAAAAACCTGTTCTTCATTTCAATAATATCTTTCGATCTAAGCTAAAGTTCGAGATAATGTATTAAGAACTACACAGTTAAGAGGTTGTGCTGTGTATACTTCACAACTGCAGCTGTGTAGCTGTAGCTACACAGTACACGCTCTACTGTCCAGTTTTCGCGATGGCACTGCAGTAATAGGAACACTGGACTCATGGTGTCTGCCCTTCCTCATGAAGGGGAGCCCATTAACCTTGTGATACGATTACAGTTTTCAATGAAACATCACTTCCTTGAACATATTGTTATATGTACATTTTTATTCCCATTGTAAAATATTACTTTGAAACATAATTAGCCTCGACTGTCTCCATGTATTTTGTATGGATTTAAGTGACTTCCAGTACCTGCCTTGAAGCGACCAAGCATAAAATTGCAACGAGTTGCCGAACCTTGAAGCTTTTATAATGTGAAATCTTGGTTACATATTCTATTTGGGGCCTACTATTGTTAAATAAATGTTGTTTTATGTGTATTATTTGAAAATTGTGTTTTGTTTGCTTTAGATGAGTGACAGAGGAATCACCCCACGAGACACAACCATGACATTCACCTGTTTTGTGTTCTTCGATATGTTCAACGCTCTTAGCTGCAGATCTCAGGTATAGCTTGCTTTACAAACTGAGGAGAACCTCGGTTCTTTTATTATTATTTTTTATTTGTTTTCTCGAAGAAAATTAGTATCCAACTAAAATTATCGGATTAATGTCAGCCCTATGGCATGTCAGACCTTTACCCTGGATCGGAGTAGTTTGGAAAGAGTACTAGTTCTTTTGATGACTTCTACAGCAATCTTCTACTAGCACGAGTTGATGTTTTTGACTACCTTCTGTGAATATAGTTTCATTCGTGACGTTAACTGATTCTCGAATGTGACTCCTTACCTAAGAACGTTGCTGTCTACCTTGGGTCAGAATTCAAATTCATCACAGGGCTAACACCAAACGAGGAGGACTAACAATCTTTAAGGACATTTGATTAATAATCGGACCTATAATTGTACTTAGTCAACTAGTACGATTGGTCTAACAACTAGCAGAGTAGATACCTAAAGTTAGGCTCTACTGTCCTGCTTTCGCGATGGTAATGCAAGCACACTGGACTCCTAAGTTTTTTGCACTTCCTAATGAAGGGGAGCCCATTAACTTTAGTGATATTATTACAGTATGCAATTAAACATAACTTCCTTGAACATATTGTTGCACTGTACATTTTTGTTAAATTTGTAAAGTATTGTTTGAAATATTGTATGTGATGCCACACAGGTAAACATAATCAACTTCAGCGCTCTCCCATGGATGTAGGGGTTTAAGTGACTTTCAGTTCCTGGGTTGAAAACACTATGCAGCTCCTATGAACACCAAAAGTAGTTATTCCAAACTAATACTATAACAAAGTACGACCTATAAGTGCATTAGACTTTGGGTTGCTGATATAAAGCCCTTGTCCGTTGAGTGGAGGAAACTAAAACGATTTATTGAATTTGATCTAACATCCAGAATTATTTCACCCTTATATTGGGGAATACATAAGTTTTTACAACGTTCATACAAGTCCTACAAAGCCCATACAGATATAAGGTAAACCAATGGGAGGTATATCCAAGATCGTGTGGACCAGTAAATTACTGATGTGTACGTTTTCAATTCAATTCAATGTTTTCAATTTGTATTTTTCAATAGTTTTTCAGTATACCCTGTGAGTGGTTTTTATTTGACGCCAAACTTAATTTTTTTTGTACTCATTGGTGTTTATCAACTAAATAAATGTACAGGAGGAAAGCAGGTGATATCTCTACATGAAGTGTTGTTCCTAGCTACTTTTACCTTTTTTTCTACTAACACTGTTTTGTTTTCAGACAAAGTCCATCTTCAAAATAGGATTTCTCAAAAACAAAGTGTTCCTGGTGGCTGTGACTCTGTCGGTTATTGGTCAACTTTTAGTCATTTACTGGCCTCCTCTCCAGTCTATCTTTCAGACAGAAGCCCTCACTATCATGGGTAATTTTTTTTAAACCTACTATTGGTTTCAGCTGTTGCTAAAGATTCTTATATTAAATTTGTTAAAAATATCTATTATTTGATAATTACTACAATCTTTATTATTAATAGTCATTCAAGAAGGGGAGACAAATCACAGATTCTGCTACAAATTTTAATTGTGAAAATGTTACTTTACGTGCCTCCAAAGAAGCCCTTATTTGGCTACTCAGTATGCGAAGTGCACCTGGCATTAATCTAAAGAGAAAAAGTTTCAATTAGTTCATAGCGTTTGCATTTATTGTTTTATTTATTATAATTTGTTTATTACTATATTTTTAATTGTTCTTAAAGCTTAGCTTTTTTCCGTTTCATTTATTTTATCCTTTGTCATCCCTCTGTGCCTTGTTCATTGTTTAAATGGTGTCGACATTGATGATGATATGTTGGTCCCATATATAGTCCACAAGGAGTTCAGTTTTAGTGATTATAACATTTGGGTAGATTTTAATTTCTTATAGGCCAAAGTTACCCTCCTAAGTCAGTCAGGGGCCTGTTTGTCTTTAATAGAACCATAAGTAAAAACTTTACGCATTTATGATAAGTTCCCATCATTTATTTTCTTCCCCAATGCAAAAACTGTTGACCAGTTCAATATATTCTTAATCAGGTGGAGTATTAGAAGAAATCTAGTGCCGGAAATAAAGGTCAATTGGAATGCTGTTATGGTAGTTTGGAGAGTGAAGTCCCGCCCTACCACTGCTGTAACTACTACCAATAAGTGATTGAATGACGAAGGAAACTTCCATTCTCTATATTGTAATTCCACTCGCCCATTCATTTACCTTCGTAATGAATCTGTTAAGCTTAAATAGACCCTGTAGGTACTATTTTCTTTAAAATTTAGAAATGCCTGTCGGTAGGTAAAATAATCAGTAAGGCTTATTTATTTAATATTAGTTGGAACAGATAATTGCCCACTTGTGTAATAATTTGCGTGCTCTTGTTAGATTTGGTTCTACTGGTTGGTGTGACGTCGACTGTGTTCCTGGTCTCCGAGGTGAAGAAGGTATTCGAAATGGTCTTCGATCGCCACTGCACTGGCTCCAGGTTCAAGCGAAGCGCCATGGACTTCGTATGACCTTCGCCCTTTGCGGCTGCTCAACCCCCACCCATTACGTCTAAGACAAGAGTCGATTAACTTTCTCCTCTCCCTCCATTTACAACCATTGTCCAGTAAAAACACCCTTTTTTCCTCTTAAACAGTTTAGTTTTATGACTTTCACGTTTATAACTGACCTTGATAGTTTATGTTGTTACACTTGTTACATTAAATAACTCTCCTAGAAGTCGTTTGGCCATTGATAAGAGTTTTATAGAGACTGTTTCCGAATATGGGAATTAATATCGGTTGTTTATCCTACTTTACATGTGACTTTCAGTATTATTCACTATATACATTTTTATATTCTAAACAACCATTGAAATTCCTTCTCCCATCTCAGTCGGATGGTTCAATACACTAGTATTTCATTTTTATAACTGCTCTATACCTTCACTCTATTTCGATTTTTTCTTTAATTACAAGTGATATTATTAAAATTAAAAGTAAATCTGAAAGTAATAAAGTTTTAAACATTTTTGATTTATTTGAAAATTTTAAAAATGACTATTTCTTCAATATATTAGCAATTATGTAAAAAAATAAAATAAAATTGAAGACATACACGTATAGTGTATTATTTTCGGTTTCAACAATCTTCAGGAGAACAAAGGTAGGTAGGTCAAATATACAACATTTGGAAACTAACAGTGTAGCTACCTCCACAAATCGGCTAAAAAGATGAACTAGTTTAGTCAAAGCAGGAATTGGCAAGAAATAAGTCAAAAAAGTGGAATGGTCCGGGGAATATTTTCACATTCTTGATATCTTCATCTTTTTTCGGCTACCCTGCTTCGACTAGTCTCTGTAGCCCAGCGTGTACATAACTATTATAGTTATGGCTTTCAACCGTCGTTGTCTTGTCTCCCTTCCTCCCTTTGTTTCTCCTGATGATACCGAGAATTAGAGACTGTGAATGTGTGTTTTCTTTTTATTTTTTTACTAACTTTGAGCTATTGTTGTCTGTTCCGGATCTTTTCACAATATTTAATGGTAATTATATAAATATTTTTGATTTTAAAATGATGCTATTTACAAATTAATAATTTTAAAATTATGGAGATGGTATTATAAATGGACTAATAAATAAAAAATAAAACAAGAGAAAATGAAATCTCCACTGAGAAGGAACATTATGATGAAAAACATAGCAAATTATTGAATACTGTTAACTTAATGTGCAATTTAAAATATGAATGAAATTGTAAAGTTAAACATTTTTATTTATCAAATAAAGCAAAATGTGTTCCACAATATGAGGTATTATAGTTATGACTACATTTCTTAATGAATTACATTTCCATCAAGTATATGTGCCAATCGATTCGAGGGAGTATTTGCCGTTTGCAAAAATTTCGATATAAACCCATTATGTTGTAATTCTTTTAGAAAACTGTGATTTTAAATTAAACCATATATTATTTAGTTTTTATTGTAATTGTTTTCTTCCTATAAGTTTTGAAAATGTTTTGATTTTCAAGAGTCTATCTTGTTAGAGTTTTTTGTGAATTTTTTTTATAATCATTCCTTTTGAATTTGTTGAAGAACTAAGAAAATTAAAAAAAAATGTTAATTTCATCTGTATGACGGAAGTAAGTTCAAATATTTGTTGGGTCACTTTGTGATAGGTTGTAATGGTATTATTTATCTTTTATATTTTTCTAGAATTATTTTTTAAAACCAAAGTTAGTTCTATAAATTATTTTCAAATTGACTTTAAATTTTTTTCATTTTTGCCATATATAAAATTGTATTTTTTTATTTTTTAAGTAATATATTGTTTATTTCTTATGTTTTTTTTTGTTTGTAACCTATATTTTTTTTTAAATAATGTAAAATCTTGCTAGTCGAAGATTCACAGTTTTTTATGGAGCTTCATTTTCGTTTAGCATGATTACATACTGTCTTTCAGTATGATTTAATTCATTCTAAATTGTAAATATTTTCCCTAAGTAGGGCGCAAGTGGTAACAACTTTTTAGTTTTCAAAAACACTATCTAATACTTTCAGGGAACAATTTGAAATACTGATCAATAGCCCCTAATCCCAAATCTTTATGAATTGTTTCGGAAATAAGAATCTTTAGATTTTAGATTAATGTTTTTCACTCACACTAAGTAAAAAAGATAAAGGCTACATAAATATTAATATCGTATTCATTATAATTTATAGTTTATAATTTAAAGTTGAGAGAAAAGATGAGGAGCAGTGAAGAGCATGGACTATTGTAGTTCTTTGTAGACCTTGTGTTCAAGAAGGTGTTACAGTTGAACGGTACACCTGATCAAGTGGTCATCGCCTTAAGACAGTCCGTGAAGACTGGTGCTTCACATCACAAACACAACTTCAATGGTCACAGCTCTTCTGATAAGGAATATTGTTATGGCATACATTTTAATTTTATAACTTCAAATAACTCGAATATATTTTACTAACTTTAACTTTCTTTTTATAATATCAAGTTCTCATTTAAATGACAAATAGAAGATAAATATTGTTTACTGTTTTCAGAACATTAAATTACATTAAAAGCTTTTGATCTATCGATGCAGTAAGGAAAACTAGTAATAAATTAGTTTTTATTCTATGAGTGTGCTTTAGGAACGATTATTAGATATTTTAAGCAAATGTTTCTTTTGTTTTAATTAGCTCTCATTAAAACAGTTTTCTATTTTTTCAAGAAATTACCTAAAGTTATAAAAAGTTAATTTAGTTTCGCTTTTTTGAAATATTCGTGTTTTTCTTACTGAAAACTTGGAAACACTTGCGCCCAAGCCATAAGGGAAAGAGAAAAATTGGAGCAGAATATTTTCTTGTCAATTTAAGTAAATTTTTAGATATCTAGTACTTTTGAACTGTACATAGCTTTAGATGTTAAGTGAGTTTTGAGTACTGTTGAATCTGTTGGATGCTCATATAGGAAGGATTTCAGCTTCATTGTTATGTCACATTGCTTTTGCCTTTCTCAATTCATTTATGTGAGATGAAAGTTGTCTAACGCAGTTGAAACAGTTGCATGTGAAAATATTAAATATGCTAGTGACAATCTTTCTTTCGGGTCATTTTTAGGCTTAGTTTAGTACCGTCAATTACTTAGTAGAGTCAAAATCACAGTCTCTATGGGAACATAATTTTTCGGGCAATAATAATAATGATATATCATTAATAATTATTACTGACAGTGATAATATTTCATAATGATAATAATAGAAATAATAAAGTAACAACCGTTATTCATATAATACTATTTCAACATAACTACTGATGAGTAATCTGAACTTCAATTTTTTTAAATTATTTTTCTGAATCTCTTTTACCCAGCCGAACAGTTTAGTTAAGGTGGCTGTTCCAAAGAGATGCCATTTGTGCTGCCAAACGACCTGGTTGATCCTTTATCTGGAGGTCGAAGTTTTTCCGTACAAAGATTTATTAGATTAGTGTCTTAGAGTGTGTGATTGTATAATTTCTTGGGGACGGCTAGTAAAATATCTTGCTTATCATATCATCTAGTCATTTGGATATTTAATTTGATGCTATTGGCATGCACACAGTCCCCTGGACTATATCTGATCCCTTCAGATCTAAATATCTCTGGTAATAATGCTATTTCATCAAGGAGGGAACAGGTTGCGTTGTTTATTAGCATTTCACGTTATCGGTGAAATGAAAGCATTTTTTTTTGTAAAATCAGTATCTTGTGGGTAAATAATTAAAAGAAATTGAACTGTCCTTAATGACGGGTTCATTCAGGTAATTTTTTTATGCAATACCAAATTATTATTGTACGATTTTTCAAACATAATCAGCTTAGTACATGAAATTACTGGATGATTACAATGTTTGATGATTCTTCCTCATTGTGCTCGCTAATATTCGTGAGGGCTTAACAGTCGTAAGAGGTGCTTCATTCGTTATGGCATTTCTAGCCAAGTTGGGCTATGAACAGCTCTTATTATTCAATAGAAATGCTCATTAAGGAAATCGTGGTCATACCAGTCTGAAGCATGCGGCATGGTTCTGTAATCAGTCTATCAGGGTAATATATCGTTTGATGTCAACCTAGTAATTGTCTTGCGGGGTTGTTAAGACTGAAAACGTTGCCTACTTTTTGTGTACATGTACTGAATGTTCGGAAGAATGTCTTTTACTTCCGCATCAAAGTATGATGCAAAGTGCCTGCTTCTCAGATATTGGAAAAAACCTAAGCCGCAGTATGTTTGTTGCTCCCACCGGCATACATACTTCCCCTCATCGTTTTGGTGTCACTCATTCATGGTCTCAATGCTATTTCGGTTAGCATGTTCATAACAACTTTCTTTATGGAGCTCTGTATTAATCTGAAGTTATTTCTTAGCGTAAATGCTATTCCGCGCTTTACTTAGGGTTAAAGTCTTCCCTATGGTCCTCAAAATTTAGCCCATAGACTGGACTGAGATCATGTACTTTTTTCAGAAAAGTGTTTGCCAGGAATCAGTCGTGATATAGTGGCATGCGACTGTGATTTGGAGTTGACTCTAGCAATGGCAAATAATTTTTTTTTCTTGTGGAGAAGGTAAACCTTTGTTCGCTGTCCGATGTGAAGCCATTGTTGGTCTGAACGCTACCAAGTATTCGATAAAGAACACCAATCTAATAAACTTACATAAACCATCATTAAATAACAATCCCATGTGAACCAACCAGGTTATTTGGTATTTTGGTCTTTGAAAAAGGGTCTACTGGTAGTTTGGCTAATAAATGTCCTAAATGCGCCAATAATACAAAGCCTAAGTTATTACTGATTTTGTGTTTGGAATAGAAAAATTAAAAAATAAATTGACAATGAAAAAATCTTACAAAATTATTTTTTAGTTTAAAATGATTTTTCCTAGGAATGGAAAAATATTTTTTTGTAAATACAAATACACAATATTGTATTCTATTAAAACATGCTTCTTATTTCTTTTTTGTCACATCTATGATATCAAGGTCTTAAAAAATAATAATTATCTTGATTACTTTACTTCAACTTGTTGAGGAAAAAAGTATATATATATATATACGGCTGGCCACACTACCTACTTTTTTGGGATTAATAATTATGAAACGCAAATAATGAATGGAAGGTGTAGTGTTTATGAAAAATAACCTATGTATGTTACAAATTTATCTATTAAAATTATTATAAATAGTTAATTTACGATTTAGAAAAGCTAAGTTGTACAGTTAGTCACTTTCTGACCCAAAATAAGAGTCCTAAACCTTTCGTTTCCCCTGAGGACATCATATGATGCCCCTTCCTTTTGTATTAGAGAATTCTGAGAGATGAACTAAAGAAATATTACCGACCATCAGGTAATTCATCGCTTAAGAGTAGTAATCCCTTCTTAATAAAGTATTCGAATAACATTATGACGTAATAGTGCATGACTAGTGCAGATAAGGCAGTTCTATTCAACTTTGGTGATTTAACACGGTGATGTTAAAATAAACAATATCATGAACAATTGGTGAGAAGTAAATGAGAAATATACAAAAGAAATGTTTGATACAGTAACGTTCTTCCTGCTTATTCTACAGTCGGAACTTTTCTCTAAGAAACTAATAATATACTATACTGAAGGCAACTATTAGACTAATGCAACCATCGGTTCTTTGTCTGATATTATCAAAGAACCATGGGTTCTTTGGCTCAATTTATTGATATCTTTTGAAGTTGTCTAGGTCGATTGAAGCAGTTGCTGCTTCCATTGGTTTATTCTTATTTTTAAGATACATCAGGTAACATCTAAAGGAAGGTAAAACACGCCAATCTAATAAACGTCCATCAGCTACCATTTAATAGCAATCCTCATGTAGAATCAACTAGGTTATTTGGTATTTTGGTGTTGGAAAAAGGGTCTCTGGTAGTTTGACTAGGACTAAATACCCTATTTTTTTCAAAGTATATCTTTTTATTATTATTAGTTATGCTCTTTAAAGTAAAAGAATGTGGTAATAATTTAATCTTTTAAGAGGAACCTGTCCTTAATTGATAATCCACGATAGTTTGTTTTCTTTTATTTTGTTTGTATATCGCTGTTAATTTTCTTTTGATGTTATATAGTTATTAAGTAACATATATGCGACCGTTGCAGGAAGAATGTGTAGTCCTCTTCTACAGATCTCGAGGAAACTTCAGAAGGTGATCATCAACTTTTTAGAAGACCTCGCCGTTTAAATCTTTACTTTTGAAAGAGCCATGCCCGTATCATTTGAAGATAATTTTGACCTGGATATCATAACATTGTATCTATTTAGCTATCGCTAAAGAGTGTGAAAGAGAACCCACATATTCGTACACTTCTAATGAAGGTCGTTTTATTTAACCATTCAGCATAGGTCAGATGCTTTTACTGAGTGCGAAGGGGATTGAAAATAGGACTAAAATTAAATTCTTTATATTAAAACAATATATTAAGTTATTTACGTATTGAATTTAAGAGAAGCCTGCTTTAAATTTTAAAGCAAGTTGCAGTAGAAACACTGCTAATAGTTTAAAATTAGCTTATTCCTTTTTCGAAATTTCCTATATATATATATAAATCCTTATCAAGTATTTGAATATGAACTAAATTTTATTATAAGAAATATACTGATAAATAAGCCTTACAAATGATCCTGAAGTTAATTGTCATTCACAAACTTACGACACGAAGTAGAATGCGTCTTGTCAATGTCACTTATGGCATAGAAGCTACTTATGGTGAGCATTTTTTTGTTAAGCTATTTTATTTTTCAGAGCTATTCCTAACAGTTAGACCTGATGCAAGTTGAAGTGCAGGGGGACCACGATAGATTTCTGTAACTTATATTCAGTTGGATGGAAGTGCAAAGTGGGCTATGCTGTGACGAAGGTCTGCACTGGATGATTCTGCATCGCTGTATCACTACAAAAGCATTTCCGAACTTCTCTTTAACTTGAGTGACAAAAGTTAAAGAGAACTTTATTGGGGCACTCCGGATATTTATTTTAATATTTCATTACAATTAAATCTTTCTTATTACATTTTATTGAAATGTTTATTTTTTTATTTCACTTTTCTTCTTCACTCTAGGAAACACTATATGTTTGTTGTAGGATAGTTTTCCTCTCGATTTGCGCTCATTAATGGGCATTTCTCCTCATCTTTGTCACAATTTAAGCGGATTTGCACGCCTCTTTCTTCACCCTGCTTTTCAATATCCGCCTGATCTAACAGCTGTCTAAAGTACATGAATTCTCTACACGTGATTCCGTAGCTCTATGAAACACATTGTTTTATTCATAAAGCAAACAATCTTTATTACCATCTTGAGATTTCAAACTGCTTTACTTGTTAATATAAGGATTCACTTGCAAAAAGAATCAATAACACAGCAAAACCCTGCATCTTTTTTCTCTAAGTCTTTTGTGAGTTGATGTTTTTCTTGCACTGTGATATGTATGAAAGTTAATGTTTATTATGTTGTCTTTTTCGGTGCTACAAGTGTCTTAACCATTCCTACTGTATTTCTGTCTTTTTAAATCTCTGGATATTTAAAAAAAAATATTGAAAAATGATCATATTTTTCTGAATGAAATTATGTAATTTTGACTTTTATGTGTAGATGTGAAAAAATGGGTTGTGAAACAAATGCGTATTACTAATTTTAAATAGTATTGTAAATGTTTATAAAAGAAGAAGAATGGAGGTCTGGAGAAGTAATTCAACATGTTCTTTAAAAAAAAAACGTCTTTACTTAGGTAAAATACTGGAAACATTAACTATCCTTCTAGTAACATGGTTATGCAACCTAGGGAGAGATATGGAGTACACACGGGAAATAAACAAGTGCCAAGTTAAGGCAGTGACCAATTAATAACGAATTAGAGTTCTGGCCTGAATGATTTTTTAATACACGCGACTCTTTGAAAATCATCTCATAAGTATGAAATGTTCGTTCACCATAATTTAATTACATTTTTTTTTATGAAATTTCTGTTTAATTATGTTTATTCTTTTGTTGTTTGACTAGGTGCAAGAATCGCACATAAATGCAATCGCTTCGTCTCAGAATATTGAAAAGATAATATATATAAAAAAACTTTAGTGAATTGTGATGGAATTTGTAAAATAAACTTGCAGCCCTGATGTCTTAAAAGAAAGACGGAACTTTGGCATAGGTGAGTAAGCTTATTCATATTGGTATTACTAACATATAGTGCAAGGCAACAGGTTCATCTTTTTTGAAAATTCATTTTGTATAGTTACATTTAACTTTTCTGTAATGAATTCAAGAATAAATTGGGGTAATCAAATGGGATAAATCAAAGCCTCCATTCCTAAAAAAGAAAGCTTTTTTTTCCACACGTTTCGAACACTTCGTGTTCATTGTCAGTTGAAGGCTGGACTCTGGTCGGTCATCTACTCCAAAATTTTGAAAGTTTACCTGAGTATACTCCAGTATGAGTAAATACCATACAATTACGGATTACACAACTAATGAGAATTCAAGAATGTTTGTTTTCCTATTATCAATTGGAGGTATACTTAAAGTGTTTTGTCAGGCTTACTTTTAAAAACATTTCATCTAAAAGTTGTAATGTAACTATTGCATTTCAGTATGGCACGAGTATGAGACAAGTAATTTCGATTTGCCTGTTACGATTTAATTAAAAACAACACGTTATTTGGTTACTATTAGCCAAATTATTTTCATGTTTCAAATTAATAAAAGCAAGAAAGTAAAATCAGCGATTCATTTGACACATAATCTATCGGATAGGAGTTCAAGTATGACATCAGTAAAAATAGATCAAAAATTAACTTAAACATTTTATAAATACAAGTTAATTCTACACTTGATATGCACAGCAAGTTGATTCTTGATAATAATTTTGAGTACCCTATACATTTTTTTCTCGATCTATACTAAATACGATAATATGTATTTTTTTAACTCACCTTAAACCCCTTTTTTTATTCTATCTCATAACATATAATAAATAAATTCCGATGATCTTTCTGAAGTTATTTGCTATCCATTTTAGTTACGGGCTACCGAAACACTGAGGTAATTCTACAATAATACTTTTAATACATATACATATTGTTAATACAACAGAGGTTAGTCAAAATGTTATTATAATAATCTGTCATACCTTGTGAATCGTTGTAGATGCCCGACAGCGGTCGCACATTGTATATTTTCTAGTGGAAATAAACGGTCCACGAGGTATGACCTTTTTTTTTATGATAATATGAAGTAGTTCTAAGATTTGCCATACTCAAATTTATTATGGGTGGATTTCTTTTTTTTAACGAATACCTAATACCATATAGGCTCGGGACCGACGGCTTTACGACCTCACCAAGGGATGGCGTGTAGAAGACTTTCATCTCCCTCCCACATTAGAAGTCAAGAATGAACCAATAATCTTCAATGCTAGAGGCACGTTCTTTGATAGTCCACTACTGAACCTTTATAAATTCATTCAATTTATCGATTAAAATTGATCCACCTTTAGTGTGTAATTAAAATTTGTCGGTTAAAGAATTATTTCTCCAAACCTCATATTTGTTACTATGTTATTGTATCGAATTGTGGGTCGCCGCATCCTTCTGGCTTGTAAATATCTATCAGAATTATTAAACAAGATTTATCTTTACTGTATGTACTAACAAACTTAATTATAATCTACTATTTTGACAATTTATATTATAATTCTGAATAAAAAATTGTCCTTAAATGTGTTACATATATTGTAAGTTAGCATATTAAAATAGTGTTTATAAGGCAACTCAAGCACAACATTTTTAAATAATTAACATGAAGCACTTATTTTTCTAATGAAATTGAAGGAATTTTTAAACAGCTGTAACTTCTAAACACTATATTTGCAAAAGAAAACTCACAAGTAAATGAGTTTTCAATTTTTTGGAGTCATGCACTGGAGACAACCACTATTCTCTTAAACTAAGTGAAAACAATTTAGATTTAGTGCATACTCTCTGTGTTGATAGAGTTTTAAAAATGTATGTTTAAACTGTATTCACTTTATCTAGATTATAGAAGAATTCTCTCCCATGAGGCACAATTAACTTGTATTTAAAATATTGTTGTTAGTATTTTAAAAAACCTTAAATTACAAAAAGCTAAAAAAGTGTATAGTATAAAGTTTCTTGTTACTATTTCAATTTTTCAGTAATTCACGGTTCCCACCGAGGGGTGTTTTCACTACAAGAGAGCGGAATAGCATTTATTGGATACCAGTACCCCCACTACATTTAAAATATCTTACATGGCTTTAAATTGTTTAGTTTAAATAATTAAAAGAGTGAAAGATAATACTTATTTTTGTTTTGTAAGGTTATTTTGTCTTTGCTTGAATTAAAGAAAATGTATTTCACGTGTAGCGTTAGCTGACCATTTTAGTCAGTTATTAATTCTGAAAGGTTGTGAGACCGTCATAAATATTTATTTAGAAGGGCAATCATTAAAAACTGTTGGGAACTACTATAATGAGAAATCATTTTTAATTTTTACAACTTCTGCTGTATTCCTGGAATTTTCCTCTGGTTAAAAATATTTTCTTAATGAGTCTCGAAATAGTATGCGGGTATTCTGCAGTATACGGTACCTCCTTATGTTGAAAGGCAATAGAGAGAGGGATTCCCAGTTCAAAAAGGTGTTTTCGTACTTTAGGATTATTAAAACTAAGTCCCGAAACTAATACTTGAAATAATTGAGGAAGTGAGAATATATTAAATATAGACCTTAGAGGAAACTAAAATATTTCTTAGAAATTATCTATTTGACTGCAATTGTGAAATTCAAACATTTTAATACACCCCTCATCTCAAAGACGCACCGTCGTCTACAGGTCATCCTGGTATCCTTTCAAAGAATGTCTTTTTTTTATAATTATTTCTTTAAAACGATTAAAAGAAATTCGACTTTTTTAAACCACTGTTACAGCATTTCTTCCTAATCCCTTTGTTGCATAAAACATTAATCAAAAAACTCTATAATGTATGCTCTAATCAAAGTGCAATGTTCTAATATTTCAATAAAAGTTAAGATTCCTTGAAATTAAATTGGACAAAAGCATTAAGGAAATTGATTGGCTGTGCTTGTATGTTCTAATTCTCTCTTTACAGTTTACTATATCAATGCATCAATAAGATATTGTATTAACATGTTTAATAATACAACATATCTGATGTTTTAACTATATTTGTAGACCTACTGTGATGCTAATACTTATAATAAAATATAATAATATTGAACCATCATACTTGAATGAGGTATAATGGTCCTTACTATAATAATCTTGCATAAAATGACCTCATCATTAATATATAGCACTTATTATATTGTTGTCATTCAGAAGTAAAGGGAGCATCAGTTTGGACCAGGGAAACTCAGTTTAGGGCATTGTTTTGTACATTCATTCAGCTTGATACGACTAACAGCAATGTTTGCAAATTTATTAATTCACCCAGTTCTAAAAAAATCTGGTCCTCTGATTTTAATAATTTTGTATATACTCTAAACCATCTGATTATGTAATAAATTCCCTACTTTCCGATATAATTATTAATAATACTTAATAAATAGCGATAAAATAGTTTTTAGAGGACTCTAGACAACTGTGCTGTGGTTCAAAATCATTGTACTACGAAAAAAAAAACATGTCATATATGAGGGTGAAAGCCAAAACAATGTGTATAAACTTGAAAAAAATTAATAACTTATAATTATGGTATTGCAACAAATCCTGAAAAAAGTCTATTTTTCAAGTTGTTCAAAAAAGATTACTATTAATGACCTTGTAGTTATACTTGTTTAATTGATACTAATGTGATTCAAGTACAAATAAAACTAAGCCACGCCCAAAAATATGAACTACCTACATGATGGTGAGTCGACTCAAACTTAGGTCGGATTTACTTTCTTCGGAAAATAAGACTAAGCTGGGGGATGAATCATCTTAATATTTTAATATCGTACTTGTTTTTATTCATCCCTTTTAGCCAACTTTTACTTTTTTTCAAACATCAAAAAAATGACTGAATTTTGTTCACAAAACTGTGAAATACGAAGTCACATTTTGTACAACATTCGTATAATTTATAATCCATGCTTAGGTTCACACAGTGAATAAACCGAAATAAAATAACATGGAAGAACATCTATTTTTCGACTGTCCAAAAAAAAAAAGTAATAGTTAATTTTAGCCTTATATGAAAGAAATGAAAAATATTTGGAACATTAAATGTATGTCATGTTGCAGTAAATAAAAGAAATTCTAGTTGTGCTATCAGTTAGTTATATGTGGTGTGTTAATTGTTGGAAATTATGCAAAAAGTTTTTTTTTAAAAAAATAAAATAAAAGACTTTTTCCGTAGTGACTGACTGCAGTAATGAAGAGTAAAAATAGCCAGTTGAACCCTGGCGGTCTTTTCTGCCAACCTGACACCTATATTCACTCTTTAGGTAGAGACTTTTCTATTACTTCTAAAATGGAAGAATTTTATTGTAAATGTGGGAAGCATCACAAAATACGTGATCAATTATTGCAATAAAATAATAAAGTTAAATGAGTTATTATTAACTTTATATAGTTGTCAAATCATCGTAATACTGAAAAATTGCTGGAAACCACTCTAATGATCTATTATATTTGCAACTATTATAGTAAGTCGGATATTTTTGATGTGAACTGCCAGTTAAAGCCATGAAATAGTGCACCGATAAGGCGTAAATATAGTATACAGATTTTGAACCATAAGCACTGTTCAAGTCTCAAGGAACTTATTCTGTTTCAAATGAAACAAAACAATGATTCATGCAATATCGATTCGAAAAGTGGGGTTTCATCGTTGAATGAAACAAATTAATTTAACTTAGGGTTGTTTCCAAAGAACTTGAACTTCTCAACCTTAAAAATAATGGTTCGGTAAAAATAGCAATATTCAAAAGTATAAAGAATTATATACTATCAATAATATAACACCCATTGGATCTGTTGACAACTGGTCAAGTTACTTCTTTGATAATAGTTTTTTTTAAAGAAATCACTCATATTATTTTTTTTAGAATTTCTCCTTTCCGTGATAAGTTTTTGCCAACGTGAATTATATTATCATTAATTTTTTAAAAACAATAGTGATTACTTCAAAATCAACATTTACTGTGAAAATATTACAATTTAGTTTTCCATGTAGCGAAAGAAATTCTTAATTTAAGAGTTTTACTCAAGTGTTCTGATGTACGAAGTATTTGGTATATCAAAGGTAGCATATATTTTCCTTCAGTCGCATTAAGTTTCATATAGTAATACTACACAGGAAATTACGATCAAAACTTCTTGAAACTAGGAAATACGTGTATGGATTCCTGTTCATTTAATTTCTCTGCAACTTAAACAAAATAATCTTATTTTTGATTGAGATCAAATTAAGTTTAGAGGCACATAGGTTGATAGTGAAGTTTGGACGACACAAGCCTTATAGATGTATGTCTTCAGTGACCTTGTTTAGAGTCCACCTTATCCCAGTAGAGTGCTTGTTACGGTGCACCACCAGTTGTGCTCTCGTTAACTTATTAGTTATCTCTTATTGAATCTGCATGGTCTTAATACATGAAGTGAAATGTGATTTGCGATGTAATAAACAGACCAATCATTAAACAGATGACTTATGGATGTTTTGAAAACACAAGAGACAGACGTAAACAACAAGCAAAAAAGACTTCTTCAGCAAACAAAGAGCGTAGAAAATTACTTTTAATTATAAAAGATCTATAATCTAGGGATGAATATTGATAAACGGTATAGCAAAAAAAAAACAGTCAACTGTAAAATATAGAACTTTTCCTGGTTGAGCAAAATGCTAATCTACGAGGTAAGGTTTGTAAACCTTAAAGAAACATACATTATAAAGAAAATATGTTAATTGCAGGTACTCTTGAAGTACTAGCAACCCCCAGGGTATTGAAATCTGAGTATCAATACGGTCATAGTAAATGTATACAGCACCGGGAAGAAGTGTACCGGAGACACAAATGAAGGAATCACCAGAATTATAAAGGGCAAGGCAAATTGTAGAAGGCATTATAACACAAAACAAGGCATGCGAGTAAGCAGCACGTTTCACTTTTCAATATTTCGACCTTCTGGTTACCGTAACCACGGAGGACGATTTCTCCTCCTCTCTCTCTCTATATATATATACATATATATAAAACAAGAAATCTTCAAATACGAAAAAAGTAACACAATAGGAAACAAACACACTTACTGCCTCTAATTTTTGCCAAATCCAGCTTTCGTTGGTTCTTCAGCCTACTTAGTCTCACTCTTTTTCTCCTGAAGATGGATATGTCGAAAATTAAGAGATAGTATTTGTTTACTATAAGTGTTTAATTTTCTTCGTATTTGAACTTGTGTTGTCCAGTTTAGATCATTTTTTCGAATTTACCACAATAGTATAAAAAAATGGTCCAGGTATTTCGAACTACCCGGTGTCTACAAATTCTTTCTCAAAGGCATCTTTGACAAGCTACCTGGGAAGGCTTTATATTTGTTAAGTTACTAATATTGTGAATTCTGGATGTATAATGATTTTTACGCTTTAACGAGAGTTATATGAAATGCTCTAGGCCTAGAAATATGTTTTAATAAACATATCGGAGAGCAGGAATGAGTAAAGAGATAGCTAGGTAAGTTCAGATTGTTACATTACAGTAGGAGAGTTAGGGGAAATAGGTCCGAATTCGTCTAACCCATGTTAAATGATCAAACAAATATTCTGACTTACCTTGCTTCTTGTTTATTCTTTCTTGTTATCTGAAGACGTTTATTTAAAGACCCCAGATAATTATATCCTTTGAATCATAGCTCTGTTATATTTACTTGCACTCCATTCGGACATTTTACAAAGATCAACTATTAATAGATTGGGGTAACAACCCAGATATAGATTTGCAACATATGACTCGTGAAAAATTAAGTAAATGTTAACATATCACATTTTTTAAAAAAATTTAAGAATTGATATAACTATATTAATATTATTAACAACGCATATACATAAATATAAGTATATTTTTTTGTCTAGAACAATAATGTTCGCGAATTTAACCGCTACACTACAGTAATTCATTAGGTCATAAAAACTTGTTTCATAGTTTTGTAAAAATAATGGCAAATCTTGTTATTATACCCAATATTTAAAGCATACTTCAAACTTACTAGTTGATTTTTAAAAATTAAAATTTGGAAAACTAATTCTTTTTCTGAATGATTGTCCATATTCACTAATTCTACTTTCAAACCTGTAAATAACTTTTACTATTCAATCAAGTCATATTATCTGAAGTTTGATCTGTAATATAAAGCAACAAGCATGTAAAACGAAAGCGTTCTCAATATATTAGAGATTTTCATCTTCAGGGAAATAAGAACGGTATACCACCCAGACCATATGAAAGCTGAGAAGGCTTTAGTGATGCAGATATTGTTACCAAGGTCGTCGATTCGAAGTCACACTGGCATTTCTTAATGAAGGAGTGAGTCATGGTCGCAGTTAAAATTCTTACTAAAGCTGGAGCAATGGCAATATGATCATGTTAGAAATTCGTCGCTTCACTCGGAATTTTATTTTCAAGAGACACAGCATACTTTTCCAGTATAAGCCAAACTTCCTGTAAATAACATGCATTTTTAAATTAGGTTTTCATCAATTTAAATAGCATTACTTTTGTGCTTACTCGAGTTTTCTCAAATGTGGAGTCTTAGATTTTTTCCAACAGATTCCATAATGCCAGAAAAAACTTAAAAATGCAAAAATAAGTAAAAGAGGAGAAAGCCTACAAGTCTGTTTCAAATAAAGCTTTCACATTCTTCTTTTGACCCGATAGCTTGATTTTGCTAATGGAATGTTTTGAATGGTTCTATTTTCTTTTTCCTGATGATGACAATCTCAAAATCTTTAGAAAACTGTGTGACAAGTTACTCTTTCTTTTTGTATTTAACCGTACATTGGACATGTTTGTTTATCCCCTTACAAAAAAAATTGTTTCTTATAATTAATTACCTTTAATTGTACAGATAAACTCTAATAATGGAAATACAAATTTAAATACATCCTATGAATTTTATATGAAAAAGAAAAACTAGTTTCATTCTCTGAGTATTAAGTCGTCCATGAATTTAAAAAATTGTATCACCTTTTCATCTTTCAAGCGACAATACAATATGTTAAAATTACCTTATATCCATAGGAAGCTATTCCGAAGAGAATATATTGCAGTTTTTAAATTTCCGACTTGGTACTTAAAAGTATGAACCTTTTTAAATTACTTTAAAATTTAAGCATTAACGCACGAACCTAAAATCACAAGGAAAGTCAATGTTTGTTAAGGTGTGAACATTTACAACTTCTTCGAAAGCAATTTTTAACTGTTGAAATACATGTTTATTTAGGAAAAATTTAACTTAATATGTTCTCATTAATATATGTTTATTCCTAAAATTTTTCGCAATATTGGTTATATTAAAAATTATGAACAAAAATTAATATTTCAGTTTGACAGGTATTTCATTGGTTCCTTTAGTGATAATTCACTATCCTATTCTGCTGGATCAGACTTAAAAACTTCTAGTCAAATAGTGCATTTATAAAATTTTTACAAAACATACTCTTTTTATAAGCTTACCTTTATAGGGAAATCAATATTTGGAAATGTCTTCTGTAGCCTAAACTTTAGATTTTGTTTGAAAAAATAACACTTATATTAATTCTATTATATATTGTATCATAAGAGGCGAATGTTATTGCCACAGCTAAATATATAAAGAAATTGGTAATATAACAAGCAAATAAGGAACAACAACTTTCTGAAGTCCTTCGAGATGCTCGTTGTAAAAATGTCAGTATTTTGATATTTGATCTACCTCCAGTCTTTTCCTTAATTTCTGGATATTTGTATTGGTAGAGGCAAAGAGGTTTTTAATGTAGAATTGTCTATAAATATAAAAATTCACTAATATACAATATAAAATCAGGAAAGAGTGATATGGCCTTTCGAGGTATATAATTCTTGTAAAGAACATTTTTGTTTTTCCAAGGCTCAATGTTTTTATAAGGAGCAACTTTGAAAGGTGTTAAAACTTCATTCCTTGCTAGAATACATATACATAATACATTGAAAAAGATTGGTTCTCGAGGATAAATCAAATTATTGAGAAGAGACATCCAGAAAAACTAAACCTCATTTCTCTGGTTGACGACGAATGCCGAAATGTAGAAGTGCACTTTTGTCAGTATTTTTCTGCGTCTTATCTCAATAATTTGACTACATATAAATGTTTATTTATGATGGAACAAATGTTTCGATATTATTATAATAGATTATTTCAAATACCTCTTTCTTATAAGGAGCATAACTTTTGGAAATATGTAAATTCCTTGGGGTGAATGTTAAAAATTCATGAGCCGAATGAATGTACGTTGTATGAATTTTTAACTCTGCCCAACTTCGTTGCATTGTTCTAAATGATTCTTAACTAATTTTTCTGACTACATATTTTATTTAGCTTCAAAAAAAGTTTGTAAGCACTAATTTTTTTGTGGCACAAACTATTCCTATATAAAATCATATTGTTATTGGAAAAATAAATAAATATGTATTTTCTAATGAATCTATTACTATTTCAAACCTTCATGGATATATAGTTTAAGTTTCAGTAGTTACAAAATATTTTAACGTTATTATAATATAATTTTAAAATATATAATAAGTAATTATATTAATTAACGTTAGAAGCCTGGGTGAAGTCCCATGGCGTTAATAATAAAACAATGTGGGTAGGACGAAAACGTTGTATCTCCTAGTAAATGTAATTATAACTTTGCCGACACTGTAACACTGATGGAAGAATACCGAAAGCGTTGGGGTTTATTGAGGGAGACAACAAGAGGGTACCCTGGCATAGACCACAGGCGCGTACCGTCGAGGCGAAGCCTTCATATAGGACACTAAAGATGATTAACATCAGAAACATTTAAGTGACAAGCCATATTTGAAAAAACATAGCTTCCAATCCTGAGGTCGCCTCCGATCGTTGTGAAAATCAAACACAAAATAATATATAAATAAAAGTTATTCAATCTAGCTATACAACATAATGCGAGTCCTATATTCTGCAGTACCGTATCGTTCACGGACCATTGTCATTCCAAAATAAATATTTTTTTTAATATCAAAATTAGATCCATTTTATTCTTTACTTTAAAATACTGAATGTTAAATATTCCTTAAGATTGCAGGACAAAAGTAAGAGACTTCCAACCTGTCTACGTATATAATTAAAGAATTCACTCTAGACTTATCAAACTGGCTGTAAGGATCACGTTTATTACTTTTCACATATAATAAATCTCCCTTACACTGACCCGCTAAAATAAATACCACGGATTAAAATTAAGTTATTAATAATAATTGAATCTACAGTAATAATACTATGAATAAAAATTAATTATTTATAAATAAATTATTTTCAAAATATAATTATACTGTTTCGTAAATATAGGTACATAATACAAGGGTTTGATAACAAAGTAATGGGCAACTGGAAGTTTATCCTAGGATCAGTGCACCAAATAAGTTCATAAATAAGCGTCCATTGTATGCAAGGATCAAAGAACCTGAGTACTAGTTGCCTAGTCACTTATTTCCTGTGAACTAATCTTTACCTGTTGGTAGAGGTAGCAGTGTTCAGTACCAGATACACGGGGGAGGTGTACCTGCTAACCCAGGATTCAACCAGTCCAGCCAAGCTTGTTTGGAACCACTGGAGGCCTTTGACGGTTTACCTCGAATGCGTGGGGTTATACAAACTTAAAATTTCTGTCACTGTAGGCAATGGTGAAGTCAGCCATTGTATAGTCTTTTGCCATTACTCTCACACTCCAGTATGAGCATTCCACTCCTCTGACCAGTGCACAACATACTACGTAGCATACAGCCTATTAGGAATCAAGGGTAACCACATAAACCTAATCCATTACTTCATCAAAGGTTAAGGTTTCGCTGTATATCGGGCTCAACTAGTATGTATACACAACCAGAAATTAAACAATGATTAATATTACAGCAATACATGCAATAAGTAGGTCTGCTCCAATGGGTAAAAGCTTTTTATGTTCTCGTACTAAAAACTGATATGAAATTTAACAAGTTTCTGCTGTGTCTCTTTTTCATAGGACAAATTTACAATTCAGAAAAATTTGAAAAAATAACGTCAGATAACATGAAAAATTACTTAAAAACATTAATCATAAAAGAATTGCACCACAAATTCGATACAAATTAATAACATTTTTGCTGCAGTAAATCTGCTGACAAGTCCACCATACAGGTCCATGTTAGAGCATGTATGAGTCTACCTAATGGAGTGCTCGTCATCGAAGAGGAGTGAGCAGGAATGTTAACTTGAAATATAAAACGAATTTAGTAGCTCTAAAACAGCAGTTCCATAAAAGAGAAGTGTTTAAACAAGTTCTAAAGACCAACTCCTATTACCTATATGTACTTAAATTAACGAAATAAACAAATTTACTTTATTAAATATAAAGGAAAAATCACTAAGAAAATGTGTTTGTTAGAAATAATCCGAATTTTGCGATTTCATCTTTAAAATATTTCAACATTAATGTTCAGTCAAAATACACTATTACTGACTGATATGTGCTAAATGAAATTAAACCTTCACAAGAACTGACAACGATAAAAACAAAACACATCACGCATTAAACCCACTATTTCAATATTTATAAAATTATATTTGAAAATAAATTATAAAATTTAAAAAAAAAAGTTAGTTTGACTATGATGGATTTTCTTTGTGTTACTTTTTTATTTTTACTGGTGGTCATAAATGTGTTTTGTTTAATGTCGTGGATTAACAGAAAGTTAAATGCCTCTCAATGATGTTACAAGGACTTGAGACTGAGAGCAAAATGTCTACTCATGTCACAGTGGAAAACATTACAATAGAATAGACGTTGGGGTAGGGCAGTCGAACAATAAACCTCAAACCAAGCCTTTAATATGGGGCCAAGGAAAGAAACTGACATCTTGACATAAGGCTACAGGTGAAGATGGCGTCTTTGTAGAGTAAATAGTTATAAAAATACTCATCTAAAAGAAATAAGTCAACATTATTACATAAATTATATGCAATCTATATTAACAGTGAAAAATATGTATTAAATTTGTAAGTAAAATTAATTACCAATACTCAATTAGATATCATTAATATTATCAAAACATGGTTATTGGGTTTATTTTTAAAAACTGTCTGTGGTTTTGCCACAAAATGCTGTAAATTTAACATAAGACCCTCTGTTAACCAGTGTAACATTATTGATGTACCTCTAAGGCAATGCAATTCCATTTATAGGACATGAAATGCCATTGGAAGGATGGGACTAAAAGCAACCCTAATATATTCTCAATGCTTCCACTATGATAACAGCACTCCTGCATTTCAAACTGTGTTTCACTCAAAAATTCAACCTTACATACAAAAAAACACATCCGTCACAATTTTAAAACTGAAAGAATAAAGATAAAGAATAAAAAAACACCTTAATCTAGTCAAAAACATAACAACAATAAATTTGAAGAATTTCACCCTTTTCTTTCACGTTAAAATAACTAGTTATACAAACTTTTTTGAGTAAATAATTTTAATTTCTACAAAAAAAAAGTGCATTTAGTGTTCATGCTTTGTGTCAAACACGTGACTGTACAAATGAATACAAAATTGTAACAATCATGGAAAATCCATTATCTCTATATATTGATTATCTGTATAGGACTAGTTAACTGAAACAGTAAACACTTGAAAGAAAGAAATTAACTTGTAATATTTGAAAATTCAGTGAGAACGAAAACCTTCGTATCAGTGAAAAATATCTAGAATTAGACTGCAAACCCAAAATGTCGCACATTTACGTTTCCAGAAAAATACTTTTAATATCCTATTAATATATTTCTTGTTTTACTTAATTCGTAACTGTCACTGCATACACTCATTCCGATATTTCTAGATTCTCTAACATTTACCTTCTCTTCACCAATTCATTTGATAATTTATTGAAAACACCACTTCAAGTATATTAATATAACCTTTTTACTAATTTAAGTGCACCAAGTTCTATACCAATAATGTTTAAGAGCTTGGAGGCATAAATAAATTTACTATTAATCGTATAAAAAACGCATAAATACAAATTTATAAAGTGCATCAATCTTACATGTTAATTTTGAAGAAGTAAAACACAAATCAAATCAAGAACTGTTTTCTACTAAATAATATTTTAATTTTAATAAGTCATAAAGCACAATGAGAAAAGCTCAAACAAAAATTCGAAAATGGCGAACAAGGAATCAATTAACACTTTTACAGTACAAACAACACACAACGAAATAATATACTTACTATAACCAACTATTTCGAACCACAATTCGTCTTCAGAGGAGTAGAAGAGAAGATGAAGAGGGATAGATGTTCAGGATGAATAGTTCTGGGTTGACTGCAATAAACACATCGATCCAAAATGGACAACAAAAGTTGCAGAACTTATAAACTTTTTTTTTTGTAGTGTTATCTGTTATAAATATACAAACTATCATAAGGGACAATCAATTAACTATCACGGAACGAACAGAGAGAACACTCAACTTCCATATTTCGACAGCCATTGCGATATGATCAAGAAGAGCAAAGTTCAAAAGAAGACAACTCTCAGAATTCTTAATTATTTCACTAACATGGCTTCAGAAGAAATGAAATCTACATATGTATTATTAAAAACTGCGATTGTATAAAATAATAATAAGTTCGCAACTATAAGAAACACCGAATGTATTAAGTGTTTGTCATTTCCCATAATATACATAAAACAAAATTCACATTAAATAACAATTAACGTCTAAATTACTGTTAGAAATTTTAAGAAAAGTTCTCCACTCGCAATATACACTCTTAAAGTATGTTTCAATATTTAAAAGTTATTACATGAATGTTGAGGTTTATAATATATTGTCTGTTGAAACAGTCAATTTAAGTCCAAAAATAAAAAAATACACTTAAGTCCTAAATTTTTGGATTGTTTTTGTTTTTTTTTAGTGAAAAAACAATTCACGCTTATTCAAGTTTGAAAAAAGTAAATACGAAATCATCCACTATGCAATACGAATAAAAAAAGCATATTATCCACCAAAAAAAATTCCTTCCTACCTGCCATATACAGTTTCGTCATGAATTTAATTTTAAAAAAAAACTGTTTACTGAATATTAATATAAATTTATAAAACTTACATCAACTGAACAATTACCTCTGAGAAACTTTTGTAGACTGCAACAACTGGAACATAGGCATGGCAATATTCTTTGACATCAAAGAAGAATAAAGAGGAGTATAATACACAAACAATTACAGATATGAATAGCACCAATATTTTCAAAATTATCATTTAATGAAAACCAAACAAGGCATTCCCAATCACTTAAATGGGAACTCTTTACATAAAATTAAAATGAAGACAAAACTTCAATTTAAAGTTAAATATATTATTAATCTGTTTAATAATAGATTATGTTGAAATTTATTATTAAGAATAAGTTTACTTTAAAGTTTATTTCAACATGAAATAACATATCTTTTAAAAGTCTAATATTTAAGCATAAAGTAAATACACTATATATTAATGTAAGCAACTGAGGTAGCATAAACAATTATATTGTCACTTTTAATGTGCTTTCTAAGTTTTAACTAAGTAATATTGATTAGTAAATATGTTGTGATGGTTATTTAAATAAAAAGTAATTACATTCGTTGAAAAGGAAATAACATTTTATTCACTTCTAATAATTTTATTTAAAATGCTGAAACCTTAATAACTGAACAGTTAACTCTTTTAACAGTAATTAGATAGTTCAATGAATTGAAATAATTATGTTCCTGCAGGCCTACCCCAACCTGGTTTTTTGTGAATCAAGCAAGACATGAAGTTACTGGGAAAAAAGAAAAAAATACCCCAAACAATCTGTCATCTATAGCCAGCAATTAATTTCATTTAACGGGATTACATTCATTGAACGAAGTTCACTTAACTTATTAACAAACGAAATAGTGGAATTTACTTTCAAGCAATAGTGAACAAAAATTTTGTCCCGAACTACGTTCGTAATATTTATGAAATTTTAGCTTGTGGAAATATTAAACTTCATACCAAATGCTCAAAAATAATGTTTAACACAGTTTCAATTACTTACAGTACTGGTTGAAGGAGTATTAAAATAGTGTTGATTCGAAAATCTTGTAGGCTTCGTAATTGTTAACACATCATTTACAACAAAAAAATCTAATATTTTTAATTAAATTTCCTTCGCCTATTATTTATTAAACCCTTAATTATGTTATTTAAAGAACAGTGTCATTATTCTTCCATAAATATAAATATATAAAACATTAACTCTATAATTGGCAACATGTACCAACAATTGTTGTTTTAAACTAAATGACAAGGTCTGCTAATTACCATTATTTAAATAAATTAAGCAAACTTTTACTAAGTGACTTATATTTAGCGTTACACACCCACCCTAAATTATTATACCACGCGATACAAAAATTATTAGAAATAATTTTGTCAATAATTATATAAAAATTAAACAATACATTTTTTACAACAAACTGAAAAAACTGCACCCGTAAATTTTACCTTTATAATATGGGAAAATTAAGCAATACAAATTAAATCACATGGTTTTAATGTCTACCGGTATTTCGGCAAAACATGGGGTTTAAATTAAAAAAAAGTATACTTTCAAAACAATTTACCTTTATTACTCGCTACATTTACTTCAAATACTTGATGTTAAAGTTTTTTTATATAGAATATACTAAGGGATTATTTTTAAAGGCTTTATAGCAACAGGTCCGCGTGTACCGGAAGACCGAAATTCTTCAAAATGTTTTAAATTCATTGTAGCTTTTAGAAAAATGTATTTACCGACCATATATTAAATGTTAAAACATAAAAACAAAAGCTGACAAATTGTCCTAGGCGATATAATAAATTCTGCACGAACTAAAGGTGAACTTTTAAACCCAACCATGCAGCTGGAAAAAAGAAATTTACCTTAACTGCAGAATTCTAATTGCAATGGAAGCACATTATTTTTAGCAAATAATACATAAATATCATACCAAAACACCACACAACACAATCATAGATGAGTTAGTAGGTACACATCTATCAGCGGGAGTTTAGATCATCAGCGATCTTCCACCAGGTCCTTTACTCAGTAGATTAGTAAACAAAATCAGCTTTCACAATGATCTCAGATGAAACAAATCTGTTAGATCACTGTGAAAACCAGTTTCGTATCTCCACGATGAAAACATTCTCCTCAGCGCCAAGCATTATTAATATCCTGGAAATGACTGTTGATACTATGCTTTAAATTAAGCTCACTATTTAGTAAATTGGTTTGCAAATTTACAATTTTCTTTTCATTTGACGAGATGAACAAAATCTTGATCTTGGTAGAGCCAGTCAAGGGTGGAAAGAAATTATGCAACGGGCAGAACTGATGGCACACCTCGTAAAGTGGCGCTGTTAGCGGCAACTATTCAAAGCTAGACAACATTCTGACAAGAAAAACTTTTGGTACATGAACATGCGAAAACCGAAATGGAAGAACGTAAGATGGAAGAACGGTACATCTTAAATCGAGGAGAAAACCATTCAAATGAGAGTTAACTGGAAATAGGAAGCACGGGTCATAGACCGGGCGATGGAAAATAGCGCACATCCAATTATAATTGGCACAATTCGACACATTTAACACTCAGCACGGAACATTGCAAATCGGACAACAGATATAATCGACACTAACAAACAACGAGGAACTTAAAATTGACTAGTTCAAAAGTTCTCAAAATGGCCGAGAGTTGGTAACAACGACGCAACAAAGAAGAAGCTCAGGGTCTAAATGAGGGAAGAGAGGCATGTGTGGGGAGGGGGGCCGGCTCCCCTCCCGGGGACCGGTTCATTGAGAAGGCTGGCGGGCGCCGGGGGTGGGGGGGGGCCAGACATCGGCGGATGTCGCCGTTACGTCACGCGCCGCGCGCAGGCGCCCCCAGCGGGAAACCCGCGGAAAATCACTTGACCCAAATCTGTAGGTTGTGGTGAGCAGTGGGTGAGGGGCCACTTGGGAGCAGCCCCGCCCTGGCCTCTCATTCACCGCCGCAGCTTCTTCTACCATTCGCCTAAATCTTCCCATCTTTTCATTAATTCTATACCCATACAAACAGGTGGATTTAACACAAGGCCTCAATTTTGACCGGAACTCCTTTCCGGTTATTTTTTAATATCATTAATATTTATTTTCACATAATTTATTTATTAAATTAATATATGTTTTGACATTATTTTATGTGAAACTGTACATTAAATGTTTGTGTACATTCTAATGGTCACACAAATTTTTGTACAGTATTTGGCAGATCACATAGTAATTTCCCCATACATACGGTTTTCGTTTTTGTTCGTTATTTACAAATAAATTCATATTTCTCATAGTAGGTTGAGAGTTTTGACAAATCAAATCATATTGGAAATTAATACAAATGCAATTTCATATACGACAAGAGAGGGAGGATTTCCAGAAATTAAAATAACACTTATAGCAAAATGTTGATGATTATTGAGGGTAACAGGGTCGAGTTAGTTTTGTTGCGACCAGCTTTTAGTCTTCTATCTTCTGAATGTGAAACATTGTCCTCATTGACTAATGAAGGGAAAACATCACTCTGAACATTCAACAGAGGTGTAGCAGTGCCTTTAACATCAACGTTATAACGTCAAATAAGCAGTAGTCTTTTAAATTATTTTTTGGGCAAAAAAATAGTATTAATGTAACATTTTCCATGTGGTCGAGTATGTTCTCATATTAACATTCTATCATTTCATACTAACATATCTCATCATCCTAACAAAACTAGTCAGTGAACTTCGCATTTGAAATTATTAAATACTCATTTCTACTTTAAAAACGCATCATACAGCAAAAAATAAGTTCTTAATCAAGCGCTTCACAAAAGTGCTATATAGCTTGGGTCTTAGTTGATTAGCTGCATTCAGGTTTTGGAATCCATTACCAATTTCCAAATTTAGTGTTCTATTGCAAAGAAGGCATTATGCTCAAAAACTGCGTTTAGGACCCGATAGAAAAATCAAAGTTTGGTGGACATATTGATCTTGTTGGCCATCCTCAAACACATTTCAATGCAGGTTTGTAGAGATGGTGTTATTAAAATCACGACTCTCCTAATTATTAGTGGCTCTAGTATGATGTGGTTTTAGCTTTGAAAATATAGATCATTCACTTTTTCCCTACAGCCTTTTTGTCATGTGAAATATTTAGAAGGTTGGAAAAAATATTGTAATGTCGAATTTCTATTGAAAAGAATGAACTTAAGCAGCTGGTATACTACTAAAAGAGATACCGATGAATTCGTGAAGGAGGTTTTGCACCATAATGATACTGCTGGTTGTAATCCATGTGGTGATGTGCATATGGTCTCTGCCTCTGCCAGGCCATTTTCAAACACTCACTCAAGATTGCCTTCGCGCAGTGAGTTTCGCCTTGGACTACCGCTTCGCAAGTAGAACAAAAAGTTAACTCCTTGTTGCATTTCAGCCAGCTTAAAATTTGACAGGTTTTGGGCTGTTTGTGGTCGTTAACACTGTCGAAATATCCAAAGGAAATCCATATTGAAACGAAGGGGTCTCATGGTCTAGCTCATATTCAGATTAAAATATTTTAAAAGGAAATGATACTAGACAAATAAATTTAAAACAAATCTGGAAACATTAAGTCAATTACAAATTTTATTTTCTACTTCTTTTCTTCTACTACATTCTCTTCCTTGTAACATAAGTTAATCCCTCTAAAGAGAGTAAAATTTGCGTTTGTCATTTGTTTGCATTCGGGATTCACCTGTCAGTGATGTAGCTGCCCTCAGTCAACAAGTTTTCTTTATTTTTCTTTCCTACTGTATAAAATACTTTTAAAAATAAGAAGGAATGATTTATGGTATTTTACCACTGGGATATTCATGTCTTAAATCGAAAGGAAATAAACTTAATTTTTACTGTAATAATAGAGGAAAGGTTAGCTCAGTAGTTAACGTACTCGCCTCTGAACTGGTAGGACCGGGGTTCGATCCCCACTTGGCCCTCGATTTATTCATGCAGGAGGTGAATAAATCTGAGCTCATCGTCTCCGAGCCTGTACGATGTCACGTACTGGTTAGAGATCTCAAGGACACTTGAGTTAGGCAAAATTTAGGACTGCCACTGTAGAATCAATCTTCATTGTGTGGTACGACAAAGGGCCTATGCTCGGCCTGTCTGTATTTCCTTGTGGGACTGCAACCTAACCTAACCTACTGTAATAATAAATGATCAAATACAGTTAATTCCCCAATTGGTCGCTGTCATCTAGTGTTTCATTTAATAAACCCATTGAACTATTTCTAGCAAGAAGATATTTTTTTTCTTGAAAAATGTATTTTTCTACATTTTAATTTTCATATAAAGTTGATCTTAATTTTAGTTCTGCATATTAGGCAAGAATTGTATTGAGTATGCACAGGGATATAGCTTAAGGTATCCCTACTGACCAGCATGCATCATTAGCCTCTTACCCACACATTTATTAATCTGTCGACACTGTAAGAGTACGCACTGTCTTATTGGCTTTTACTTCCATTTTAAGAAAGATGCCAAGACATCACTTACTTTATATTGGGGGATTTCAAGAATTACGTCTCCACAAAAAAATAGTTTAATATGAAACTAACAACCCATTACGAACACTTACTGTTCTTCTTCAGGTTAACACCTAAAAAAAAATAGGTTTTGTAACAAGGAAGTTAGTACGAAAAATGTCTTAATTAATCCTGAATAACAATCCTAATTAACACTTACTTTATATCTAAACTTTTATAAAAATAGTATCGAGTGAAGTGTTTAGAAATAGACTATATTTGAAATGGCTGTTTGAATTTTAAATAAATGGTTGGCATTTTTAGAAGTTATGTCTCTGAAGGTATTAAAAGAAGAAACTTTTTGCAATCAGAGGACTAAAGTCAAAGAACGGATGTGTTTGTTGTAATTTTTCATACGTGTATAGCAATATATATAAGGGGTATGTTCTGTTGTAAATAGTTATCAAATTACTGTTGTTTTCATGTCAGGATTACGCAATTCTCTAAAAAATAATTTATCTTTGTAAAACGGTAGTCATGTGTCATCTAAGCAATCTGCTGTTATCAAAGCTTTGTTGAATAAATATGTAATTTACATGTACGTGGTCCGTAGCTTATACAATGACAGCAAGGGATTAGGCCTATAGAGTTGACATGTTATGCCCCACAATGTGAAGCACTGCTCCAGCGCTCCCCGAGAGCTGGACAGCAGATGGTCTTCGCAGGTCCGGCTGAATACAGACAGCCACGCTCTGAGCCATTTCCCACAAAGCTGCACTCACTAGGGTGATTGATTCAGTGAGTCACCCAAGTAGGAGACCTACAAGTTACTCGTATATTATTATAAACATTAGATGCTGTATGAAATATTTTCTTGTTTTCTAAATTACAAGAGAAATTCCCTCAGACGTAGCAATGCAATTGCATTTTAGAATGCAGGAAAAGCTTAACCTGACATAAGATAGCTGGGAGATGGACCGCTTGATGTCAACGTCACCAAGCAGCGCTTCCTCTTGCTTATGCTCGTACTTTTTTTAGATTACGTCACTGAACACCCCACTGATCCCTTTCGTAAAGTCAACTGACCTGGAAGATCTTATTAATGAATCAGACTCATTGAAAGCTTCGATTTTTCTACTGTTTCAGATGCGAAACCCAACATTAAATAAAACACTAATTCTCTCTTATGCAACCAACTGTAGTCATTTGATTAGAATTCACCAAGTTAATCTTTGAGTAGAGACGGAAGGAGAAATACATAGATTGAAATACATCTTTCATGTTTTCTCCACACTATTATAATTAGGGCCTCCTGTGGGTAATAGTTAGTCATTCCTACGGGGAAGAAGATATAATACTAGTACTTTATGTTTGATCACCAACCACAGTCATGTGCCAAAGACTATTCTTCATTATATGATTTTTGGCAGTATTATTAACAATCTGTACACCATCAAGGATTCATTATCTGCGTTCCTCATATTGAAGACAATTGCCAACATTCTCAACCATATAGTAATCCTTACCTCTCGGTAAAGAGCTCAGGGGTTTTCCACTCATCTAGGACAGACCCTCCGATTCCTCAGGGCTTAACTGCATCATTCTTGTTACCCACTGAACAACGGGAGTGGATTTCCACACAGAAAGTTTTACCAAGAATTCTGCTGACACTGTGTGGGAAGCAGTTATCTTCCTCTACATTGCCTGGTAGTAACAAGTAGAAAGCAAAATCTCTACTAAGTAGACATGAATCAGTTTTTGAGGTAAATTTACCACTGGAAGTGATGGGGTCGTGACCGAACTTTGTCTTAAAACTGCTGGACTTTATCAGGAGCCTGACCATAGCAATCCCTGCCTAATATACGAGAAGATTGAACAACTCTGGCAAAACTTCTGTCCCTTTGGAGGCATCTCCCGTGAATATTAACTGCTTCTCACCTACAAATCTTATAAGTGACAACAAAGGAGTCTGCTGTGTAGTGTCTTCTTTTGGCACAAAGAGAAAAACTATGTAAATAATGAGAATATGCATAAGGTTCTTTTAAACACTCTTGTCCAGTAAATAGAAAATTTCTCAGGACATTCGAGTAAAATTTGTACTTTAAGAGTGTCTCAGTTATTGCCAGTACAGTGTTCTAAAGACTTACGAGTCTTCCCCCACCCTTGAGAAATGGATGATATAATCATCCATCAGATAAGATATCACCTGAGCTCTTAGGGTCTAGAAGAAGTATTGTAAGTGTCGATAGAGCAGCTGGATGTTGAAGTAATTAAATAATTTATTCCTTTTTATAGATGTATCATAATATATGGATGTCAAAACCACATATGTTAGTATTTATTTCAATAATATTTCATATGTGGTATAACAAAGCTCTCTACAGAAGCTTGGTATTTCCTTGAATGAACGATTTGGATTTAAAAACATAGTATGCGAAATCTGTTGGAACAAGAACTCTAATTCATTTGAGAATTCTAACAAGTGTAATTTAACCATAGTTTACGATTTAATACAAAAAGAAGCTTTCAGAACTGATGTAAACGAATTCTTCAATTGAATAAATGAAAATTGTTCTAATAGGGAAAACATTTATGATAGTCGATATAAAATAGTTTTCACATTCGTCATTTATGTGACCGGAAGCATATAAAATTTCTGGCACTTCTGATAATATTTTAGGAACTATAAGTTTAAAATATTCAAACTCGAAAATAAATGATTTGGATAAATGATCTTCTCAAAAATCCGAGGATTGTCAATGTATTATTACATGAAGTCAGTTATACAAGACCTGGACAACAAAATATAAGGGTTAGGGACTTCGAACCCACAACTTAGTGCCTGGTGCAAACACGTCATATAAATAATGGCAGAATCATATTAAAATAACAGGGTCATATTCATATCCTTGTGTATCCTAACATAGGTTATTTACAGTATCCAGAAGGTTATCCACAACTAATCACCACAATAGGGGTGATACCACAACTCCCTGAGGACTGCCTCCAGTGGTCAAAATTTCACTTCTGCTAAATGCTTTACTTACACTAATATTCTTACATTAGACTGTTGCAATCCATTCTATAGTCTTCGAATATTATAACTAATATATATCTATATATTAGATACAAAATATGTTATCTAAAATATGACTTATAAAATTGATTTCCAAAACATATTTTCCTTCAATATTCCAACAGTGTACCAGACAAGAGTCCCTTACTTGGAATCAGGAATCTTGCAATCGACTTGATCATTAGTGACCACTTTGGCGACGTTGTTAAAATATGAATTTGATACATCAAACAGTATTACTTGCAGCGTGCTTACAAACATTTGAATACCACTCACCCAACATCCCACATAGATGTCATAAAAAAAGCGTGAAATATGAACTTTGGGACCTCAAAAGATGTCATAATCTAGGGATCAAATGTTTTCATCATCGTTATACTTTACTTATACTAAAGCAAGACATGGTCGATTTCAGTTTGCTTTTATAGCTTCATGAATTAAATCTTTCTAGAAATCAATGTAATCATAAAATATATTCAATAATATTCATTATCATTTAAATAACAATTCTGCTTGACTTTATTCTGATTGCGAAATACTAAGCCATTATTACAAATTATTATTATTACAAAACATTATTATTACAAATCTTACAAGCAAGTACAACAGGTTATTCATTATTCTAAGTTTAGTTTTCAATTATTATAGTGATATTCTCTTTTCAGGTAATCCAAAATTACTGACATTTCTTTTATAACATACTATTTGTATTTTATTTTTTTGACAAAATTTCATTGTTCTATACTTAAAAAAAATTTGAAATGACAAAATGTATTATATTGCATTTGTCAGCAAAAAAAAAATATTCTGCTCGTGACCTCAACACGTTCTTTTTTTGGGTATAATTTAATTGTGATCCGTCAAGAAGTGTGATCTCTATCAAGTCCACTGTCTTTTGAAAAGAATCATAACTCCAAATTATTACACTTATTGCAAAACATACCTTTACCGTTGTTTTAAACACTCAGGTTTCTTCCGGATGTAGCGTCTGTTCTATATATGTACTTACAATTCAACAGTTTTAACGCTCTATGGATAACAGTTTTAGAGAAAAAAAATGTCTGAAAACGTGAATATGAGCATGTCATCCCTTGAAGAGGACATTAAGTCATAGGTCCCGAGGCTATAAATGTCAGGTACCCGTAAATGATCCCTACTCCAAATACACCACAGTTAGGCATAATTGAGGAATCCCAATCTATATTATTCATTGTGTGGTATCAAAAAGTGTAACACTAATAGTATTTTCTTACAAATGTGAAGTTGGAATGAGCTTTCTAGATTAGAATAGACCCTGTTTCTCTAGCGAGACTTTATCTGCTGCGCTTTTCATCCATTCCTCAACTGATTCCTAACGAAAGCTGAGGTGTGTTTGTGAAAAGGCTCCAGGCCTAAGAAGCTTTGCAGTGCACTGGTGCCCGGGCACCTACCTGAGAGAGAACTTATTTTTACTGGTAATACTATTAATTTTTAACCGATCAGTATATCAGACAAGGACACCTAGCTTGGAAACAGATATCTTACAATTAAGGTTATTATTTGTGATACATTAACGAAGTTGTTGAGTATTCGGTTGTACTATTGTTTAATAGTAGGCAAAACGATTGCTGTTTTGTTCTATTAAATTTTGAAAGCGTGATCTCCTATTGAGTACCAACCTCAATTGTCTGAAAAATATTCATTACTTGATAAAAAAAATTAGGACGTTTAATTACCTTTAAAGAGTTGCTTAATTTTGTAGGTGCTCATAAGCTTCAACAATCAACGATGAGTCAACATTTTCACATTTTACTGTAAATAATGCCTTTTCTGTTGTTTTCAAAAATTAATTTTTTTTCGTTTATTTGTTCCGTCAGTTCCATTATAATCTTAAAATTTCAACTTTCTATAGTGAGTAGTTTAAGTGGAAAATAATGTCTGAAATCACATTCAGGACAAAAAAGTGACTTTTTCATGATGCAATATTGCCCAAAATAACAGAGCACATCTATATTATAGGGCCCATTTTTGAGTAAAATATTAATATTAATTATAAATTAAAATATGAATTTGATTCATCTATCAGTGAGGCCTGTACGTGCCCACAAACGTAAACGTATATGTCGGAAAAACATCAAAAAAGGACTTGGAGGCTTTAAAACATGTAAATCCGTCAATTTTGAGATCAATTTTTTTCTAGATCGCTACACTTTATTTATAATAAAGTAAAAAGGAAGCTTAAACTCGCATTTGCCCTTCGTTTGGGAATTAGGAGATATTGAACCGGCTTTCTTGTTTAATTAAGGAATTTTTTCAGATGATTGAGCTGCAGATCGGCTTTAATCCTTATAGATAATGGGTAGTTGGGCCACACTGATATTGAGACTGAAAGAGTTGCAGACTAGAAGATCTAGTGAGATGCAACACTGGAGCGCAGCGTCACTGGCGAACTTGCCCATAACGGTCAGTGACAAGGAGAACGGGGCCAGGCTTGCCAACATTCTCTGCCGGTATTTGAAGAATGCCGGGCCGGTGGTCTGTCCAGTGGGGAGTCCTCGGCCCCCTCCACCAGTGCGAATCCACTCTGGGCTTCTTACACCTCGGGCTCTGCGTCCCAACAACACGTCTAGTAATCATCCTCCAAACCACTTCATTTTATTTTTTCTCTTAAACCCTAGAGGCAAAACGTATACTCTATTATATAAAGAAGAAAAGTATGCATGCTCCACAAAAACCTTTAAGCCACTCGGCTGAATGCGGCCAAATTTTGTACGGTTACAATTGAAAGCAGAAGAAACATAAGGTGCTTCACATCTTCAGAGATTGCTACGCTATTTATATAAACCTATAAAACACTTTATCAATGTCTAAAATTGAACCAGGATGTTCTCCTAAAATACCGTTATTGACAAAGGTTAGTCCATATACTGGGGCTATACGTTTATTTTTATTTTAATACATCTACAAGTTCTACTTTTTACTTTACTATAAGTAAAGTATAGTGATCGTGAAAAAATTCGATCTCGAGATTTTGACGGAATTACATGTTTTGAGGTACCAGAAGTCGTTTTATGACGTTTTTACGATGATGTCTGTGTGTGTGTGGGTGGGTGGGTGGGTGGGTAGGTGGGTGGGTGGGTGCGTGTGTTAGCATTGCTTGTTACCACGCTACGGTCCAGAATCTTTGATGGATGAAGTTGATATTTTACACGAAAATGGGCCCCATTTAGACGAAGATCCCTATTGTTTGGGAAGAATTATGCATGATGGGAAAGTCACTTTTTTTGCCAAAAACCGTTTTTTTTAAAACAATTATTTCTCCTAAACTGATAACCCTAGAGTTTTGAAATTTTGACATTATCTTTGAAGTTACAAATGCAACAAAAGAAAAATATATTCAGATTTTTAAATCAACAGGAAATATTTTTTTTTCAATAAAATATAAAAATTTTGACTTATAATTCAATCTCAAACCTTGTGAGAGCGATACAAGCCATACTGTTTGACGGACAAGAATGAAACTATGCCTACAAATAGAACATTATATGGCGAATGAGTTGAGATATTTTTTTTCAAAATTACATTCGCTAAAGGGGCGTTACAGTACGATTTGTGTTTTCAGAAAATGTTTTTTTGACGCTAAACGGCTCGTTAAAAAATAATGAAAATTTGACCAAAAATGGAACAAAAAATTAGCAATTCATAAAAAAAAAATCATGAAGTTTCAATTACGGGAAAGAGTAATAACGATATAAAAACTCTTTGTTTACCCTAGACTAAGAGATCACCTGCTATACTTGTCGAATTTTTTGTATTTTTTTACATTGTTTACATTGACTTAGAAATTTTTTAGCGAATCCACTGAGATAAAATTGATGTTTCTAATGGAAAAATGAAAATATATTATTGACTTATAAGAGATGTAAGAGGAATAATATTGTGCAGGTAAATGATAACACTCATTAAAAAAAAATTCGAATATATGTTATTTGACAAAGGGGAAGGAAAAAGATCTTATTAAATACTAAGAAGCCATAAAATTCCCAGTATAATAATTCTGTTAAAAACCAAAAATGTAAAAGATAATTCAAAATATAAATCTTACGTTTAGAGATTAATAACAGTAATTATCGTACACCTTTAATTAAGAAATCACCTTAAAACAACATTTTCTTCGCTGTTTAAGATGTTTTTCAGAGAAAAAAAGGGTATTTTACTGTTTTAAATTTGAAAATTTTACATTAATATTCAATGTAGAAGGATGTTAAGTAAACGATGTAAGAAATCTACTGGCTATTTGAACAATAGCCATGTTCTCTTGTAGGATAATATTTCGTTTCATGAAATGTTCAAATTGGTTTTTCAAAAATGTTATTACTGCTGTAGTTATAGTAATGAAATTATTTGCAAATAATAAATTATTTGTGATGTACAAAAATAAGCTTATAAATTGATATGTCCTTCAATCAGTATCTGTACTAACTCACGAATGCAATGCTAATAATGATATCCCATTTAGATATTTATGTTATGCTTAAATGAGACGTTATGTTTTATATACTCAAGAAATTTGACATTGAGTTACTTATAGTAAAGTAGAGTGTAGGCCACTCCAGATTTTTTACTTTACTATAAGTAAAGTATAGTGATCGTGAAAAAATTCGATCTCGAGATTTTGACGGAATTACATGTTTTGAGGTCCCAGAAGTCGTTTTATGAAGTTTTTACGATGATGTCTGTGTGTGTGTGGGGGTGGGTGGGTGGGTGGGTGGGTGGGTGCGTGGGTGGGTGCGTGTGTTAGCATTGCTTGTTACCACGCTACGGTCCAGAATCTTTGATGGATCAAGTTGATATTTTACACAAAAATGGGCCCCATTTAGACGAAGATCCCTATTGTTTGGGAAGAATTATGCATGATGGGAAAGTCACTTTTTTTGCCAAAAACCGTTTTTTTTAAAACATTTATTTCTCCTAAACTACTAACCCTAGAGTTTTGAGATTTTGACATTATCTTTGAGGTTACAAATGGAACAAACGAAAAATATATTCAAAATTTTATATCAACAGTAAATATTTTTTTTTCAATAAAATGTACAAATTTTGACTTATAAATCAATCTCAAACCTTGTGAGAGCGATACAAGCCATACTGTTTGACGGATCAAAATGAAACTATGCCTATAAATAGAACATTATATGGACAATGAGTTGAGATATTTTTTTCTAAAATTACATTCGCTAAAGGGGCGTTAGAGTACGATTTGTGTTTTCAGAAAATGTTTTTTTGACGCTAAATGGCTCGTTAAAAAATTATGAAAATTTGACCAAAAATGGAACAAAAAATTAGCAATTCATAAAAAAAAAATCATGAAGTTTCAATTACGGAAAAGAGCAATAACGATATAAAAACTCTTTGTTTACCCTAGACTAAGAGATCACCTGCTATACTTGTCGAATTTTTTGTATTTTTTTACATTGTTTACATTGACTTAGAAATTTTTTGAGCGAATCCACTGAGATAAAATTGATGTTTCTAATGGAAAAATGAAAATATATTATTGACTTATAAGAGATGTAAGAGGAATAATATTGTGCAGGTAAATGATAACACTCATTAAAAAAAAAATCGTATATATATTATTTGACAAAGGGGAAGGAAAATGATCTTATTAAATACTAAGAAGCCATAAAATTCCCAGTATAATAATTCTGTTAAAAACCAAAAATGTAAAAGATAATTCAAAATATAAATGTTTCGTTTAGAGATTAATAACTGTAATTATCGTACATCTTTAATTAAGAAATCACCTTAAAACAACATTTTCTTCGCTGTTTAAGATGTTTTTCAGAGAAAAAAAGGGTATTTTACTGTTTTAAATTTGAAAATTTTACATTAATATTCAATGTAGAAGGATGTTAAGTAAACGATGTAAGAAATCTACTGGCTATTTGAACAATAGCCATGTTCTCTTGTAGGATAATATTTCGTTTCAAGAAATGTTCACATTGGTTTTTCAAAAATGATATTACTGCTGTAGTTATACTAATGAAATTATTTGCAAATAATAAATTATTTGTGATGTACAAAAATAAGCTTATAAATTGATATGTCCTTCAATCACTATCTGTACTACCTCACGAATGCAATGCTAATAATTATATCCCATTTAGATATTTATGTTATGCTTAAATGATACGTTATGTTTTATATACACAAGAAATTTGACATTGAGTTACTTATAGTAAAGTAGAGTGTAGGCCACTCCAGATTTTTTTTACTGGCATTATTCTACATGTTGTATTAATGGGCATTCTTTATCTGTAAGCTGCTGAATGATTTACTGTTTTCTTTTCATCCTAGGCATACGATGACAGCCTTCCTAAACATATATTCAACTATCAAAGCTTGATTCACTCCGAAGACAGACTTGAATTCCAGATTTGTTCCTGTTAGACAGCCTATATTTCTATCACTAGGGTAAGCTAGAGTAAGGTAACATGAGGACTCATGATGTACACGGACGTCTTTCTTCTTTATTAACAAGACCTGTTTTACAGGAAAGGTGCACAGATCCTTCAAATAAGTACATAAAAAGTAAGCATCAAAAACGAACTTTGGTACCTCAAAAGATGTCATAATCTTGAGATCCAATTTGTTCATCATCGCTATACTTTACTTATACTAAAGCAATATAAGGTCGATTTGTTTGCTTTTATAGCTTCATGAATTAAATCTAGAAATCAATGTAGTCACTAAATATGTTAAATAATGTTTATTTACATTTAAATAACAATTACACTTGACTTAATTCTGATTACGAAATTCTA